>OX457025.1:103066173-103669705 GCA_949752745.1 Protula sp. h YS-2021 | reverse complement strand
CGTTCGCATTAAAACACACCAATGCTTCACATTAAAACATGTCAATGCTTCACATTAAAACACGTCAAGCCTTCACATTAAAACACGTCAATGCTTCACATTAAAACACGTCAAGGCTTCACATTAAAACACGTCAATGCTTCACATTCAAACACGTCAAAGCTTCACATTAAAACATGTCAATGCTTCACATTAAAACATGTCAATGCTTCACATTAAAATACGTCAATGCGTTATATTAAAACATGTCAAACTTTCACATTAAAACATGTCAATGTTTCACATTAAAACATGTCAATACTTCACATTAAAATACGTCAATGCGTATATTAAAACATGTCAAACTTTCACATTAAAACATGTCAATGCTTCACATTAAAACACGGCAATGCGTTACATAAAAACACGTCAAACTTTCACATTAAAACACGTGAATGTTTCACATGAAAACACGTCAAGCCTTCATATTAAAACACGTCAATGCTTCACATTAAAACACGTCAAGCCTTCACATTAAAACACGTCAAGCCTTCACATTCAAACACGCCAATGCTTTACATTAAAACACGCCAGGCGTTCGCATCAAAACCTGTAAATACCTCACATTAAAACACGGCAAGTCTTCGCATTAAAACACACCAATGCTTCACATTAAAACATGTCAAGCTTTCACAGTTAAAATACGTCAATTCTTTACATTAAAGCACGTCAAGAGTTAGCATTAAAATACGTCAATGCTTTATATTAAAACACGTCAATGCTTCACATTGAAACACGTCAAGCCTTCACATTAAAATACTTCAATGCTTTACACTAAAACACGCCAAGCCTTCACATTAAAACACGTTAATTTTTCAAATTAAAACACGTCAAGCCTTCACATTAAAACACACCAATGCTTTACACTAAAATACGCCAAGCATTAGCATTAAAATACATCAATGCTTTACATTACAACACGTCAAGCCTTCATATTAAAATACGTCAAAGCTTCATATTAAAACACGTCAAGCCTTCACATGAAAACACGTCAAGCCTTCACATTAAAATACGTCAATGCTTCACAATAAAACACGTCAAGCCTTAGCATCAAAGCACGTCAATGTTTCACATTAAAACTCGTCAAGCCATCGCATCGAAACACGTCAAAGCTTCACATCAAAACTCATCCGGGCTTCCATTAAAGTACAATAATTAAATCGCTATGGAAAAGTTACAAAGCAGGCCATAATCCATCTTTTGTGCATAGCAAGGTTTGATTCTTTATCAATCCTGACACAGATTAATGGGTTGTGCAGTTGTGGTAGTCATTTCCCAAAATGTTTGATATTCAGTCAATGATAAAAGCATAAGTAAAATATTCCAGTGATATCCCGTTCGAGCAAATTTCAAGTGGTAACTGAGCCTTTGGGGTGAAACAAAAAAACACATATCACGTAGCGATGAGTGCATTATGATATTGCAAAAGTATCGATATGTTACTGGAAAAGCTGATTACTGATTACACACACACACACACACACACACACACACACACACACACGCACACACCAATGTAGCACTATACGTCTTGCCTTCACGAAGCAAATTCATATGTTTAAATGTGGTGATTGAGTACCAGATTTGGTCCAACCCGAAATATATTCCTCCCGCACCAACATGTGCAAGAGATTATCTATTCAATCAATTTAGTACCGTGTGCAATCCTTCAATCATAAACCATACCATGTGTTTTATGGGATTGAAGCTATAAAATTCTCTACCATCGAGTGTATTTATAGCAAATGTAGCCTACTATAGAAATTAGTACCAGTGCTGCACTCATTTAATAGTGTTTATTCAAACAACACAACTTTGATATATTTATATTTGATGCCATCGAGTGTTAAGATAGCAAGCACGTTTAACAACGTGTCGTTAAGTTTTAGATAATTTAGACAGTCCAACACATGAACAATTTGTTGATGAACTATTTTGAAGAGTTTGGAAATATTTTATCAATATCTTTATGACATTTGTTTATTTATTTTATGATAGCTAGTTTGCATTAAAAGAAAAAAAAATGAAGATTTTTTTTCAGTTAATACTTCCGGCTTCCGCTCTTTCTATACAAATAAAAGTATATCAGTGCACTTATTTTTTAATAAATTCAGTGACGGGTTGCCACAACACGAAAATATTTGTCGCCACTGCTGTTCATTGTTGTTTGAGGTATTTCTTCCATATGTCCAAAAACTTCCATGTCGCTCATCTCCTGATGTTGATCACTCATATATCGTTCACCCTCATTTACCGATCACTTCCATATGGTGATCAACCCATGTGCCAAACACTTCAACATATCGATCGTCTCCATATGTTAATTACTTCCACATGTCAATTATCTCCATATATCCATTACTTTCACATGTCGTTCGGCTCCATATGTTAATTACTTCCATGTGTCAATTATTTCGATATGCCCATCACTTCTATATGTCACTCACTTCCAAATGGTGATCACTTCCATATGTCGATCACTCACATGTGGCTCACCTTTATTTGCCGATCACCTCGATATGTCGTTCCCTTCCATATGGTGTTCATTTCCATGTGTAAATTACACACTAAAAAGTATAAATTGGAGGTTACAGAGAGCAACAGGGATGCGAAATGATAAGAGTACCATACATGGCAATGCTAAAAGCAGCATATATGGGAAATGCTGAGTTGAATGGACTTGAAATATTAAGAATAAGATGCACGTGAAATACTGAAAGTAAGAAGCACGTTGAAGTTCAAAGAGTACCATGCACGTGAAATGCTAAGAGTTGAATAGACGTGAAATACTAAGATCAACATGCACGTGAAATGCGGAGAGGATATATTCATGGTAATGCTAAGAGTAACAGGTAAATGCTGTGATACAGATGAAATAATAAGAGCGATATACATGTAAAATGGTGAGAGATGCATGGACATGAAATGCTGAGAGTCACGATATGACGCCCAATTATTAGTAACCTACATGATTAATGAGCCTAAGCCAATATTTTGTCATCTTCTTTTCTTATACAATGAAATATACACTTGTCCTTCATCCTTGTTCAAAGTGTATTTGAAAAAGTATACTGGAAGGTATTTCGAAATTATAAAAGCTGCATGAAGCTTAAGTAATTAAGTAAGCACAGGTATTGAAAACCAGTATCTACGAATACTAAGAGAAATCGAAAATTCCAATACGGCGACTACCATATCAGTTTCAAGTTGTCTGTTATGAGCAAGCTACCTAGCAATTCCCCAAGACGTTTAGACGTTAACCACATTCGTCATCCGCATCATAACCCCCCCCCCCCCCCGAAACCTTATACCGGACCTCCCGAGTTTCACCTAACCTAACCCTGTAAGTGTTGGGACTGAGTTAACAAGCCTTGATTATTAGTAGTAAACAATGATAAAACGTACGCCAAATGGTGAAAGCGGTTTTGTATCATCTAGTACTCATCAGTACTCTAGTACTCTAGTACTCATTCGAAAGAATATATATAGTGCGGTCTGACTCATAGAGCCAAATCAAAGGCTACTCAGGTGTTGAAAACAAAGAATATCATGTGGCCAAACTGCAGTAAATCACAATAAAAATGTCCTCAGACAAGTCATCTCTACGCAACGTCAGACTTTGGATAATCATTGTACATCAACAGTGTAGAGTAGAGTAGAGTTTAGAGTAGAGTTTATTTCGAATTGCAACCATTACAGTTGAATAATGTAAAACAATAAATATAGAATATAATTGAATCAGATACATGCAAATTAATCATATTAAAGTTTCTCGAGTCACTTCAGTTAATGATGATTTGCTCTCAAATTTAAATGTTTCCTTATAGTTTAAAGAGATTAAGTAGAATATGAGGTAATTTCAGAGATTTATGTAAAATAACTATGTTCGTGTGGGTCACTGAAGCTTGAACAATCCGTATGGGATGAAGGAGTTCTTATATCTTTCGGTTTTGACGTTTGGAAGGGGTAATTTTCTGTTGTCTCTAGTATTATGTATAGCCTCTTTTCTTGGGGGTAAAAGGTGGTGATTGACGTTGTCTTTTTTTCTTGGCTATTCCTTCAAAGAACTTTTTGCAGATATCATTTCTTCTCACTTGGAGTGATTTCAGCTTTAGTGAGGTCAGAGCGTGTACATATGACAGGGCTTGAGCTATTATAGAAGTGTTCGATTTGTATCTTTCCTAAAGCTTTGGATTGTTCAGCTGTAAGGTTTTTTATCAGGCTGGTACGGTGTACTCTAGTTTCCACCGGACTATGCAGGTATAAAAGTTGACAACTTCGTCTTGATTGAGAGTCGATCTTCTTAGTTGAGCAAGAAAGTGTAGTTTAGTGGCGATATTTTTTACCACATCTTCAACGTGTTGATCAAATTTAAGGTTGTCCTGTATTGCAACTCCGACAAGTTTGATACTTATTAAGGCGGTCTTTTGGGCTGAAATTTATTAACATTTCTTTTGCTTTTGTTGGTTTTGTTGCCGTTATCTTTAGTCCATTTGATAGTAATGTCAATAGATTGCTGAAGGTGACAGTTGTGACTTCCGGTTGGGATTATTTCGTAGACTGTGTTGTCGACATATTTGTACAGTGGTAAGAGTGGATTTTAGTCCTTATTCATAATAATGAATCCTTTCATCCCAAAAATGGCACCCTGTGGTAAGACTCCTTTCATGTGGCATGGTTTTGACACGTTCGATTCCGTTCTAACGCGCTGATATCGGTTAATAAGGAAGACTGCAAGCCATATATCTACAAGTAGGTTGCTGTCGAAACATTCCTTTGGTTGCCGAATTGCTTTTTGTCTGGTATTTACGTAACTCGTTTATAAAATTCTTTCCAATTCTTTTGCAATAAGTCTTGTCAGCGAGATGGGTCGAATATCCTTGCTTATAGATTTTGGAGGTGATTTCTTTGGGTCGGGGACAACAATTGCTGACTTCCACTTTTTGGGTATATATCCTTCTCTTAGTGAACTGTTTCATAGACACGTTACAGGTTTTGCTAAAATATGATGATGGTGATACGGTAGACGTTGATTCGGCTTCCATAATCAACTAATACCCGACCGCTGATCTGACTTCCAATCTGACATCTATACAACGTTGCAATGTTTACTGGTCTCACAATATCTAAACTGAAATCGTGCCTACACCGGCACACACATAGGCTGTTACACAGGCTATGAATGTATTACAACCGGTATTCAAGTACAGTGAAGCATTTTGTGCTTATTCTGCTAAGATAAAGAAAAAAATCTACTTTATACAGATAAATGTTTGCCGATTTAATGGAGAATAAAATAGAATTAAGGTTAAAAGAAAGTTTATAGTGGAAAGAGAGTTTATTTGTCACTCACCAAACTGGTTTGAGAATTTCATCAAATAAGGCAAACTTATTTCATCGTTTAAAAAACACAAGAATAAATACCTGAATAAATTTCATTCAAAGCCTGAGTGTTTTAGATTAAACTTCTGATTTTTTGTGAAGCAGTGTTACTGAAGTTATGTAATCACTGTGGTACACCTCTTGACCACTTTGTGCCTTCGTTTTCATACTATGACGTTTTCCTTTATAGATTATCGTAACTAGCAAACTTCAATCGTTAGATATCTGTTGATATATTTATAGGAATGGTGGATGCTTAACAAAGAATATGTATTCCGTATTTTCAAAGGAATGTCCTGGAAGGTTAAAAATAGCACTTAAGGAAGTAAATTATTTCAATGTAAAATACCTAATACATGGCTACGGAGAGTAGTGAGAAACAATATTTATGTAGAAATAATTGTGATAAACGGAATCAAAATGATTCTGTCTTAGTAGTTTTGCAAAGGAGTTAAATTAAATTGAAACCAAATCAGGTAGGGTATTATTTTCCAACAAACTGTTTCAAAAGATCCGACACATACCAAAAACTCGTACAAAATTAATGATTTAACCAAGAAAAGAAAGGCTTCCCAAACACGTGGCATTCTTTATATATTAACCGATGTCAAACAAAAATGGTGTGAAAAATTTAAACCTTTGACAAGCGCGGCAAATTTGCATATGCCAAATGGGAAACGCCTGAAATAAAGAAATGTGACATACAAAATCAATATTTGCGTGCTTGATGATGTTAAAATTACTTAACACCAATAGTTCGATACACTTAACATTAATAATCATTAACTCTTTATATTTACTACAATAATTACAATCAAACAAAGAAAATGTGACTTCAGTTATCAAAAATGTCATATCATGCCACATCTAATTGGCGTGACTAGGGATGATCATCAAGTTATTGTTTTCGCTAAAATTAAGGAGAGATTAATAAATTTTAATGGTTGACATGTTGAAGCATTTAGAAGCAAACTCAAGAATTTTACGGCTGTCAAAATAAGCATATTTAAAACCATCTCATCTTAAACGTGAAATAAAATCATATCGCTAAAAGTCAAATCGTTATTATGGTGACAAAACTCTTCCCGTTAATAACAGTTCTCAGTGCAAAGCGATGAGAGTAGCTATGACAATATCAAAATAATGGCTTTTATGGGAGGGAGTTACATCTACACCTGTGTTATGTGAGTGAAATGATTTATCACGGTACAAGTCATGCATACAGTCTCGCATAGAAACTAGTGGGGGGCTGTTTGTGTTTGTGGGCTGTTCGCAAACAACGGTAGGTTAAAAGCAACGGAATCCCGAGGTATTAATAAATCAGCATTTCTGGCACTCTCTGTAGAGGCAACCATTCCAGGTAATACCATGATGACGTTGTTGTTTGGTTTTGATCATGGCGTCTATTCAACGTTGATTTTCCGACATCTATTCAATATTGAAGAGGATTTAGTTAAGCGCTAGAGAATTAGGCTTCAAGCAGAACAACGCCTGAACAATACTTACTCGATGCGTATTCAACATTGTGTAAAAGACGCTCATAAGCTACAGTTACCACTTGGTCGAGAGACGTGTGACATATCCGACTGTAATATTGTGTGAGTCACAAAATTAAATGTTAAACTGTGTGAGTCGTAAAACTAACTATTCCATTATGTGAGTTATAAAACTGAATGTTACGCGGTCCAGTGTACTTTGTTATTATTGGAATCTGAGACGTGTTAAGCTAGTAAAAAAGCTTCAGAAAAAGCTTTGATAAAAACAAACTAACAGATTCATTTTACGTGAAAAGTGATGTTGCTGAACAGATGACGTCTTT
The DNA here is from genome assembly GCA_949752745.1 of Protula sp. h YS-2021. Classification (NCBI taxonomy): domain Eukaryota; kingdom Metazoa; phylum Annelida; class Polychaeta; order Sabellida; family Serpulidae; genus Protula; species Protula sp. h YS-2021. Next base: position 103,662,465 of record OX457025.1, on the reverse strand, counting down.
ACAATGTTTGTGAATTGTTCACAATTACAAAATCTCTGATTTCCTGATAAATGTTAAAGCAGCGGCTTACAGGTTTCAACGCTTGATCCACACCTATTTTCTTGCTACGTTCGTAAGGTCAAGGCTGTGACGTAATTCGTATTCGTTACGCTGAACTTTTGTGACTCTTACATGGGCAACATAACAAGTGTGGTGTGTTAGAAGGGTGACATAGAGTTTCGCTCACCCTGGGATATTTCTACCTTAACAGGTATTAATTCTTTGTGGCGGGAACAATATGCATGAATCGTATAACTTCTCATTGTAACTAGACCGAACCTCGCACAGCGAAATAGACCCCCAAGTTGGAATGATAACTTAAATCGGAAGGTAAATGATGTTTCTATTTGTTATAAATATTCACATGTCTGAAAGTAGAACATCCTCCTAAATACTACCCACTATACCGGTAAGGTCAAGATCAAAATTTTTTATCAGATGCAACACTTCAGATGACCCTCCACATATGTGTCAAGTTTGGTTGGTCTAGCTTGAGCGATTTGGAGGAGGTGTCTGGAAACCAATTGCTCTATCTTTTACCGTTTTCGAGATAAAGGCCAACTTCTGGTTTGGGTCTCGAAAGTGAACTGGAGGTCAAGGACACCGAAAGTTATGCCTTACGTATGGTCTTATGGGAGTGGAGGTCGCAAATGAGGTTAAAATTACTCTATCTCTTACCGTTTTCGAGATAAATGCCAACTTCCGGTTTGAGGCACGAAAGTGACCTGGAGGTCAAGGACATCGGAAGTTATACGGTGTATATGGAGTGGAGGTCAAAAATGAGGTCGAAATTGTCAAGGTCAAGGCCAAAAATTTTTAACTTGTGCCTCAGATCACATCGTCCTTTATATATGTGCCAAGTTTGGCTTTTCTGGCTTTAACGGCCTTGCAGTAGATGTTTGGAAACCGATTGACCTTTTACGTGATTTGACCTTGACCAGTAAAGTCAAGGTCAAAAATTTTTATCAGATGCACTACATCAAATGACCCTCCATGCATGTGCCAAGTTTGGTTGGTCTAGCTTTAGCGGTCTTGGAGAAGATGTCTTGAAACCGATTCGGCGGAAGAAGAAAAAGAAATTTTAAAAAGCGAGGAAAAAAGATAGGTGAAGAATTCGAGGCAATCCATCCCCATTTGGTATTTTCAATACCAAGTGGGGATAATCAACCCTATTTGGACCTGTACTGCAATAAAGTACAAGTCAATTTGCATTGCCATTGGGGCTTGAACACTTTACGCTAGAACAATCGTTGCTAGGTGAGTTGTTGGGTTACTTGATTGTATGGGATATTAAATATGGCTAGAATTAGTGACTGACAAAACGTTACCGGAACCTCTACGTAGCGAAAGTACTCACAGTGCTGAAAGTGTTCACAGTACTGAAAGCTGAGTCAATGTCATCAGAAGTACTCCAGTAATCAACGCTTTACATTTTACTGCGTAAATAATAGTCAGAGAAATAAGTTCGATAAAAGCAGCAGGGGCAAATATCTGCATATATTCCATATTTTACTAAGGGGTACTTTCTACGGCTATAATAAAATGTGGCAGAAGGAGGAAACGCTTTTCTCTGTAGTTGTCACAAAGGAGATTATCTCGCTAAATTATGTTTTAAATTGTAAAAAGCATACAGCCAAAATAGTGTAATGATATTAAGTCAAAATGTGGAAAATGAGGGAAACGCAGTATACCTGATACATGGTTAAACCGAACAATGTAGCTCAGTCCAGGAGGCGCGATTTTGGGTTCAATCCAAGATTTGAAAAAATAATCTATGATTAATCAATCCAGAATTACACCAATTATCTAGGAAAGAATTTCGGGATTGATTCAGAAGTCTTAAACCTATCATCAAAGATATTATGCGAGTTATGCGACCTACAGGTTGGATACGCATACCCTGGAGTTACTCATTGGAATTAATTGGAATTAATTGGAATTAACTGATTTAAAAGCGGCCAATTAAAAACGCCAAGGTAATCCTTAGGTAATTTCCAGTACTTTGTCCTTGAGATCCCCAGGACAAGGCCTCCGGGGACAAGAACTCCAGAAGACGAAGGTCATCGGACAAGTGATTAAGTGATATTAATTTATTTAATATTTTCAAATATTTGCAATGAGAAATGACACTGTTGTTTTACTGAATTTTATTTATTGGCAAGTATTTACAAGTAGGACGTGATAGCTGTAGCAATTTTCCAAAATTAAATCAATAGAATTGCAACAGAAATTTTCAATTGCTATTTTTAACTTTACATTACTTTGCTTTAAGAATACGATTGCGTGTGAAACTTTCCCGTGTTTCTATTCTGGGTATAATTGTAATTATCAACTTTTTGTAATCATGTGATGAAAAGTTAAAAATTACCATTAGCAACTTAATTTGGTAGAGTTGTTTATGCTTATCAATAAATTCTTTTAATCAGCAAGTTAAAATGTAATCAGGTTCTACGTTACTTGACAAGAAATAAAATTGGGAAAAGAAACCGTGTCATTTATATATGAAAATATGTGATGAAATAATTTCCAAGGGGGTTCCTGTCGTAGACTAACACACCTCCTTTCCACCACATAATACATTTCTAGCCAGAAAGCACGTTACTGCGATGTAGAAAGATAGACAGATGCTCAGAGATGTCAAGCATAGAAGTGCGCGTATACATCACTGTTCGGAATCTCCTTGCTACACACGTTTGTAGTTCCAACAGACTTTTTGTGGAAAAACACGACTTTCTGTACCTATAAATTGGTACGCCCGCGAATCCTCCAACCCCGAAAATTGCCCTGGCGCTGAAAAAAGCTCAGTAAGCTAAAAATTACAGACATCACGTGCTATTTCGTGGCTCATCGCATCCATATGCGAAAATCTGTCAAAAGATCAAGAATGAAGTAATGGTCGCTGTAGGAGACTGACCCTGAGCGAAGTGAAGGGAACGTGCTATGGGACACATGTATGATTACTTAGAAGTGAAGGGAACGTGTTATGAGATACACGTGTGATTACTTAGAAGTGAAGGGAACGTGCTATGAGACACACGTATGATTACTTAAAAGTGAAGGGAACGTGTTATGAGACACACGTGTTATTACTTAGAAGTGAAGGGAACGTGCTATGAGACACACGTGTGATTACTGAGAAGTGAAGGGAACGTGCTATGAGATGTACGTATGATTATTCAGAAGTCTATGTGACTTGGATAGTCTTCAAGTTGTTTTATCATAGGACTGGGATGGTGAGCGGAGGCAGGGAGTGGAAGGGCGGTAGTTGACAGCTGTCTTGAAAATGATTAGACTATTTTCGAGCATTTAGTGGTAAACATCGTTACATCAGAAGTATCTAACTGCCTACTTTATGGTCAAGGTAAAACGCGGCAGCTGAACATCATCTAAAGCGCCTAGAGATAATTACCTTTTGACCAATTAGGTGTAATCTGCGTTTTATACGAAGCACGTCGATGACCTTGATATCATAGGTCAGGGCTAAGGTCAAAATTCAGAAGTTAACCATTATCTCGAAAAAGGTTAGGCATAGAACGATTTTTTTATTCATTTCCGATCGTTTGCTTGGTTACGAGACATTTCTATGGTCTTGAAGTTGGTCATAGTCCAGGTCAGGACCCGGCAGTTTCAAATTATTTTGAAAACGGTTAGACATAGAGCTAATCTGAGCCCGTTTTCTACCGTTTGGGCGTAAACGACATAAATAAAAGCCACCTTGGTGATTTTGACTTTCTGCATCGAGGCCAGAGTCAAAAGCGAAAAGATGACTATTATCTCAAAAAATGTTAGAGATACAGTCATTTTTTATCCTTCGAGCCTGAACGATGTTACAGAAGAGGCACCTCCATGACCTTGTCCTTCACGGTCAAAACCGAAAATTGATCATTATTCCGACAACGGTGAGAGCGATTTTCAGCTCCTTGGTGGACTTAAATCTTACACAAACTTCTTGCACAATTTTGTGTAAGAAGTACCGCCGTAGTCTTCTTGGACATAACTCAGATAGCAGTCCAACATGGGGACTATGCATAATATATGTGGGTATTCCCACGTACCCACGCATAAATAATGTGTATTTTGTTGGGGAATTCCCACGTAGTTACGTGGAATTTAGGAGAATTTGAGACTCTTTCCGATGTGTATTATGCGCATGTGAACCCATGCATTTTATACGCATATGTTTCCATGCATTTTATCTGTGGGAATTCCCACGCATATCAAGCATGGAATTTTAAAGGGACGACCCACCCTGGACATACACGATAACTCCATCGAATACACAGACATGTACCTTTATAACTATAGTTCATTTATAAAGTACTCCTTAAAGGAATTTTAAGCATAAAAATTTAAGTGAAATTGGTATTTCCATGGCTAACTTTCTATTATACTTAGAAAAAAGGCAGCCCTCCACCAAAATATGCAGAATGTAACAAAATTTAAATATATTATCGCTCAATGGCGGCTGTTTCCGGTCTGCGATAATAAGCCCACATTGCCAGACTGCGCATAATATACGTGTATTTTACATGGGAATGCCCATATGGGAAATCCCACGTAAAATATACGTGTAATATACAAATGACTTCTAATGAAATTTTACGTGGGAATTCAAACGTATAATATACATATAATATGCGTTAATTACCCATGCATTTTAGAAGTGGGCATTTCTACGTATATTATACAGTGGAATGCCCACGGTGGGCATTACGCGGGAAAAACCATGCAGTTTACGCGTGTATCTACCCGTGCATTTTATACGTGGGAAAGCCTATGTATATTATATGTAGAGTTTACACGGAAATCACACCGTGGGAATGTCCACGTATATTACACATGTTTTCTATGTGGCCCTGCCAACGTCCCACATTCCCACGTAAATCCCACCTAAAAACAACGCGCTTTATACGTGGGACAAAAAATTATGCTAACTGGGAATTAACTCAAATATGTATTGTTTTGCCATTCATTCCGCTATCTGGCGTAATATGGTCCATTTATCCTCAAATTGAAACGATTGTCCATATAAATTAACTGAAATAGAAGAAATGTCTGTTAAAAATGTAGCATGAAAAGAACCCTTAAGCTTGTAAAATTAAAAGAAAAAGAGTTGATAATATTTCGCTAATTCATTGAATATTTTTGTTGATTCGCAGAGGTTCTTGAATTCACGCAACTGAGGGGTTTTTCTGCTCCACATATCCAGCCAAACCAATGAAAGAATTGCACCCCTCCCCTCCTCCACCCCCTACCCCGCTCCCTCCCCCTGCTGGAGAGTCCTGAGGGTTTTTTTCTGCTACATATACCCGGCCAAGCCAATGAAGGAATTGTCCCTCTTCCCCTCGCCACCCCCCCCCCACCCCCCCTCCCCCCTGCTGGAGAATCCTGAGGGTTTTTTTTTTCTTCTCCACATAACCCAGCATTCGAACGAAGGAATTGCGCTTTCTCCCTTCCATGCCGGAGTCCGCTTTTAATTTTTTTTCACAACATTTTGGTATTAATTTAACCGCTGGAGACATACGCGTTGGACCATTCCCATTACTTATGATTCAATGTTTTTGCACGTTTTCACATAATAAGTTTTTTATAAGTTGTTTTGCATAAATAAGAGTGACTAGGATAGAGTGCCTTTTTGTGGAGTGTTAATGAACGTATAGCTCTTGCAAACATACTTACATTCCTTCTACTTATTAAAGATAAAGGTAGATGAAAAATGGCAATGTAGATTAACCATATGTCAAGTGCTTTTAAACACTGACTTTATAGAAAGAGTGTTATCTGATAAGTGGATTTGTTCAAATAGTAATTGTTTGAGAAGAGTTTGTTGGGTGATCTCGTAAATTTGATGGTTATCGTCTGTCGTCTTGAGGATACAAAGATGGCAAAGTGAATGAATGTCAGACAGTGTGTTCAGTGTGTTCTGATTTGTCTTTATGAAAGCACATTAAATGAAACAGACAGACAGACAGGCAGAGACAGAGAGAGGGACAGAGCCAGAGACAAAGAAAGACACACAGAGAAACAGATAGAGAGAAAAAAGAAAAAGAGAAAAAGAGAAAGAAAAAACTGGTGAGCAAAGAAAGCTTTTTCTCTGCGTGCTCTACGTCTGAATAATGTCCGGCAAAATACGTTTGCTGAGTCTGGAAAAATGCCCCAATCTTTTTTTTTTTTTTTAGATTACCGCTAATTTTGTCCATTTAGCAAGTTTTTTTTTAAATGAATAGTAAAAAGAAAACACGGAAATGAACAGAGAACCCTATCCCCTGCCCCTTTATGTTTTCAGGCTCTCACCAGCACCTATAACATCTCTCAGAAATACTGCTAAATAAAACGTTCACTTTTGTGGCATAGTGATGCATAATGTCCCCACTTTTTATTGAAATTATTCACCGAAAGTGATTGCTTATCAACATGTATTTTTTTATATATTTCATTCATGATGACGAAGGGCGACACAAATTTGTTGTATCCTCGCATTGTGCAAATGTAATTTTTTATTATCATAAGCATTAGATTCAGGGCTGAATTCCCCAATCTGCCCCAGATCTTCCTACCTACGCCTACGCCTCAAAGTGTCCTTCGTCGTGCCAGATATATTCCCCGGCCGGATATATGTCCCATTTTTTGCTTTTCTGAAGTCGGACGTGCGTCTAGAAATTTTTTAGAAATACACAGTGCACCAGAGTGTTTTGTTCCTCCTCGACCAAACAGCTGTGACGTTTAAAACTGCACGGACTTCTAATACCACTTGTGCATATTTACTTAGTCTGTAACACGCACAACTATAACCCCAAGGGATTACTGAAAAAAAACCGCTGAAAAATCCCGCAAAAAATGGCTTGTAAAATACAGAAATATTAAACACTTGGACTGGACAAGAATATTGTATCACCAAAAAGCTTTCATTTGTCTTTATGATTGACCATTATGATCTGAATCCTTAGAGGGGCCATCATTTAATAGAAAATCCAGCTAATCACCACTACTGGATATATTCTCGCGGGGGAGGAACAAAACGTTTGAAGCGACATTTCATAAGTATTTTCCCTAAAGTAGGCAACAATAACGTTGTACACACCTCAGAGTCCTTTGTTTATACACTCAGCAAACTTAACAACGCAACGCACATTGTAGGTTATTTTTTCTTACATAGCGGGATTCCAATTATTACTTTTCATGTATGGATATGCTCTAAATTTAGGTTTTAATTGAGTCTATCAAATACTCGACTACAGACATTCAAAGGCCACGGAGAGTAAGTATCCCCTTTGCCTCGTATCACTCTACTGAATGCTGAAGCAAAAACTGAACTTACCGATTAAAATGGGGAATCATAGTTGGCATGCTGTGCTAAGTTTCAACCTGACATAAGCCTAAGGAATTTCAAGATATGACCGCAATTCAGTGCGGACACTTTATCGGATGGTGCAAAATAGGAATTCGGCCTCAATGGTCACTAAAGCTTTTGAAGTACATAAATCTACAATGATACGCCTTAGAACCTATTTAGAGGAAATCGGTCCATCACAGATCGCCCTGGAATGGGGAGACCGCGGGTTACTACCCCCAGGCAGGATCAAAGAATACGTCTGTCACATCTCCGAGACCGCTTTTCTTCCGGCAACAGCCCCTGTCAGACAGACCACTGGAATCCACAATAAGCGTGTCTGTAGCCAGAGTGTGAGAAACCGGCTCCGTCGATCGGAGTTAAGGCCTGACTTTCCTATCGAGGATTGCTGTTAGCCCGAGCTTAAAGGCGAGCATGACATCAGTGAGTCAACGCACATCTCCACTGCACATCGAGACAGTGGAACCGACCCAGTTAGCACAAGATTTTCTCCCACGTATAGCCGACGTTGGCATTATGTTGGCTTTACGTGGGATGTGGGACGTGGGACGTCCTACATCGGATACACGTTGGCTATATGTGGGATGTCCCAGCTACACTTTGTCCCACCTAATGCCCACGTATAGCCGACATGGGACAGCCCACGTATAGCCCAAGTGGTACAGCCAACGTCGGCTATACGTCGGCATCAAGAGGAATGTCCCACGGTGGGGCGTGCCCTCTTTCTCCCACGTATACCCTACGTGGGACAACCCACGTGTAGCCAACGCCGGCTGTCCAACGTCGGCTGTACGTGGGCTTTATGTGGGATGTCCCACTGTTGGACGTCCCCTCTTACTCCCACGTATAACCTTCGTGGGACAGCCCATGTGTAGCCCACGTGGGCTGTCATACGTCGGCTCCAAGTGGGCATTATATGGGATGTCCCACTGTCGGACGTCCCCTCTTACTCCCACGTATAACCTTCGTGGGACAGCCTATGTGTAGCCCACGTCGGCTGTCATACGTCGGCTCCAAGTGGGCATTATGTGGGATGTCCCACTGTCGGACGTCCCCTCTTACTCCCGCGTATAACCTTCGTGGGACAGCCCACGTGTATCCCACGTCGACTGTCCAACGTCGGCTTCAAGTGGGCATTATGTGAGATGTCCCACCGTCGGATGACCCCTCTTACTCCCACGTATACCCAACGTTTTGCACTGGAGCATTATGAAAAATCAATATTATTGGATGTTGTGTTTTGGATCGTCATGGAAAACCATATAAACTAAAAACCATTCTTTGACAAATTTCAGATACTATTTATGATTTTAATATATAACTGCAAAATCAAATGTTGAATTTAGGCATCATTCATTTGATTTTGAATATTTTTAATTTGTTATGATATCTAGATGATATTCCATATAAGCAAATACCCAGTATAAAAGCGAACACAACGATTTTTGTTAAACAAATAATTATAAAAGTAAACAGTAAACAGTTAACAAAATGGACAATGTAAAAAATAAACTGCTGAGGACGAGAAGCTTTTGGGGGAAGAATAACATTGATTATTACATGGATCCGCCGTGGCGTAGGGGTAAGATCGACGCGTAGGATGCTAGAGGTTCCCGGTTCAAACCCAGGTAAGTACGATTCGTCAGTTGCTAAACAAAATCAGAATGGCGGGTTGTAGTGTAGTTTGAAAGATTAGTGGTCAGGTCAATGGTTAAAGTAATGGTCAGGCGAGATGTTAAATGGGATGTTACGAATTGTTACAAATTTATTTTGGAACGTTGGCTGTTCCAAGCATGGCCAACGTGGGACAGCCCACGTCGGCTATACGTCGGAACGTGTTTTAAAATCGCCAAACGCCCACGTAAGTTCGTGGGACATCCCACCTAAAACCCACGTTGCCTATACGTAGGCTATTCAATGTATTGCCAACGTGGGACAGCCTATGCATAGCCAACGTGGGACAGCCCACGTGGGGTATACGTCGGAACGTGTTTCAAAATCGCCAAGCGCCCACGTAATTACATGGGACAACCCACGAAAAACACACGTATTGCCGATGTGGGAACACGGGATGTCCCACGTATAGCCGACGTGGGCTTTTTGTGGGGGTGCTAACTGGGGAGTCGTTTCCGTTTTTTTTTTTTTTTTTTTTTTTTTTTTTTTTTTTTTGAACTACGCCCACAGAAGAACACTTGCTTTGACGAGTGTTCAGGAAAGAGACCAATGGGTCAGTCAAAGTGTGACAGTATGGGCAGGCATATCGTTCGCTCATCGCACTGAACTCTTATCAACGGCATTCGTAGCACTGGTCTGTATCGAGAACAAATTTTTGAGAGATTTGTCGTCCTTTTTGTGCGTCAAAATGGTCTAATTCTACAGCAGAACAAGGCACGTCCTACGAGAGCTATACAATAGTAATACTTCATTCTGAGTGCGTACGATATTGTTTTTTGCCTGAAGCCGTAGGGCCGTACGGACCGACCCCGAAGGGGGAGGTCCGTACTCGCCCGTAGGCTGAAGGCAAAAAAACAATATCGTACGCACTCAGAATGATGTATTACTTTTATTATATGCCTACTTTTGTTATTTTTTTTTGTCGTTCTTCGAAATTTTACCACGCACTATTTTTGCACTCAGTATGCTCAGATGGGGTGACGCGTAATCGGTACTGCGGTCCGCGAGCATTGAAATTTGACTCGGTTTTTGCACTTAGAAAATAAATATTAAGTATTTATTTGCTACGTATATTGATTATTTCTGACGTAATACCCCCCCCCCCCCCAGCAGAGGCATTATATCAGTTATATCTTTATTAATTTGAAATCAATGCAAACAAAATCACCCGAAGGACGTTGTGTGTAAAATTACCAACAATTTACCCTTTAAAATAAATATTTACCTTCAAAAATGCCTTCCTTTCTGTCATCAGTGATAATACACTTTAATTTATGTGCCTTTATGTGCCTCATGCGGTTTAAGAACTAACCTCACAAGCCCGCCTCATAAACAAGTATTTTCTCACTTTCGAACGTTCCTTCTTATTTTTGTCAGTTCAACGGAAGTAACTCATTTCAACTCAAATCGCGAAATAACAACGCGACAAATACACAAATGGCGTAATTATATGACATTTGTAATTGGATGACGTTTCGTTTTCAGGCTGCGCTGTAAATATCGTCACAGTAATAACTCATGTATCGATTCTGAGGACGGTTGCAGCTCATTGTGACCCACTTTCTCTTCACTTTCAAGTCCGAAAACACGTGTTTTTTTTGTTTACTGTTTACATCTGATCGCATTATGAATATGCTTATAGGGGGGAACCATGCAATCTGACCTATGAAAACTGCATGCTCGGTTTTTTTCTATCATTTCTTTGTACGCGGACCTCTAGGCATATAATAAAGCGGTATCGTCAAGAGCAAAACGTCATTATTTTGTCTTTTTTCGCCGGATTTTTCTCCCATCTAACTCGCGCGAGATATGCTTGGAAAATCCGTACACGAGCGCAACATCCCACCTGAGACATTGCCAAAAATTGTGAAGGAGTGGAATCGCATTCCACGTTAGAAAATACAGAATTTGATGAGGACACATTCAATATTAAGACATTGTCGCTTTTGATGCAAAGTCGATTTTGTTTTCAGAAACAAAAAGCTTAACATTTCAGCTATTTGAAAATATCTTGACTTACTCCTGAACGGTCTATAGTGGCTACCATTGTGAGGAGCAAAAATATGATTGACGGTTGTTCAAAAAAAAAAAAAAAAGAAAAACAATAATTTCCAGGTCTTTAGAAACATTTAAAATTGGTCCATAAACGTCTCAAAAAATAAAGGTTGCGCAAACGTAACAGAGTTTATTGCATAGTTAAGGGTTTAAGGGTTTGTGCAGTATTTTAGGGCAAAACATAAATTAACTTCTTTTTTTTCTTAACTTTGTAAAGATGGGGTTATCATGTAAGGTTGGTTGTTATGGAGGTGAGATAATGATAATGACATCGGTCACTTTCTTCTCTTTTACCAGATGGAGTTGAAAAGCTGAAGATGAAACTCAGTTTATCTTGTTAACAGCACAACTGATGCACGCGTTAAAATTATTCAAGGAACAACAGAGCTATATCAAGCCAGGTGTATATTGAAGAATACAAGAATGGTTACACTAAAAGAAGGGTTAATTTGCATCGCTAAACTAAAATGAGGTCCTCACGTTACTACAGACGCGTTTGCAGACGTGAATTATATTAATATATAATAATTCATATGGGTCCCTGTTTTTGCTTTCTTTTGAGCCTTTTTTAGTCATCGCCAGCATATAATTACAGTCATGTGCGTAGCGATTCAGTGAGAGCAAGAGCATGTAAAAAACCCGTCATATCTGGGGCAAAGGCACGTTATAGTCTGGTGCTTAAATATGAGTGGGTGGTTGACACTATGGAAGTAGTCAAACTGCTGTTTACAAGATGCACAGGCGTTAGCATGACACATGCCACGGACACAGGATAGACCTCGAAGCTTCGACCCTTCATTAACACCTTGATGTGAGAAAAACAAAACAACAGCATGTGCTGTAGAATTCGGTCAGATTCTACCGGTCTTAAAAAAATATTTAAATTTATTAGGTGTTAAGTTTCTTTCTCCTTCAATATAACTTTCATATAACTGGAAGGACGCCAGCCTAAATATCTAGTAGCAACCGGCTTACTAGCACGAAAACAGCGTCTGCAAACGCGTGCACAATACAGCGTATTTTCTACATAAAACAAGACACAAACCCATGACGTAGTGCGCACAAACCAATGACGTAGCGCGTCTTGTATCTGCAAAGTACTAGATAATTGGCACCATGGCACCCATTTATTAATCTAAGCTTTTGTTGCTCTTACAAATGCAGCAAGATAATAATTACGATATAGATGGTGACGCCATCGCTTAAAAGACCCGTTTATGTGTGCTTTATCGGTATGTATTGAATAATGCGATATTTATCTATGTTCTGAACATATTAACAGTCAGTCTTCTAGATTCAACTTACCCCGCTATTAATTAAAGGCGTTTTTGGAAGCTAAAGCGTAATTTGTGATCAATCAATATACGATATCGCCAAAAGTATAGAATGCGATCCAGCCAAAGCTCATAAGCATCTCATTAGATTGACTGTCTGGCACCGTGCCAGGGCCTGCTATCCATAGATTATGTTCACACAACCTGGCGCTACCCCATTGTTTGCTGGCCTTGGAAAAATGATACCACCCTTTGTCTGGAATGAAAAAAAAAACTGGTCTCCAGAGCTTAGACGGTTCCTTACCACACTCCACTAAACAGGAATCATGTCATATAATTGTGAAGTGTATTGTATATTATAACTAGAACCGCATTTCGCTAGCGAAATGTTCAACACTTGACAAAACTTAAAACGCAAAAATACTTCCTTCAATAGATTATTTTTTTAATAATATAAAGTATTTTACAACATGCATACAGTGTGTTATGCAATTATGCACAGAGCTTATGGCACAGCATGTATGCGGCTTATAATATTCTAAAACATCGGAGCACTGTCAAGAAAAAACTCCATAGGTTGATAACTTAATACCAGCTGAATATATTGGCAAACAACACAGCTTGAATACGTCGTATAAGCCGAGTAGTGTTTGGTTTTTGTTGACTTAAGGTTTGATTGACTGATCAGGCTTACGCCGTGTTATCTATTTACTCAGCTGAGTAACTGTGTTGTGTTCTATGCTGCGCGCTAAATGCTCCGCATTTGGTTGTAAAAATACACTCTTTTTACATGCCGTTTTAACAAAGAAAACGAAATCGAAGACGAAAATAAAAAGTGAGATGCACACGTTCAGATCAAGCTCTTCATAAGTCCCAAGTTTCATGGTACTAGGGCCCATAGTGTCAGAGAAGTAGACACACAAAAAAATCGGAAAACTGTCAAGAAGAAAAAAAAGGACGAACGGCTGCTCGCACAGCTACATATAACCCTTGCGAGCTCCATGAAAGCTAAAACCACAAACTATTTATTGTGTGCTCCATGGAAAAATGATTCACACTGAGTAGGGGTAGTAGCACTCCTGCATTCACTGTCTTTGCGGTTTAGAATTTTTGTTAAAACACTGACATCCTTGTTTCGTACTGATGTCCGTCATAGATACATGCTGACATCATCTTCATTTTCAACAACACAGGCTTCTGATCATATATATAGAATTCTCTTTAACCTCTTATCAGCAAGCCCGAAGAAAGGATGACAATTGATTACAGTTGCCTATAATGTCCCTCCATGCCTGAGTATTAACACTGGTTGAAAAGAAAATTTTTTGGCTCTATTTTGTATTCTTTTTTTTTTTTTGACATCCGTTAAAAACATACAGTAACACATACACATATAAAATATATATCCCGAACATCTCTCTCTCTCTCTCTCTCTCTCTCTCTCTCTCTCTCTCTCTCTCTCTCTCTCTGTATTTATATATCTCTCTAGCCCTCTCTCTCTCTCTCTCTCTCTCTCTCTCTCTCTCTCTCTCTCTCTCTCTCTCTCTCTCTCACTCTCTCTCTGTATTTATATATCTCTCTAGCCCTCTCTCCCCTCTCTCTCTCTCTCTCTCTCTCTCTCTCTCTCTCTCTCTCTCTCTTTCTCTCTCTCTTTCTTTCTCTCTCTCTCTCTCTCTTTCTCTCTCTCTCTCTCTTTTTCTCTCTCTGTACTTATATATGTTACAGCCAATCTGTAAAACCAGAAAAATCTATAGATTGGCTGAAACGTTTCAGCCAATCTATGGATTGGCTGGTTCACTCAGCCAATCTATAGATCGGCTAGAAATATCCAGCCAATCTATAGATTGGCTCAAAATGAGACCGAAAAAAATGACAGATTGGCTGAAATGATAAAATAAAAAACCTAAAACCCATTATTTACACATTACTGCCTTGTCTATTTATTGTTACACGATAGACTTGAATGACATCTAGAATTACATAATAACTTTGCATACCTGAGGTTTGACCATGCTGGCCAATTTGAGCTTAGAAAAAACAGCCATGTCCTAAACCGTATGTCAAGCTAGTGGTAAGTTAATATGCTCAAATAACGGTGCCGCATGCATACTCGAGTTCACCGCTTATCAAAAACGGAAAGATAGAAGTTAAAACGTAAGGGTTTTTAATAAGGACAGATATGCATAATGCTCGGATTTTGCAAAATAAATTATTACTTTGAGATTCATTCCTGATGTTCTTTTTTTTGCCAAGTGTTAAGTTTTCTGGAACTCCAATTTTCCACACATTTTTCCTCCTATTTTAGTATCACATAGGGCAATGCAATATTATTTTTTAATAAATGGGTTGAGTGTTAAAACTGATAAAGAAATCTAGAATATTATTGGTTGTAGAAAATAATGGCGAATAAAAAAAAATCATCAACTATTCTCTAATGTTATTTCAAAAAGCGAGATGCTTGATTTTTATTCCGGGTTTTAAATGCAATGCTGTACTCTGTACTCGATTTATAATCCGAACATTTTTTTAACATATTGTCTGGCTTTTTTGTTGTTATCTGGGACCACAATTCTTCTAAATAGTTCATTTGTGAAGCGTGTCTCTGTTTCACATGCCATTATTTAACACTGTAGACTATATCACATCAATGTAAAAAGTATGCCAAACACCCCCCTTTATATAGTTTTCCTAATTGCCTCACCATAATTAGATTATCAACTTCAAATAAGATCACAGGCGACTGAAATCACAAATAACTCAGATCACAGGCGACTCATGTCGTAAGCAACTCAGATTATAGGCAGCTCAGCTCATAAACGACTAAAATCATAGTGGATCTAGTGAATTGCAATTAAGGAGAACAATGGATTAATTGCTTCTTGTGAGATTTGCAATCAAGGCAAATTCAAAGAAAATTTGAATTTTCAGTGTGTTAGATCTCAATCTCAAAAGATATACAAAGAAACGTTGCAAACTTTAAAAGAAATGCGCTGATTGCAATTCTAGATGCCTTTAATAAGTTGTTAGTTATGCATCTTAGTCATGATGTACATGAAAGACTTTAATGCTATTGAAAACAAAAGTACTTCGGGTTACATCAAATGTATTTATGATTATATAATCATTTCAGACAATCTGTCATTTTATACGGTCTCATTTTTAGCCAATCTATAGATTGGCTGGATATTTCTAGCCGATCTATTGATTGGCTGAGTGAACCAGCCAATCTACAGATTGGCTGAAACGTTCCAGCCAATCTATAGATTGGCTGGTTTTACAGATTGGCTGTAACATATTTACAAATATATATATATATATATATATGTACTTATATATATATATATATATATATATATATATATATATATATATATATATATATATATATATATATATATATATATATATATATATATATCTTCTCCTCTCCTCTCTCTCTCTCTCTCTCTCTCTCTCTCTCTCTCTCTCTCTCTCTCTCTCTCTCTCTCTCTCTCCATATTTATATATCTCTCTAGTCCCTATCTCTCTCTCTCTCTCTCTCTCTCTCTATCTATCTATCTATCTATCTATCTATCTAGCTGTCTATCTACCTATCTGTTGGTGCCCCCTCCCTTGCTATCAAACACTCTCTCCCTCTCTTTATCTCTGGGTCCTCAAAGTATTGGCTGTTCACCTTTTAGAGGTATAATCAGCACCGCACTCGTTGTGGAATTATTAGCATTTTTCATTTGATAAATATCTGAAACAGATTTTAAAAATTGTTCGTTGTTAACAGTGAAAAAAAAATAGTGAGAAATTTGTGACAGAATGGCTAAAATTTATGAACTGAGGAATGTTTTTGTAGCCTTCAGTGTTCTGTTAACTGTGATTGCATTGTGTATATGGAGTACCTACCCAGTAATGCATAGCTCCCTGAGTGACCGTTTCTTGTATACTGCAAGTAAAACTGAGATGTTACGTGAGGAAACGACTCCAAAACAACAAATGGTACTGCCCAATATGACGTCATATTTTTCATTTGTGGATCAAAGTGCCCATGACTGCGAGGACATTTTTAAGAACACTACAGATCGAGAAAAGAAACTGCAAGAAATGGAATTATTAATAAATGAGACCAAAAAATTCAATGAACAAGTGAAAGCAGTGGTAGAAAATGTGAGCAAACGCACAGGGAAATGCGGGGAGGGATATACCTATATTTATTTAGAAGAAGTGTTCATTACCTGGAACCTGTTCAGGTAAGTTAGCTCAAAAATAAAAATTGCTTTATAATGCATTTTTACAATACATTTTAATGGGCAATTATTAGACTTCAGTAAATAAAGTTTGCAATTGGGGAAAGTTATTAAGGTCTGGATTTAGAAGGGGTTACGGTCAGCTCAGCTGGTTACAGCGTTAGTCTGGTAATGCCACGGTCCAGGAGGTGGGCGGGGGGGGGGGGTGGGGGGGGGGGGAGGTGTGACGTTTAGTCTAGTTGGTTATAACCTTGGTCTAGTAATTTCAATTAATTTTCCTGGTTCGAATCCGGCCTCGCGTGGTAAGGAGGGAATTTACTTTCTCGCCGATATACCGCATTTAGGTGGGTGCGTTGGGTTACATCGCCTGCCACGGAATTCAAAATCATTACTCAGTGAGTCTTTCAGCTGTCCCATTTTTTTAAATCGAGTTTAGATTGTTCCATTCCTGCATTTCTGAGCCACTTTGCTGTCGTTGAACCATTTCTATATTGCTCAGCCTACAAAACAGTATACGTATATTACACGTATTTCATATCCACAATGCATGGGCAAAATGGGCATCTTTTCTCGGACGCATAATAAACGTATAAAATACTTATCAAAATATCCGCATTTCTAGAACCATATATTATAAGGATACCCATATTATACGTGTATTTTCCTGCGTATAATATGCACATATCCAGGAACGTTTATTACACATATAAAATACGCGGGAAAATATATGCCCATTTTCAATATTCCCATGTAACATACACGCATATAATGAGTGAAAATTTCCGCGTAGAAAAAACATGGGAAAGTATACGCATATTATACGTAGTCTGCCAATGTGGGCCTATTATCGCAGACCGGAAACAGACTCCATTGAGCGATAATATATTTAAATTTTGCTAAATGCTGCATATTTTGGTGGAGGGCTGCCTTTTTTAAGTATAATAGAAAGTTAGATATGGGAATACCAATTTCATTAAAATTTTATACTGAAAATTGTTTTAGGGAGTACTTTATAACTGCACTATAGTGATAAAGGTTCATGTGCATAATACATATCGGAAAGGGTCTCAAACTCCCCTAAATCCCACGTAACTACATGAGAATTTCCCCGACAAAACACACATTATTTATGCGCGGGTATGTGGGAATGCCTACATATATTATGCATTGTCCCCATGTGGGACTGCTATCTGGGTCATTACATTGGTGGGCAAAATCTGAAATGCATATAAAATGAGTCTTAAAAATGCGTAAAATCTGTCTAATATCCGTGGAAAAAAACACGTGAAAAAGGCGTTTAATAATAATTATTTGATGGGAATTACGTGTAAAATCCGTATAAATTTTTACGCGGGAAAATATGCGTATTTTATGCGCATTATCGATGAGCAAAACGGCCAAAATACACGTATATTACACCTAACTTGCCCATTTTGCCCACGCATTTTACATGTATAATATCCGCTTAGATTTTGTCGGGAAACTTTTATTGCATTGCATCGCCACTGGTTAGTAGAAAACAGTATATAATCCCTGTATGGGATTAATGCAAGGCCATTGCTTCTCTGACAGGACGTACCCCTCAAAGTGATAATGCTGAAAGATCGATCGCATAATAGTTTCAATTTTTCTAGCTTTTTTCTAAGCTTTTTTTATTTGGTGGGTTTCCGCATTTTAGGCCACTAAAGGCGGTTAACACGGATATAACACTTATGCGTTAAGCGCTTTTGAACAATGAACAGGTTTCGTTTGAATAGGAATGGCCTGGAGACAGTTGAGGAGTGCCACAGTTATGCGTTTATTTTTTATTTATTTATTTATTTATTTTTATTGGTGTGTAATCAATCTATAGCTCTTGTAAACTTGGTGACAGCGTGTTTACAAGAGACGAGGATATGAAATGGCAAAGCGCATGAACATGAGGCAATGTGGGTCTGTGTCTTCTGGTATATCATTATAAAAGCAAACCCCAAGGTGAGATAGAAACAGTGACAGAGAGAGAGGGAGAGAGTGCAGAGAGAGAGAGAGAGAGAGAGAGAGAGAGAGAGAGAGAGAGAGAGAGAGAGAGAGAGAGTGAGAGAGAGGAGGGAGAGAGAGAGAGAAAGAGAGAGAGATATAGAGACAGAGAGAGACAGAGAGAGAGAGAGAGAGAGAGAGAGAGAGAGAGAGGGAGAGGGAGAGAGAGAGAGAGAGAGAGAGAGAGAGAGAGAGAGAGAGAGAGAGGGAGGCAGAGAGAGAGAGAGAGAGAGAGAGAGACAGACAGACAGAGAGAGAGAGAGAGAGAGACAGAGAGAGACAGAGAGAGAGAGAGAGAGAGACAGAGAGAGAGAGACAGAGAGAGAGAGAGAGAGAGAGAGAGAGAGAGAGAGCGAGAGAGAGAGAGAGAGAGAATGGCCATGTATCCCCTACAATTTAGTTGTATTTTGTTGTCATATTTTAGAATTTCTACAATGTTTAACCTATGAATGGTCGTAGCGTGCAATGATGAAGTACTCTTGTCTTTTAATTTACCACTTATTCGCAAGTGCAAATCATCACCTCGTCGTATATCTGAAAGACTCTGCATAGATGTTATTTCCGTCCAGTGATAACAGGCTAAGATAAGCTTTTCTGTTTGTCTGTCTGACCTTTAAGGAACGTCTGCGGGGGAGGGGGGGGGGGGGGGAGTTGGCAAGAGTGTCCGCCATGAAATGTGCCCCAGAAATCCCCCACAAAGATGTGCCCCACCCCTAGGTCTGAAGAGTCTCCCAGGTATATCCCCGCGGGCCAGTGTTCATCCCTTCTGCCCCACATGTCTTTCCGTTTTGTTTTGTTTTGTTTTTAACATCTGAAATGCAAATCCTTTTAGGAAGTAAATAACTCATTAGATGTGTTTTGCTTCTTCTGTGATATTTTATGTGCTTTTCTGTGGGCTTTTAATTTGCAACACACCGCACTGTTTGTGATGTCATAAATTTAACGCCCTTGCCTTCAAAAAAAAAAAAAAGCAAAAACAAGATTTTATTTTGTAGGCTGAGGTTTTAGGGCGTAAAGGCGTATATTGCGTCCTCCACTTTTAAATTTCCCTTAATTCGTACCACAAACTTACGCATACAGTTGAAAGCAAATTCTCATATCAGTTGAAATGGACCATAACCAAGTGCTGACCAATCAGGAGGCAGTTAATCATGACCTGTTGTGCATAAGAGACGATGCTCAACAGAGAGTTGAGGGAGCGGTGGGTGGGTGAAGAAATCTCTCTAAAAGTGGAGAACGCAAAAAAGTAAATAAATAAATAAAAAAAAACGCTTCTGAATTTGCCTATCTCTATTTTTAAGTAGAGCTAGAACAGGAAACAGAAGATCCTGTTGTTTTGATCTGTATGATAAAATTCGGCTGAGGATAAATTAAAGACTCTCAGACTAGATTCTTTGTTTTCATTTTCTACAAGGGAGTCTAGGTCCAGCTCTCCGAGGCAACCCCCCTCACCCCCCCATCCCCTCCGACCTTGCAATTTTCTCTAAGTTTGATGCCATTAATCCACATTATATTGAAAATAAATGTGCAGTCTTAACAATTTTCATAGCACACAGTGAAATGATTTGAGAACGGGGGAGAGAGGCTTTGGTCGGGTGGGGATTAGGCCTGCAGGGGATTTTAGTCGGGGAGGGGGGTTAGGGCCGGGAAGGTGGGCCTGCTCTCTCTACAAAGCTGTCAGGAGGTTGGGGCGGTCTAAGAGGCCGGGAGAGTCGATTCTACAAGATAAAAGTTTAATAAGAGCACCGTGACGGTCGGAAACTACGGAAAGCCGATAGCTAACCCTACTCCCTCCCTAGCTCCCTCCCTCCCTCCCTCCCCGCCACCCACCCGCCCCCTCCCTCTCCCCTCCAAGCTCCCACTGAATAGAAGCCCTGCCTTGACCAAGCAGCGAAGTGAGATAATATAAAAAAAAATAAAACACTTTATTGACTGGACATTGATAACAGAAATATCGTAATCTGCGACAAAATAAACTACGAAGAGACAGGAGCGTTTTAGGTTTGGGCGGTTTTCTCTTTGATAGCGTGCAATGTTGACGCTTAGCCCGATGGTGGAGTGTTGACGCTTAGCCCGATGGTGGAGTGTTGACGCTTAGCCTGATAGTGGAGTGTTGACGCTTAGCCCGATGCCTGAGTGTTGACGCTTACCCCGATGGTTGAATGTTGACCCCTGCCCCGATACCGGAATACTGGAGAAATCTCCCTCAATCGTAATCTCCTATTCCGAATCAAGAACGGCTCCAGAACCGGCGGTGTGCGAGACTTGGACCCTTATGAGCGGCATGGGGTAAGACGGTTTGCCGACGGGACGCACTTCGTGGCGCTGGCGTGGACACTCTTCGCGCATGGACTGATCGTTGCAGTTCTTAGAGCGGTCTGTTCATCGATGACTGTCTGTATAAAGAGGAAGAGAAGCTGATTGAGTCTTGTCATATCGAGGGAGGGTGAATCAAGTACATCGTGACTAGGGATGTCATGCCCCCCCCCCCCCCATAATGAAACGCATGCATGTATGTTAATGAATGACGGTCACCTGTTCACCAGAGATAGGGCAAATTCTGGTCCATGAACCGAAACAAGTAATGTTTCCGTCAAGGACTTTCCTTATATGGGATGAGAACCGAAGCATTCCGAAGGTCACACAATGTCCGAAATAACCTCTCAAATCGTGCCAACTCAGATAAATACAAAAGCTGCACGGTTAAATAACATTATAATGCCAAGAACGGAGCAAATGAGTTTGACAAAAACTGGCCGATTGCGGCCCCAGATTGCCCTGGAGACAAGACCGGATCCGTGAATAGAATTAACTGAAAATCCCTGGACGGTATGTGTGGGGTACTCAGCTGATCTGTAAACGCCCCCATAAACCAGAGGAGGACGAGAGTAACACTTCTCGAGATAAAAAATCAAAGCCACAGCCATGTAAACTCAGATAAACAAGCCGCGAAAACGTTAAGTCCTTAAACCTAGCCTAAATTGAAATTATTGATGTTTACTAACTTTGATAAATTAACCTATCAGCAGTTGAATAAACTATGAGTGAAGAAAATGAAAACCTTCCCAGCTGATTCCCTCGAGGAAGTTTTCCGGAGTACGCAGATTTGGGGGTGACTGCTGATAAGGCACAAATAGGCACTAAGTCTTGACCTAATTCCTGCTCTCTCCTTATTGGTCAGTATTTGGGGGTATTCGAACTGCAGTCTGAAAGTTTGTTACTGCCTGGTTTTTGCTTGTGTAATATTTGTAATAATTCCCTAGTTTCGTCAAGTAATTTCCAATGAACAGCAGAGAAGAAAATTTAAGAAAAATACAAAAAGAAAAAAAAAGAAAATCAAACAAAAATACCACTCTTCATACAAATTCGGTCATATCGTTTTGGGATTATACACACACATATATATGTGCGTGTGTGTATATGAGGGTGCGTGTATGTGTGTGTTTGTATACATTTATGTGACACTTTGGGCTTGAAGGACAATCAGGCCGATTTCAGAGGTGGAGCGGGGAAGGGCGGGGGGGGGGGGGGGGAGGGGAGCTTGAGAAAGCATGTCGGGTAGATTTTTTTCACGACAGGAAAAAACTAACGGTTTCAACAGGCCTTGCTTCGACTTTCCTATACATCAAATCATGTCTATTCAGCACGCAGAATAGCAGTCCAAAAAAAGGCCAACTCCAAATATTTAGGATGCAATATATGTTGGAAATTGCTCCTTATACACGCCACGACCTCAAATAAACATTTCCTTTCTGGGATTATTTAAAGATAAAATACAACTGTACTTATTTTTTTTTTATTACTTGATAAGCACTGTACTGTTGGTGACAGTAACCACACACCTGTGGGGTTTTATCTGACAAGTGGCAATGCACTTCATTGCAAGGCAAGATTCAGCTCTGCACTCTAGAATGAAGTCAACATCATAGTAATTCCCACTTGCAAACATAGTTTGCAAATGGGTATGGTTTGCTAAGAATTCCGGCGTTTATTCCTTCCTTTTTTTTTCTTTTTTTTCCGTTACGGAGGTTTCCAGAAAACTCCTCCTACGCTATTTGACGTAGGACGATGAAATTTGGCACAGAGATAGAGGGTGATGAGATGTCGTGAAATCCGCAATTTTTTTTTACCTTGACCTTCAAGGTCAAGGTCAAATTGAGGTCAAAGTTTTTTGACCACAAATTGGTTTCCAGAAAACTCCTCCTAGGCTATTTGACTTAGGACGATGAAGTTTGGCACAGAGATACAGGGTGATGAGATGTCGTGAAATCCGCAAAATTTTAGGACCTTGACCTTCAAGGTCAAGGTCAAATTGAGGTCAAAATATTTTTTCAAAAACCTATTCCATCACGAAAAATTGCTGGAAATAGCGCTCAAATCCTTGTTTCAACACGTGTACGGTATCAGTAGGCAGTAACATCATGGATGGAATCTCGACATTCAGTGTCAAGGTCAAGGTCATGTGACTTCTCTATATTGAATTCCGTTAGAGAAAAATTGTGCATTATCTCGAAAACGGTTAGAGATAGAGCGATTTTGAGCTTATTTTCGACTCTTTGGGCATAAACGACGTTACATAAGAGGTACCTCGGTGACCTTGAACTCCTCCGTCAAGGTCAAGGTCAAAAACCGGAAGTTGACCATTATCTCGAAAACGGTTAGAGATAGAGCGATTTTGAGCTTATTTTCGACCCTTTGGGCCTAAAAGACGTTATATAAGAGGTACCTCGGTGACCTTGACCTCCTCTTTCATGGTCAAGGTCAAAAACCGGAAGTTGACCATTATCTCGAAAACGGTTAGAGATAGAGCGATTTTGAGCTTATTTTCGACAATTTGGGCCTAAAAGACATTATATAAGAGGTACCTCGGTGACCTTGACCTCCTCCGTCATGGTCAAGGTCACAAACCGGAAGTTGTCCATCATCTTAAAAATGGTTAGAGAACGGGAATTTGATTATTTGAGATTACATTATATTTACTTCGATATCCTTGTTCATGATAATAATTCGGAAGCTGACAATTATGTGGAAAGACTGAAAAATGTGTCTTTGACCAGATAGATTGTACCATTGCAAGTGGGTGTCATTTCGCTACGTGTAGCGAAATTCGGTCTAGTTACAAGGGGCCTCCCTACACCTACACACATTGCAAAGTTGCAGTTTTTGTTTGAAAGACGTCTAAGTAACGTCAGGTTTCGTTTACTTGCTGAAGTCGAAACAGCGTCTATCTTCCGAAGCGCCAATCAAAGCTCTGTTCCGAGTGCACCGCTCCACAGATCGTCTTCTCACTTGTGCTTTTTCTTCTGCATTTTGTTTTGAAAAATTCACAGACGTCGGCAGGGGGGAAGTATTCACAAAAGTTAACTGGACAGTTAACCAATAGCTTAAACTGCAAATGCAGCTAACTGAACTTTTGAAAGTTAATTAATTTTACTTTCATGTGAAAAAACATATTCTTGTAAAAATTGTTTGAGTAATTCAGCTGAATCAGATGATCATCCTTGCACGGGGCACAGTTAGCTGTAAAATTGACTTTTGTGAATACCGGGCCATGTAATTATTCGGTAAACTAAAACACAAACAAACAAAATTCAGTTTTGGCCTGATGATTCAAAGTGACGTCACCTTTCGGCAATATACAGGACGATAACACAAAGCATTTAGCAATATTATCGCTATACAACTGTGATACAGTTAGGAAGATGATCAAAACTGCACGTCACCCTCCTAACCTCATCACATGTCACACTCCTAACCTCATCAACCTCCTAACCCCATCACATGTCACCCTGCAGTAGTATGAAAATGGGGGTTCTACCGCACTTTGTGACGTCATACTGTCTGGACCGGAAGTGACGTCATACTGTCTGGACCGGAAGTGACGTCATTCTGTCGTAACCAAGGCGTAACCATGGTAACCAAGGGGCTATTTGCGAAGCTTGCTGTATGCATTTTTGTAACATGTCGCCATTTTAACTTTGTAAAAAGGAAAAAAAAAGAGATAAGTTTCGCTATACTTGGTCGATTTGAATGAAAATTTCACTGTTTGATTCAGTTTTATGTAAAGTTTTGTTATAAAGTAGTCATGAGCTATTTGCGCAGCTGGCTGTATGCATAGTTGTAACATGCTGCCATTTTAAATTTGTAAAAAAAAAATAGTGATAACTGTCGTTATACTTGGTCGATTTGAATGAAAAAATTTCACTGTTTGATTCAGTTTTATATCTAGTTTTAACATGGAGTAGTCATGGGCTATTTGCACTGGCGGCTGTATGCATAATTGTAACATACCATCATTTTAACTTAAAAATGAGATAACTTTCGTTATAGTTGACCGATTTGGAATGAAAATGTCACCATTGAATTCAGTGTGATGTCTTAGTTTTACAGTACTTTGTGCATAGGTGGGTTATTGGAATGGCGCGCGCCCCCCACCATTCAAACATGTGTTTGAATTACTTTTTATGTCAAACTATTGTTCAACAAGTTGTTTAGCAATTGTACAACAATTGTTCAACAAGCTGTTGTTCAACATGTTCAACATGTTCAACAACATGTTGAACATGTTCAACTTGTTGAACATGTTGTTCAACATGTTGTTCAACAAGTTGTATATAAGGCTATGTTTAAAGGCTTTTTCATCATTTGAAAAGTGTATGTTGAACCGAAAGGATGTATAAAATGCAACATTTGTTTGAAATCTTACAATTGGCCACAAAGCCCTGTAAAACCACCTATCACTGAAACTTTAGATGACTCTTCTATGGAAAGTCAAAGCGTCAACATGACTGAAAAGAATGCACATGCTTGTACAGAATGTGGTGCGTTGTACAACAGTCAAGAAGCTTTGTTCAAACATATGGAACATTGTTGTGAGGGTGATGATGACAGCAGCTCTGAAAGTGAGTCAGAAACAGACTCTGAAAGTGAGTCAGAAACAGACTCTGTTTGGTATGATATGGTTCAAGAAGTCTACGATGAATATGATACCAAATTTCAAGAAAAGGTTTCAGAATATGAAGAACAAGGGCTTGTAGATGCGCGTGAAATAGCAAGTGATGACTTTCGACCCATTTATAAGCGTCGACTTAAACAACTGTTTATGAGACTATTCAAATATACCCAACGTCTAGAACAAAACGAACATTATCAAACCATTTTAGAAGACTTTAATTACTTTGTTGATGAAAAACATTACGAGTATTCAAAGGCATTAAAGGCGGTTATAAGAAGAAACGATGCATTCTTTGAAGAGCTTCTAGATGAGGAGGAGGAAAATGAAAGCAGCGACGAAGAAAGTGATATGGATGACAGTGAACAGAGTGAAGCAGGTGAAGAAAAATAGACTTATTTGACTAAACTTTATAATAAAGACTTTGTAAATCAACAAATATTGTAATATTGTTATAGATTTAAGCTGTATGTTTTTAAGTGTATTTAAGTGTATTTAAGTGTATTAATAAACCTATTCAACATATGTCTTGTTTTTTTTTTTTGTTTTTTTTTCTTTGCTTGAACTACAACTTGTTAAACACCAACCTGTTAAACAGCATGTTGTTGAACAAGTTGAACATGTTCAACATGTTCAACAACATCTTGAACATGTTCAACTTGTTCAACAACATGTTGAACAACAGTTTGTTGAACAATTGTTGTACAATTGTTAAACCACTTGTTGAAGAATAGTTTGACGTAATATGTTCCTAAAAATAATAATTCAAACACATGTTTGAATGGTGGGCGAGCGCCATTCCAACAACTACCTATGCCCAAACTATTGTAAAAACTAAGACATCAAACTGAATTCAATGGTGAAATTTTCATTCAAATCGGTCAACCACAACGAAAGTTATCACACTTTTTTTTTACAACGTTTCAATGGTGGCATGTCATATTATGCATACAGCCACATGCGAAAATAGCCTGTGACCACTTTATAACAAAAACTTTACATAAAACTGAATCAAACAGTGATTTTTTCATATAAATCAACCAAGTAGTTTTAAAGTTATACACTCTTGAAGTTAGCCATATCACGTTTTCTTAATTCTTTGTATGCAGTGATTCTCATAGAGGTCATGCCGTTTCTGAATTCTTTGTATGTTGTAATTCTCTTATTTATATGGGGAGGGGGGTGGGTGGTCGACACATACTCTGTTCTTGGGGAGGGAGGGAGGGAGGGAGGGAGGGAGGGAGGGAGGGAGGGAGGGAGGGGGGTGGGTGGGTGGTCGTTTTACTCTTCAGCGCTTCATCAGCGCTTCAGCGGAAGCCATTATTTCAAATCCCTTAATCACGTTGACACATATTTTGTTCTTGGGGAGGGGGTGGTCTGAATCCTCATCTCCCTCCGGCTCGTCGGGCTCGTCGGGCTCGTGGGGCTCGTCGTCGGGCTCGTCGTCCCTCACTTCTTCCATAAGTTACTTCACATCACGAAATATACCATTTCCCTCCTGTTCCGTGTGGAGTAGGCATTTCGACGAGACGATCTCGTCACAAGCGCATCGCAACCCACTCCACCCACTCCAGGGCTGGAAAACACTAAAATAATGAGGATTTTTGTGCAAAAATTATCAAGTTTGAACAAAATAGAAAAAAAAATAATCAAACAATGTGTCACATATTCAGAGCAATGGTTTTCAGTCTTAATTTTACAAGTTACATTAAATATCGCCATAATATGTGACAAGGAGGTGAATAAAATCCTTAATTTTGAGTCGAATACAATGAGTTGGCAATTGGAATAAAAAAAACACTAAAATAATAAGCATTTTTGTGCAAAAATTATCAAGTTTGAACAAAATTCAATAAGGCGCTATTTAAAAAATAATCAAACAATGTGTCACATATTCACAGCAATCGTTTTTAGTCTTAATTTTACAAGTTACATAAAATATCCCCATAATATGTGACAACGACGTGAATGAAAAGTGCAGTAGAACCGGCGTTAAAAAAATACCTATGAGGGGCTTATCAAATGAAACGCTAACTCTGGTCCTGGTGTTGGGTATATGTGTGTATGAGAGTGTGGGACATGGCTTAAAAAAAATCATGTCGGGGACCGAGACCCTCCACAATACCGCCCGCCGCCGCCGCCGCCGCCGCCCTCTCTCCACCTTTCACACTCAACCGGAAACACCAACTATTGCATTTCGCTCTATCGATAACTATCGATAACTGCAGGCCCATGACGTTTCGGACTTTTCGTCATTTCGCTCTCATCCACCAACTCAAGCTCCCATATAAAAAGGACTGCAGTGCAGTGGTTCTCTTGTCCATTTTCCGTTGCTATGCAGTGGTTCTCTTGTTTATTTTCCGTTGCTATGCAGTGATTCTCTTGTTTCCATACTACTCACTTGTCTTGAGAGGTGTGTCTGCACAGGTTCTGGACCGCACAGTCCTCCCCCCCTGCCTTCCCTCCCTCCCACACACACACACACACACACACACACACACACACACACACACACACACACACACACACACACACACACACACATACATACATACACACACACATGCACGCACATCCATTAGTGCAGTTCCGTCAGAACAATTTTTGTATTGGAACGGCTTTTTTTTGTAGCGATATTGCCGTTACGAGAGTTCCGGCCCGGGATTCACCAACGCATACTTAACCTTAACTTACCCTTAAACTAGAAAATTTCCTTAGGGTCCCCTTAGATTTCTTTAAGTTAAGGGAATCCTTATTCACCAAAATCACTTAACTGAAATTTCCCTTAGGAGACCCTTAAACTTAAAAAAGTTAAGGGACGCACACACCGCCCTTAAAGTTTAAGAAGATAGGAATGTATTTTTAAATTATTGTTTTTAGAGTGTCAAACGCTCTTACCGAGCGCATTAGCGATCACATACCCTTTGATATGCCTAACCGTGATGAATCTGGTGGAATTATGAGCGATTTCTTTACAAAATTCCAACTTACTTGTGTGATTGGGCTTATTGACGGTACGCATAGGAGTACGAAGGCCGAAAGAGTTCGAGTATTCGTACTTTGAAGGAAGAACTATCATTCCCTAAACATACAAATGGTGGCCTACAGCAAAAACTTAATACGGATTGTGGTTGCCAGGTACAACTTTTTTACCAGCCGGTAAAAATTTTCAACTAACCGTTAGGGGCATATTTACTAATGCAGAATAGCATGTATCACTCCGCCATTGATAAAGAAAAAGTTGTAGTACTATGAGGTGCCCCGCTCCCTAGCTCCAAGCCAGCTCTTCATTAATGGTGCAGTGTTTTGCCCCTCTATTTTTTAGTTTGTCCTGCCTTTAATATTAAAAGTTGGGGTAATTTTACTGTCAGTATTCATTTTGTTTGTTAGCAGACGACAGCATATGACTCAGGAATTCCCTAGTGAATGGCAAGTTTTCAAAAAAGATCGTCTCGAAAATCATATTTTAGACGATTCACTAAGTGATCCCTAAGTGATTCCTAAGGTGTAATGGTGAATAAGATTTTTCACTTAGCCTTAACTTAAGAAAGTTAAGGGACCGCTAAGTTAAGTTTAGGTTAAGTTAAGGGAAGTTTGGTGAATCCCAGGCCCGGCCCTAAAATAAACCCAGCGTTTTCTCCTTACATTTCTTTTTCTTTTTTAAAACACAAATGAAAACCCCACAACACAACACCTCACCCTCCCCCCCCCCTGACATCCACTCGCTCTCCCCCTCTCTTTCTCTCAGTCTCTCGCTGACTGCGTTTCTCTCTTGAAGTTATTATTACCCCCTTTCACTTTACAGATGCATTGCAACACACCTGATATTTAGGTCTTTGATGGAAAAAGGGGGCAGTTTAAAAAGAAAAAAGAAAATGAGAACTTCATCTTTATTACATTTTAATAAAATAAGTATCTAAGACATTTGCATAGGCTTCTTATGGTTAAAGTTACAATAAAAATAGTAAAAAAATTTGTGACGGAATGGCTAAACTATTTGAATTCAGAAATGTGTTCACAGCGATATGTGTTTTATTAATTGTGGTGACGATGTATATTTGGGGTGATTACTATGTAATACAGGGCTCACTCAGTGACCGTAGGTCACCGGTGTCCATTAAAACTGACAGATTAACTGACCGAAAAATCCAAGACAATACATTGCCAGACATGACGTCATATTTTTCATTTGTGGATCAAAGCGTACATGACTGTGAGGATATTTTTGGAAAACCTCTGGATAAAAAGAAGAAATTGCAAGAACTAGAACTGTTAATTAACGAGACAAATGAGTATAGTAAAGTGGTGGCCGCCGTAGGCCGGAACATGAGCACAGTGAAGGGAACGTGCAACGAAGGGTACACCTTTAATTACTTAGAAGAAGTGTATGTTACTTGGAAACTTTTCAGGTAGGTTTTTACTTGTACCTCCCTACGGATTCCACCCCTCCCCTCCACCTCAAATCTCCATTCCTTCACTTTTCGGATCTTCACACCAAATAGGTTTTACCGTTCGGGATTTTGCAGTCGAAGCATCAAGGAACTTGAACAGATCGCTGCAAAGAAACAAAACAAAAACAAAACAAAACAACCTCGAACTGAAAGGAATTGTTCTAAAAATTTATTGAAATGGAAGAGAAGTCTGTAACTCAAGCATAACTCCAATGCTTAACAAATTCTTCTTCTTCTTCTTCTTCTCCTTCTTCTTCTTCTTCGCACCCCCCCCCCCCCAGCCCCCGCACCACACGTATTTGAGTTTATTACAAAGTCTTGACGCAGCGTCTTTTTTCTTAGTTCGTCCAGGAAGTTTTTTAAGCAAAACTTTTTGCAATAAGGCTATATACTTGAATCATATTTACCATTTCAGTTTCTCAACAGGGGCTCTGGCAGATTTCATATCCATACCGGAATTACCCAAAATTACCCTCCTCCCCTACCCCTTTTATAACAAAATTGGTGCTCCGTAAAATTGTCACCCTTCTTCGGCGTTATTATTTATATTATTTCTTTTTTTTTTAGGGGGGGGGGGGGCACGCCTAGTAACACATATAACGTCAAGGATTTTCAGACTGGTCCAAACACGAATGTGGTTTTAGTTTTATTTCGTGAATTGTTTGGTACAACTATCTTCTCTTATACATTTCATATTATAACACTCCTGTTTGCGTGGCGTAATTACGTTGCTGTGGCGATATCAAGTACACAGTTTCAGTATTGCGTAGCGTGAGGTTTTCGATACTGGAGCATCGGGTACTACCGCTACACGGGGGCATCTCCCTGTCCAAATTATTACTGTTTCCTTTGTGCTCGTACTGGCAATAATGAAATGAAATTGAATATTATTTCTATAATTTAATTTCAGTATCTGAAGTTCTGTAAAAAAATTCACAATGTTTTTTTTTTTTTTTTTAAACCATGCTTGAAGGACGTAATAACTAAGTTGATTATGCCTTTACCTATGTGGCACTTAACTAATTGCATAGGAATCATTCATCATTTTGGTGTGTAGCACTGACTAGCATCGCACGGTTGAAAGGCTTCTAAAGTTGAATAAAGTGAACGCCCATCTTCCAAGGACACAGAAACTCACCTCTATTTTACCACGCGCAAAACATTCAAATTCTTTTTTTTTTTTTTTTTTTTAATTTTTGTGACTGTCGGAAATACATCAATTTTAGTTAGAGGTGGGTGTAGCTATGATCGAGGCATTCACTGCCTAATGCATTGAATACCGGGGGTTTCCGAAAAAAAGCCCAGGGCTTCTATTTGGCCAATTTCAGGCGCTCATTTAGAAACTAAATAGAAGCCCCGGGGCTTCAATCAGGAAACAGTTTCCTAATTAGAGCCCCGGGGCTTCTATTTTTTAGACTGGGGGGGGGGGGAGGGGGGGGGGGTTGTTGATAAGTTTTTATTGAAAAAAAGAGAATTTACCATCAACCTCTTATTAAAGCGCTACATGGATATTCGCACAAAATATAACAAAACACACAAAAACAATAGTAACTAAAAAAGTCTGAAAAGTGGGGACGGGGGTGCCTTGTGCGAAGCACAGGATTAA
The DNA here is from genome assembly GCA_949752745.1 of Protula sp. h YS-2021. Classification (NCBI taxonomy): domain Eukaryota; kingdom Metazoa; phylum Annelida; class Polychaeta; order Sabellida; family Serpulidae; genus Protula; species Protula sp. h YS-2021. The sequence continues at coordinate 103,630,812 of OX457025.1, read as the reverse complement.
ACAACGACGCAGAACGTGCCTCACATTTAAGGATTAAGTGCACCGTGTCTTCATTGCGAGTAAACACGAGTTCTAAAAAGACTTGCAGGGGAGGAGGGGCAACATCACGCCACCCGTTTCAGTACTCGGCCCGTTATATTTCCAGTAATACTCCGGACTAAAGGTGGAAGTGGGGAGGGGGTGTCTGTTCGCCAGCACAGGATTAAGCAACAACGCGGAACATGTCTAGGGGCTGCCTCATAGCAACGGATTAAGTGCACCGTGTCTGCTTTGCGAGTAAACACGAGTTCTAAAAAAGACTAGCAGGGAAGGGGGGGGGGGGGCTTTTATTAGGAAACGATTTTTTCAGGTCTTTATTTTAACTCCAAATAGAAGCCCCGTTGCTTTTATTGGGAAACAGTTTCCTAATAAGAGCTCCGGGGCTTTTATATGGGGGGAGCTTCTTTTCAGAAACTCCCGGTACTAGTTTTGAAGTTTTTTTACATTCACTTGCAAATTTAGCAGGTCGGGTTTATTGGTCACTGTGCAGATTTAACTATACTCTATGTCCAAAATTCGATCTCGATTTTATAACATTATTAATTGTTATACCAAAGATATTTTCAAACTTTTCCTATCACCTTTAAATTTTCACAGCATGGTACAAAAGCATTTGTTGACTTATTATATAGCTTCGGAATGTATCCATTAATAAATAAGCCCACATGTGTAACGCTCGACAGTGCTACAGTAATAGATAATATCTTTTCAAATATGTTAGTTAAAAGTCTCAATGGTATCTTAATTGAAGACTCAGTTAGCGACCATTTACCTGTTTTTACTTTTCTTGATTATGGCGAATCAGCCCGAGTAAATAAAAAAAACCTGTACATATACCAGAAAAGTTAATGAGGAAAGTATTAGAAGTTTAAACAGTGAATTGCTTAACCATGATTTGTGTGATATTTACAACTGTAATGATGTTAATGTTGCTTATAATAATTTTATTGATGTATTTAAATTACTGTATGACAAGCATTGTCCACGGAAAAAAATACAAGTAAAGTGAAACCCCGCTATTAGGGACAAAAAGTGACTGAATAATTTTGTCCTTAATGGCGGGGTGTCCCTAATTTCGAGGTTCTGTTTTGTCTGAGAACTACAACTAAAATCTTTGGCTATTTTTCTTACACTTTTTCCATCACTAGCTTTGATTATTTTAACTTTATCAGATAGCGAAAGTTCGTTCCGTTTTCTTTTCACACCATCGATATTTAGACTAAACACCTTGTATAACAACTGAGTACAAAGACAATGAATTACTTATTCCTTTACGCATTTTAAAAGACGGAGCACATGTCAATAGGGTTTAGTAGTATAAAGCTTCTCTCTTAGGCACACATCTTTTGTAATAAACTCTATTGTCTTTATATGCACTGTGTTCAATATAATGTACTTAATACCCACAAATAACAATAGCCAAAAAAGAAACATTACCGAGTAACAAGCTGATAGGGGTTGTTTACATAGCCTACAAAATATGGGCAGCAATTTTACTGTCCACAATAGAGGGGTTGTTTTAAATGTATAACCGTACTTACGGGATAAAAAGAGTGTCCCTAATTCTGAATAGAGGGGTGTCCACAATAGAGGGGTCTAGATATAACAGAACTCTATGGCCTTTTAAAACAGACTGAAAAATGCTGTCCATAATTCAGGGGTGTCCATAATAGAGGGGTGTCCATATCCGGGGTTTTACTGTATATAGTAAATCTTTTAACACACCATGGCTAACAAAAGGTGTTATGAAATGTATTAAACGTAAAAATAACCTACACAGAAAATTTGTTAAAAACAGAAATCATATCGTAATCGCTTAACAACTCTCATGCGATTTGTGAAAAAAGTATTACAGCGATCTACTCCAAAAACTTCAAAACAATGCCAAAGCAACTTGGCGAGTTCTAAATGGTGCAAACAGAAATGATATTGCTAATGGCTTCAATAGATTTGTACCATAAATAATCTGATTATTTACATTTAAAACGGGCGAGTGGCGTGTAAGTCTGCCTGCCCACCTTCACAGTTAATTCTTGTCTAAACACTTGGCGTCTCCGCCGAGTGGTTGCTAATGTCACTGGTCACCTCTTAATTCTTATCTAAACACTGGGCGTCTCTGGCAGTTTACTAGCCATGTCCTAATTGTTGTTTAAACACTGGGCGTCTTCGCCATCGAAATATTGTTTGTTAAATGTCACTGACCGTCTGTTACTCTTGTCTCTACGGATTAATGCGTGTGTTTTAAAAAGGGGCATCTTATCTCTCTTTTCTCATTCAAAATCTGCAAGCGCAGAAATAACAGTTTCTAGCAAAGAAAACTGCCATCCAATCTGCAAGCGCAGAAAAACAACAGTTTTTTTTTAAAAAAGGAAGAAAAAAAATAATGAAAAATAAAGCAGCTACTTAATTTAAGATAATTCAAAAAATCAACTTGGCGAGTTCTTAATGCTGCAAACAGAAATGATATTGCTAATGGCTTCAATAGATTTTTCGTTAATGTTGGACCAAAACTGGCGGAACAAATTCAGTCGCTGAAATCTAGCAGCAGTGTATTAGATTTTCTTAAACCTTGACCAAATAATTCATTATTTTTATCTCCTGTATTGGAGGAGGAAGTTTTTAGTTTGATCGGTAAATTTCAACGTAAGAAATCCTTGGATTGTGATAATGTTGACATGTGTACCGTTAAAAAAATCGTACAAGGTATTGTTAAACCACTCACGCACCTTTGTAATGTATCCCAGCAAACATTAAGACGTCAGAATGACGTCGGGTCGACGGTGTGACCCGACGTTTCCGACGTCGGACTGACGTGCCGGTTTTGGTTGTATATGAAATGGAACCGACGTCGAGTTTTCAACGTCAGAATAACGTCGGGTTCCGACCTAAATCCGAAGTCGGAATTAAGTCGGTTTTAGGTTGTATATGAAATTGGAACCGACGTCGGATTCCGACCTGAAACTGACTAGAGTTATATAATAAATAGGTAATTAATTAGTCAACTGCTGTTGTGAAATACATACGAAATCATTTTCCATGTACATTTTTGCAATTTAGGAAGAAAAATACCGACGCGCCATCAAAATTCTAAAATTTTCATGTAAAAATTACGTTTTTTCTTCCTTTTTTTCAAAATGCTTTCCATTTCCGGTGAGCGACAATAATGTTCATCGCTTTTTGGTCGTTTTTGCAACGTCGGAATGGCGTCAGAAAATCGACGTCGCCTCGACGTCGGAATAAAGTCGGGTTTTGGGGTAATAGGTCAGAATATGGTTGTGAATTCGTCGCGACCAAAATACAACCTTTTTCAACCAAAAAAGACGTCGGTTGTTTGCTGGGATCCTTTCAAACGGGCACTTTCCCGAACAGAATGAAGATTGCAGAAATTGTTCCTTTGTTTAAATCTGGCAACTGTTCATTGTTCACAGATTATAGGCCCGTTTCACTGCTACCTCAAATCTCCAAAATACTTGAGAAATTGTTTCACCTGCGTCTTATGAAATATATTGAGTCCAATAACTTATTCTCTGCTAGTCAATATGGGTTTAGAAATAAAAGGTCAACGTCATTAGCATTAGTCGATTTAACTGAGGAAATTACTGAAGCTATTGATAATAAGATAGTTACTATTGGTGTTTTTAGTGATTTGTAAAAAGCTTTCGACAGAATTAATCATGAATTACTATTGAAAGAGCTTCATTATTATGGTGTTAGAGGGCTATCCAATAAGTGGATTTCTAGTTACCTGACAGGCAGGAAACAATTTGTAAAATTTAACGATTCTGATTCTCATATGTTACCAATCACTTGTGGTGTACCTCAAGGATCTATTTTAGGCCCACTCCTATTTGTTCTATACATCAATGACTTAGGAAATGTCTCAAATATTCTGAAGCTTGTGCTTTTTGCTGATGACACGAACTTGTTCCTATCAGGTAATAATATTGTGGAAATCTGTGAATCTATGAATGTAGAACTAGATAAAATAAATATGTGGTTTAAACTCAACAAACTGGCGCTCAACGTGTTAAAGACAAATTATATGGTTTTTACAAATAAGCCTTCTTTTGAAAATTTTACCCTAAGAATTGATGAATATGAAATAGACAGAGTGTGTGTAACCAAGTTCTTAGGTGTTCTGGTTGACAGTAGGCTGACTTGGTCCAGTCATGTTTTGAATATCAAACAAAAACTCTCGAAATGTACTGGTGTTATATATAAATGCAAGGCATTTTAGATGTTGGTGCGCTACGCACATTATACTGTTCTCTCTTCGTACCGTATATCTCTTACTGTGTTGAAGTGTGGGGTACTGCTTATAAATGTGCAACGAAATGTATCTCTGTACTCCAGAAAAAAATAGTAACAATTATTTGCAAAGTGTACAAATACGGTCACACAAATTCTCTTGTTCATTATTTAAAGTTATTAAAGTTTTATTATTTTGTTGATTTTAGAGTGTCTACTGTAATGTATAAAGCTTATTTGGGTCACTTGCCCGAAAATATTCAAAATAAAGTAGCTATTAGAGACGCTAACTAGAAATACTCGTTAAGAAGCATTGGGAAATTTAAGACCAAGTATGCAAGAACGTCCTTAAAAGGTCGTTGTGTAAGTATATATGGTATCGCTCTTTTTAATCCTTAATCGGATGATGTCAAAAATGCAAAAAAAAATGCTTAACTAGAATGGGTTAGGTTTGTTCTAAATGTGGTAGTTCCAGTATTTTTTTCGATGTAACATGAGGTAAATTTGGGTTCAGTCTTATGGCGATTTCGTTCTATAAGCATTTGCTTACTGAAATCGCCTTTTCCTCTGTTCATAAATTTCTATGTAATATTATGATTTATATATATATATATATATATTTAAATGTCTCCGGATGGAAAACAGTTGAAAAATAAATTATTATAATTAATAAGTTTAATGAAAGTCACTGAAATATTGGCTTTTTATCTCAGATTTTCAAATTGTGATTTTTTAAAGTTTTCAGTAAAGAGGATTATGGCATCCTTGCCAGATTTTTCACGTTATCGTATTTTTCCAATTTTCCTCTTGCTCACCGTTTCGTCAATGTATCCCTAAACCTGTCCGTTAAACAGTGTCTGAATGTTGGATATGCGTTGGAACAGCGACGTTGTATAGACGTCTGAAAGCGATGGTGTACCTATAGATATTTATCAGAATTGTCGAATAGACAGTGACAATCACAATCATAATCTATTCACCCTACCTCATCCCCGTTCACGTCACAGTACCCTACCTTTGGGTGATCCGGTAACGCAGGATATGTACGAAATCGATTTAAATGCATAGTTTCTTTTCAAAAGTAGATGGAAAAAACTTGAAATTCTCATATTTTCTGGTCTCGTTTATGGTCTATTTTAGGGTGATCTGTCATAGTTATCATTTCCGGTCGACGACAGCAAAAAGGGGTTGTGTTTAGTTTAGAGTCCGACATCCACACACCGTCGATTTTTCGACGTCCATCCAACGTCTATTCAACGTCTATCTATCTATCTATCTATCTATCTATCTATCTATCTATCTATCTATCTATCTATCTATCTATCTATCTATCTTTCTATCTATCTTTCTATCTGTCATCTGCGTCTCTCTCTCTCTCTTTCTCTCTCTCTCTCTCTCTCTCTCTCTCTCTCTCTCTCTCTCTCTCTCTCTTGTAGCCTTTCAGCTCTGGACTTCAGTTACCAGATGTGTACAAATTTCGTGACAGTGTGAAGGGCCATTGACCTTTAGTTCAACATTCAGCGGTTGGTCAACAATATCTTCTTGTTGACTGGACATAAGTTAATATATACTTTGTAACATGACTAACGTGTTGGTTACGAATAATTGCAATTATCTATTGCCTTCTGCTTTCTGGTCAATATTAGAAAATTATTCACGCAGGAATCGACCAATCAGATTACAGCATTAAGGCAAGGTATGCAATAAAAATAAACATTTATTGCAACACGTCAAATAAATAAATTGCGCATCATGTTCAATACATAGGAGAATACATAGGTGAGATACGGAATAACTAAAAATACGATACTATATTAGTTATGTAATTGCAAGCCTATCTATAGTCTTAGAGACACGATTTCAGCGACCAATAATGTGATCACGTGGGCATTTAGTTGTGACGTCGAGGTCAATGTAAGTACTGGTTGACAAGGCGACGGTATCTATTCAAAGTCTGTAAAGACATTGTGGAAATCTTCACTTGGACTCAACCAAAAAAAAAAATCTTCGTCCTTCAAACATTGGTCGAGGCATGCTCATGGTAGCTCTTGATTGTAACGATTTGACACGTAAAACACCAATGCCTTCATGAATCCGACGTGTAATCATGCACAGAAAGAAACGACTGGGATTTTTTTCTAAAAAATCAACGTACAATTCATTCATGCATGGGTAAGCATGGGCACGAACAGTTTCTGTTACGTTTAAATGAAGAACTTTTTGTGATATATATATACAGTGGAACCTCGGCATCGGACCACCTCCCTCTTGGGACCACCTCTGAATTAGGGCACATTTTTTTCTCTCCCGAATGCGCTCCATAGACTTTAATGGTCAAGAAAACTCCCAATTGGGACCACCTTGGATCGGACCACTTCGGGCCGTTTTTTTTTTGGTCCCGAGCCCTCAAAGCGCCTGAGATCGGACCACTGTCAGTCAGTGAGAATCCACTGTATTTTTGCGGCACCTTTCTTACAACACTGAGCATGTTGCCGTCTTAGATATTGTTGCTAGGGATTATGGTAGCAAGTGTGCAACCAGACAGGGGCTTAGCTTGGTTATCTATACTTTTGTACCTTGTCTAAACAATAGCGGCTGAAAATATACAAACCCGAGACATCTTTATTTATGTGGTGCCTATTCTTTTAGTGTTTAGTCCGAATGCCACCGAATTAATAATGACAATTAAATATATATATATATATATATATATATATATATATATATGAATCCGGGACAGAAGGGCCCTGGACAAAAGGGCCTTGGACATAAGGGCCTTTCCCAAAACGGCCTTTTCCAAAAGGGCCTTTCCCAAAACGGCCCTTAATGAAAAGTTGGACAAAAGGGCCTTGAGATATTTTTGGATATGGACCTCAAAATTATTTTTATTTTTTGTGTAATAAAATAACAACTCCAAATACAAGGTTTATTGATTTTTTGCCTGATTCATCGAGACAAATTTTTGGCTATCCTTTATTACTTTGTCTTACATCCATTGCTTTTGGTCACAGTTCAAATAAAAACCTCAAATTCAGAGCTCATATATCGACAAGACACTGACATCTTTTGTGGCACAATGGCTCCGAAATCTGGCATCAAAAGACAGTGATGGGAAGTAACTGAAAGAGTCTTTACAATGAGTAACACATCAAGGCAGTGATTGGTACAAAGAGGGATTAACCTGTGGCACAGTGCTTCGGAGATCTCAAGAGAGTGATAGGGAGTAACTGAAACAAAACATCAAGGCAGTTATCTTCAAAAACACAATTAAAACTCAATATCCTAGAAAAAAATTCTCAAGGCCCTTTTGTCCAACTTTTCATTTAGGGCCGTTTTGGGAAAGGCCTTTTTGGGAAAGGCCGTTTTGGGAAAGGCCCTTATGTCCAAGACCCTTTTGTCCAAGGCCCTTCTGTCTGGATACCATATATATATATATATATATACATATATAAATATATATTTGAGAGATAGATAGATAGATAGATAGATAGATAGATAGAGAGATAGATAGATAGATAGATAGATAGATAGATAGATAGATAGATAGATAGATAGATAGATAGATAGATAGATAGATAGATAGACAGAGGGAGAGAGAGAGAGAGAGAGAGAGAGATTCGTTATCTGTTCCACACAAATAAAAACATTAAACCGTATTAGAATTAGAATTTAGCGCCTGTAGTTATTTAGCTCAAGAGATCGCCTTGTGAAATCCTTATGACTGTTTTGAAACAGAAAAGGCAAGAAGATGGCAATTTTTAAACCCATGGATTAAGTTTTCCAGCGAATTTTTAGTGCAATAAAACACATTAAGAAATACTGATTTGAGTTCACCGGTATTTTTGACGGCCACTTGTCCGGTAACCATCGTGACTGGGGACCACTCGTCCGGCGACCCACTTGTCCGGTGACCGTTGTGACTGGGGTCCAGTCGTCCGGTGACCCACTTGTCCGGTGACCATTGTGATTGGCGAGCACTTTTCCAGTGACCACTGCCACTGGCTGTCACTTGTCCGGTGGCCACGTGTCCGACAACGACTTGTCCGGTGGCCATTACTGATACGCACGTTATATTTTGTCGATGCAGCACAGCCCCCTCTCTGTTTTACTTCCTTCATGGATTCCAGTCGTTTTATTAACACTGTTTACACTGTTTTTATGGCACTGTGAATATACACATCATGCCCCTGCTTGCGTGCACTTGCATTTTACATCGGGTCTTGTAGCCATTTTATTTACCGCGCCACTTTATTTATTATCTTCACGCTTTTATGGAGGCTCGTGACAAGGCTAAAAACTCTACATTCTAAGCTTTGGTAAGGGTTGTGATTATTTATCAAGGGCATAAAACAAATTATAAATACGCACCAATAGAGTAATGCACTCCCGTAAAAAGAAATGATAAGAAACCGTCAGCGTGCTCTGACCGCGTGCAAAAGTCACAATTATTTAAAGCCAATTCACATAAAAACAATGTACATGACTCCAAGATACTATGGCGATGGCTTTGTGTTGTAAAACGTTTTTCCTTTGCATTGCGCAAGTTGCTATGTGACACTCTTGTCGCAGGACAATACCATGAAAATTTTTGAGCAAAATCTCGAGTTTTTGGCTTTTTCAGCTATCTATGAATCGAGTTTGCTTGTTTGTGTTATAATGGGGATAGATCCTGGTGCAGTCGTGCCTTGTATGGGATTCGAGCACTTGTGGAAGGTCCTCTCTGCGCGGTTCGTTCGCAGGCCTTCCACGCATGCTCGAATTCCATACAAAGCACTCAGCCCCATGATCTATTGCTATAATATAACCATTCGTGCCGAACTTGGCTTATATATTGCAAACTTTTTTATATCTTTCTGCCATAAACTATGCATCGGTTCAAAAGTTAATTATATTTCTAGCCGAGCATATGGTGTGTTTATGTTACAATGTGTGAATATTTTCTATTCTATAATTAAACAGACTATTGATTAATATTGTCTAAACAACAAACCATGCTGCCTGGGAACATTTTAGGGTCCATATTGGGTTACGTTAATTTACTGTAAAAATGCATCCTCATTATTAGGACTGATTTCTGTGATTTTTTTGTGTGATACCCCCACGTGTTTCAGCTGGGTATTTGTGGTCAAAGGAATAGCTTTTGCATGTAAAATTCCGAAAAAATCTTATTTAAAAAGCTGAAATCACATGTGCTGTTGTTTTCTTTCCTTCTTGTACTCATTCGAAAAATCCACAGCACATTAACTTATACATTTTATATTATAAATAACATTTGAACCGATGCATATGTCTATGAAGAGAAAAGCTGAGGGGGAGGGGGGCAGGGGGAGGGGCAGGGGGAGGGGGGGGGCACAAGTTAGCATAAAACAGCCTCTGACACGCCTTTACCTAAAAACAAAGTTATTATCAACAGTGTAACGAAGGGCTATAGTTTATCCGTCTGTCCGTCTGTCCACACGAGGGCCTGGCTATACCTCCGAAAATATAGGTCCGACTGTGATGATATCTCACAAACGGATAGAGCACATAATGCAGATGTGCAATCTCGTTTTTTAGGATTCATCAAAATTATCAAAAATGATCAATGGGTAGTGCAAAGAATATATTTCCCAGTTGATTTTCAGGCGTTTGGCCGAATTGTTTGTCATTATTTCAAGTGTTTCTATCAAGCGGCATTCAGTTATTTGACATGCTTTTTGGCTAGTGGTCTGTGAATTGCTTCATCCCTTGCTTTCCTACAATTGATATTTTCAATGATTAGGATGTTAACTATGTTTAGTTCATTCGTCTTTGGCAATCCTCTAACTATAGAAACATTGATTTTCGAGGCATTTGGCATTCTGCCGCTGCATTTCAATAATTTATACCTGTTTAATTCTGTTTAGACATGTTTAAAGCTATTTTAACATCCGCTCGTTTCGATGTAAATTTCGCTCAATTTTGGCAAACTGTTTTGAAGATGGAAAGAAATAAAACAGCGTTGCAAAACTACCGCGGCAGCTTCAGTTTGATATTATGTTGAAAATTGCCAAAATAACGTTTAAGAAATATAAAACTTAGTTTTTGTCGAAAAAGAAAAACTATGAAAATTGTGAAAAAAACATAATAAAGGTAGTAGTAGTATGGCACTGTACAAACAGACCATAAGCACCGATTTCATGGGTCATCCGCGCTACGCGGGGTATCGAGTCTCACTGAGGCTCTAAGTTTCATTAATTTATTTATTTTATTTATTTATCCCTTTGTATCAGACTGCTCGGTCCATATACCATATATTTTTACATAATTATATCAAGATATACATATTCTAGTCATAAAATGTATATATACAATATGAATAGCTAGCTAATAATCTATAGCTAATATATTACGTAAAGAAGCACCAAATGGATTTAATTAAAGTTAACGTGTAGGTATTCTATATATCATATCGTACCATTGAATAAATAGCTTTGAATTCAACACTTAATCACTGCACACAATGCTTTTTATTATTTCATGCTTTGATTTATACCTGCGTTTCATAGTGCTGTTTAAGTATAATTGTATAACCACATTTGCAACGTTAATATTTCCATCAACCATTTCTTTGCTAATACTACATATATAATTTAGTGAAAAGAATTTACGAAAAAATGTTCTTATATGCGACTTTAAACCTTTTCAGTATACTTTGATTATAATTACACCATATATGTGCACAGTAGAAATTTGAAATAAATGTTTTGCACAGAACAATTTTTACGTTATATGAACAATGTTTGAATGTATTGATCAGCGTATTACTTCTTGCATAAATCATTGTCGATTTGTTCATATGAAGCCGCACTTGTATTGCCGACGCGTTTATATAAGGCTGCACGTGTCATTGCCGACTTGTTCATGTTAGGCTGCACGTGTCATTGGCGACTTATTCATGTAAGGCTGCACGTGTCATTGCCGACTTGTTCATATAAGGCTGCACGTGTCATTGCCGACTTGTTCATGTGAGGCTGCACGTGTTCATATACAATTTTCAAGGCAACTGTCAGCTTATGCTTACCGCAGCGGCCTCTTTATACTGTTTACAAGAGCATACATAAATTTTAATCTGTTTAAAATTCATTGCAAGTAACTTGAAATTACCTTGTAAAAATTTCAGGATTAAGTTGAAAATGACAGACAAATGTCACTCTCTATCAATTTGTTTTAATCGCTCTCATTTTTATCTGCCCATTTGAAGTTTGAGTTTAAATTATACATAGATATAACTTCTTCTATACAGTAGCAATGATCTGTACAAGAAAAACAAAACGAAAATGAACACTGAAAGAAACGCAAAAAAGGTTTATTTATTCACGATAAAATTAAGTTCATAAAGGTAGCTAAAAAGCATTATTTATTCATGGAAGAATGCATAGACAGTTTGACCTTCAGTTACTGACGAGGCGAGAGGGTCGAAATATTAACACTTGATGCATCGGGGATACCCATTAGCCCACTACATACCCAGTAGCCCACCACATTACCCAGTAGCCCACCACACACCCAGTAGTCCACCACATTACCCAGCTGCACACCACATACCCAATAGCCCACCACATACCCAATAGTCGACCACATAACCCAGCTGCACACCACATATCCAGTACATATCCAGTAGCCCAAGACATACCCATAGCCCACTACATGTCTAGTAGCCCACCATATGCGCAGTATCTCGCCACATACGCAATAGTCCACCACCACATACCCAGTAGCCCGCCACATTACCCAGTAGTCCACCACATGGAAACAGGCGGTCTCCCCCCTGGCACTCCCCCCCGGCGGTTTCCCCCGGCGATTTCCCGCCTGGCGGTCTCCCACCCCCCTAAGCGGTCTCCCCCCTGGCCGTCTCCCCCCCCCCCCACGGCAATTTTTTCTTAAACTTACAGCAGCAAAACTTGTACATTTCACTCCTCTTTTTTTCTTCTCCCCCTCAAACTTGCTTTCCTTATTGATGTATGAACCCCAAAGGGTTATTGATGTTTCTTTAATCTGTTTAATTAAGTGATTGATATATTGAATTTTTGACCGAATCAATGAAACGTCGGATCTAGTGTTATGCTCCTTGCTTGCACAAGAATTGCAATTGTTTATTAGCCTTCACAGCCAGAGTAGACTACGGATGATGATGTTTTCCGGAGTAGTTTGGTTTATTTATGGATAGCAGATTTGCGTCCGGAGAACGTAAATGGTTGAATAAAACCTCACCCAAAAGTAGCCAAATTATCACATCAAGATGGAATTCATTACGACTATACGAGGAAAACAGTAAGGTGGTGACACAGTAAAGCTGGTGATGTGTAGATAAAATTTCCTGATCACATTTGAAAGATCAGTTTACAGTAAGTGTTTGATTGCAATTTCGTTATTAGATTTTAAAGCAGATTAATTTCCTAGTGATAATTATGTAAAAGTAGATGAAAGGTAAGGTTGAAAATTAAAAAAGGAATGAAATGTACAAGTTTTGCTGATTTAAGTTTTACTAACTAAAAAAAATCTGCCATGGGGGGAGAAGGACGGGGGGAGATCGCCAGTGTGGAGTTGATAGGGGGGAGTCCGACGGGGGGGGGGGTGCCGCTGGGGGGGGGAGACCGCCTAGACCCCACCACATACCCAGTAGCCCGCCACATTACCCAGTAGCCCACCACATATCCACTAGCCCACTACATACCCAGTGTGTATATGTACGTATGCACGTATGCACGAATGTACGTACGTAAACTTCTATTTAAAATGCTTCTTTTCCCTTAATTTTGATGGAATGTTTCTGAGCTCTTTTCTTTCCTGAACATTGTCTTGACGATGGCCAAAAATAGACCAAACGCCGCCATTCTGAATTTTTTGTCAACTAATTTTGTACGAATGTCTCCTTGATATTCGTCTCGTGACAAACTACTTTGTTTGGTGATCCGCCAAAATTTGGAATGTGTTGCCATTTTGAAATTTTTTGTTAGCTAATTTTCAAAGTGCTTCTCCCAAAATTTTGACTGGATTTGAATGAATGTCCCTAAGCAATCTTGAAAAATTAGTTTGTATTGATGAATCTCCAAAAATTGACCAAAAGGCGCAATTTTGCAAGTTCTAAGTCAATTTTCAAAATGCTTTCCCTAAATTTGGGAACGGATTCCTTTCAAAATATGTACGACTGTCCATAGGCTGTCCTCTCTTAAAAATCTAATTTTCTCTGTGAGTTGCCAAAAATTGACCAAATGATGCCATTCTGAAAATTTTTTGGAAATATATTCAAAACCTTTCTCCTAGAATTTTCATGAGTTCCTTTCAAATAGTTAATTGCCAAAAATTTGTCAATTTCTTTTCAAAATGCTTCTTCTTCCACAATTTCTATCTTACTCTTTCCAAAATTTGCTTCTCCAAAAATTTTTGCCTCATGCGGCCGTTTGAAAATTTTGAAGATCAAGTTTTTTTTTCAAAATAGCTCTTCTTTATCAAGTAATTTTAGTCAGACTGCTGTCAGTTTTTAGGCGTAGTCCAAGGTTACCGTTTCCTTGAAATTTACTTTTTTTATCCTCCAGAGATTGGACAATAAACGACCTTTGGAAACTTTTCAATAACTAGTTTTAAGATGCTTTTACCTGTTTTTGCGTCCGTCGTGTCGTTGTTGTGTTGGTGTTGTGTTGGTGTTGCGTTGTGTTGTTGTTGTGTTGATAAATGAACAAATACTTCCCTGAACATCACAGGAAAAATTGCGATGCTTTTTTTTTCTTTCTATCTTTTTTTAAGAAAAAAGGCTATTTTTTCCTTTAAAATGATGTTTCCGAATTTGTCATTTTTTTCATCCTAATATTGTATATACGATATTTTTTAAACTGAGAGATTCTGACAGACTACTTTTCCCAGTTAAAAAAATATATGACGGCAAAATATATGGCAGTTGACTACTATGTCTTTTTGTTGACATATTGTCGACAACAACATGCACAAGAGTTGGTTACTTTACATCAGGTTTTTCACACGTTAAAGACGGCAATTTGCAAAACAATTGGTTAATTTACATCAGGTTTTTCACAGGTTTAGGAAGGCAATATGCAAAACAATTGGTTACTTAACATCAGGTTTTTCACACGTTAAAGACGGCAATTTGCAAAACAATTATTTACTTTACATCAGGTTTTACACAGGTTTAGGAAGGCAATATGCAAAACAATTGGTTACTTAACATCAGGTTTTTCACACGTTAAAGACGGAAATTTGCAAAACAATTGGTTACTTTACATCAGGTTTTACACAGGTTTAGGAAGGCAATATGTAAAACAATTGGTTACCTTACATCAGGTTTTTCACACGTTAAAGACGGCAATATGTCAAACAACTGGTTACTTTACAGCAGGTTTTTGTCACACGTTAAAGACGGCAATATGTCAAACAATTGGTTACTTTACATCAGGTTTTTCACAGGTTTAGGACGGCAATATGTCAAACAATTGGTTACTTTACATCAGGTTTTTCACAGGTTTAGGAAGGCAATATGCCAAACAATTGGTTACTTTACATCAGGTTTTTCACACGTTAAAGACGGACAAATGTCAAACAATTGGTTACTTTACATCAGGTTTTTCACAGGTTTAGGACGGCAATATGCCAAACAATTGGTTACTTTACATCAGGATTTTCACAGGTTTCGGACGGCAATATGTCAAACAATTGTTTACTTTACATCAGGTTTTTCACATGTTTGGGACGGCAATAGGCAAAACAATTAGTTACTTTACATCAGGTTTTTCACATGTTTAGGACGGCAATATGAAAACAATTGGTTACTATACATCAGGGTTTTTTACAGGTTTAGGAAAAATGTCAAACAATTGTTTACTTTACATCAGGTTTTTCACATGTTTGGACGGCATATGTCAAACAATCGGTTACTTTACATCAGGTTTTTCTCATGTTTAGGACGGCAATATGCCAAACATCTGGTTACTTTACATCAGGTTTTTCACACGTTAAAGACGGCAATATGCCAATCAATTGGTTACTTTACATCAGGTTTTTCACACGTTTAGGACGGCAATATGCCAATCAATTGGTTGCTTTATATCAGGTTTTTCACATATTGAAGACGGCAATATGCCAATCAATTGGTTACTTTACATCAGGTTTTTCACACGTTAAAGACGGCAATATGCCAATTAATTGGTTACTTTACATCAGATTTTTCACACGTTTAGGACGGCAATATGCCAATCAATTGGTTACTTTGCATCAGGTTTTTCACATATTGAAGACGGCAGTATGCCAGCGGCTTACTCAACGCATCAGTCGAAGCACATTTTTCTCATGCACCAGCTGCTATGGTCGGTTATGTGCTGTTAAGGACTTCCTCAGCTTGCTTTGCCCACTACGGGAGCTTTCCCACAAAAAACATATAAAGCGATCCATGTTCAAATAGGCCAAAAAGAAAATAAAGACAAAGAAAAGGACACTTTTTTCTCATTTTATATCCTGAACTATCTTCTCGAATTACTTAAAACTAACGAACAAGTACAGCGGTCGAAGCAGGCCAAAAGCAAACCTACAAAAAATGCCCGTGGACATTGTGCCAAGCTGTAAACCGGAAGACATGACAAAGGTTAAAGGAGAAAACTGACCAATTTTGGCACAATTTAGATTTGGAGAAAGTCCCATAGGCAACATTACTGGTGAAAGTAATCGGAACAGAATCTGTGGGGTGAACATCAATTTTGGTGTTTGTCTTAAAGCTATGCATTTATTCGCCTAGTTGCTTACCAAACCGATGGCGAAAATACTATAACTCCACCTTCGTAAATTTGGCAAAGTTTGGACCAATCGCCACAAAAAATAGAAGCTGTATGGAATATTTCTGCCAAATTTTAAAACCATCGGATCAGAAATGCAAGCAGAGTAGAATTTTGAAAAAAATGCTTCCCCCCCCCCTGCCCGCTACACACACACAACGGACGACGAATAGAAAAGAAGTCACGAGTACGAGGACGCATACGAGGACGCATGGATTCAGCTATAAAATATTCACAAACCGATTGCGTCCCAGTTGGCCTACGGTTCACCAGGCCTACGTTTTTTTTAGTTGGCCTACGGTTTACTAAATAATTATTTTATTACATAAAAAGGGTCAGATCTTAACATCATAAGGCATTGAAAAAAATCAAAGGTTATTTTACGTCACCATATTGCAGTTGAAATTGCAATTGGACTAAAATTGCAATTACTGTTATTGCAATTGGTTAAACGTTAAACGCAAGAAGTGGCGCCAGCTTGGCAAGCGCATCCGCACACTGAAAGCGCAGTACAACGCTGGTGACAGAGCTTTGTCTTCCTTCTGGCGTGCCGATGCTCAAAGTGGTTAAAGAGTGCGATTAAGTAACCACTACTGGACGGTTTGGAGTTTGTATATTAGATCACTTAGGTTTTTCAATATTTGCGACATTTGTGATATTCTGAAATGTCACGGTAGATTCGTTTTTCAGTGACCACTGCTGGACGGTTTTGAGACTTGAATATTACTAGATAGTAGTTTTATTTGTTTGTGATATTTAATTATTAAACGGTAGTCACCACTGTAGTTTATAGAGATCATGTAGTACAGAAAGCAGTAGTATACATTGTAGTTTTATAGAGATAATTTATTATAGAAATATTAATAATAGCCTCTACCTGATTTAGATAGAGTTTGTAATCGTCCCAGTTGGCCTACGTAGGCCTTGTGAACCGTAGGCCAAGTGCGACCATATTAAAAATGACGGTAGGCTAACTGGGAAATATCGTAAGCAGACTGGGAAAAGGTAGGCCTGGTGAACCGTAGGCAAACTGGGGAGTCACCTTCAAACACCGACTGAATCAGATTATTCAGTTGGCTGAACACTGCTTTGTCCATCCCAATTGGAAAACCGACACATTCGCTCGGACAATTCATGCACACTCCATAGACGTAGAATAGTATATGTCTTTCCATGGACAAAATTCTTTATCAGCAGGCATGAAATATTCAGAAATCGTTTGAGAAAACAAAATGGAGTTCAATGAAATTTTCACCATGTATAAGCAGTTTGCACGTGTTTGGGGAATATGTTCTGCGTTGAACCACGAATGTCACTGCATGCCTTCGTTTAAGCACTTTATCGTTTTGCTAATATTGTCGTCTGACGTTTCTCTTAACCTTGAATTTTAAGTAATATCCCAGCCAACATCCGACCTCTTTTGGACGCTCTAAAATGGTTGTTATATTTTCATGAGATAGCCGAAAGACTCCTGAATTCCATGATAGAGGGCGTAATTCCCAGTGCGTTCGCTCAGCCAAGAGAATAACAGTTAATGTCAATCCCCCCGCTTACCATTTGGAGCCGGAATCAAACCTTGGACCTTGCGATTACCATTCACGTCTACCACGCGCCTCGCCGGTCTTCAGGCTTCGAAAAAATCTTAAAGCAAGACGAAACGCCACCAAGGGGGTCAAAGTTTTTTTTTTTTGTTTTTTTTTTTTTGTATTTACGACGTATTCAACAAGACACTGAAACATTTTGATAGTTTTCACGTAAGACTTATTTAGGTCACAGAAAACTTTTCAGTGCCAGTCGCCAATCACTAAAAGAATTTTCAGTCAGCACGACAGAATATAATAACACAAATACCAGCAAACATTTATAGATGGACTAAAACATAAAAAAGTATTATCCATGGATGGATGGATGGATGGATGGATGGATGGATGGATGGATGGATGGATGGGAGGGTGAATAGATGGATAGACGGATTTCTCCAAGTAATATTTTCGCTGCACAGGTGCAGCCATTTCACCAAGTAATATTTTCACTAGACAGGTGCAGCCATTTCACCAAGTAATATATTCACTGCACAGGTGCAGCCATTTCACCAAGTAATATATTCACTGCACAGGTGCAGCCATTTCACCAAGTAATATATTCACTGCACAGGTACAGCCATTTCACTAAGTAATATATTCACTGCACAGGTGCAGCCATTTCACCAATTAATATATTCACTGCACAGGTGCAGCCATTTCACCAAGTAATATATTCACTGCACAGGTGCAGCCATTTCACCAAGTAATATATTCACTGCACAGGTGCAGCCATTTCACCAAGTAATATATTCACTGCACAGGTGCAGCAAGAACACAATTTTAGACCGTAAACTAATAGCCACCAGACACTAAAATTATTATTATTATTATTATTATTATTATTTTTATTATTATTATTATTATTATTATTATTATTATTATTATTATTATTATTATTATTATTATTATTATTATTATTATTATTATTATTATTATTATTGTCAGTGCCAAGAATTTCCCAACAAAAAGTTTTATATCTATTTTTTAATAATATAAACGCATTTGTATTAGTATGCTTTTACATTTTTTATTTTAACGCTGTCAACTGTGCCCTTAAGTTTTCTCACAAGTGGATTGCATATCTTTTATATAATTATATTGATCTTGGATATTGACGGTGGTGCGACTGCTGCAGCAAAACAGGTGTGAAAACAGTTTTTTATGAAGTCGACATGGAAACATGCAAAACAGCAATTAATTTCTCCCTTGATGGCAAAATCAGTCTTGTGTAAAAGGAATTATGACAAATACAGTATTCCTGTATAGAAAATGACAGAATCGCTAATGAAATGAACTTGAAAGCCAGAATGGAATTAACACGAACGGCAAAGGTAAAAGGCGATATGGCACTGACAATACTTTGTGACGAAACCCGATATAACGCCGACGATGGCTTTACCGATATGACGCTGACGAAAGCGTTTCTTTTATTATTATTATTATTTTTTTTTTGTTATTATTATTATTATTGTTATTTGTTTTTGTTTTTGTTTTTTTTTCGTTTTTTTTTTGTTTGGTTTGTTTGTTTGTTTTTTTTTTTTTTATGTTTAATGTTATGTTGTTAAGTGATAGCGACACATTACTGGGCGTATCGCAGAGGAAAAATGAATTTATTTCCGGTACGTTCATGTATCATGCTTTGTTTTGGATGCGGGCACAGGAAAATATAAATATATAAATGCCCAGTTGCGTGGTTCCTCAACAGGCCCATTCAAGCCTGCTCCGACCCGACTCAAAGCACCCAGCAACATGATCTATAGAGATCTATTGCTCCACGACAACCTGGCGTATGATTTAAAAAGTCTATTATTTAAAAAAAAAATCATATTGATTTTGTCCGAGATGAAACACTTGGTCAATAACAATGAAATGGGTCTGTATATGCTTGGGTATTCATTGATATCCACATGTTTTACGTTTTTCTAGTAATAGATAATTGTTGGGGAGGGGTGGGAATAGGGGGGGGGGAGTCGGGGTACGGGGTAGAATGGAGGTTGGGGTGGGTACAACACAGCACAATGCTGAGGGTAAGTGTGACGAATTGTCTGTTGGACGAACGGGCGACAGCAGCGACATCTACAAACAAGATTAAAATCATTGAAAATAGAATTAAAACAAATTCACCTTCCTGCCCCCCTTGCTCTGCCCCCCCCCCTCCCCCCGCCGAGGCACAAAATAACTCTATCGTTAAATCTGTCCCAACTATGAATGAATCGAATCCTGTTTATGCACAAATTATAGTTTTCTACAGAACAGAGAAGCGCAGGTAGAGAACATTTTGAATAACTTTCCAGCCCAAGGACACCGACCGATATCTCTGACATCTATTTTATGTCACCACTTGTCGGTGGCAGGAAATCATTAACTTCTTACCGTTTCGACTGCATGCCTCGTAAAATAAGCTATAAATAGAATCACGTGACCGTGCGTGAGCGGCAGGGAATGACAGTTTTATTGCAGATAAATGACAAGGTAAAAAAATAATAGTTTCGCTGTGATGCATAGAAATGTAATACAGCCAGAATTATAAAACAGCGTAAAAATTATCCATCGTACCCAGGAAAAATAATAAAAATAAATAAATAAATACACATATATATTTTTATTTAATTAAATTTGTTTACTTATTTTACTTAATTTTAAGTCACTTTACGTTCAGTAAACAAAAAAATGAAATTTCATGTTCCCACGATAATTTAAGTTCACAACGCATTGAAAAGGACAAAGTTATTGACGTCAGACTGATCGTAAAGCAGAGGTTTATTGGTCATACATAAATATGCCATAATCTACATACGAGCGGCACACCTAGTTTTTTTTTTTTTTTTTTTGTTCGTTTTTTTTTTTTTTAAATTTATTTCTGTTTTTTTTTTTTTTTTTTTACTTTTTTTTTTTTTAGTTTTTAGTTTTTTAACACCTGTGTTTATCCAAAACCTCGTATACGCACTACTCTATAGTGTCATATCCCGGGCTTCGACCCTGTTCCCTTCCGGTTACTCCCTCCCCCCCTCCCCCACCAAACAACATGCACACTAACGCCACTGGTTCCAAATGCACTCGTCCACCACCCAACCTGTTTCTTTTTTCCTCAATTGTTTTTATCCGAGCTTGTTTTGATTGTTTCAGGGCTGATTTCGTGCAGACAATCTGCGAAACAGGGTTCAATTTGGGACACAGTGCTCTGCAATGGCTACTTCTCAAACCTGACATAAAAGTGTACTCGTTTGACATCAATCGTCATAAATGTACTGCACCTATGGTTAAGTACCTGATGGGAAAGTACCCCGATCGTCTCAAGGTCATATTTGGTGACTCCACCAAAACACTGCCAGCTTTTAGGAAAGCAAATCCCGACGTACGCTGTGACGTCACTATTATTGACGGAGGACACACACACCAGGTTTCACAGGAAGATAGCAACAATTTCTTCGAAATGACGGGCCGTTTGAATTTTGTATTTTTGGATAATTATCCAGATGCCCGTTTCTATGATAAGCTATCATACACGTGGGAAAATGAGAAGATAGTCGGCCGGATTCACGAGCTCTTCAGATGTAAATATAAAACTAAAGATCAGGGTTTTACATTTGGATATTACGTACATTAATAACGCATGGAACAGCCATTAAGAACAATTTACATTCACAGTTTTTTAGTTTATTTTACTTCATTATTTATTCGTAAATCATTTAGCGTGGATTCGTAGCTCAGACAACACGCCGAATTTTTTTTTAGATACTCCTGCTTTAAGCAAACTGAAAGATTCAAATATATCCTGTTTCACTCGCTGCTACGTAATAGGACTTTTTCTGACAACAGAATCCACTGTTTTGTATCTCTGAACAAAAACAAAAGTTTTACCAGAAATCAAACTTGAAAGGTTAATCTCTTGTGGGAGGTTAGCACCGTTTTTATGCTCCTCCCTCTCCACCCCTCTTCCCCTCACTCCCTTCCAGTTCAATAAAATTGCAAAAAAAATGTGATTCGGGATCGAGGGTCTGGTAATAATTGCAATTATAAAAGGAGAAATAGTTGCCTATGGAGGCAGAAAAAAGGACAAATTAATGTTTATCATTTGCACTGGTGTGGTTTGCGCTCTAGATAGTCACGAAAGTGTTCAAAAATCTGATTTATGGGACTGGGCACTCTAAATCAAATTCCCAATTATTACTATGCAAAATAGTCAATGATTTCAGATCAAACATATTTGTTGGGAAAGGGAGAGGGGGAAGGGAGAGAAGGCGGATGAAGGGGGGAGGGGGAAAGGGGGGGGGGCGGCTGTTCGATGGAAACATGCCCTGAGAAAGTTTGTTGTATTAAATAAAAGAACAGTGTGATGTGAAGTTTGCTGGCTGTTTGGTATATTTCTTGACTTTTGTAAAAAAAAAAAAAAAAAAAAAAACGCGAAGAAATGGAACTCATTCTGGGGGCCTAGACGCGGACAGCGCGGAATGTCATTTTCATCAAAATGGCTATTTTTTTTTTTTCTATTTGATGTTGCTCGTTTTATTCTCACAAAAAGAGGTGAGATTCAAGTAAACAACGTTAAAACAACGTTGATATACGTTGCGCCCTATACTGGATCGAAACAATGTCTGCGGTCCGACACAGATAAATGTCGATTATTTGTTAAGGGGTTCGAAATGAAATTAAACAACGCCTTTCTCGCTACATTGAATAGACGTTGAGAAAGTTTTTTTACGTTTTACGCCCTGCTGTAGATTCCATGTTTTACGCCCTGCTGTAGAGTCTCATGTTTTACACCTTGCTCTAGATTCCAATGTTTTACACCCTGCTGTAGATTCCAATGTTTTACACCCTGCTGTAGATTCACACGTTTTACGCCCTGCTGTAGATTCTCAGGTTTTACGCCCTGCTGTAGATTCCCATGTTTTACACCTTGCTGTAGATTCTCATGTTTTACACCTTGCTCTAGATTCCAATGTTTTACACCCTGCTGTAGATTCCAATGTTTTACACCCTGCTGTAGATTCACACGTTTTACGCCCTGCTGTAGATTCTCAGGTTTAACGCCCTGCTGTAGATTCTCAGGTTTTACACCTTGCTGTAGATTCCCATGTTTTACGCCCTGCTGTAGATTCTCAGGTTTTACGCCCTGCTGTAGATTCTCAGGTTTTACGCCCTGCTGTAGATTCTCAAGTTTTACGCCCTGCTCTAGATCCCCTTGTTTTACGCCCTGATGTAGATTCCCATATTTTACAACCTGCTGTAGATCCCCTTGTTTTACGACCTGCTGTAGATTCCCATATTTTACACCCTATTGTAGATTCTAATGTTTTCTTATGTAGAGTCTCATGTTTTACGCCCTGCTGTAGAGTCTCATGTTTAACGCCCTGCTGTAGAGTCTCATGTTTAACGCCCTGCTGTAGATTCCCATGTTTTACGCCCTGCTGTAGAGTCTCATGTTTAACGCCCTGCTGTAGATTCCCATGTTTTACGCCCTGATGTAGATCCCCATGTTATACGCCCTGCTATAGATTCTCATGTTTTACGCCCTGCTGTAGATCCCCATGTTTTACGCCCTGCTGTAGATTCCCATGTTTTACGCCCTGCTGTAGAGTCTCATGTTTAACGCCCTGCTGTAGATTCCCATGTTTTACGCCCTGCTGTAGATTCTCAAGTTTTGCACCCTGCTGTAGAGTCTCATGTTTAACGCCCTGCTGTAGATTCTTATGTTTTACGCCCTGCTGTAGATTCCCATGTTTTACGCCCTGCTGTAGATTCCCATGTTTTACGCCCTGCTGTAGATTCCCATATTTTAAGCCCTGCTGTAGATTCCCATGTTTTACGCCCTGCTGTAGATTCCCATGTTTTACGCCCTGATGTAGATCCCCATGTTTTACGCCCTGCTGTAGATTCCCATGTTTAACGCCCTGATGTAGATCCCCATGTTTTACGCCCTGCTGTAGATTCCCATGTTTTACGCCCTGCTGTAGATTCTTATGTTTTACGCCCTGCTGTAGATTCCCATGTTTTACGCCCTGCTGTAGATTCTTATGTTTTACGCCCTGCTGTAGATTCCCATGTTTTACGCCCTGCTGTAGATTCTTATGTTTTACGCCCTGCTGTAGATTCCCATGTTTTACGCCCTGCTGTAGATTCTTATGTTTTACGCCCTGCTGTAGATTCCCATGTTTTACGCCCTGCTGTAGATTCCCATGTTTTACGCCCTGCTGTAGATTCCCATATTTTAAGCCCTGCTGTAGATTCCCATGTTTTACGCCCTGCTGTAGATTCCCATGTTTTACGCCCTGATGTAGATCCCCATGTTTTACGCCCTGCTGTAGATTCCCATGTTTAACGCCCTGATGTAGATCCCCATGTTTTACGCCCTGCTGTAGATTCCCATGTTTTACGCCCTGCTGTAGATTCTTATGTTTTACGCCCTGCTGTAGATTCTTATGTTTTACGCCCTGCTGTAGATTCCCATGTTTTACGCCCTGCTGTAGATTCTTATGTTTTACGCCCTGCTGTAGATTCTTATGTTTTACGCCCTGCTGTAGATTCTTATGTTTTACGCCCTGCTGTAGATTCCCATGTTTTACGCCCTGCTGTAGATTCTTATGTTTTACGCCCTGCTGTAGATTCCCATGTTTTACGCCCTGCTGTAGATTCTTATGTTTTACGCCCTGCTGTAGAGTCTCATGTTTAACGCCCTGCTGTAGATCCCCATGTTTTACGCCCTGCTGTAGATTCTCATGTTTTACGCCCTGCTGTAGAGTCTCATGTTTTACGCCCTGCTGTAGATTCCCATGTTTTACGCCCTGCTGTAGATTCCCATGTTTTACGCCCTGCTGTAGATTCTTATGTTTTACGCCCTGCTGTAGATTCCCATGTTTTACGCCCTGCTGTAGATCCCCATGTCATTTCGAAGTGACCTGTCATTACTGTAGTAGCTTGATTTGGCTCTTGTTTGGTTGTGACCGACGTCTACACTACGTCGATTTTTACGGCGCCTGTATAACGTTGCGCCAAAGACGTTGCATAGACGTCGAAGTGGTCTAAGTTGCAACCAAAAACAACGTCTAGGCAACGTTTCCTACAAAACGTTTATTCAATGTGTCAAAGACGTTTAAACGTTGATCTGTTGTCGCGACGAATCACAAGCAAATTATTAATAGAAATAATGTTACGATTTGGTTTGGAGGACGTCGCAACTTGAAATCGACGTTGGATGGACGTCGGAATACTGACTGGGTAGGTCACTCAAGACAGGTAATAATATTGAACTGTAGATATCTCTGATCAAATAAAATGAAATTTTCACTGCGTGAGGGAGTTCCCGCCTCCTCCCCCCCCCCCAAAAAAAAGGACGCTTGCCCCACAATAGCATGCATTTTGAATATGTTTTTGGACAATTTGACGGCTTTGGTCCAGCGTTCATTTTAGGGCACTCGCATACAAAAGAGCCACCATACGTGCCCGTGATTTATTTTTAAACCACCCCTAAAGGCGGCATGCTAATTTTGAAATAATCCCAACTTTCAAAGACAAACCAGGACTGCGCATCAGAAAGATTTCCACTCCCCCTTATTTATGGGGAAAGCGGAGATGAAAATTACCCAACATTTTTTAACGAAATCGGGATTCCGTGAGGACTGGGTCTAACTTTTCAGTCACCCCCTCCCCCCCACCCTTCTCATCGACTTTTTATCCCAATCTGTCCCCGTTGATTTCATCGAAAAATGACAAAATTATGGACTTTTGAAATGTTTGGACGTTTTCTTTGGGTACCTTGTCTAGGCCTTATCTCCGTAACCATTGATCGCAGGCATATCATACCTCGGGGAATAAAAGAATATATAATGTAGTTTTGCAATGTTAGGTTAATTTTTGAAAATATGGACAAATGTCGAAGTTATGGACTTTTGAAATGTTTGGACTTAATCGTTTAGTTAGGGTAAATTGTTTTTCTCTGTGACCATACGGCGCGGCGGGGGATGTGCAATCTACGACTGTCTTTTCTTTTGACACGCATGGTAACATGCCCCCCCCCCCCCATATAAAAGCCTCGGGGCTCTTATTAGGAAATTGTTTCCCAATAGAAGCCCTGCACTTTTTTCGGAAACCCCCGGTACACTGCGCGTGCTATAGACACAACTGTCACATTATTAATTTATTTGAAGGTCGTGAAACATTATACCGTTTCCAAATGCTGACTCCCAATTGGTTCGGTCTGAAATACAGATATTCTATGAACAGGTCACTTACCACTTGCTTCATGTTAAAACCCGCCACAAAGTTGGGTCGAAAAGTGCATGTAGAAAGGGATTCTGAAAACGCGATCGACGACAATAAACAAAAGAAAAGAAAAGCTTGTTAGAAATGGCCGTAAACAAATTGTCACCAAGAATAAACAGAACTATTTGCAATAGCGAAAAGATATCGTTTCTGAGAGAACAGTGTTTGAACATGTTCAGAGTCCACACCGCCGGCTTGTTTTCAATTAGCGTTTTTGTTGTGTGTGTGTGTGTGTGTTTTTTTTTTTGTTTTTTTTTGTTTTTTTTTTATTTATTATATGACTAAAAATTCAATTTCTCCCGCATGTCATATCGATTTTCCTCAGTGCTCTTGCGCCAGCTTTGATCAATTATTAAGACTGGTTGCTTGTTGTCACGCAACCTCGCCCTTTATTGCCACATAAACAATGAAGTTTTCTATAAAATATTACACTGAGGATAATAAACAGAAGGCGACCAGAGATCAATCACCGAACATTAAAAATGCAACAAGGTCGGTTGGTATGGTGGGGGTGGGGGAGGGAGGGATTGGGTTGGTTGGGT
The DNA here is from genome assembly GCA_949752745.1 of Protula sp. h YS-2021. Taxonomy (NCBI): domain Eukaryota; kingdom Metazoa; phylum Annelida; class Polychaeta; order Sabellida; family Serpulidae; genus Protula; species Protula sp. h YS-2021. Next base: position 103,604,340 of record OX457025.1, on the reverse strand, counting down.
TGACAGCACTGTACAAAAGAAGTGCAATGAAGACAACAAAAACAACTTGTTTATAAAACAGAACCATAAACTACAAGACTCACACACAGGAGACTTATAGAAAATCGATAAAGAGTCCCCAAGTAAACAGTAAACAGCTGGAACTGACGTTGGTTAGACGTCGCAGAACGTTTGCGATTCGATTGCGACCAAAAAGCAACGCCTAAACAACGTTGCTTCTTCAACGTCTTATCAACGTTGCATCAGAGACTTTGGTAAGACAAACACGTACGAAAGTACAACCAGAGCTGAAGATGTGATTTAGGACGTACACCCGACCAAATCACAACTTCAGCTGTGGTTGTACTTTGGTATATATTGGTCGCGACCACAGATCAACGTCTTATCAACGTCTTTGACGCAAAATTGATAAGACGTAGAGGAAACAACCGAAGCGCAACGTTCTACGACGTCTAACCAACGTCTTTGTGCAACGTTGAATAAATGTCTGAAATCGACCAACTTCTCTTTGTCGTTGTCTTGACAACGATCTGGACTGATATTTTCCGACGTCTATACAACGTCACTTCCACGTTGTGGAACGTCGCAATGTTCAGTGGGATACTGTGTTTGAAGCAAAAGAATGGCTCAATTTAACGAACTGCATAAAATGCGGTAACGTAGATTTTGAGTAAAAATGATGGAAGTAGGGGGCGGGGAATGGGAGGGGGGAAGAAGGAGGGGTTGTGGGGGGGGGGGGAGGCGTTCTTATCGCACAGCCTAACGAAGTCATACGTAGGACTACCGAACTAAACCTCGCTCCTAAACCGAAGTACACACAACCCAAAAATGGAACAGAGAGCCTGGAAACATACGTGTCTACACTGAGCAGTGCGGCGCATTATGAAGTCGAGTTTCATGAATATTTGTCACAAGTAGGTGGAGAAAACTTGCGCGCTTAAGATCTGTCATGGCTGCCATTTCCGGTGAATGAAGGAGGTTTTTTTATCTATACAAGGTAGATGTTTTCGACGTCTAAATAACGTCGATTTCTCCGGCGTCTACTTAGCGTTGTATCAAAGACATTGATTAGACTTCGGAAGTTGCTTTTTGGCCTCGTGTTGGCCTCGAATCCGAATGACATTGCTTATCCCGGCGTGTATTCAATGTAGGTAAGGCGTTGAGATCAATCATAACCAAATTACAACCAGAGTCAATGTAGTGGTTTGGTCGCAATTGACGTGGAAAGCCTCTAATCGACTTCGGAATGTTTACTGGGATGCCTCACCATGACAATGACCCCTAAGCCAAATTTCGGGGTTAGTTTTTTCGATGAAATTAGCAATCAATGCACACCACCGCCCTAAAATTACGAACCCCTCCCCCTTTTCTACTTTGCTTGCTTGTTTGTTTGTTTATTTGTTTGTTTTTAACACGCATAGCAACACCTACGATACCAAGTGCCCACTACCCCATCTCCTCCCCCCCCCCCCCCCCATCTCTCGGGAATTCAAGTTGATAGTCACGGAGAAAGGCCCTTTAGTCAAGAAAAACATGATGGTGAGAAATAGTACTAAAAAGTTAAAAAAGTATTTTGATGTGACGCAGCAGAAAGTTGTGGTCATTGCTACGAATCAATGCACATGCGAGTAGCTCTGTCGCACTGCGATGCGAGTAGCTCTGCCGCACTGTGATGCGAGTAGCTCTGCCGCACTGCGATGCGAGTAGCTCTGCCGCACTGCGATGCGAGTAGCTCGACCTGTGGCACTGCAATACGAGTAGCTCTGTGGCACTGCGATGCGAGTAGCTCTGCCGCACTGCGATGCGAGTAGCTCTGCCGCACTGCGATGTGAGTAGCTCTGCCGCACTGCGATGCGAGTAGCTCTGCCGCACTGCAATGCGAGTAGCTCTGCCGCACTGCGATGCGAGTAGCTCTGCCGCACTGCGATGCGAGTAGCTCTGCCGCACTGCGATGCGAGTAGCTCGACCTGTCTGCGATGCGAGTAGCTCGACCTGTGACACAGCAATGCGAGTAGCTCTGTCACACTGCCATACAAACTTTGATCATTATACAATAGAAAAGAGAATATTATTCTGAACTCAGCTCGATAAAATTCGAAATAAAGAAAGCCAGTAATCGCCAATTTAACAATACATCAGGTCCAGGGTTGAGACACTCTGTCATTATGTCCTCGTTTACGACCGCACTCTTTACGAATCGTGAAATTGTCGAGGGCGTTATTGCTAATGTTTCTCCTCATGCTTGTCCGAAAATCGGGTGAATGTGCGGGTATATCAGTAGAGGGACGCATGAATGTGCGGGTACATGGCTAGAGGGACAGATGACTGTGCGGGCACTCGAGGAGAGAGACAGGTGAATGTCCGGCACATGAGGAGAGGGACAGGTGAATGTGCGGGCACACGATGAGAGGGACAGGTGAATGTGCGGGCACTCGAGGAGAGGGACAGGTGAATGTCCGGCACATGAGGAGAGGGACAGGTGAATGTGCGGGCACACGATGAGAGGGACAGGTGAATGTGCGGGCACTCGAGGAGAGGGACAGGTGAATGTCCGGCACATGAGGAGAGGGACAGGTGAATGTTCGGGCACACGATGAGAATGACAGGTGAATGTGCGGGCACTCGAGGAGAGGGACAGGTGAATGTGCGGGCACTCGAGGAGAGGGACAGGTGAATGTCCGGCACATGAGGAGAGGGACAGGTGAATGTGCGGGCACACGATGAGAGGGACAGGTGAATGTCCGGCACATGAGGAGAGGGACAGGTGAATGTGCGGGCACACGAGGAGAGGGACAGGTGAATGTGCGGGCACACGAGGAGAGGGACAGGTGAATGTGCGGGCACTCTAGGAGAGGGACAGGTGAATGTGCGGGCACAGGAGGAGAGGGACAGGTGAATGTGCGGGCACTCGAGGAGAGGGACAGGTGAATATCCGGCACTCGAGGAGAGGGACAGGTGAATGTCCGGCACATGAGGAGAGGGACAGGTGAATGTCCGGCACATGAGGAGAGGGACAGGTGAATGTGCGGGCACTCGAGGAGAGGGACAGGTGACTGTGCGGGCACACGAGGAGAGGGACAGGTGAATGTGCGGGCACTCGAGGAGAGGGACAGGTGAATGTGCGGGCACACGATGAGAGGGACAGGTGAATGTGCGGGCACACGAGGAGAGGGACAGGTGAATGTGCGGGCACACGAGGAGAGGGACAGGTGAATGTGCGGGCGCACGAGGAGAGGGACAGGTGAATGTGCGGGCACTCGAGGAGAGGGACAGGTGAATCTGCATTCACATGAAGAGAGGAACATGTGTCTGTGACATATGTGCATCCCTCCTCCCCCCCCACCCCCGACCCCTTTGTAGCCTTAGAATCAGAAGCTATTTGGTCACTTTTAGGCTGCTCACTCTCTTAAGCGACGTATTCGTTTTTGGCGTGACTTTCTTGGCATTTTCTCTTATTGTTTCTCTTGATCCCTTGAAGCTGTGACTGCGGGATCTCGATGCGGTCACAGGCTCCACTTTGGTCACGTCATCCTTTGTTGCTGAGTTCTTCGGGTTATTCAAATGAACATCAGGGCTAGTCCAAGCGCGAGCACGCATTGGGCCTAGCAGAGATTCCATCTGTTTGTGTTTTAGCGCTGTAGTAACGGGTTTTGTGTCGCTCACCCACAACCGTTTCGGTAGCCCTGGGTGTTCTGTTTCTCCGAAGTAATGATCTTCTTTCCCGTGTGGATGCCCGCTGTCGTAGCCGTATTTTTGTTGCTGTACAGACTTCCGGGGCCGCCTGATGGAGGATATGGCGTGCGGATCTCCCAACCATTCCCGTGGCTGCCCGCGTCCTCTCCCCAGCGGAGCTGTGCCTTCACCCTCGTTGTCACGTGACCTCCTGCCTGTTTTTGGACTGTCATCATTGCCTTACACCGACGACAAAAAAAAAGAAACATTATGAAACAGCCGACACACGTGTTTTTTTTTTTTTTTTTTTTTTGTAGTCAAAAACAAAGCCCCTACCCAGTTAGCATAATTTTTCGTCCCACGTATAAAGCGCGTTGTTTTTAGCTGGGATTTACGTGGGAATGTGGGACGTTGGCAGGGCCACATAGAAAACATGTGTAATATACGTGGACATTCCAACGGTATGATTTCCGTGTAAACTCTACATATAATATACATAAGCTTTCCCACGTAGATACACCCGTAAACTGCATGGTTTTTCCCGCGTAATGCCCACCGTGGGCATTCCACTATATAATATACATATAATTGCCCACTTCTAAAATGCATGGGTAATTAACGCATATTATATACATATTATACTTTTGAATTCCCACGTGAAATTTCTTTAGAAGTCATTTGTATATTACACGTATATTTTACGTGGGATTTCCCATATGGGCATTCTCATGTAAAATACACGTATATTATGCGCAGTCTGGCAATGTGGGCTTATTATCGCAGACCGGAAACAGCCGCCATTGAGCGATAATATATTTAAATTTTGCAACATTCTGCATATTTTGGTGGCGGGCTGCCTTTTTTCTAAGTATAATAGAAAGTTAGACATGGAAATACCAATTTCACTAAAATTTTTATAAAGAAATCCTTTAAGGAGTACTTTATAAATGAACTATAGTTATAAAGGTACATGTCTGTGTATTCGATGGAGTTATCGTGTATGTCCAGGGTGGGTCGTCCCTTTAAAATTCCATGCTTAATATGCGTGGGAATTCCCACATATAAAATGCATGGAAATATATGCGTATAAAATGCATGGGTTCACATGTACATATAACACATCGGAAAGAGTCTCAAATTCTCCTAAATCCCACGTAACTACGTGGGAATTCTCCAACAAAATACACATTATTTATGCGTGGGTACGTGGGAATACCCACATATATTATGCGTAGTCCCCATGTGGGACTGCTATCTGGGTAGTCAACATTATGACGTCAAATCAATGTGTATTCGCGGTAAGTACTTTATTTAATTTCATGTTCATTGTTGTATATATATATATATATATATATATATATATATATATATATATATATATATATATATATATATATATATATATATATATCTGGAAAATATAATAATACTTATAAATTCACTATGTATAAAGCCGTCGCCTCAGGATATCGGCCTTGCTGACGGGCATTTATCGGCATATGCGATACGCTTTGATAATATACTAGAAGGCGTTCAATCTTGATACCTTTATGTTGACGGGTGTTGAACATCACTGGATAAGGGTCTGTACATGGCGTCCTTGCTAGTTCTTCCATTCTTCACCATCCGTTGTCAAGGTAACCGTAGCTATGGCAAAATGACTGTTAATAAGAAACATAATGTATTTTCAGACCCGTAGCCAGGAAATTTTTAGGGAGGAAATTTTTTATTCTAAACTGCCAAAGTCATAAGTTTTCTAGTATGATTTTTTTACGAAAGTGCAAAGTTTTCCAAACTTTAATGACTTTCGCATTTAGGGAGGGGAGAGGGGTTCTATAGAACCCATAGAACCCCCATGGCTACGGGCCTGATTTTCAAAATCGATACTACTTTTATAATTGATTTGAGCTTTTGCATCTTTCAACAACGTCAAATATAAATATAAGTAACTCAGGCTCGTCCACATCGTCGCTTTCTGTATCCTGGTCACTTCAGGACGCCACCACCAACATCGCCCATCCCCCACCCCATCCCTCGGCTTGCCCACATCGTCCGTCTCATAAACACCGAGAGTCAATTCCATTACGGTCCTTCCCATTAGGGTCCTCCCCATTACGGTCCACGGGAAATAACAGAACCCCCAAGGAAAGTATCTTTTCGTGAAAAATCGCCTAAATTGCTTACTGGCAGCAATTTTGGACGGCTGGAATGCAGGATCACTGGATAAAGCTCTGAGTGATGGCTAGAGTGTTACTGTAAATGTAATGTTTGTGTTGTCATAGCACTCATTTGTCTTTCGGCCTTCTCTCTCTCTGTTTGCCTTTTAGATCTGGCAGAACTAAATTTACACTGTCCATCTCAGATACGGCGGTGCATCCATCCCACCTAGGGCCTGTAACCCCCACTCAGTTTGTGACCGCTGTGAGAGAAACAGTGGCGTGCCCCTCTGTGAGGAAAATAACACTTGTCCTGGGTGCCAACGCCTGATCCCAGAGGACTACAAGGCACTCCTTAAAAACAGAACAAAGACCGGACGCAGACGGAATAAACACAACATTCCTTTCTTCTGCCTCCTTCATTATACGCGACTTCGTACAGGACACAATGAAGAAAGCGAGTTCTGATACTTTGGGCTAAGTTTCTACGCCTATCCATATAGATGCTGGCTCAGAATCAAACGCTACTTCAACTGCTAAGAAACATAAGAAAGCAATATCTAAATCTAGGGCTTTCTCAGAGACAGTGGAGGAACTGGAAGAGCGCGATATTCTCCGAGAAGCATGGGCCTCCTCTCCTAATGTTCAGCCCATTAGCAGTTCGGATTCTAAATTCAAGCCTCCTTCACCCGAGCAGGTCACGGTCACGCATAAGGGACTCGAGAATCAAGCTTCCCAGCAGTGACGGGTCAGTCGGACATTCCTTCACAAGAGGAACTGTCTTCACCTCCCCTACTACCCCTACTACCCCTACTACCAAGTCCTCCAGGTGAATTCTCGACCTTTCTATCACTCCAATCACAGTTACAAAAACAGTTACTGGACTTGCAGAAAAAAGTGCGAAGTCAAGAGATATTGTTACACACAAAACAGAGATATAAACCGTCCGCCACGGTTCCCTGCAATTCTCCAGAGAGTCAGTTGGTTGCCTCGATCTCGGGCTCAACCCCACCACTCTCTCATTGGAACCACTCATGGGTAACCCAGAGAAAGTTACGATCAGCGAGGAGGAATCGTTGGGCATACCACCTTCGGGGCATGTCTCTGCACTAATGGAAGATGAGGATGAACTATTACAAACGGAGTAGGGTGAAAACGGGGCTTCTGGGTCACTTGATGACGTCATACTGTCTGGAAGTGACGTCATCATGTCTGGAAGTGACGTCATCATGTCTGGAAGTGACGTCATAGCGTCTGGACCGGAAGTGCTGTCTAGACCGGAAGTGCTGTCTGGACCGGAAGTGACGTCATCATGTCTGGACCGGAAGTGACGTCATCATGTCTGGACCGGAAGTGACGTCATCATGTCTGGACCGGAAGTGACGTCATCATGTCTGGACCGGAAGTGACGTCATCATGTCTGGACCGGAAGTCATGATAAGCGTTAGGATAGGCGCGACCATCTGTGACGTCATCATGACGTCATACTGAGATGATGCTGTCTGGAGCGAAAGTGGTTTGGCCGAGTCAATCAACATGAAGCCAATGAACTCGACCTGTCAATCAGTGTAACCATGGCAACAGACCCTAAAAAGGTCGACAACCCCCCCCCCCCCTCGAAATTGTGATTTTTGCATATTTATCCGTTTCAGACGATTCTGAACATTTTTCATTTTTTCGACCCCCCCCCCCCCCTCGAAATTGTGATTTTTGCATATTTATCCGTTTCAGACGATTCTGAACATTTTTCATTTTTTCGACCCCCCCCCCCCCCTCGAAATTGTGATTTTTGCATATTTATCCGTTTCAGACGATTCTGAACATTTTTCATTTTTTCGACCCCCCCCTCCCCCTCGAAATTGTGATTTTTGCATATTTATCCGTTTCAGACGATTCTGAACATTTTTCATTTTTTCGACCCCCCCCCCAGGACATACTATGTACCGACCCCCCCCCCCCTAGGACATACTATGTACCGACCCCCCCCCCCTAGGCGAGCAACATTCTGTCAAGTCAGCTTCAGTTCCATCAGAGGGGTATATAAGGGATGGGCATACAGCAGTGACAGTCATTTCGGTGAGTGGAGCAAGGAAGTACAAGTTGTAGAACTACAATTGGATCACATCAGATCAAGGGATGGCATCCAGTGACAACTATTTCGGTAAGTGTTTATTGAAACTTTATAAATAAAAAGTGAACTTTGTAAACAAACTTTAGTTATTTGCATAATTGAAACTTTGTAAACAAACTTTGTAAACAAACTTTATAAACAAACTTTATAAATAAACTTTGTAAACAAACTTTGTAAACAAACTTTGTAAACAAACTTTGTAAACAAACTTTGTAAATAAACTTTATAAACAAAATTTGTAAACAAACTTTGTAAACAAACTTTGTAAACAAACTTTGTAAACAAACTTTATAAATAAAATTTGTAAACAAACTTTATAAACAAACTTTATAAATAAACTTTGTAAACAAACTTTGTAAACAAACTTTGTAAACAAACTTTGTAAACAAACTTTGTAAATAAACTTTATAAACAAAATTTGTAAACAAACTTTGTAAACAAACTTTGTAAACAAACTTTGTAAACAAACTTTATAAATAAAATTTGTAAACAAACTTTATAAACAAACTTTATAAACAAAATTTGTAAACAAACTTTGTAAACAAATTTTGGTTATTTGCTTAATTGAAACTTTGTAAAACAATACCTTTCGTTATACTTGGTCGATTTATATGAAAATTTCACCATTTGATTCAGTTTTATGTAAAGTTTTGTTATAAAGTAGTCATAGGCTATTTGCGCAGCTGGCTGTATGCATTTTTACCGCCATTACAGTGCTTCTTCGCGGATGAATACCATTTGGCAGACCATTTAACTTCACCGTCAGTTAACTTCACCGCTAGATGTCTCTGCTGTATAACAGCTGTACAACTCGACAACTGTAAGTGAGACATTCATATACACAAGTAAAATTCTGCTGAGTCAGCAATTTTTTAACAAAGTTACACACCATATTTTGATTACATGGAAGTAGTATAAAAGCATGAGTGAAACATGTCAACTAGTCAACTAGTAATACATTCTGTCAACAAGTCAACAAGTGGATATTATGTGACGAGAAAAGACTTGACAATGTCAGCCTTACTTTTTCACAGATGTGTAGAGACCATGGATGACGTCTTCAAAGTGAATTATGCTGACTATGTGTTTTCAAAGCTTCCTGCTTTTGAATCGGATTGGATGCTGCAAGTGAAGAACTTACATCAGCATTGGGAAGCTGTTGGAAAGACCATTCCAAGAGATCGTTTCATCCGCTCGTTTCTACGTGAATGTGAAGATCTACATTTACCGTTAACTTATGACATTGATTTAGCATTTATCAACGTGAATACAATTTGGGCAGTTGAGCTCATGTTAGATGTGGCTGCAAGAATCATTTTACATTATGATGATGATGTTCCATTGAAGACGAATGTATCAGAGCTTGTCCGATTCAACCATGGACGAGTTGAAGTGAATTCAAAACTTTGCAAGTTCTTTGAAAAGAAAGCTGACTCAGCAAACAGTTGGGTATAAAAGGGAGTGAACTCAGCAGAGTGAAGTCATTTCTCAGCAGACAGTTGGAGGGAGTGCATCATCAGTACATTGTAGCAGCCATGGAGAACAAGACAAGCAACGCAACGCAGCGCAGCAGCAGCTTTAAAATTAGTGCTAACTTAACCATTACTGTGGAGCATGGAGAATATGGGCCATTTCTACGCATCACACGTGGAGAGAGATGGTGTGCTTATTCACCATCTTTGTGGAAGATTGTATGCTAAAGCTTGAAAAATTTACGCGACATTGGCTTCAAACTGTACTTAACGCAAACGAAGTGGCTTGAAGTCATTTCATACTTGGATATGCGCTATGTGAGTTTTGTGCGCACGTCACGGTTTGAAGGGAAAGAATACACACATCACATCAACATGAATGATGGTGAATGGGAGACACTGCTTCAGGAGATGGACAACATCAACTCAGCCCTATCACCATGTGAGGAATGTCATGACAAGAAAACGATCATCAAGCTGCAAAAGGATGGTCGGATGAAGTTGTCAAAGCTATCCAAGAAAAGGCTGGCTGAAGTTCAGTTGGAGAACATGAACGTACAAAATCAACTTGGACTTACCTGTGACTATTGCGGTGCTTGTGGATATGTGGAGGATTATCATTGCCACTGCCACAAGTATAATTGCAAGTTGTGTGAACCAAGCAACTTCTGCGGCAAGTGTGGAGTACTTAAAGTCAGTGAAGCAAAGTAAAAGCCCACAAGACACTGAAACAAGATGGACGCATGTTTTAAAAATGCTTATATTGACTTGATGATTGCTAAACTTGCTTGCTGTGGCACTCCAGACTATCAACTTTATCACTTGGATGCTTTTTGGGATGTTGTACATCATAGTCTTGATGTGATTGAACTGCATTCAAGATTTCTTGGAGAATGTCATAAAATTGGAATAGAAGAAGATCCTGACTTTGACTTTGATGCTGCACTTTATTCTGCTCGCACTGATGTGGAAGTATATTTCACCGTGGTTGATCATTTGAGAGATTGTTGTAAAGAAGAAGAGGAAACCGAGCAGCTTTATCAGGTAAGTTATAAAAACCTTTTTTAAACATCTTTGTAACAACATAGTGAATTGTTTCTCAAAGACATAACAATGTTTTTCTTACTAGCAAATTTAGTTTTATGTGAGTGGTTTCAACGTAAACAAAGAAAGAATATGATAGAAGAGGCAGCAAATATATTAAAAGATATTTTATTACAGGAAGAAACCGACATGTCAGAATAAAACAGCAGAAGCAAAGTCAACATGGAGAATCTTGTACTATTCAGCGGTCATAAGGACGTTCTTTCAAATATGTTTCCAACACGACTTGAAAAGTATGGACATGTGTTCAACTCAAGTGAAGCTTTGTATCAATATGAGAAAGCAGTGTTTCATCACCGTCCAGATATTGCTTCAGCCATTGCTTCATGTAGAAATGGATATGAAGCGAAACGTATTGCTAAAGGGATAAAACCATGTCCTTTATGGCATACAGTGAAGAGAAGCAAAATGCAAGATGTTTTACAAGTCAAACTGGATCAGTGTGTATTGTTTCGCAACAAGTTGAAAGAATGTAAAGACAAAACTTTAGTTGAAGCAACGTATGATCATTGGTGGGGAGCTGGTGTGAAACAAGTGTCATCTGAATATCCTGGTCAGAATATTATGGGAAAGTTGTTAGAACTGTTGTGTGAGGGTTAGAGACTTTTTCATTTGCTTGCCAACCGTCATGGTGTGCAGACGTGTGAACATGTAAATTTGAAGTATGTTTAACTTGTGTTGCATTGATTCAAGACTGCACAATGGCGGACATGACACTGAGACAATATATTGTGCAAAAAGCTTATTGTGAAGAAATGTTATCAGCTGTAAAAAAGTTTGCATATTTAGTCTGTCCTGCTTGTCAACATGAAGAGTGTCAAGAACATACTTGTCATGCTGCATCTGTTTATACATATTGGAATGAAGCTAAATATTACATGCATTTAGATAAAGTGTTAGAGAATGCAAATCAACGTTGTGAGAAATATGGTGTAGATGCTATTACATTGGATGAACTCAGTCATTGGTTAGTGTTCATTGAAGACCAATGGTCTCCAGTTATTCATACCATTGTATCTATACTTGATTTGTAAAAAAAAACTTGTTAGTTAAGTTATAAATGCATGTTAGTTAAGTGATGTTGGTTGAGTTATAAAATAAAAGCTGTTCTGTTGAGAAGGTGGTTTTCATTCGGTGTGACCATGTCGACGTGGAAAGACTACTTGACTGATATTTACTTCAAACCTGGACAGCCTGGAGCATTTGCTGGTCCTTACAAACTGTATCACATCTTACGAAAACATAATCAAGCAGTCACACATTCACAAGTGAAGAAATGGCTACAGGATCAAGATGCTTTTAGTTTACTCCAACCTGTCAAATACAGGTTCAAAAGACAACGTGTCATTACACGTGGTATTGATGATATGTGGGATATTGATTTGGCTGATATGGGAAACATAGCTCCCTATAATGATGACATACGCTTTTTACTCATTGTCATTGATGTGTTTTCCAAATATGTCTGGGTACAGCCAATACCTAATAAATCACATACCAGCGTCATACAAGCTTTCCAAAAGATTTTTCATGACACACGACGAAGACCGCGAACTCTAAGGTCTGATAAAGGAACAGAATTTAAAAACAGATGGGTAAAAGCATTTTTGAAGAAAGAAGGCATTCATGCTTATACCACAAAGAATGAAACCAAAGCCAACTTTGCTGAAAGAGTCATTCGTACTCTGAAGGGAATGATGTATCGGTATTTTCTACATAATCAAACTTACCGTTACTTAGACATTCTTCCAGACTTGGTGTACAATTACAACCATAGACCTCATGGTTCTCTTCCTAATAAATATGCTCCAGCCGAGATTCGTAAAGACAACGAATCAAAAGTGTGGAAGTATATGTATGTTGACAAATTGAAATTGAAACCGAAGAAGAAGAAGTACAAATTTAACATTGGTGATCATGTTCGCATTTCTCACATTAAATATGTGTTTCAACGGGATTATCACATCAAATGGACGCAAGAAGTCTTCATTGTCACACATCGTTGTAAGAAGCAAGGAATACATTTATATCGTGTGAAAGACTTTTTAGACGAAGATATTGATGGTCATTTCTATGAAGAAGAACTGCAGAAAGTGACCAAAGATATTGAATCTATTTATAGAATTGAAAAAGTCTTGAAAACACGTAAAAGACGAGGAGGACGTGTGAAAGAATTATTTGTCAAGTGGTTAGGTTGGCCAAACAAGTTTAACAGTTGGGTGAAAGAAACAGACATTCAACAATGAAGCATCCATTTACATGTTTAGTCTCTGGACCTACAGGCAGTGGCAAAACGTCTCTGGTGAAGGAAATTCTAGAATAAAAGTTGATTCAACCCTCTCCAAAAAGCATTTTATGGCTCTATGCAGCAGATCAGCCTTTGTACAAGGGAATGAAAGGCGTGGAATTTTACCAAGGCATTCCAGATGACATTGAAGAGCGTTTTAACCCGAAGAAACCAAACTTACTTATCATTGATGACTTAATGACGAAATGCCATAGTGATGAGCGTATGACACGTCTCTTTAGTGTTGGCAGCAGTCATCAAAATCTAAGCATTATTTTTATTGTGCATAATTTATTCCATCATGGGAAAGAGATGCGAAATATTAGTTTGAATACACATTATATCATTCTGTTTAAAAATCCGAGAGACAGTCAACAAATTAGTACATTGGCGCGGCAAATGTATCCTAGAAGATCTCAATTTCTCATAGAAGCCTATCAAGATGCTACTAGCAAACCTCATGGTTATTTATTCATTGATTTAAAACCAAAGACAAATGATCAACTACGTATTCGTACAGGCATTTTACCAAAAGATACACATTATGTATATATTGATAAAGCAGTGTATGAACAAGAACCAAGTCATTTAACCATTCGCAGTCAAGATGTCTAAACGTATTCGAGCGAACCAGCCGTTTCTTCATTTGCTTGCACGCAGTGGGCCTAAACGACGTAAATCCTTGCTACAGCAAGCTACAAAGGAGGAATTAACAAGCTTGTTTGAAATTTGTTTGAATATATTGCAAGGACATTTACCCTTAAGCTCAAAACGGTTTAAGGAATTTAAACGTGAACGTCATACGCTACGTACTCTAGCAGATAAGAAGATATCCCTTCGACGAAAAAAGAAGTTGATTAATCAGAAAGGAGGATTCATTGGAGTTATTGCTAGATTGGCATTGCCCTTGTTAGCCAAACTACTGCTAAAATGAAACATACGATGAAAATGGTCCTCATTCCTGAATATGAATATAAAATGTTGCTAGAAAAGAAGGGTAAAGATGGTGAAATCAAAACGAAAGTGAATAAACTTTTACGTGGGAAGCGAACGCGTGAAAAGGTTATTGAAATGTCTCAACTTCTTGGCTGTCATTTACGAACAAGTCAGTCTAGGCAGCAAAAGCCCTCATCATCATCACCACCTGAAAAGCCAGAAAAGTTATTTTTAAGTCATTTTCAACCTATCTATCATGGAAAAGTACTACAACTTTTAGCCGAACTGAAGAAATATGGTGCGACATGGTCAGAGAAGAATGAACTTGTGTTGAAAACGGGCGATATTATAGCAAATTCCAACATGGTTGATTTGATGAAAGAAGCATTGGTGGCGACAAGAAGAAAAGAACGAGTCAAACCACATGGTTGGCATCCGTTTATCCAGGAAATTGTTGATGCTAATATTCCAAAAAGACCACTCGTGACGACATTACAACAGAAATGAAACAACGTCAACAAAGACAGTTTCCTGAAGGATGGGAAAATTTTTAACATGGCTGAAAGAGCTATGTTGTTGTTGTGAGGAAGATAAACCAACTATTCCTGTGAAAATAAGATGTACAAGCGCGTGTTGTGAAGGAGAAATAAAAGACCATGTGAATGAGGATGAGATTTGGCATACTTGGTCGAATGGCGCGCGCTATCGTGAAGTATATAGACAACGTCAACGCACCTATACCATTTAGTTCCCATCCATCATGGAGTCGACAAGCTTTTACATTACTTTGCCTAGCAATGCGAGTATGACCTATTATCCCAACAACAAGGCTTCGAATTATCAAATTCGTATGCCTCGAACCATCTATCTGAATGGAAAATATGAAGTGGCTTTAGCTGAAATTCAATATCCACATACATGGACAACGATGAGACAGGGCATGGACTATTCTATTCAGTATCGACAAGAACTATTCGATGATCCTATTCTTAGCACTCTCGATATTCCTTATGGGTACTATAGAACCATACAAGAACTATGTGAGGCAGTCAATGAAGAAGCGACTAATGCTCTGAAACTTACAGAAGCTATTCGGCTAAAGTATGATAAAATTAGACGACGTGTGTTTCTATTTCTCGATTATGGCTATGAAGTGTCTTTTTCCACTGGATTTAGGATTTATCCCAGATCAATGGTATACTGAAACATGTACAGCTGACCATAAAGCGGATGTGAAACAGGGGTTTTATACACTGTATGTGTATTGTAGCATTTGTGAACCACAAGTTGTTGGTGATTATTATGTTCCCTTACTACGTTCTGTTGGCATACAAGGCCATGATGGAGATATTATCATGAAAACGTACGGCGAACCGCATTATGTTCCTGTAAACACATCCAAATTTGACATGATAGAAATGAATATTAAGGACGACACAGGCCATAATGTTCCATTTCAAACTGGAAAGGTGATCTGTAAACTTCATTTTCGACCAAAAGCAATATGAAAGCTTATACACACGATCCGTCTGCACATCGCAACCATTTTCTTCGTCAAGTGGGCGGGGAATTACCAGGATTCAAAGGAGCGCGAATCCAATATGGCGATGGTATTGGTTCCATACTGGGATCATTGGCTCGCAAAGCTATTCCACTACTTAAGGCTGGGGCTAAGATCGTTGCGCCACATCTTAAGAAGGCTGCAAAGAATGTCGCGAAAGATGTGACGGGCCGAGTAGCAGAACGTGTGTTTGGTGAACAAAAGCGTATGCAACCAACGAAACGTGCCAGAAGACGAAAAACAGCCAGACGGATAACATCAAAATATCGCAAAGATATTTTTTAAAGAAAAAAAAATGTCTCTCATTCATAATCATTCGTGTGAATGTAGTCTTTCTCCATTGGAATGGTTTCACGTACCACCAACGCAAACTGCTGTAGAGAAAAGTTATAATGTTGACTATCAACCACTTACAAGCATTAGAGAAGGCGCTCCAATAGAATTCTACATTCCTGCGAGTACAGAAGAATATCTGGATTTAAAGAACAGCAAACTTCATATTGTATGTCGCATTCTAAAGGCTGATGGAACAGCGTGTGGCGCAGATGATAATGTCTCTTGCATCAATGATGTGTTTAATGGGTTATGGTCTAATATTGAATTGTTTCTGAATGATCGTTTGGTTTCGCATAGCAACAATACTCATGGTTATACCAGCATTATCTCTCATCTCATCCATGATTCGGAAGAAAGTCTGCATTCTGAGCGCTCTATGCGTCTCATGTACAAGGATACTGCTGGGTCAATGAATAGTCATGAGGTGAAAAGACCTAATCATGAACAATATGTATCCGGGTTTCATGTCAATGCTGACGGTGGTGACTTGGCTGAGCAAGGCAACAATGGCTTACATCATCGTTATTTGCATACTCGTCTTAGCCGTGATGTTATGCTTACTGGTGGTTTAAGGATAGATTTGTTTGAGCAGGATCGTTATCTTCCGAATGGCATCAGTTTGAAATTGCGTTTCCATAGACAAAAAGATGACTATGTATTGATGGCTGTAAATAATACCTATAAGGTAGAAGTGAAAGAGGCATTTTTAACCATTCGCAAAGTGAGGGTGAGTCCAGGTATTCAGTTAGGACATGCAGATGCATTGATGAAAAGTCCTGCCAAGATCATCATCACTAGAAAAGAATGTAAAGTCTTGGCCATTCCAGCAGGATTTCAGTCTTTTGTGAAAGATAACATCTTTTTGGGTCAATTACCAAATCGTATTGTCATTGGTCTGGTTCATAATGAAGCTTTTGGTGGATCAGTATTGAGGAATCCATACAATTTTGATCATTTTAATCTGGACTATATGCAACTGTACACGGATGGTAAACCAGTTCTATCCAAACCTCTCAAGCTTGACATTACACAGAACAAATACCTGAACGCTTTTGAAACGCTTTACAAATCGTTTGATCGGTTGAATGGTGAGAAAAGTTCCATTATAAAACGGGAAGATTGGCCTAGAGGTTATGCTTTATTTTCGTTTGACTTAACACCGGATTATGATGGTGATGATCATTTCCCCCTGATCAAGCATGGGAATTTGCGGCTAGAAATGAACTTTGCTAGGGCTTTGCAACCTACAATAAATGTCATTGTCTATGCTGAATTTGACAACATTATTGAGATCAGTGCCAATCGCAGCATCCAATTCGACTACCAGTCATGAACACGAAGCAGATTGATGCCATATTGAGTCATGATGTCATGACCAAAGACTTGTTTCAAGGCGTGTTTGCCATGGACCAGTTACCGTCTTTACAACGCGGCGCCTATGTGATCAACACAGACGATCAAGATGAACCAGGAGAACATTGGGTGGCAGTGTATTATGATAAAGACCCTGTGGAATATTTTGACTCTTATGGACTGTTCCCTCTCGATGATCGTTTAGACATGTTTTTAAGAAATGACTATATGTATAATTCTATCTCATTACAAACGCCAATATCATCGTCATGTGGTTTTTATTGTGTATATTATATATTGCATAGAGCTCGAGGTCAGAGTATGTTTGATATTGTGAATATATTAAAAAGAAAGGATGGTGATTTTATTGTAAAGGATTTTGTATATAGACATTATAAACCATTGTTTTATTAATGTTGTTGTTGTTATATTAGTTAAGTTGTTGTTGTTATATTAGTTAAGTTGTTGTTGTTGTTATATTAGTTAAGTTGTTGTTGTTATATTAGTTAAGTTGTTGTTGTTGTTATATTAGTTAAGTTGTTGTTGTTAAATAAAACAAATCAAGTTTTCAAACAACTGTCTTGTTTATTGTGTTCTATTTACAAATTCTTAACTACAAACACTATTTACAAAGTTTACAAACACTATTTACAAAGTTTACAAACACTATTTACAAACTCTTAACTACAAACGCTATTTACACTATTTACAAATTCTTAACTACAAATTCTATTTACACTATTTACAAACTTTTATTTACACTATTTACACTATTTACAAAATTCTTAACTACAAACTCTTAACTACAAAGTCTATTTACACTATTTACAAACTTTTTATTTACAAACACATTCATTTTTCAATACATTCATCAATGAATACCATTCATTAGAATCTAAATTGATATAGGTATCATAGACATTACATCCATGTTTGTAAATGCTATGAAAGCTCACATAACACACATCACCAAACTTTATCACTTTAACAGTTACATGTTGAGACAGTTTCAGTTCATATCCTTCTTCTAAGTCCATCACACGCATAGGTTGTGTCAGCTCAATGGATTTGGTACCTCGTGTAAGCCATATTTCTGTTTCTTTGAATTCAAGCGTTAGGTTCTTTCCAATCCAATGCTTGTAACAACGCGTTCCATTCCACTGTGTTGAGGGTGATGTAATCATAGTTTTCTGTAAGCTCGTCATATTGACGAAATTGTATAAACACGTCTAAGCAGTTCTCAGTCACACGCACTTCTAATTCATTTGAGACTGTCAGGAGAAAGCCAGGTATCCTGAACTTCTCTAGATGGTCTTTCAACACGGATTGGTCATCAAGTGATAGGACGAGATACTGTCCAAAATGTCTTAGCACAATGTCATCATATTCGTTTCTCAGATATGAGAACCCATGCGTAATTGGTTTATATTCCGTTAAAAAGTCTTCCATCTCGTTCAACAGTCAGATGAACTATGAGCTGTCTCCTTGTCTGCAAAGACGTTTTTTATGCTCGCAAGATGGCGAAGAGTGGATGTTGTATCACTTCTAGGAATCGTAAGACTGCGCGCCAGTTCTTGATATCAAAGATGATCAAATCTGTATATGGTGTATCTGGCACAACTCCCTTATAATCCTCTGGATAATCCTGTAAAAGATTTCTACAGATTTCTACACGTATGTTAGAATCATATTCAGCCACCGTCACTTCCACTTTATTTTCAAGTCTGCGTTTAAACCCAGCTTCAAGTGGTATGTTTTTAAAGTCTTTCCACACTTCAGGTTTAAACCGATGATAACTTGTCTTAGAATCTAGTATCACTTCATTCCTCTCATTGACAGTAAGGTAAACACCACCGTTCAGCATGAGTGCATTCATGATTGTTACCTTGTTATGACTTGTCGTCTTGTCTGCGAAGCCTTTTATCCACTTCTTTCACCTGCTTCTTCAGCATTTTCCATTCAGGTATTGTCAGCAAAATTCCCTTTTTCGTTGGACGGTTTTTTCCAGTCCCCTCATCTCTGAGGTATTTGCGAATGTTTACCACGCCTTCATTACTTTGTTTCATAATCTTGATATACTTTCCATTGCCTAGAGAAAGCATTCCATCCCACGACTGTGGTGTTGGTGCTATCTCCACTTTTAATTTCTTAATGGTAGTATCAGGATGTTTCACTTTCATGTCTTTCACCGTATCTGCTAGAGTATCCATATCCGTTGGTGCAGATCTTTTCATGTTGACGCTTCAGTGTTCACACCACAACTAACTCTCAAGTTGAAGTGTCTCCCCCTTATATACTGTAATGCCCATGCGCCAAAGTGGAATAGCCATCACTCATCACATATCGCTTGTCATCAAAGGGAGAGAGAGCCACTTTCCTCAACTTCTCCGAGAAGATCTGGTGGTTATGACTTCGAATGATGTGTCCTGTAGTCATCGTTTGCGTTTGGTTGAACAAACTGTCTCTATACTGCTGATGTTTCATCCGTCTTTGACACGCGCGAGTGATGCCTTTGGCCGTACGTTTTTCTTTCCCACCATACATCATACTATACATTTTCGGTCGAAGTCCAACAAACTCTTCAATGGGAATGCCCGCCGTCTCATCTTTCATTTTCCCAAGCACTTTCTTGTTCACGTTGGAATGTAGGAAATGATCTGGCGGATAGTCACTTGTGTCGAACAAGTCAGCATCTTCCTGCATGTCTTTGTATATATCTTCCGTTTCTATGTCATAACATAGACTGTCGGTGTCGCTGAACAAGAGTTTGGCGTTGGGATACTTGGTCATGATGTAGTTGTAATGAAAGTGGAACATGAGCACCTTGCTGAGGTTGAGAATGGTGAACCCAACTTGAATGGGTTTATCCAGAAGCAGATCCACTTTGCGCAAATGTACCGCGGTCAAATCTTCGTTGAAAATTCTAAATTTGTGGAAGGAAGGTTTGGCTACAAGTTTCTTGAACCGCTTTTCCTGGTGAACAAGTTCCACATTCATGCGCTTTCTTACATTTTCCATGGTTTTGCCAAACACAGAGTTGTTCATCAATTTGAAGAAGTCTTTCTCAAACGGGTTCTTGGCCAACTTTCTCTTTTCCGTGTTCAAGGAGATGTATTTTGCCAACCATTTGCTCTGTGCAAACATGATGGCACGGTGCACCTTCGTGACTTTCAATCCCAGTGAGACATATTGCTGTAAATTTCTATAATGAAGCACATATTTCTTCTTGTCACACAGGTTGGGAATGAGCTTTTCACTAGGTTTGCCTTTCATGTTTAGATCTTTCCGTAGCTTCTGACTATGTTTTGACAATTCTCCCACTTTCACACATTTCCGTTCTGGAGCCACTGGATAGTGATTATGATGATCATGGATTGAATATGGGTATTCCAAATCCACTTCTAAAATGTATCCAATCTCGTCATCTTCATCCACATCCATAAAGTCAATGGATTCTGGCTCGCTCACCCACATAAATCCACTTTCCGGCATGCTTTGCGACATAGCCCAGCCATACAAGTTGTTTGCATCCAGGTAAGTCAAGTAGTTGGTTGGTTTCAAGGGATCGTAATCTGCTACGTAGGGGTTATTTGCTTTCGCATACTTGTGTGTGATGACAGATATTCCTCCACGTAAACCTTGTTCAACCATTTGGTACATGTCAATGTCGTTGATCAATTCCAATTTCACCTTTGTCGCTTTCAACATGGCATCCCACGACAGTCCTGGCGCTGTATAGTAGTGAGCAGGATCCAATTCATACGTGTTGAGACATACGTGACGAAAGTTTTCAAACACGTCAGCCAGCAGCAACACATCTGATTTCAGGTACAAGTCATGGTATTCGCCAAATGTAGTACAGTGGAATGTCTCCCACACCTTCTGCGCATGCGCATAATCCTCATCGCTAATGTCTTCTTCACTGAGTAGACTGTAAAACTTGTCCTTGGACGGCAGTTGTGTTTCAGCAAACTTGGATGGCTCATCCACGTAATCATAAGGGTACACTCCCTTTCTCAACAGTAACTCTTGTTGGTCGCTATCGTGAATGTGTGACGTCATGTGATAAAAGTTGTCTTTCCCTTCTGCTGCCAGGTTGGAGACCAACTTCTGTAGAGAAGTACTCATGAACTGAAAGCTGTCTGTAAATTTCAGATTGCTCATGGTGAATGCAATATATTTCTCAACGGTGTTGGGAATGACTGTAATCCTTTCGTTTTTGAACTTTCCAATTTCTTCCATGATCAAATGGCTGTCATAGCCTCGTAAATTGTGGAAAAACACAGGAATGATGAAAGAATCTTCAACATCCTGCTGATCTTTTCGAAATCGAAATTGCAAATTGCATTGACTATGTGCAGCTCCGCGGTATTTGCCATTGATATGATCATGATCTCTCACACGATCTGCTCCTAGAGGCTCATGACAAATGTAGCAATCTGTGGCGTTCTTATAATGCTCTTCATCTTCACAAGTCATGACTATTTTCTTTTTCTGCTGTAGACCATGCACAATACGATCACGTTCATATACCATATGGTCTAAAAAGACTTTCACGGCATTATCGCCTCGATACAGGACTGGAGCGCGTGTCTCATACTGGCTGACAACCACGTAGGCAAAGCTGTTTGGACGATGATGTTGATACTTGTCTCCTTCATGCTTTTTCGTGAAACATTCAAAGTCTGCATAAATGACAAACGGCGCTCGCTGTTGTTTGGCTACATTCTTGAACTTGATGAAGGGTTCCTTGGGGAATGATAAACGTTGTGCGCCATGCTTGCCACACACTTCACGATGCTTGTCTAAAAGATCTTGTCGCATAAACCCATGAAGACAGTTGAAACAATAAAATGCTGTAGCCTTATGCTTTGATCGATAAGCCATCAGTCTGCTGAAATTCTTGATGAGGCAGTAATGTCTTGTCTTGTCATTGCTAATCAAAAGCAAGTTGATTTCTCTGGCGCTGTTGGCGCTGGTGTTTCGACTGAGTTGTATGGGAACAACGACATCATGTTCATATCCAAACACGTTAATGGACACATCATTCTCCTTTTCAAACTTTGGAATGTCTGTAATCGGTGTTGGAAATGTCATGCCTTCCACCTTCAATTCGTTCTCAAATGGTGTGTAATGACTCACGCGGCAAGGACTGTTTGTTGAAGGGTGAAGGTGAGCCAATACAGACCATAAGAAGCACTTGTTGTCTTTATTCTGAATGTTTAACACCGCCTTTGTATTCTTTACTTTCTTCGGTAGTGGGATAAAACTGCTTGCTTCCAATGGTGCTGACGTCGCTGTATGCACTTCAATGAATAATATGTTATCCAACACCCAGCCAGAACCTTGTCGCTCATGTTCATCAAACCTAGTAAACAATTCTTTATAGGCTTCTGGTAAGTCCTTCTCAATATCCGTTGGATTGTATGCTGCATATGTCGGACTGCTGATGAAGGCATTATCCACTTGTTCTACCATCACGCCTTCAACATTTGGTGTCATTTTCTTGAAGCGTGCATGTACCACAATGTACCATTTCATACCACGGTTTAACGTTTCTAGCAAATGTCTCTTGATTCTATTCTCTTGTTGTCGCATTTCGAGTAGCAAATCCGATCCATCTTCAGGCTCAAACCGTCTTTCCTGTGCGTTTTCACCAAGACTCACTCTTCTGCCTCTGCCTATTTGTCCTGTCTCTTTCTTTCTTTGTTCTTCATGAGACACATTTTCCATCTCAGCACATGCATGTGTCTCAAATGCATCCAAAGATGAAAATATCTTGGCGCATTTACAGCAGAGGACTGGATCAGGTCTGTCCACACCATCTTGTACGGTTTTTCGTCTCTTGGCTTCAATCTGCTCAACAAGCTCTTCATGAGCACGTTTCATCCTAGCTGGTTTGCATGTGTGTGTCACGAACAATTCCAGAGATGGAAATGTCACATCACAATCATGACAGTAGACTGGTGCCATCGTTGTTGCTTCTTCAACTGCTGGAACTGAAATGAAGTAAAATATACGTTTCACTCTTCCTTTTATACCACTTCAATGGTATGTTGACTCAGCAGAATGTATCACTAGTTGACTAGTTGACATGTTTCACTCATGCTTTTATGCTACTTCCATGTAATCAAAATATGGTGTGTAACTTTTCAAACTTGTTCCAAAATGTTAAAATTGCTGACTCAGCAGAATTTTACTTGTGTATATGAATGTCTCACTTACAGTTGTACAGCTGCACTGCTACACAGCAGAGACATCTAGCGGTGAAGTTAACTGACGGTGAAGTTAATTGGTCTGCCAAATGGTATTCATCCGCCAAATGGTATTCATCCGCCAACTAGACCTGAAATGTGATAAAATGTATTCTCTCTCTCTCACACACACACACACACACACACAGACATGTTTTGCTTCATTTCATAATATAGGATGGCCCTTAAAAGGGCCCGAAATATTTTAGTATATATCAGCAGCAGTTATGGGGTTGTCCCTCATATTCCAACCACACTTGACACTTGCAGTATCGTTGAGTCAGTGTTACTATGCGGTTGTTCCACATAAATGTAATTACTACGTCAGGCTTCACTGCAGTGATCTGAGTTGGAAATTGTAGCACCTCCTCCAAAGCATATGTAATATCAGCTGCTTCAGCTTCATCACGCATATTTACCCAGATGCAAACAGATTCATTCGCTTGAAACGCTGTTAAGTCATCAATGATGATAGCTGGTGTGTTATCCATGATGTGTCTGACAATGTCTCTAAGCCTTGAGACACCACACTTATATAGGATTTTATCATGCTGATTCGGCAAAAGTTTTTGTTGCTCCCCTTTGGGGGGGGGAGGTCGGTACATAGTCTGTCCTGGGGGGGGGGGGGGTCCGTACATAGTATGTCCGAGGGGGGGGGAGGGGGGGGTCCGTACATAGTATGTCCTAGGGGGGGGGGGGGTCGGTACATAGTCTGTCCTAGGGGGGGGTCCGTACATAGTATGTCCTAGGGGCGGGGGGTCCGTACATAGTATGTCCTTGGGGGGGTCCGTACATAGTATGTCCTAGGGTGGGGGGGGGGGGAGGTCAGCACTTTTTAGGGTCTGTTGCCGATTGACTTCGGAAATGAAAGCTTGACTTCATTGACTTCGACGATCATAGACTGCGCCAAAACTCTCATGCAAACCCTAGGAAGCCATCACACAGCATGACGTCATTATGACGTCATTATGGCCTCATTATGACCTCATTATGACCTCATTATGACCTAATTAGGACCTCATTATGACCTCATTATGACGTCATGGATGGTCGCGCCTATCCTAACGCTTATCATGACTTCCGGTCCAGACATGATGACGTCACTTCCGGTCCAGACATGATGACGTCACTTCCGGTCCAGACATGATGACGTCACTTCCGGTCCAGACAGCACTTCCGGTCTAGACAGCACTTCCGGTCCAGACGCTATGACGTCACTTCCAGACATGATGACGTCACTTCCAGACATGATGACGTCACTTCCAGACAGTATGACGTCATCAAGTGACCCAGAAGCCCCGTTTTCACCCTACTAAACGGATATCTCTCCCCTTACCTCGATCCCTCACAATAGAGAAAAAGAGATCTACACACCAACAGGCGAAGTTCATCCCCAAGCGTCTCAGTGCCATTCACAGAACCCCAAAATGGGCTCCGACGACTAAAACACGGAGGAAGGAGAGAAGGTGGAGG
This sequence comes from Protula sp. h YS-2021, assembly GCA_949752745.1. Taxonomy (NCBI): domain Eukaryota; kingdom Metazoa; phylum Annelida; class Polychaeta; order Sabellida; family Serpulidae; genus Protula; species Protula sp. h YS-2021. The sequence continues at coordinate 103,579,605 of OX457025.1, read as the reverse complement.
AGTCCGAAGACACGTCACCCCCCCCCCCCCCTCCCGTTTCTATCTTCCCTTACGGGAAGTGGACTGTGTACGGTCACCGAGCCGGGACCAAACACTCTGGAAAGGCCGACGACCAATCAGAGCTCCGTCTTCCCTCGACCTCACACCGCCTAGTGATGACACCCTTCCCTCGAGCTCCGCCTCCACCACAGCTCCAGAGGATGTTCCATTCAGTGGATGCTATTAAGGAAATAGCGAAAGTCACCTGTGGCTCCCCGTATGTGGATAAGGCAGACCCTCCTATATGGATGACGTCACAAGCCGCCCCTCCTCAACAGGATTCTTTTATAGCACTCGTAACCAGTGAGGGCATAGCCAATGCCATATCGTACGAGTGAAAGAATTCAAAAAGATGGACGCGAGTGAAGTTCCTACGCTGTCACCTCCCCAAACACCCCAGCAAACATTAAGACGTCAGACTGACGTCGGGTCGACGTTGTGACCCGACGTTTCCGACGTCGGACTGAAGTTCCGGTTTGGGTTGTATATGGAATGAAACCGACGTCGGGTTTTCAACATCAGAGTGACGTCGAGTTTCGACCTAAATCCGCCGTCGGCATTAAGTAGGTTTTAGGTTGTATATGAAATTGAAACCGACGTCGGATTTCGACCTGAAACTGACGTCCGGCTTACCACCTTGAAACGACCAGTCTTAGACACGTCTTACAAAAATAGAGTCTAGTTATATAATTAATAGATAATTAATCATTCAACTGCTGTTGTGAAATACATACGAAAACATGTTCCATGTAAATGTTTACAATCTAGGAAGAAAAATACCGACGCGCCATGAAAATTCTAAAAATGTCATGTAAAAATTACGTTTTTTCTTCCTCTTTTTCAAAATGACTTTTTTCCATTTCCGGTGAGCGATAATAAATATTCATCGCTTTTTGGTCGTTTTTGCAACGTCGGAATAAAGTCGGATTTTAGGAAATAGGTCGTGACGTAATTCTACCCATTTTGCAATCTTATTTTATACAGAATATGTTTGTAAAGTCATTGCGACCAAAATCCAACCTTTTTTAACCAAAAAAAAAAAAAAAAAAAAACGATGTTAGTTAATTGCTGGGATGTCTTAGTACGTCCAGGCCCATACCACTCCTCTAATTCCACTAGATGCGCTAGAACAGCCCATAAAATGAACGGTCTGGATGTCAGCAGTACGATTCAGACATACCACTAGGTGAGAAGGACGCAAAGGCCATTGAGGCCTCCTTCCCCACCCCCCACCCCCCCCCCCCATCACATTCTAAACATTCATGTCGTTTCACTTGGACAAACTGAGTAAACTTAGAAAGTTTACTCTCCTACAACGCCTCCTTGTTCGTGGGAGGAATAGAAGGTAGTTTTGGCACCTTTGGGAGGAAAAGGGAGTCTCTCGAGGTGTAGTCCGGTGGCTAAAAGGCCGGCACCCCTTCCACTTCATTCGAGTTACAAAGAGGCACACCCCCCCCCCCCCCGTCACCCAAACCATCTAACCTTCCAAGCGCCAATATCATTAGTCACCACTTACCCAAGAGGATATGGAAAAGACTTAGTTCTCAACGAAATGTTGCTAAATCTGACGGAAAAGGGGGGCGATCGAGGAAATGCCGGAAAATCAAACAGGTTCCTTCAGCAAGATTTTTCTGGTCCTCTAAAATCGTGAGGATGGAGGTTAGTAATCGATCTCTCCCCTATCAACGGATTTTTGCGAGTGACTTCATTTCAAATGGACACAGCCCAAGTAATACAAGGTCACTGCAGTCCGGGATGTGGGGAACTTCAATAGACTTACCCGATGCGTACCTCCACATCCCGCCAAATGATTCAACAAGAAAGTTTCTGGCCTTCCAGGCATAAAAGAAAGGTTTCTGGTTTCTGACACTCCCCTTTTGCCTAGCTGCAGCCTCATACGTATTTTCCAAAGCCACGAAGGTACTAAAATCATGGACACGTCTAGAAGGGATGCTGATCTTCCAGTAACTAGACGATTGATTCTTGGCACATCAAGACAGGCAAGTAACCAAGACTCAAACCGTGACCTTAATACGCAAAGCATTACAGGTAGGTCTAGTGGTGAACCTTGACAAATCAAAAATAGTCCCCAAGCAAGACATCACTTTTCTCGGAGAAAGATGGGATCTGGCGAAAGCAAGGACCTTTCCCACGACAGAACATCCATAGGAAATTTCCCGATATATACGGGACATTTCAGTAAACAAGAAAGTAAGGTTAAGATCCATGGAGTCCCTGTTGAGCCTCCTCTTTGCGACCGAGGATACGGTCCCATTAGGCCGTCTCCATTACAGACCATTCCAGAGTTAGGTAAGATGGACACTACGGCAAGGAAGATCTCCAACAGCAAAAATGCAAGTGTCACAAACTTCTCTACTCACACTCCAGTGGTGGAGCGACCAACAGGTCATGTCCGAAGGCGTACCATTCCATTCTGCCCCTCCTCTCCCCTCCCATGGAGATAGAGATCCATACGGACTGGCAAGGGCACGTATGGAAAGGCAAATGACCTCCTTTCCCTACAGAAATATCACATCACTTGGCTAGAGCGCCGAGTTGTTTGGATCACTCTAAACAAACTGACCAGACAGCTCAAAGGCAAGACGGTCCTGTTTCTACTGGACAATTCAACAGCCATAGCTCCACAGCTATTTACATACGTTTAACAGGTTACAGTGGAGCAAGATTGCGTGCAGTAAGTCCAAGATGGACACGTTTCAGGCCTCCCCAGCAATAGTGGCAAATTTTCTAGATCACCTTTTTACAAAGGAACAGATAACTCAAGGCATCAATGCGTTACGACCAGGGAGAAGACACCACTCTTTCTCAGCTGACCAGGCACTTCAAGGTAAATACACCGCCATGTACGTCCAGCATAGCGTATAACACAATGCGATCTAGTCTTGGTCTTCCGCTATCTACAACGCCCATACATCTTCGGAGAAAAGGTCATTTCAGCAAAAGATTTAATGGCAAGATTCACATTTTTACTAGCTCTGGCCTCGGGCAAGAGGAGAAGCGAGATTCACGTCTTGGACAGAAAGGTAAACAAAGAAAATGGCACATGGGGAAAGGTTATCCTGGTCCCCAGATAGGCTTCATGGGTAGACCCATATCGTTATCCAAGGGATGGGCACATTTAATCATATAAACCTCCAAGTCTCACCAGAAGAACCTAATCCCGAAGACCTGGTCTCACTGTGTCCCATCAAAGCACTATGCCAATATGTGGGAGATTTCAGAGACATACAGATCAGAAATTCAAAAAGCGCTCATAATCTCATTTATGACGAAATTTAAAAGGACCTTTCCAAACAAACAATTTCTAACTACATAAAAGGGATCTTCTTGGCAGCTTACGACGAGGCACTGTCAGATACGAGTCTACAAACTGAATAAATAATTAAAGCTCATCAAGCTAGACAAGTTGCCAATTCTTTAAGGGCCTTACGTAATGTGTCACTTTCAGACATACTATAATTAAAGACGGGGTAAAGACGGACTTCACCCAACTCCTTCGTCAAGTACTATCTAAAAGACTTCCCGCAAGACGAGCTATCTGGTAGCTATTCCTTCATAGCAGCGGAAACGACCATTACCAAATAAAAAATTCTGCTACAGGTCACCCTCTCCCAAATTAAAGGCTAAGGGCAAGCAGAAAGGTAGCTTTCAGAAGGGTCGTAACGGGATCAGCAACAACTCCAAGCCAAGGAAGTGAAATAACCCAATAAGAAGTGCACTCCTTCTTGCAGACGTTTCGTCTTTCGTCCCCCCGGGATTCTTCATTCCTATCTAATATTAAGTATGAGGAAAATGGCAATCATAGTTAACCTTTATCTCCGAGACTGAATTGTTTAGATTGCAGTAACTATAGGCCACCCTTTTGCCTCACGGCTAAATTTTTAAAAGCGATCCTCTCTCCTTTTCTAGCTTACTAGAAAACAAGTGGGACCATCATCGTTTCGACCATACCTCAGGTACGATACGACTTCATGTCCTAGAGACAGAAGAGCCAAGCCGATGGGCACGGTACGAACAGGGACCTGGTGCCAGAACGGCCCCATGTAGGGAAATAATTATTAAAATAATTAATCTTATCATTGTTTCATTTTAAGCAATCTACATGAAGGAATGAGGATATTCTAGTCAATCTCCTACACCTTTTTTAAACTCCCAGAGTTTAGGAAAATTATTCGTTAAAAAATCAAAACACTGAGATCATTTTTTATCCAAGTTCTATTAACATAGCATGTCTTTATAAGGACAAGCAGATCTAATTTCGAGGATGCCAGTATTTATTTTACGATCCAAAGTCTTATATAAACATTACAGATTACATGTACAAGAGAATACATAGTACTCGAGAAACCGAGGTAGGTATCCATCCAGTGGGTGGTAAGAGGGGGTGATAAAAGATACTCTTATCGGTCAGTCAAGTCAAACTATTACCTACGATGACTAGACCTTTGCGGTCATATTCCTAACGATTTTGCTTATCATTGTTTAAGGTGCGGGAGTGTTCCCTCCCCGGACTAATATCTGGGAAGAATTGAAAGAAGTGGAACCTAGTTATCAGTTTTATTTTAACTTTAACTGCAAGTTCCCATCTCTTCCGTGTGACGAGTACGAGCGGATTTTTACTGGTCACAATCTAATTCGCGACTTTTTTGTGCAATTCAGAATGGCAGGCTCCCCTGCTCCGGACTCAAGTCCCATTAAAAGTAGAGACAAGCGAACCTAAGCTTTTGCGAAGCAAAACTAACGTTTTATCTCGTAAAATGAGCTTTTACGAGTACAATCGTAATTTGCGTTCTCCACTTTTAACCTGCTCTCCCTCCCATCCATCCCACAACACGCCTGGGTGAGTTTTTAACCACCTATCTGGGGGCTTAAAAGGGAATGCCCTGTTTCTACAATGACGTATGATACGTATGATTCCCTCATTGGTCGATGGATGGAAGGCAGACTAGGTTCGTTCGAACTGTAACAAACAAGTTTTTTTCTATTGCATGGTAATCTATAACTAGAAGGGAACCCATTAAAAGTGGAGAAGGCGAATTATGCTCGAATGTACTCGTGAAAGCTCCTTTCACCAAATAAAACGGTAGAGCTGTAATTTTATGGGTTGTAGTGAATATATCTTTTCATGTCAAATGTATTTCTTGGGTTGATATTGTGCAGGTTTTCAGTACTTAGGTAAGATGTCAACAAAGATGTAAGGCCTTCAGAAAAACAAAACATTCAGCACTTCAGCTAATAAATAAGTAATAAATAGATATTTAAATGTAAGCCCCCCCCCCCCCCTCTCAGGCAAATGAAAGCCCCTTCCCCCTCTCAAAGAAATGTAAGCAACCTCAAGGCAAATGAAAGCTCCCCCTCCCCCCTCAGGCAAATGTAAGCCCCCTGCCCCTCCCCCCTTCAGGTAAATGTAAGCCCTCTCCCCTCTCTCAGGCAAATGTAAGACCCCGTGTCCCTCCTCTCTCAGGCAAATATAAGCCCCATCAACTCTCTCAAATGTAAATCTCTCCCCCCTGTCTCCTCCCACCCCCTCCCTTCAACCAGTATTATAATTTTGTGAGCTGCTTGTAAATTAAAGCCTGTGAATTGTGTTGTTTATGAAAACGCGAGCGCCGAAAGCCCTAGAGCGTAACTGTGAGAAAGAAATGTCTCCTGAAACAAGGTCATTTTCCCACTTCTATTTCCATCTTCCGCTAAATGTGTCTTAGACTTTGAAATGTTGTACACGCGGATGCTAGCTGATTTCAGTTTTTTTTTGTTTTTTTTTGTTTGGTTTTTTTTTTTTTTTTTTTTTTTGTTTTTGTTTTTGTTTTTCTTTTTTTTAATACCAGTTGGATCACTTTCTTTTTCATACGGAGATTTTAGTGAACAGCAAAATGAAAAACCAGTTGATATGTCCCTGGCCTGGTGCTTTAAACTTACCCAAGATTAACCGTCTTCTGTCAGCAATTTGTATTTATTTTAAAAAATATTTTAAGATTAAACTGGAATTAAACTAAATGAAATTACTGAGAGTCTCATTAAAAACCAAATTCTATCCACAAATAACACAGTTAGTGAATTGATGTTGACAAATACACAATAATATATACAGATACATATATAATACGTCACATGTCACATGTCATAGCCGAGTGGTGTGCTGTGGACTGATTATGTTATTGTATCCGGACGTAATAGCACTTGTGTGAGTGTTGAGATACGTTTTGTAACGAGAGGCGGTGATGGAGGATTGTGGTGGTTAGGGACGGGGGTAGGTGAGAGGTGATGGGGTGCAGGTGAAAGGTGATGGAGGCAGGGAAGGGGTGATGCGGGGCAGGTGAGAGGTAATGGGCCAGGTGAGAGGTGATGGGAGGGACAGGTGAGAGGTGATGGGAGCTAGGTGACAGATAAGAGGTGATGAGGGGGAGGGGGGCAGGTGAGAGGTGATGGGTGCAGGTGAGAATGATGGGGGCAGGGGAGAGGTGATGGGGGTGGGCAGGTCAGAGACGACAGGAAATAGAGGAGGTAAACAGATACACGGAACATGACGTCATCAATAAAATGCCCCCATGCGGACTGGCGGCGACGGCGTGTGACGTCACTGTGTCTGTCTCAGCCTCTCACATGTTCACTGATGCCTCAAGTGGCGAAGGACGAGTAGCATGGCAGGCAATCCACGCCGCGGTCAAGAGTTTCGTGTTTCGAATCTTTTAAGCTTAAGGCAGTGTTCATATAGAGAATTAACGTGTCTGAAGAAAGGTGAATTTAAGCAGATTTAATTTTTTTTAGTCGAATTATTTTACCTTTTTTCTTGCCAATACTCAAAATAGAAAATGTATGATGAAGAGAAGCACCTCTTTGCCCTCCCTCCCTGCCTCACTCCCCTCCCTGCCTCCCTCCCTCCCTAAATCCTCCCTCCCTCTCTCCCCTCCCCTCCCGTCCCTTCCCCTTCCTCCCCTCCCCTCCCCTCCCCACCCATGCTGTCGTTTTGTTGGTGAGTGCGAATTCATTCCAATTCGGGCCTTTCTTTGACTAAAAACATGACTGGTGATTTTCCCATTGTCTTAAGCGTGTTTTCTCAGTTACGAATTCACGTTAAACGAACACTCATTATCAAAATGCTTTATAACTAAACTGTTCTTTTTTTATTACTCAGAAACCATGATACAGCCTAATATTTTATCCTATTAAATTATAGCATAGAACATTTTCTGATCGAACAGTTCATGGTTTAGAACCGTGGAAGTTGTAGAATAGAGCTTAACTTTTCAGTGAAAAAAAATATACTGACCAATATCGTTGTATTCGTTTATCGACATTAGCGTTGACCCATACAAATCTCAACAACCCAACTGTATTTTCTTACACTTTCCTTTCTGATAAATCGGGAGCAGGATGAAAATTAAATGTTACCATCACTTTATGAATTCACAAAACGGACTGTTACCCTCAGTTTAAGCATTTACAAAAAAAAAAAAACGACTTTCAAAAAGTAACTTTTAGTGCATAACTTCACAAAACTGACTGTTACAGTCGCTAAAAAATTCATAAAATTGACTGCCATGGGTCACTGCATAGATTCACAAAACTACTCGTTGTATTCAGTATGTGAATTCACAATCGACAGTTACCTTCACTGCATGCATGCTCAAAAACGACTGTTACCTTCACTGCATGCATGCTCAAAAACGATGGTTACCTTCACTGCATGCATGCTCAAAAACGACGGTTACCTTCACTCCATGCATGCTCAAAAACGACGGTTACCTTCACTGCATGCATGCTCAAAAACGACTGTTACCTTCACTGCATGCATGCTCAAAAACGACTGTTACCTTCTTGCTTGCATGCTCAAAAACGACGGTTACCTTCACTGCATGCATGCTCAAAAACGACGGTTACCTTCACTGCATGCATACTCAAAAACGACTGTTACCTTCACTGCATGCATGCTCAAAAACGACTGTTACCTTCTTGCTTGCATGCTCAAAAACGACTGTTACCTTCACTGCATGCATGCTCAAAAACGACTGTTACCCTCACTGCATGCATGCTCAAAAACGACAGTTACCTTCACTGGATGCATGCTCAAAAACGACTGTAACCTTCTTGCATGCATGCTCAAAAACGACTGTTACCTTCACTGTATGCATGCTCAAAAACGACTGTTACCTTCACTGCATGCATGCTCAAAAACGACTGTTACCTTCACTGCATGCATGCTCAAAAACGATGGTTACCTTCACTGCATGCATGCTCAAAAACGACGGTTACCTTCACTGCATGCATGCTCAAAAACGACGGTTACCTTCACTGCATGCATACTCAAAAACGACTGTTACCTTCACTGCATGCATGCTCAAAAACGACTGTTACCTTCTTGCTTGCATGCTCAAAAACGACTGTTACCTTCATTGCATGCATGCTCAAAAACGACTGTTACCCTCACTGCATGCATGCTCAAAAACGACAGTTACCTTCACTGCATGCATGCTCAAAAACGACTGTTACCTTCATTGCATGCATGCTCAAAAACGACTGTTACCTTCACTGCATGCATGCTCAAAACCGACGGTTACCCTCACTGCATGCATGCTCAAAAAACGACTGTTACCCTCACTGCATGCATGCTCAAAAACGACTGTTACCTTCACTGCATGCATGCTCAAAAACGACTGTTACCTTCACTGCATGCATGCTCAAAAACGACTGTTACCTTCACTGCATGCATGCTGAAAAACGACTGTTACCTGCAGTACACAGAGATTGTTACCATCACTGAAAAAATCATAAAACTGATATCCCTTAACTGCATGAACTCACATAGATGGCCCTTACACTCAATACATGAGTTCACACTAATGATAGTTATATTCACTGCATGAATTCTCACAAATGACTGTTACCTTCACTGCATGAATTCTCACAAATGACTGTTACCTTGACTGTACGAATTCTCACCAATGACTATCACCTTGACTGTACGAATTCTCACAAATGTCTGTTACCTTCACTGCATGAATTCTCACAAATGTCTGTTACCTTCACTGTACAAATTCTCAAAATGACTGTTACCTTCACTGCATGAATTCTCACAAATGACTGTTACCTTGACTGTACGAATTCTCACCAATGACTATCACCTTGACTGTACGAATTCTCACAAATGTCTGTTACCTTCACCGCATGCATTCTCCAAAAATGGCTCTTACTTCCACTACATACATTCTCAAACTAGCTGTTACATTCACCCTATAAATTCTCAAATTTAACTCTTCCCCTAACAGAATAAACTCACAAAATTGTTGGTTACTAACTAATTTTTTTCAAGAATATACACTACAATCGTTTATAAGCATACTATTTATAAAAAGAGCAAAATGACTTCTGCCACCTTAACCACATGCGCTTGGTACGTGAATGACCCTCCCGGGGGAGAGAGGGAGGGGATGTAGAAAGGGGCAGCGCTTATCCAGTATGTGAATTCACAATCGACAGTTACCTTCACTGCATGCATGCTCAAAAACGACTGTTACCTTCACTGCATGCATGCTCAAAAACGATGGTTACCTTCACTGCATGCATGCTCAAAAACGACGGTTACCTTCACTCCATGCATGCTCAAAAACGACGGTTACCTTCACTGCATGCATGCTCAAAAACGACTGTTACCTTCACTGCATGCATGCTCAAAAACGACTGTTACCTTCTTGCTTGCATGCTCAAAAACGACGGTTACCTTCACTGCATGCATGCTCAAAAACGACGGTTACCTTCACTGCATGCATACTCAAAAACGACTGTTACCTTCACTGCATGCATGCTCAAAAACGACTGTTACCTTCTTGCTTGCATGCTCAAAAACGACTGTTACCTTCACTGCATGCATGCTCAAAAACGACTGTTACCCTCACTGCATGCATGCTCAAAAACGACAGTTACCTTCACTGGATGCATGCTCAAAAACGACTGTAACCTTCTTGCATGCATGCTCAAAAACGACTGTTACCTTCACTGTATGCATGCTCAAAAACGACTGTTACCTTCACTGCATGCATGCTCAAAAACGACTGTTACCTTCACTGCATGCATGCTCAAAAACGATGGTTACCTTCACTGCATGCATGCTCAAAAACGACGGTTACCTTCACTGCATGCATGCTCAAAAACGACGGTTACCTTCACTGCATGCATACTCAAAAACGACTGTTACCTTCACTGCATGCATGCTCAAAAACGACTGTTACCTTCTTGCTTGCATGCTCAAAAACGACTGTTACCTTCATTGCATGCATGCTCAAAAACGACTGTTACCCTCACTGCATGCATGCTCAAAAACGACAGTTACCTTCACTGCATGCATGCTCAAAAACGACTGTTACCTTCATTGCATGCATGCTCAAAAACGACTGTTACCTTCACTGCATGCATGCTCAAAACCGACGGTTACCCTCAATGCATGCATGCTCAAAAAACGACTGTTACCCTCACTGCATGCATGCTCAAAAACGACTGTTACCTTCACTGCATGCATGCTCAAAAACGACTGTTACCTTCACTGCATGCATGCTCAAAAACGACTGTTACCTTCACTGCATGCATGCTGAAAAACGACTGTTACCTGCAGTACACAGAGATTGTTACCATCACTGAAAAAATCATAAAACTGATATCCCTTAACTGCATGAACTCACATAGATGGCCCTTACACTCAATACATGAGTTCACACTAATGATAGTTATATTCCCTGCATGAATTCTCACAAATGACTGTTACCTTCACTGCATGAATTCTCACAAATGACTGTTACCTTGACTGTACGAATTCTCACCAATGACTATCACCTTGACTGTACGAATTCTCACAAATGTCTGTTACCTTCACTGCATGAATTCTCACAAATGTCTGTTACCTTCACTGTACAAATTCTCAAAATGACTGTTACCTTCACTGCATGAATTCTCACAAATGACTGTTACCTTGACTGTACGAATTCTCACCAATGACTATCACCTTGACTGTACGAATTCTCACAAATGTCTGTTACCTTCACCGCATGCATTCTCCAAAAATGGCTCTTACTTCCACTACATACATTCTCAAACTAGCTGTTACATTCACCCTATAAATTCTCAAATTTAACTCTTCCCCTAACAGAATAAACTCACAAAATTGTTGGTTACTAACTAATTTTTTTCAAGAATATACACTACAATCGTTTATAAGCATACTATTTATAAAAAGAGCAAAATGACTTCTGCCACCTTAACCACATGCGCTTGGTACGTGAATGACCCTCCCGGGGGAGAGAGGGAGGGGATGTAGAAAGGGGCAGCGCTTATCCACATGCGGTTGACACGTGAATGACCCTCCCGGGAGTCCATAATCGCTCAATATTTCTTCTTCTTGTTTGATAAAAACAGACAGTTATATAAAAATTGCTCAAAACCCCCATTTTTTGTCATTATTGATGATTTTCCTTTATATTTAACTTTAGTATGTGAATAATTTTTATAGAGTGTTTTCCGAGCTTATTTTCTATGGAATGCCATTTTCACATTTTTGATCTCAAAATTGATTTTTTTCATATCAAGAATTAATGTTTGCTGTCTGTCATGATATTTTTGATATCTCTTAATGTATTCTTGATCTCAACAAATAATTCTTGATGTCAATTAATATTTAGAGATATATAAAAATATTTATTGATCTAAAGATGATTTAGTGATCTCTAAAATTGAGATTAAAAATACAGTTCTTGAGAGCAAAACTGAAATATTTTATAGCAAAATTTCAATTTTTAGCTCGATAATTTATTTTCTTTTTATTGCTCTCAAGAATATTCCAGTTGTCATTTTTGTTTTAATTTATATTTTGACATCTGTAAATGAATTTTTGATTTCAAAAAATAATTTTTTATATCAAAATATCAGTCTGTTTTTTTTCACAAAAACTTCAAAATCACACACCTGTAAAGAAAATAATGACTGGTTCTTGTATACATAAGCTATCTTTTAATTTTTACTGTACAAAAATGAAGCAATTCATGTGCTGAAAAATTGTGTTGTTATTATTGATATCAATAATTCAGGTTTTCGCCTCATAAATTTCATTGAAGCTTTGTCAAATCTTATATAAATGTATTCCCCCTTAAGATTTTTTAAGTTTGTAAAATTTATCTTTTTATCTCAAAAATTCAATTTTTTTGAAATTAAAATATGAAATAATGAGATCTACATTGATATATTTGTATGTTTATTTATAATTTGGTGTTGAAAATAAGCATTGAATGTTAAAACGGCATTCCATAATATTTGTCCCTAATGTACGTAATATCCAAACGTGAAGCCTTGTGGTCCGTGCTTATATTTACATCTAAAAAGCTCGTGGATCTTTCCAATTATCTTTTCATTTTCCCACGTGTATGATAATTTATTATAGAAGCGTGAGTCTGGATAATTATCTAAAAACACAAAATTCATACGTTCTGTCATAGGAAAAAAGTTGCTGCTATCGGCCTGGGAGATTTTATGCGTGTGTCCACCGTCAATTATAGCGACGTCACAGCGCACGTCTGGATTGGCCTTCCTAAATTTTGGTAACGTTTTAGTGGAGTCACCAAAAATAACTTGAAGTCTGCCTGGGAACTTCTGCATGAGGTAGCGAGCGAGTGGCGCCGTGCATTTGTGTTTGTTGATATCGAATGAGTATACTTTCATGTCCGGTTTCAGGAGCAGCCATTGAATAGCGCTGTGTCCCAAATTGAAGCCAGTCTCACAAATGGTGTGAACGAAATCAGCCCTGAAATAAATGAACATCCGGTGTGAAATAAAAACGTCAAAATGGCTCTCTGTGGCCGTATTCACAAACGTTAACTGCACAGTTAGCTAATTTCCTCAACTCCTTTAGTAGCCAGTTGTCGTATTCGAAAAGATTAACTGCATAGCTAACTGATTCCGTTAACTGCTTCTTTTAATATATTTACCCTATTTAGCAAACAAAAATCCACCTGAAATTGGTTGCGTGTTACAGACAGAGCAACCGATTTTTTGCTTCTCGAAGAACAGTTAGTCTTGGCACCAACTTTAATAGCATAATCATAATATCATTTATAAATAAAATCATAAAAGTATTTTATTCTCCGAACAAAAGGTATAGATACAAAAGTGGTTGTAATGTTAATGTAAGCTTTCAAGAAATCGGTGCGTAACCGATCTTAAACAACACTGAAACAATAACGCGCATTTTTGAGCATCGTTTTTGAGATCCACCATTTTGATTTAAAATGTAAAAAAATTGCCAATAGATTATTTTATTACGACAGCACATCCACACTCTAATACAAATAAAGCATGAAAAAAAGGAATATGTTGAGGCACTAGTAGTTGTGGGTTACTAGCTGTACCATTTGGGGCTCAGGCATTCAGAGGATTGTGACACTCGATCGTTACCTCTCAGATACTGGTAAGGTAAGAACGAAACAAAAAAGCCGTTTAAGTGTCGAATATGCGGCTAATAGCAACAATATCGGCGCCAGTAGCGGGAAAGCAGTTGCGACAGGGGAGACTTTCATGTCATTTTTATGCCAACCTAGATCTTGTCATAATTACAAAATACCTGCTAATGATTTATGACACACCATTTAGGCAGAAGCGGATATGTTCAATTTGTTTAGATATGTGTCAAAAATAGTTCTGCACTCGGCAATTTCCCTGTAATTACAGCTCAATCCCCCACCAGATATTTAGCTTGACAGGACGAACAAACCTCTCGAGGATTTTGCCTCGAGAGAACAAAACAACATTCTAAGTATTTGTCCTGAGAGATCGACCCAATCTACGAGGTATTCTGATTGAAAGCACACGCTCACCGCCAAGGCATTTGTACTGAGAGGACAACGACCGAACCTCCTAGGTATTTGCCTCTGTGAAATTGTAATTGTAGCTATTTCAAAACAAAATAGCTATTTCAAAAGAAATAAGTAACCTGACAACGAACCTGACAAGTAACTTGACAACGAATCTGACAAGTAATCTGACAACGAACCTGACAAGTAACCTGACAACGAACCTGACAAGTAATCTGACAACGAACATTCTAGGCTGATTTTCAACGATAGATACAGATACCAGATACAGATATCAGTGTAAACAAAGTAAACAGAAAGTGAACGTATCAATGTGAACTTACTGGAAGAGTTTCCACGAGACATACACCTCTTCTGGGTAGTTCATGGTATAGCCCTCCCCACACGAGCCCTTCACGTGGCTCAGATTCTTCAGCACCCCGGCAACCACCTCGTTGTGCTTTTCGACTTCATGCCGTAAGGGATCCATTTCTTGCATCTTATTCTCTTTATCTGCGGTATTTTTAAATATGACGTCACAGACGGGTGTGTTTCTATCGAGAAATGACAGGTATTCTTTCATATTCGGCAGAATAGTCTCTGCGATTTGTTTTCTTACATCAGATGTTGTGTCATTTCTAGTAAAAATAGGTGCATGGATTTTATTAGAATATCCTTGCAATGGAAACATTTCCTTGTTCCATACTGACAATATGATCACAGCAAATAATAAGCATGTAACTATTGTAACCGTCTGCATCATTGGATTCTTCATGTTTCTTTTTAGTTACTTTAAATATGCGCTTATTTCGTTTTCCTTTTTATCTTTCAATTGAAAAAATACAAATAAATTAAATTTCCTCTAAATGCAGACAGAAGTGTTTACTAATATCTGAAAACTAAAAAAAAACATCTGTTAAGAGCGTAAATTAAAAGTATTGCTACAAATGCCGCGGTCAGACAAGGATTCTCCTTACAATATTTGTTGATCAGAAAATGTTTGTGATGCAGCTTGGTATGATTGACCACACCTGTGAGATAACGAAACAATTGTTGTATTGATCAACAGTAGCTGTGATAAATCGGTAAATATTTTCTACAATACGAATGCAAACACTTGATTAATGGCAAGGTTATGCAGGTTTCTCTGTGCCATATGCAGAAAGTCGAGAATTTTGTCTATTATTAAATTGCATCGTTTATCGTTACATTGTATGACTGATCACTAGCAATGTATTTATGTAAACAATGTGTTTATGTAAACGGTGTTTTTAT
The DNA here is from genome assembly GCA_949752745.1 of Protula sp. h YS-2021. Lineage (NCBI taxonomy): Eukaryota > Metazoa > Annelida > Polychaeta > Sabellida > Serpulidae > Protula > Protula sp. h YS-2021. Next base: position 103,564,444 of record OX457025.1, on the reverse strand, counting down.
GTAAACACTGTGTTTACCTAAACGCTGTGTTGCTTTGGTTTATCCTGTGCTTATATAAATAATGTGTTTCTTCAGTAAACAAATGTTTAAACAAATTGATTGCTTTGGAATATTGCATCACTTTCGTCACTTCATCGAATAGAGAATGGAGGTGTCGTTCTCGTTTTTTACTGCATTAATATCAAGTTTCAGCATGTGCTTAGAAAGGCATTGAAAAATGCTTGTCATATTCGAACAGAAAATGAATATTTGTGATCAGTTTGAGAATTTCTTTTAAAACTAGATATATTGAAATTAAGATCACCCGCAGCGTGACATGAGATTAAACGGAACAAGCTCTTTCTTATCGAGTATACAGTTGACAAGCTAATTGATTGTTTTATTGACTGGTTGATCGATTGATTGGTTGATTTTCTTACACAGATTTCTGGGAGATAATAGGTTTCCTTGTTACTCCGGCAGTGCATTTACATCGTGCGTAGAACCTTCGATAAGTATCATCACTAAGCCACAGATGGTGAATCAGCATTAGCGATCCCACTCAATAATGCGCTGTCTGTCGCATTGACAGTTCAGTGAATTATCAAACAATTGGTATCATTATAAGAAAGAAGACAATTGTAGCGGTAATTAACAGGTGCAGGCACAGTCTTCTAAGCAATACTTTCTATCTGCGTTTTTATGTTTTACCTTTAACATAAACCTGTGTTCTCACTTATACAAACAAAATACGATACACAAGTGCTATTATCTAAAGAGCACGATATACACGCTGCTATTATTGAAACAAAATTTTCTAATTTTCAAACAAACATGTTTATTTAAAAAGACGTTGAATGCAAAAAGACATCATGTATAATGTATTAAATATCATGTATAAAACTGAGTGATTGTAACGTTATTTATTGATAATCATTGGCGTCTATTTAAACAAGTGCCTTCAGAGGATCACAGCACTACAAACAACGAGGTTTTGTTGATGAGAAATCACTTTAAGCAGGTTATCTACCTCTTCTTCCTCGTCTCTTGTTGATGAGAAATCACATTACGTAGTGTATCTACCTTGCCCATTTCGTCTAATCACTGATGAGAATCACATTATGCAGTATATCTACCTCGCTTACCTAAGTTCAAAAACGTTTAAAGTCAAACAAGCAGGAATGTACAGGAATGTATAAGATATTAAATTAAGATTAACGAAATTGCTTTTCGTTTTTAAGGTTTTTTAGGGATGGTCGAAAGCCTCAGTGGGCGTTAATTTTAGATTCCGTGATAGGTGATCTGACCAACCACATTCGCTTAGCTAAGGAAATTGAGCGAACGTCAATCCCCTGCTTACCACCCCGAGCTGAAATCGAACTAGGGCTCTTGGGATTATCAGACCAACGCTCTAACCAATTCCGCTAATCGTCACCCCTTGCTTTTCTGCCTTCTGCTGAATTTACCACAGTTTGCTGCTTTGCGGCACAACAAACAGGATTAACAGCTTAAAATATGCCAAGTCTATAAAGACTTAAATTATTTAGCATATGTTGCTCAAGACAATTGTGAGCGACGCCTTCGTCGAGCAGATACAAATGTCTCATTTATCTTCGTGAAAACGCTTTACCCTTGTTCTATGAACAATTTACATTTGTTTTGTGACAGAATTAAGTTTGTTCTATGAACAATTTACATTTTGATATGTAACAATTCTTTTAATAAACTTTATGTTTCTGTGTTATATACCAAAATATACCAAAAATTAGCAAAATCATTGTACTTAAGCTAAATTGTATCTGTAAGAAGACTGTGTCAAAACAGTAGAAAACTAAAGTGTCAGATTCACCTACTATGTATTTTATGTTTTCTTTTATTTTAGGCCTGTCTTCTATGCGTTCTATGTTTTCTATTATTCTAGGCAGGCTTGTTATGTGTTCTATGTTTTCTGTCATTCTGTGTTACATGTTATGTATTCTATGTTTTCTATTATTCTATGCAGGCTTGTTACGTTGTCTATGTTTTCTACCTTTCTATGCATACCTTCTATGTATTCTATATTTTTCTATTAGTTTGTCTATGGTTATTATGTCTTCTCCGTAAACTGTATATTAATTCATTAAAAAATTTCATGTCTAAAATGTCGTTGGAAATTGTTGTCCGTTTTCATAAAGACAAAATTTATAATTGAAATTTGCTTACTTACATCGCTTAAAAAGGACGTTTTATTTTCGTTAGCATTCACAAGTCATTGTCATTCAGAAAAGGGCTTCGCCATTTTTTTCTGTATAACGAATGAAATGTATATCTTTTCACTTTCCGTTTCCTTTTTCAAATTTAATGCCTCAAGTCTCAATATCTCAATTCAAATGTTTCATAGTATTTGCTTATTTAATTATTTTCCTTATAACTATTTCAAATTACTTTGAGGCATATAGTCAGAAATAAAATATTTTTTGCAAACACCAAAAGAGGCTACTTTTTTACATTTTAAATAAAACAACAAAAGTACAATACAATACAAAATGCAAAATTACAATATGGTTACTTCTCATTATAAAAACGGGTCTTTTATAAACCACCACCATGAAGTAGCGATTTTCAATTTAAATATAACTTTAAAATATAATTTTATAATATATTCAGCCTTTACTACCAGCTTTTTATAAACACGTCTACAATATTTCATTTTCTGTGTGATTATTCAGCTTATTCTAATAGATTGGGTTTAGTATGTTGTACAGGACAGAATACCGATTATGCCATAGGTTTCACAACTGACATCGAAACGACAATAATCATTCAGATATTATAATAAAATCACAGTCAGCTGATGATACACATCCACATTCGGAACACCGAAGTATTGGTAAGATTACTAAAACTGAGAAATGAAGTGAAGGGATCAAAATTCCACTACTTATGTAACCTATTGGGGTTTTATTCTTGAATATTTCGCATAGTGCTGCACATATAGTTGCTTATGTCTTCAATCAGACGCAAATGTAGTGTATCTTCAAATGCTAGGCTAATACATGTATCACATGATCACCACTAACATCACATTTGTTTCACATGACCACCACTAACATTACATTTGTGTCACATGACACCACTAACATTACATTTGTGTCTCATGACCACCACTAATATTATATTTGTGTCACATGACAACCACTAACATTACATTTGTGTCACAGGACCACCACTAGCATTATATTTGTGTCACATGACCACCATTAACATCAAATTTGTCATATGACTACCACTCATGAGCACCACAACATCACATTTGCGTCTCATGACCACTTCGAACATCACATTTGTGCCACATGACCACCACTAACATCACATATGTGCCACATGGCCGTCACACATGGGCACCACTAACATTACATTTGTGTCCCATGACCACTACTAACATCACATTTCTGTCATATAACCACCACTAACATCACATTTGTGCCACATGTTAACCACTAAAGTCGCACTTTTTGTTCACATGTGCACAAAGAGCGGACATGCTCTGTCATCTCATCACGTGCTGTAGTCAACAAGGCGCTTGCCGACGTCTATCTTAAGCCATATAAGGCGGCGCCTTTTAAGGAAAGGCTTTGTGATGGAGAGGGAAAAATTACACGCTTATGGTAGCTTTGAAATTGATCATTCAATTGATTTTTTAAATGATATGATTGAGACAAACCGTCAACACAAAAAACAACTTTCGCAGAGGAATTTTTGATTATTTCTCTTTTGCTGTCTAAAAACGCAAAAATAGGGTCAAACAATTTCAAAATTTCATCCCTGGAAATCAGAAGACATTGCCCATCTTTCCAAAATTGCAATTTGAAATTACTTTTACATTTTGAGATGAAACCATTTAACTCAGGCCCCAAATTGCTCAAATCTAGCACAATATTTTCTCCTCTGCTTTTTAAATCTTGAATTCTTTGATATAGCATTTCAAGTTGTAAATTAGGAATCTGTTGCAAGGTCTCATCATTTAATCCCAAACGGGCATAGATAAGCTTCTTGAGTTCTCCATCTACGTCATGCCCTACGTATGCTGTGTGGTTATCAGATAAGAGACTTCCTGACTGTCGCATTCCGTCTATATACTGGTCCATAGCACAATGTGTTCCTATAATACAAAACACAAACTCTTAATCCCACACTGGTTGCAAAAGTATAATACCTTTTTACATTTAAAAAATCTACATTCTTTGTGACACTATTTGGGTGGTTGTAGGATTGAGCATGTTTTAGATGTTGTGTGAGATTTATACACTGTTTGGCCTTCATGAATTTCATGCAGTTTGAAAATTTTATTGGAAAACTTGCAAAATAGTTTGCACTTTATGCTTTTTTCTATTCTAGAATTGTACGACAGAAATATTTAAGAATAATAGCACGAACGTTTACCTCCTGCATAAAACACTATAAAAGTGGTACTAGATTTTAGCACAGGTCGGCATTTGAATTCTTCATATATACCTATTGCAGAAGCATCGATATCCTTGACAAGATGCACCTATGCAACAGCAATATGTTTATTTATCGGATATAAATTTATGTTAATCAAGAGCAAAATCTGTGAGCATAACCATTAATTATCAAAAAGCAAGGTTTTTTACCCTGATTGATTTACCTTTAAATAGAAGTAAAAATACCTTCCCAAATTGTTGAAAAGCGCGTTCTAAGCCATGGTTACTCTCATGTACTTCCGTTGAAGGCACAATAAAAGTAATACTAAAAAGAAAACATTTCAAGAAATAAGATAAAGGAACAGACAATATTGACATTATTTTTTCTTTTGTCAGGTTTTGTTATCAGGTTATTAAAATACTGAAAATACCTGTTATTACCCAATAAAACATGTACAATATTAGAAAAAAGGGTTGATATTACACTAAGACCTGAAAAATAATGAACTCAGTTACGTACTTCTGTTTGGTAAAAAAGAGGCCGTATTCATGAAAAATCAATAGCTATAGTTATCTGTAGCATCATACTGGCACTGGTGTCAATACTCGCTTTTAATCACATTATTACAAGTTTTTAGTATGGACGTTACTGATATTATGCCACTGTCTGATTTGAGATAAATCAACTGCGTGAAATCACTCAAAGAGCTCTAATGGAACAACCTTTGTTTAATTGAACAGTTTCCAAGGGAAAAAATAATGTGCAGCTCTCTTGCTTGACGCTTATCTGCAGCTCTCTTGCTTGACGCACGGTCAGAGCATAAGAAAAACACCCTAAGCATCTCAACGGAAGCAAAATAAGCAAACCAACGTAACAAATTAAATTGTGCCACTTAAATAAAATATTTAATAACGAATATATTTGGGAGTTATAACTACTCGGAGCTGAAATAAGTCAGAAATATATTAACAATAATAATTCATTTAATATTGACTGAAATTTAATATCTGCTAATATAATTTATGACGTTTTCAATTTGCGAAGTTTATTTGGCTTAGTTTTCTCCCATTGTGGTGAACCTTAACACAGAGTATAATAGTTTAGCTGGCTTTGATTTGCCGTGCAGAACAATATTTCATATTGAGTCTCCCTTAGGTCTTCAATGTTAATATAAATATGCGATGTGTTAATTTGCAATTCACCAATACAATGTATCAATGTCAATAGTGTTGTTTAAGTAATCATGTTTTATCTGTAGGGAAATGTTCCATATCAACGACAATTTAACAAAAGCTTACCACACAACATTTTCAGGCAAATATACCCAATGAATTCATATTATCATGGTCAATTTAGCAAAAAATAATATTTAACTAATCTCGAAGCATTTATAATGGAAATATGTTATTATCTTATATAGCTAGCTCAAAAAATTAAAGAACTGATATATACATGCCATTTCATGCTTCATTATATTTTCATACACCCAAGCCGTTCAAAAGAAGTTGTCCTTTGTGAGTGCATCATAGAGCCAAACCCTCTGTAAGAATTTGTCGTATATGAGTATATCATATAGTCAAGCCCTCTGTGAGAGTTTGTCGTGTATGAGTACATCATATAATCCAGTCCACTGTGCGAGGTTGTCGTATATGAGTACATCATATAACCAAGCGCTCTGTAAGAGTTTGTCATGTATGAGTACATCATATAACCAAGCCTTTTGTAAGGGTTTGTGCTATATGAGAGCATCATATAACCAAACCCTCTGAAAGAGTTTGTCGTATATGAGTGCATAAAATAACCTAGCCCTCTGTAAGAGTTTGCCGTGTATGAATGCATTATAAAGCGGATGTTTACTTATCTGTTATCTAGTCGTTCTCTCACCTTTTTTGTTTTGCATTGTAATAGCTGAGATGCTCCTGATAGATATCTTCTAAAAGTGTCTTTGTGCCTTAGCATAACAATGACAGATACATATATTTTGTTAGTTATATATATTATTATATAATATATAATTTATATATAATGTATATATAATATATATATATATATACATACATATATATATATATATATATATATATATATATATATATATATATATATATATATATATATATATATATATATATATATATATATATATATATATATATATATATTCACTGAGCACATGTTAGTTTTATGAACAACAAATATATAACTGATTTAATCTTAAATGCATATTTTATTATTAAGAATTCTAACAAAATAAGAATGATTTAACCCCAATTTAGATATTTGGTTTTTAAGACAAAAATTGCAAGCAGTGATATTTATGAAGAGAGCAATTTTAACACTCTTAAAATTAAACATGCTTCACTCCCTTTAAGTTTACCGATGTTAATTATCGCGCATTAAACACTCGTCTACTCACATTGAAAGGCTACTGTTGTCTCATGTGTTGACGATCTATATACATCCTACAAGCAAGACACACAAATTTTCCTTAACGCGTGGTTTTCTAATAATATCTATGGTCTGAAATTTGCAAATAATTTCATCTGAATAAAGTGATATGAAAATGGTAAGGCAATAAAAAAAACCATGTGTATATTCTGAAATTTATAAACGATTTCTTTTCAAAAAAAAAAATAATAATAATAAGATGACAAGAAACATGTTTATATTCTAAAATTTGCCAAAAATTTCATTTTAATAAAATGAGATAAAAATGATAACATGATAAAAAATTTCATTTTAATCAGAATAGTAAACAGCAGCTACCTTAATGCTGAATCGTTCGCAGCGCGGTGTATATGAGCGCATGTTGACATCTTCCTTCATCTGGTCCAGGGCTTTGTATCCATATAGAGACCACTCCTCACCGTCCCGTTTGTAACACAGCGAAGGCTGTTTGCATAAGATCACATCATTTGCCACTTTGTATTCTGATATTCTGAAGGTATTAGTCTTACTATCCTGTATATAAAAAGCGTACCCATGCTCACTGCCTCCTAGATCTACCGCGACGGAGACTTGAGCACGTTTTGATTGACAGCATCGGTAAACTGCAAAACCCACTATTAACGCAACTAAAGCAGCTAAACCTAACGCTATAAAATAGTTGCCTATGTTGTTGTTTGGCAACGGTAAATTATTCTTTTTATGATATTGGTCCCTTTTTTCTGATCTTTTCTGTGTTGCCTTCTTGTGTTCTAGCGCATAAAAGTGACCGTTGTAACATCGCACTTCTTTGTCCTCCATACAGTTTCCGCACACGTTTAATGTCAGTGAAGTTAATCTTTATTTTATTGCTTCCCAATATTTCGTATTGATATAAATGTTCAATACCTAACTTTTTAAGTGTTTTAAAAAATACTGAAGCTACAGTAGTTCTTGTCTAGATTTTTTTCTAAGGGTTCATCAAAGGTTTCTTGAAGTGTATCGCCATTTTCTGACACAATGCACCACATATAGTGAACTCCATCTATAATCCAATTAAACAGAGAGAATGGAATTTCTTTTATGGAACGAAAGATATCAACACTTGTTCCGTCATTGTTTCTTTGATATTCGGCGTTGTCTCTTATGTCTCCAACACCTCCTGTCCTAATGCGGTCAGTATCTGTTTCATAGTTCTTATTGTTTAAAGAAAATGAACTGTCTGATATCACATCTTTTTCACTGCCACAATCTTGTCTCGCATCTGTTTCTCCGCTCTTAGATATTTCTGTGTAGTTTTTCGATTTAATACCGAGCTCATCATTCTCTCCTTCCTTGGAAGTTGCATCAGTGTCGTGCTTGCCTTTCCCTCCTTCCTTGGACCTTGTATCAGTGTCGTGCTTGCCTTTCTCGCCTTCCTTGGACCTTGTATCAGTGTCGTGCTTGCCTTTCTCGCCTTCCCTGGAGCTTGTATCAGTGTCGTGCTTGCCTTTCCCTCCTTCCTTGGACCTTGTATCAGTGTCGTGCTTGTCTTTCTCTCCTCCCTTGGAGCTTGTATCAGTGTCGTGCTTGCCATTCTCTCCTTCCTTGGAAGTTGCATCAGTGTCGTGCTTGCCTTTCCCTCCTTCCTTGGACCTTGTATCAGTGTCGTGCTTGCCTTTCTCGCCTTCCTTGGACCTTGTATCAGTGTCGTGCTTGCCTTTCTCGCCTTCCCTGGAGCTTGTATCAGTGTCGTGCTTGCCTTTCCCTCCTTCTTTGGACCTTGTATCAGTGTCGTGCTTGCCTTTCCCTCCTTCCTTGGAGCTTGTATCAGTGTCGTGCTTGCCTTTCCCTCCTTCCTTGGAGCTTGTGTCAGTGCCGTGCTTGCCTTTCTCTCCTTCTTTGGACCTTGACTCAGTGTCGTGCTTGCCTTTCCCTCCTTCCTTGGAGCTTGTATCAGTGTCGTGCTTGCCTTTCTCTCCTTCCCTGGAGCTTGTGTCAGTGCCGTGCTTCTCCTTCTGTAAATCCAATGAAATTACTTCATTGTCGTTTTCGTTGCTCGCCTGTCTGTTGCTTTTCGAGTCGTTGACATTTTTGACTGCGTCGCTTCTTCCTCTCTCTTCACTTAAAGTGTTACCTGCTATTCCTATATAAAGAACTAAGTAACAGACTAAAATGCTAATGTCTTTTGCAGCCATATCTACACGATGCTTTATATATATATATTATTCAACTTTTTTCCGAGACTCTGTTCATGTTTGTACTATCCCAGCAAATTTCAATGTGAGTTTTAGCTAGACGATTCTTTAGCATTGAAGCAGTGTGAAATAATATTAATGTACTCTTGATGCAGTGGAATCTCTGATGTGAGACCACCATCGGTATCGGTACAAACCCAAAAGTGATCTGACCATAACAGTGGTTGTATTTGAGTGATCCCTTTTATAAGATTAAGAGAAAATGACAATATTATCAGCTAAAAATGTGGTCTTTATTTTGACTTGGTCTGAATTTGTAGGTCTCGATGAGAGGCATTAGTACACTTAGTGAAATAACTGTGAACACAGGCCCATTGTATGTAAAAATGTAAAAAAAAAAAAAAAAAAAAAAAAAAAAAAAAAGAAAACGACGCTCTTCTATTCACCAAGTGCAGTACTGTTTCATGTATGCATAGGTTTCGATAGCAGCGGGTGGAGGGATGGGGAAGGATTCGGAGGGAGGGGGGTGTAATGAAGGTAAAGCGAATGCACATAAATTATTTGGTGATGCAATTGATTACCAACAATTGATTACCAACAATGACGCAATAAAAGAGTCCAGTATTATACAGTGCTATCTTAGGGAGGAAAGATACATTTCTCGTTTTATACCCAAGGTTCGGAAACATTGGTGTAACCAGGTTTTTACAACTGGGAGGGGGGGGGACAAACTTACGTAACGGGGGGGGGGGGGATGAGATGAGGCGAAGGATACTAGGGCCCCACTCTGAAAAGTGAGGGTAGGGCTGAGCCCCTACCCCCCCCCCCCCCCCCGGCCCCCGGTGGCTACGCCTATGGAACAAGTCGCAATAACAGTAACAATGATTTTTGCAAAGCGTACGTGTCACTTCCGGGACTCGATTCACTTCAAGGTGAGCACGAAAAGATAACATACAGTCAGATATTAACATAAAGATAAGATAAGCTTGACACGGGTGAAAACTTAAACGTTAAACCACGAGTACTGAATAGTCCTAGATTTTCATTTTAACTGTTAAATTAAAGATAAGTGAAATAAACTAAAAAAAAAAAAACAAAAAGGGAAAATGTCGTCGCGACCGCGCGTGACGGTGGCCATCGATTTAGGCAGTACATTCTGTGGCTATGCTTATTCCATAAATGATGAGGAGATCAAAATGAACGATCCGTGGGTTCCGGATTCTGGATCTCAGCACTCGAAGACACAGACGGCATTGCTCTATGACGAGAACATGAAGCTGCAGCATTTCGGATTTAATGCCACGTCAAACATATCCAATCGAAGCAACAACTTTTTTCGCTTCTTCAAGAAGTCTGCAGAAGAAACGCAGGTAATTTTTGCTTTAATTGTCGCAAGTAAATCGTTTGCGTAATTCTTAGATCCTAAACTTCATGAAACGTGATATATTAAACCTGATTTTCAGCTTACACCATTGAAATTCCCATAGTACTGAAAACTGAATCACATTCAATCAGTTCCACACCTTTGTTTTTGATTTATTGATCAATCCACTCTCCATTCCACTCTCCATCCGACCAATGAGAATGAAGGAATACTAAGTATTGTGTCATTTGGAGACAACTCACCCAAGCTTGTAGTGGGGTGGATGGGAGGGAGGATAGGCTTAAAGTGGAATACGTGAATTGCGCTTTTACTCGTAAAAGCGCGTTTTACCAAAATAAAACGATAGTTTTATTTCGTAAAAACTTTGAATTCGCTTATCTCTACTTTAAGATGGGACTAGAACCGGAGCAGGGGAGTCTGCCATTCTGTAAAACTCCGTGAAAAATTTTGCGAATTACGCCAACAAACTCATCAGAGTGGGTTGTCGTTGAAATTCTAGCGGGATTAAAGTTTAAGAGACAAATAAAAGACTCAAAACTATGTTCCGCTTCTTTAAATTTCTTCCAAGATCTGGTTATGGGGGGGGGGACTCCCAAACAATGACAATATTCAACGTGAAAATAAAATAAAATAAATTAAAGCGAAGGGCTCTGTCTGGTATTGACTTCCAGACTGACCAACTGAGTATCTGACCAACCATCCACCGCCTGCCTTCCACTGGATGGAGCCCACCTGAGACAATAGATGCTATGTGTAAATAAAATTTCGGTAATAAAACTTTATTGAGTTAAATATGTTTTAAAAAGAAATCAGTAAATCTAAAACATGATTTACATAAAATTAAAAAGTTTACACAGAAGAAATTAGCTCTGAATGTGTGGATAAATGCATGCTAACTGTCTGAAAAACCTGAGTAGATACATGGGACTCGCACTGAGGTATTTTACAAAAAAAAAACTTTTATTCTTTAAGCGAAATTACTGATAATTTCGTAAGGATTTCTAGTGACTAGACACTCATAGAGTGTAATTATTATCACAAAATTCAAGAAATAGACAATTCACGATTTTTTTTACTTTTTTGGCTTAGATTCCATAAATAGTACCATGGGTACCTGTGGTACTGTCACTGCAGAATGCGCCTCTTATCTCATGGGATTATGCAATGACATGTCTTTGTCGAGCCGGTTAAGACGGGGAGTCGTTTGTCTCCTTCTCCCTCCCCCTCTTTTTCTAGATGTGACTGGAAAAAAGGACTAAAGAGAGCAAGCCAATGAAAAGGGAGCACTGCCTTCAGTGAAGGTACCTTACAAACAGTCTCGTGGTGTACTTAATGTGAGTTCAAAAATGATTGCTCAATTGAATGTTTCCTTATGAAGCAATCTGATCTGGCTGTGATGCGACTATTTCTTAAACTGCGGCTGGTAGCCGTTGAGACCTTCGGGTGGTCCACTCTTTTGCTTGCTTTTGCCCTTGGGCCTCAGCATCCCGTTTTGAGTACCTAAGAAAAGGACACATTACGTAAAGCTCTAAGAGAATTCGCAACTTGCTTAACTTGATGGGCTTTAATATTTAGTTCCGACTGAAAGTTTGTGTCCGATTCTGCCATTTCATAAGCAGTAATAATGACTTCTTTTATGTATCTGAAGATATTTTGTTTCAAGAGGTCTTTATTAAATTTTGGCATGTAGGAGATGATCAACGCCTTTTTACTTCCTGACCGTATGTTTCTCAAATGTCTACATATTGGCGTAATGCTTTCACGGGACACAATGAGAACAAACTTTCAGGGGCCTGTTCTTCCGGTAGGGATGGGAGCCATATGTGATCAAAGGTGCCCATCCCATGAGTACTAATATGGGTTTTCCCCATGAAACCTGCCCTTGGGACGAGGAAAACTTTTTTCAAGGTCCCATTTTCTTTGCTTACCGTTCTGTCTAGGGCGTGTAGTTCACTTCTCATCCTGTCTGACGCTAACGCTAGCAAAAAGGTAAGTCTCAGGGTAGCATTTTTTTGCGGATATTACATTTTCTCCAAAAATGTCAGTCCTTTGAAAAAGCGAAGAACCAAAGACAGATCTCATTTCGCTATGTTGGGCATGTTAGTTGGAGACTTTACTTTAAAGCGTCTGATCAGTTGAGACAGAAATGAATCTTCCCCTGGGTCGTAGACTGGTCAGGCACCATAGGCGCAGATTCAGTAGGTGGGACCGGGTGGAAGTGCTGATAATGTGGCTGGGACAGGAGTTCATTGTGGCATGGGATAAGGATTGATTTGATCACCGTGCACTGCAGTAGTAGAGAAAACCATGGGGCTTCCTGCATCCATGGGGCTACTAGCAGGGGGGATAGTGGCTACAGCTCGAATATTATTTGTAAGACCTGAAGTAGTATTGCCTGCTGGGGAAGGCGTAAAGTACTTCCTGGATAGTGTAGGGTGGGCACCATTCAGTATGGATGATTTGACCCACCCTGGAGGCTAGATCTGCCAAAACATTGAGTTTCCCTGCTAAGTGATTGGCTATTAGTGTAATGTGACATTGGCGGGAGAAAGAAAGGATCTTGAACGCCAGCTTGGATAGAAAAAGGGATCTGGTTCATCTCTGTCTGTTTAGGTTAGCCGCTGCTATCGAATTGTCTAACAGAATTCAGACGGATTTGACCCTGCGTAGATGGTTCAGGTTGTTTAGGGCTATCCAAACTACTCGCAATTCTAGCCAAGTTATGTGATTTCTGTTAAGAGGAAGGCCTGTAAAACCGTCTTCTAGGTTGCTACCAGGAGATCTAATAGGGATTCCATTGCCTGTAGACTTGCCATTCTGTCCGTTGGGATTGCTCTTATGGCTAGGAAAATTTTGAGGCGTCTTTCTTCGACAGGAAAGGCTCTCGCATTTTTAGATCCAACCTTCCCCAAGAAACACTATGTCTTGTTTGGGAGAAAGTTCTTATTTTTCGTAGACTGACCACGAGACCTACCTGTAAGACTTTTTGCACTAATGTTAAGGTCTGTTGATGGGCTATTCTTCTATCTTGATAGACCAGTAAACAGACGTCTAAATATTGAAAGACTAACATGCCTTATAGACGGGCAGACCACTTTAGAACTTTCATTACTTTTGAGAACACGTACGGAGCCGTTGAGAGGCCGAGATGAAGTACCCGAAACCAGGGCTTTCTTTTTGTGATTTGGGCTGTGTCCATCTGATATGACGTTGTCTGTAAAAACTCGTTGAAACAGGAGAGATCTATTATTAGTCTCCATCCTCCCGATTTTCGGGGACCAGAAAAACCTTACTGAGGAAGGTTGTCTGGGTTTCTGGCATTTCCTCTATGGCCCCTTCGCTTCAGAGACGAAAACATTTCCTGGAGGACCAGGTCCTTGTCTGATCCTCTGAGGTAGGATGTGGCTAGATTGTCTTATGCCTGAGTTGATAGGGGAATAGGAGGTTTGAGACCCTTCGGGTCTCGTTTGAAAGGAAGAGAGTACCCATTTTTGACGGGGCCCCCATTTCTGCTACTGCTTGCCAGAATTTGCCTAGCCTTCCTCCTACGGGCCACAAGGTGTTGTGGGGACGTAATTCTTTTACGATTTTTGCATTTGTTAAGGTATCTCCAAGAGACCAAGGAATTTCTGGGCGGTTGTTTGGTTGACAGCTAACTGTTCTTTTGGAGTTTCACCTTGTGATTCTCTATATGTGTGCCAAATCTTGTGCGGGTGCAACGCAAAGGGTGGTATGTCCAGCGGATTCAAACCCAGGAAGCAGTAGGGAAACGAGAGGTTTTTTTTGCAATTTCTGGATGCTGACCCCCTCCCCTAGGGCGATGAATTGAGATTATGGTATAGTTTAACGTTTCAGACAATTCTGATCATTTTTCATTTTCCAACTCTTGCTCGCACCCACTCCCCCCAACACGATGACCGTCCGATCTCTAAAAACTGTGATAATTGTAGCGCTCATCAAAGCGAGCTGTATGTGCAATGATAATGGGAATGTTGGAGTGTTGAACTTATTTAGGTCCTTATAGCACCGTCAATCATTTCACGTTCCCACCAATGATGTTGCAGACATTCCCACGATAGAACATCTTCAGCTGGCCCCTGACCCGTTAAGGCAGGAAATCAAGCTTTTTGTATAATTGAACCTTTCAGGCAATTCTGAGCAAATTTCTTTTTTTACCCTCGCCCCCACCCGCAGGGGGGAGGGAATTGAGATTTTTGGAATTTTAGACAATTCCGAACAAGTTTTGCTTTTTGGCCCTCAGATCCCCCCTTCCTCTCCAGGCGGGGAATTGTTATCAAGGTATAGTTTTACGTTTCAGGCTATTCTAAACATTTTTGGTTTTTGGACCCGCCCCCCTGCCGCCACACCTGTGGCCAGATAGGTATATAAGTCAGACATGCCAAGTTCAACAGTCTATAACTTCAAAACTACTGGATCGATTTCAACCATTTTTTCACCAAAGGGTTGAGCAACATTTTTTGTTTAATGGAGAGGACACTGGATGTTGCAATTTTGCATGTAAAAATTGTTGATACAGAATTTATGAGCTTTGGCAAGCAATTAAGACTTTGTTTTGAAGTAAATAACCAATCACGAGAAAGAGAATCTCCTAAAGATCAAGCTGTGGTGAAGGATCATTTTAAATCTTTATCAATACCAAGATTTCATCAACAAGTGTTAGAAGATCTTAGTATAAACTTATTGAATCTGGTGGTGAACGCTGTATGCAGTTTCATCAATGTGATAAACTTACTGAAGGCTGGGCAAATGATGTTGCAGACATTCCCACGATAGAACATCTTCAGCTGGGCCCTGACCCGTTAAGGCAGGAAATTAAGCTTTTTGTATAATTGAGGCAATTTCAGGCAATTCTGAGCAAATTTCTTTTTTTACCCTCGTTCCCCACCCCCAGGGGGGAGGGAATTGAGATTTTTGGACAATTCTGAACAAGTTTTGCTTTTTGGCCCTCAGATCCCCCCTTCCTCTCCAGGCGGGAAATTGTTATCAAGGTATAGTTTTACGTTTCAGGCTATTCTAAACATTTTTGGTTTTTGGACCCGCCCCCCCCCCCCTGCCGCCACACCTGTGGCCAGATAGGTATATAAGTCAGACATGCCAAGTTCAACAGTCTATAACTTCAAAACTACTGGATCGATTTCAACCATTTTTTCACCAAAGGGTTGAGCAACATTTTTTGTTTAATGGAGAGGACACTGGATGTTGCAATTTTGCATGTAAAAATTGTTGATACAGAATTTATGAGCTTTGGCAAGCAATTAAGACTTTGTTTTGAAGTAAATAACCAATCACGAGAAAGAGAATCTCCTAAAGATCAAGCTGTGGTGAAGGATCATTTTAAATCTTTATCAATACCAAGATTTCATCAACAAGTGTTAGAAGATCTTAGTATAAACTTATTGAATCTGGTGGTGAACGCTGTATGCAGTTTCATCAATGTGATAAACTTACTGAAGGCTAGGCAAATGATGTTGCAGACATTCCCACGATAGAACATCTTCAGCTGGCCCCTGACCCGTTAAGGCAGGAAATTAAGCTTTTTGTATAATTGAGGCAATTTCAGGCAATTCTGAGCAAATTTCTTTTTTTACCCTCGTCCCCCACCCCCAGGGGGGAGGGAATTGAGATTTTTGGACAATTCTGAACAAGTTTTGCTTTTTGGCCCTCAGATCCCCCCTTCCTCTCCAGGCGGGAAATTGTTATCAAGGTATAGTTTTACGTTTCAGGCTATTCTAAACATTTTTGGTTTTTGGACCCGCCCCCCCTGCCGCCACACCTGTGGCCAGATAGGTATATAAGTCAGACATGCCAAGTTCAACAGTCTATAACTTCAAAACTACTGGATCGATTTCAACCATTTTTTCACCAAAGGGTTGAGCAACATTTTTTGTTTAATGGAGAGGACACTGGATGTTGCAATTTTGCATGTAAAAATTGTTGATACAGAATTTATGAGCTTTGGCAAGCAATTAAGACTTTGTTTTGAAGTAAATAACCAATCACGAGAAAGAGAATCTCCTAAAGATCAAGCTGTGGTGAAGGATCATTTTAAATCTTTATCAATACCAAGATTTCATCAACAAGTGTTAGAAGATCTTAGTATAAACTTATTGAATCTGGTGGTGAACGCTGTATGCAGTTTCATCAATGTGATAAACTTACTGAAGGCTACAACTTCGTCACGCCCGGTGTAGGACATTGGATTTGCAATCACATGATGACTTATATACGAATTTTGTGCCAAGAAGAAGAAACTGAAAGCTCATGAAGGTAGCAGTTTTGTTTCAAAGGTAAGATGTAACAAGCTTTTAATAAAGTTTAAAAACTTAGTCATTAAAATGCTGAAGACATAGCGACAAACATGTTGATGTTTTCTATTTCCAGCGAATCTTATCTTATGTGAATTGTTTCAAAGGAAGAAAATAATAGAAGAGTTGGCAGGCATTTTAAAAGAGGATATATATATATATATATATATATATATATATATATATATATATATATATATATATATATATATATATATATATATATATATATATATATATATATATATATATATATGATATGTATTGGTGCTGCATCAGTATCATCACATGTATTATCTGCACATTGTCCAGCATTGTTGAAGACACGGAAACAAACGCCGCAAATCCTCTTTCCTTACGAAAGGCAATCGGTTTTCATCTAAGTTTGGCAGCAATATATGACACCATCCACATTTCACCTCTTCATTTGGGGTATTCATATTATCATTTCACTGTATGGTAAATTATGAAAATTTGAATAGTTCTGAAGTTGTACCCGTTTGTGATAGCTTGAAAAATGACATCATCAAGGACATCATGAATAAAAACTAGAAGTTATAATAAACAGTAAGGTGAAAGAATGGTTCAAATCGATCCAGTAGTTTTGCGCTGTTGAAGTTGGCATATCTGCCTTATACTCTATATAGCCCTGAGGAGGGAGGGGGTGGTTTTAGAGTAAAATAATGAAACTTGTTCAGAATTGTCTGAAACATTCAAATATACAACAATCTCGATTTTCCGCCGAGGGAGGGGTGGGGCTCAATCTCATTTTCCAGCCTGGAGAGGGGTGTGGCTCAATCTCAATTTCCCGCCTGGGGAGGGATTGGGCTCAATCTCAATTTCTCGCCTGGAAAGGGGTGGTGCTCAATCTCAATTAACCGCCTGGGGAGGGATGGAGCTCAATATCAATTTCCCATCTGAGGGCCGACGTCTAAAGGTTCAAAATGAAATTTGTTCAGAATTGTCTGAAACGTAAAATTATGCAGTTTTCCACCTGATGGGAGAGGGGGGAGGTTGGTCAGCTAAAGATGTTGTATCGTGGGAATGTCGGCAACATCAATGGTAGGAACGCGAGATGATTGACTGAGCTATAAAGGCCTATATAAGCGGACCTCACCAACTTTCCCATTAACATTGTACACACTACTCACAGTGTTGAGCCCCACAATGAACACAATTTTCTGAGATCGCTCCATCACCAACAGAAAGGTGGATCTAAAAATGAAAAAGGATCAGAATTATCTGAAACGTTACAATGTACCATCTTCTCAAATTAGCTAGCCGTTAACCCTTAAATGAACAATATCGGACACTTCTGTGTACGTGACCTGTTTGATAAGACATCATTAAACTGACTGACAAGCAAACATTCGTTTTGGCTAAGATATTCTTCTTGACATTATCTACAATAGACTCGTAGCTCGGGCTGGTGGGGGGAGCGTTTTCGTACCAACTGCTTACAATGCACGATCGTGACTTTTCAAAAGGACCTCTTGACGCCGAGAGCTCAGTTTGAAACGAAGAACGAAGAACACGGGTGTGAATTATGAAAGAACTGCCCCCCCCTCACTCTCCTGTTTTTTTGTCAGCCAACGCGGAGTACT
Source organism: Protula sp. h YS-2021 (assembly GCA_949752745.1). Taxonomy (NCBI): domain Eukaryota; kingdom Metazoa; phylum Annelida; class Polychaeta; order Sabellida; family Serpulidae; genus Protula; species Protula sp. h YS-2021. The sequence goes on along the minus strand of OX457025.1, from coordinate 103,546,125 downwards.
GGATAAAACGCAGAGGACTAAATGAACGTACCCTCTTTTTAAACAAAAATTACCGCTGCGCGCGGACTGCGCTTCGTATGAAAATTACCTCGCCTATTATTATTTTTCTTTTTTCTTTTTGAGCACGGGCGTGGTTCGAAGCGCCCTCACCCCCCCCCCTCCCCCACCCCCACCCCCCCCCCCGAGATATGCACAGCACTCAAAGATAATAGCTCTAACTATGCCCGAAATAAACGACTTGTTGATTCACTTAAACCTAAAAATGGGTCTGAAAAAAATCAGTGCAGCGTTCAAAATAAACACTTGTCCGAAATATTCAAGTTGTTGTCATAAAACCAATAAAAAGTAAAAAGAAATTGAAACATTTTGTTTGTCTGGGTGCGTTGTTTATATAATACAAATATAATACAAATTTCGAGTTTAAAGAGAAAACTTTTATTTAATATTCTCTTGCAGCACAGAAGCAAAACAACATCTGATTAAACGGCTTTGAGGAGTGTTTTGTGAAGTGATCTTATGATTTCTAAATCATTACGCACATGATACCATTGATCAACACTTCAGTCTATTCACTTAAGATATGAATATGTAAGAAAAAATGTCACATTCTTGTACTCTTGCGTTTCATTGCAGTACTTACGCAGTACTAACGCAGAACTGACGCAGAAAAAAGTAAAACAAAATCACAACGTTCATCTAATTTTCAAGTAATTATAAATGAAAGGCACAATCCGATCGAGTAAATAAACTAGATCGATTTTGCTGCCGAGCAGCTGAAAGTGCTACTCAAAAAATTATTTCCCATGCTGACAATCCTCATGTCAAGAATTTATAGGAGCAGCCACTTTTTTATGAAAGCGCGGTTTCGTTTCCTTAAATTTGGAAAATTAGCGAATGGCCCAAATAAAAAAATTTCTTCTCCCTCCCCGCCCCACACCACACACACTGAGTGGAATCAGTCGTACATTTACAGCATTATATTGCGACCAATGGCAACTCTAGGAGCAGTACCATTATATAAAATTGACACAACTAAAATAATGGTCGTTATGAGGGGTCCTTTCCGTGCGTTTCTCTAGCAGTTAGACACATCTGCCTCCACATTCATCACATATGTTGTCGCAACCTACCCCTATCCGCCCTTTCTCCTCTTCACTGTGCCCCACCCACCCCTTACTAAGGCTTATTGAGATATCTTCCTAACACAATAACTCCTTGAGTCTTTCAGTCTCTTTCAAAATTAATAATAAAAAAGCCACTTTTCGGACACAAAAATAATCATCAACAAAACTTTTTCTTTATGGGACGCAAAAAGAAAACGTGTCGGTTTTATGATAAATGAAGAAACACACCTAGCTTATTAAATTGCTTAAATATCAATACACTTCTTTGAGATTTATTATTTTCTGTATAAAATGATGCTAAATCATTGGTAGAAGTGCCCAAAATAATATATAACGTTGTAATTACATCAGCGGTTAAAAATGTGGGTCACAGACTAAGTCTAAAAACAGTGTTACAACGAGATATCAGGTTTTGAACACGTGGAGTCATACGACGTTGATGATAATTTTTTTAGCGGTAAGAAGGAGCTCTCACTCTCAGCTATAAGTGTTATAACTTTCTTAATTGTCAAAGTTTTCGAGATATTTACTTTTGAAAACTTCGTGACGCCATAATACGTTGCTGATGGCAGAGAAAAATTTTTATTGGTTGGATCAAGACTCCATGTGCGATGTCATTTTCTTTTCCATTTCGCCATTTTGAGGGAGCTGTGGGAAAAGCGGCACAAATCGAAGAAAAGCAAACAAAACAAAAATAAATAAATAAATAAAAGGAAAAAGAAAACCTTTCAGAAGCTTCGGTAAAAGAAAACCTCTTTAGGACTTTCATGTGCCTGACACTAGACACAATTTTTCAGACCCAAATATGAATTTTACTATGTGAATTTTACTATGTGACTAACCCGCGTAATTTGGACAAGCAATGGCGCAATCTTTCAGCTGTCTTCGGGAGAATGTCATTAGAAATGCACCGTAACAGACATGGCTCCTTCTGTCTGCGAAACATCTAATTTCGTATCTCTTCAATTGTCTAATCCCGAATGCGATAAATGTTTCAGTATCTGGTATTGTTCTTTCAAATTGTGCGAGAAATTAAATAATACTGTTTAAATTGACAGTCTGTATACCAGTAATCCGCCACCTCTCCTTTACAGTCTGTATACCAGTAATCCGCCACCTCACCCTTACTGTCTGCATACCAGTAATCTGCCACCTCACACTTACAGTCTGTATACCAGTATTCTGTCACCTCTCCCTTACAGTTTGTATACCAGTAATCCGCCATCTCGCCCTTACTGTCTGTATACCAGTAATCTGCCTTAATCCCATACTATCTGTACACCAGTTATCTGGCCCTCTCATCCTTACTGTCCGTATACCAGTTATTTGACCTCCCCCACACTTTCTGTATATATACCGTTTATCTAGTAATTGACCACTAATGTCTATATACTAGTTATCTATCCACCCTTAATTGTCTCACTTTTAGGCGTGCCAACTAGCAACCTGACAAGTTTCCATTGGATAAGTGGCCAATAAACAAATAGCCACCAGACAGGTTTATCTTTTCCTAAAACAGAGATACTTCAAGAACAGATGGTTTCTTGGCTGAGAAACCACGAGTGATTACGTCACGACTCTCAGGAATCCATCTGTTCGAGAATTCTGTCAGTTTAAAACAATAATTCCAATAAAATATAATAAGTATAATAAGCGCAATTTCCCAGAATGCAATGTTGTGCCTCAGTAACCAGCTAAGGTCAAGAACCCATGCATATTGATTATTTAATAAAGTGTCAAAATTAGAAACCCCTTCTGATGAAGTAAAAGAACAAAGCTATTCAGACTCTTAATTCAGAATATAAGAAAGTGTGCTAATTGGCCAAAATCTAGAGAAAACAAGTTCGATATATCGATTTTGATGTCAGCAGGATAACATACCAGAATTTGATCTATTACCGGATAGCAATTGGATCATGCCGAAATTTCTGGATTTAAAAAAAAATCCGGATAACCTTGCAATTAGGCTCTAAAACTTTGATGGCTTATATAACCAACAAATATTTGCAAAGTTGACTAATTAAGTCATTATTGTGTATCTTGAGTAATTTGGACACCTTGCTAATCATTATCTATGTTATATCGTTGAAGGAAGAATGTAATTGTGAAAATATTATTTTTGTGTGTGTTTTAATATATGGTGTAATTTTGTTCTAGGATACAATGTATTTTTCAATGTTTCTGCGACATGAGCTCTCAGCAAGCGGAATAAGCTTCAAAAGCGCAAATTATTATATTTTAGATAATTTTGCACGGAAATATTTTTTTCCATAGACCATTGAATCAACCAGATGTGAAAACTCTACCCACAAGGTACTGTTAACTTTGTACTAACTATGGTTATTTGCTTTGTACTTACTGTGGTTATTTACTTTGTACTTACTGTGGTTATTGTGTTTCTTTTTCAGACATTTGACTTGACCAGTGTGTTCCGTAATCAGTCGGGAATTGGTAAAAATACACTCGACCTATATGCCGATGTGTTGAGAAAATTAAAAAACCATTGCCTCGAGCGGATTGAAAACGCTGAGCTCGGAGAGTATGTTTATTTCTAGTTACTTTGTTGTTACTCAATTTCTGGCTACACCAAGCTTTGAGATAGGAATTTAGTTGGCATGTAGTCCCTGTTGCACTTGTATTTCCACATTAAGTATGGGAATTTTAGAATTTCAAAAGTGATTATAAAATATCCATGAAAATTTATTATACACATATCCTATGTTGTTGGATGACCCAAGGGTAAGCAGAAATTATAGGCTCACATAATCAACCCAAACTCGACGTTGATAGAACGTCAAACCACAACCAGAAAATAAAATATTTATCATATTTTCGGGTCATCGAATTGATTGCTGCACTTGAAAAGCAAAATCACAACTTTCTTGCATTGTCTCCAATGTTCCCTATTATCGCCCACCGAAAATATCATAGAACTGACCAACTGACAACACAATTACTGAAATCATTCAAGCCCAACAAGAAGTACTTGCATGCAGCATATTGTGCCCCTGTGCAAATTAAAACTTTTGTTTTTTTAGAAAAAAGTAAATTTTAAAATTTTTAAAAGTTATAAACTTTGAAGCTCAGTAGATTCAAAAATAAGTTGAAATTCAAAGATCGAAAAAGGACTTTTTTGACTCCTTAGTTCTAGTTTCTTCATAAACATTTTCGGAATCTTTTCACTTGGTGAAATATCAAACCAATCTGCCTGATGGTTCGCGAGATATGGTGTCGACAAAATACAGCGTTTGCACAAAGTTCTATCCCACAGTATCGCATTTTTGCACAATTTCCCATTTCGACAATTTTTGACGGATTTGAAAAATAATACGCCATTGCACATCTTCAACCTTTATATTTTCACTGTTTAAAATTTCCCTTCTCTACTTGAAATAGTTTCGGCGCTACGGCGTCGACAAAACAGAGCCCAAAGTATTGACGGATTTACGGACAGGCAGACAGACGGACAGACGGTCAGACGGACAGAACCCATTACTATAGGGCCTTCCTCAGTGGGATGGGGCCTAAAAATCAAAGTATTTCATATTCAAAATAAAGTTTTATCGTCTTTGGAAGATAAGGAAAAAATAAGTAAACATAGTCAAGGATAAAAAGAAGACTGTATTTGCTTACTCACTTCGATAGTGCGAGGATCAATATGATTTTTCTAAGGTATTGTGCGCTACCATAGCATGGGCTTTAATGGAAAATTTAGTGTTTTGGGCATAACAATGCAAAGGAATTTAGAAAAAAAAATACAGGTGAACAAACAGGAACGCAATCCAGTATGTTTCTATTAGATTTTGTCGTGCTAGCCTTAAACATTTCAGACTAGTTCACGTGACACAAATGATGGCACGAAAAAAGGAATCAGACGGAATATCCTTGTAACAATGTACAAATTCATTAATCTTCAGAGATTGAAAATCCCTGAGTGTAATAATGCAACTATGTGCAATACGAAGCTAGTATTATCGAAATCATTAACGAAGCCATTAGTATCAGTTATTGATTTAGTAATATTAGCAAATAAATGACTCGTATGACAATTCTTACCTTACTAACAAAATAGTAGTGATGCGCATATAACTGAATAAACTGTACACCTAAAGTCCCATGTAACTACGTGAGTTTTTGACGTTTGAATGTTTGAAATATATTCCAAAGTAAACATTTAAAAAATTAAATATTGTAAATTATATACTTCTAAACATTTTCTTTTTGGTGGTGAATTTCCGGAGCAGGAGGCCTTTGCTGCATGAAGTGTTGTGGATTCTTCCCTTGCCAATCAGAGAGATTTCATGATCGCCGCAGCCAAACAGGTACTTGTAAAAAGAGAATTCTCTGACTTCCGAGAACTTGTCTCTCTATTTACTATTTGCTGTCCGTTGATTCGTTCAGTGATCATATAAATGGAGCAGAACAATCAATGCTGCATTGAATCTTTATGAGAAATGCGTATGTAATAAAATGTTGCAGATGGTGGTGTCCCATGATCTATATTGCCTGTAGTTTAACCAACGTCTTTGATACAACCAACTATCTCCGACGTCTTATCGACTTCAGTGGTGCATCTTTGAATAGAGACCTTGAATAGATATTGAAAAATCAAGGTTGTATGGACGGGGATGTTCATTTAAAAACAACTCGTTATGCAATTGTTCACTGGAAATTTCATCCAAGACAGGTCACTTCGTATATAGACCAAAGCATTTATTCCCAATATTTTAAAATATTAATTGAATTCAACTTTATAATACGCTGCGGTACCGGATGACCCTAAGTGTGGTACTGTGATTGGGATGGCCCTGGGTGTTGTACTGTGATTGGGATAACCCTATGTGTTGTACTGTGATTGGGATGGCCCTGGGTGTTGTACTGTGATTGGGATGGCCCTGGGTGTTGTACTGTGATTGGGATGACCACACTATGATTCTCGTTGTCAAAATGGCAATTTTATATCAATTTACTCCTAAAGCTGTTTTCCCTACGTCCATACAATGACGCTTCTTCGACTCCGAGAGACGTTGTTTTGACTTCTATTTGTACAAACTTTACGCACAGTTGATTAATAATAGAGTAAAGTATTAGTTTCATAAATTTACATTTATTTATTTTCATTTACTTAACTTTAACATTAGGTCAAAAATGGCAATGCCGAAAAAAAAACAATGCGACACACTTTAGAAAGATGTATTTTTCATTGTGTGGCATTTTAAAAGTCGCTTTATGGTTATTTAAGATCGTTTCTGTACCAAATCTACAGCAACTTAGAAAGATTGGAATTTGGTCAGCCAATAGTGCGACGGAGAAAGCATATTGTGACGTCACTTATTACATGTGTTGTTAGCAAACGTCAATGTATTGTTCTTTTCGTACTGTGGATTTGCTTAGAATCAGCTTGTGTAATCCAGCGCAAATCTTTAATATGAAAAGCAGCATTAAGTAATCCTTTCTGGATCAGTTAATCTTAAGCAAAGCCACAGTGTGAAAATTCACGGATGTAGACTGGCCAGGATTAGTTAAGCTAAGATTTATGCCGAAGTCTGAATACTTCACAGGATTAGCTTGGCTTACTTAAGCGAGTTTGAAAATCATAAACTATTTCTAAGCTTATCCAAAAGTAATCCAACGCTAATCCGAGTTTAAAAAGAGCATTTCACTTGCAGGCTGGACTAATCTCAGAACTGAAAGCGACGAATCTAATGCTTATGCTGGAGGGTGATGCGGCCTTTGCTTTCTGCAACGAATTAAACCCAAGTCACGATTTGGCAGCAAGACTCAGTCAACTGAATATAAGGAGATTAGCTGCGAGTGAGGGCGTATTGGTTATAGATGGAGGAGGTAGGATTTTATCTTAGTATTGAACTAAATACACTTTGTTTTTTATTACCGACCTGGTTACAAAAATGGAAAATCAAAACTCTGACGACCCCGCCAAATACAGTGAGAGCGAAAAAAAGAAGTGAGCCCTGTGGTTTGACCTTAAAACCTGACCAAGAACCCTCATAGGTGTGTTCAAAAGAACTTGGGTCTCTCGTTTTCCTTAAAAAAGTCGGTTAGAGCCGGGTTTAAAAGGAGGGAATCATTCATATGCCAACATGGCTTTTTAATGCTACAACTAAGCGTGAGGTGCTAAGTTTAAAAAAAAACATTATCACTTTTGGAACTAAACGTGGATTGCGATTCCAAAAGATCCCTACAAAAACGAAATTGACTGACTTCGCGGACAGCGTCTAGTCACAAAAGTGCCGCCTCCTCCTTGCGCTTTTTACCGGGCTCTTTCTGTACTTTAACAATCCCAGGAAAAGTCCAGGAAATTCAAATATATCAGAGAGTATTTTTTTATTTCTCGGACTCATTTAAACTTATGTTACTTTTTAAAATAATAGCAATACCATCATACGTAAAAATGCTGTTCACTATAAAAAAAACAGGTGTTATCAATAGAAAGCTACTATCCAAATTGTTTTCATTTCAACATATCAAAGGTAAAACTGTGGATGCAACAACAAAATGGATACAGACCCGAAACAGGATGGCCTTCAACCCTAGCGAAAAGCTCCATCCTTCCGGATTCAGCGCTGGCGGTGAGAATATCAACAAAGCGTTTGAGGAATTGATACAACAAATATTGAGCAAGGAATTCATAACACATTTAAAGGAACATAAACTTCCTCTCTGGATTAAATTTATGACTGAGTTTGAGATAAAAAAGAAAAATTTCAGCAAAGATAAGGAGCATATTTTGCTCAGTGATGCCTGTGTTTCTAACTTTGAGAGCGAATACAAGCTTTGGGCAGAAACAGAAAGCTGTGAGAAGACACTAGCCGAAGCCCTAGAAAGCGATTCGAATGGCCTAGAATTCAATAGTGGTCACCTACGTATACCCAAGCACGTGGTTCTAGGATTATTTGATGAAACTGTTTCGACCATAACGTCATTCATTAACCGAGAATTAGGCAGAAGAGAAGAGGACAAGGCGATTGAAGCGGTGTATCTGGCTGGAGGCTTTGCGTCATGTGTCTACTTCCAGGAAAAGGTAAGAGAAACTGTAGGAGAACGTGCTGTGGTAGTGATTCCAAAGAATCCGGAGCAGGGAGTACTCCGTGGAGCAATCGCTTATAGTCGCTCGCACCAATGCGTTACTACCTACAAAGTGGATGCAAACTACGGGGTGTCCACGAGGAACTTTATGGCTAACTATGACAGCTTCTTCCATCCTCACCTCCTTGGCAAAGGAACCACGATCATCAAAGGAAACACTTACCATTCCACTGTTTACCGAGATGAATTAGTGGATGAAAATGTTGTAGCTATTTATAGAAATGGGGATATTTTTCTGGAGTTTCCATTGGAGTTTCAGCCAAATATAACTCGACACCAGAGGCCGTCCGTCAAAGTGTACCTGCAAATGATCAACTTGCATGACGACACCCACGCCCTCCAGGCTACAGTCATAGACGGTATTACCCAGGCCTGCTTCATCAAGCGTAAGCCCATTCCCAGCTTCTATGATGATTTTCTCGTCAAGATGGATACTCGCATGAAAATTATAGCAGGGGTGATTACTCTGGTAGCGATAGTTCTGCTGCGCGACCCAATCAACTTTTTCCTGGCTTGTGTAATTGCATACCTTTTGTATGACAGGTTCATCAGGGGGTAACGCATTACCGAGAATACAGCAAGTATGAAGTACACCCTATTGGTATTTTGCATGAAGATTATGGGTGGTTGCTCTGGTAGCCATACTCCCGAGGGACAATCCGATTAATTTGATCCTAGTGGGTGTACTTGCATACTTTTTGTACGCTAGGTTCATCAAAGGATATTGCAGTACTCAGTACTCAAGTAAATCGAATATCTGCGTTTGATATTATTGCAAAAACAAAACCCTGAATGATAACTTTTTACGTTTCATTCTTGTAAATTATAAATCCAAACTTATTCTCTAATTCTAAAAAAAAAACGTTTTGTTGTCAAACGATGTTAATTCCATTGCTATTGTTTTTCTATTTTTGTTGTTTGTTTTTTTTTCTAGATTTTGCTTTTTTAATGTAACTTGTCATCTGAAAGTTAGATTCAGGTAGCTGCTTATCGAGAATTACAGATGGTTAATTTTGTTGTTATTGTTGTTGCTGTTGTTGCTACTGCTGTTGCTGCTGCTTTTGTTGTTTCTGTCGTTGTTGATGCAGATGATTAATGCAGCATTTAAATAAAAATGTTGTAACAAAGAGACCTATTGCAAGAAATTAACTTTGCGAAATGTGCGTCGGAGGAAACGCCGAAAGTAAAGCTTTTTGCATGAACTTTACTTGTTGACATTAAAAACGAGTGACTTTTCACTGCTTGAAGCGGAGTATGAATAAGATCATAAAATATTATTTTTTCAAAATACAAAACATAATACCCAAAAAATTGAGAATGGATATGGAATTTTAGGCTATAATTTAGACCATTTGTTATCACATTTTATGTCATGGTTTAGAGCTAAACTTGTGAGCAACTTGTGAGCGAGCGTGTTTAACACGTGTTTAATGCGATAATATATTGATATAAGTATATAAGAGTTTTCAGAACGTGATTTAATACACCAATAGCCAGACTGTAATATATTGTAAAACAGAAAATGAAACAAGCACAAGAATTAAAATCAAAAGTAGAAGGAGACGTTTGTACTTCTAGTGAACCAGTGCTACATGGTGCTCGTCTTTGAAGCCAAAAAATCTTAATCAACGTAGACTTGTATAACGTAACTTGAAATTCAATTAATTAAAATGATAGAACTTACTTGACCGAGTTCGTCTAGATAATTGAAAGACCCACTACGAAAGAAAATATTTATGTTATTTCCTGTCTGAGAAGAAGTCCACCGCGGCAGCACCTCTTATATAAAGGCCTTTAGGCCAAAGGGTCTCTAACTGTTTTCAAAGCTATGGTCACATTCCGGTTTTACCTTGACCGTAACCAAAAAGCTCAAGGTCACCGAGTTGCACCTTATGTAATGTCGTCTATACCCAAAGAGTGAAAAATCTCTAAACTCTGTAATCACTACTCAAAACGTTTATGATTCAAACTTGGATATGACATCTTTGGCAATTTTTCGTGAAAACAGTTTGAGAAGGATTTTGGAAAATACTTCACTTTGACCGCAGACGCACGGTAATATTTACGGTTTTAGCGAGATCCGATGATTATTCATAAGTGCTCTAAATTCGAAGCTCCTCTTAATAAGGGACTGGAAGGATTTTGGAATTATTTTGCTGCAAAAAATTGTAATTTGACCTAAACCGTTTAAAATAGTTCGAATTCGGCGGCATCTTGACACCCTCTACACAAATTTTGTCTTCCTGCATCAAATAGTGTAGCAGGACGTTTCTGGACAAGATAAAACATAAGAAAAAAAGGAAAAAAATCCAGAACAACTTTATACTTATTTCATGGCAATGGATTCCAGTTGATCTTCTGTTTCAAAAGATCGTTACATAATTATTTTGTATGTTGGTTGGATGCTTCCCCCATAAATTTCATTAGATTTTTTTCTAGATTTCATTAGAATTTTGTGTGAAAGTTTCCAATGTGAGTTCTCTGTTTCAAATTTACTTTTGTGGCGATCCGTCAAAAATTTTGCAAATGGCAGTGTTTAAAAAATTTTGACAGCCTATTCTCCAAGTCCTTCTACTCCTGCAAATTTTGATCAATTGCTAATAATTTTTTATTAGTGTACGAGGTGTTTCTCTATTTAAATTGAAAATTATAGGGTAGACACCCTGCAGAGATGGTTAAAATAGTGGCAAATTTTGAAGTATTTTTCTCCCACAGTTTCATCAGATTTCTTGTACATATTGCATGAATATTGGTTATGTGTTATGAAATTAGGTTGACATATGGGCAGCATTTTAAATCATTTTGTAAGTAATTTCCAAAAACTTCTGAATTATGAAAGATTTTCTTTCTTTCGCTTTGCGACATTGCAAAAATTGGCATAATTCCGGATTGTCAAATTTCTTTTTTAGAGATCCAGTTTTCATAAAAAATGGTTCTTCCTTTTTCATTAAATTTTAGACAAAGTGCTTTCAAATTTTATAGGACACCTATAAAGCCAGACTTCTTGCGAAAATTCTCTTTTGGATCCACCACAGATTGGTTAACTTCCGGTCTTCCACAGATTTTCAATAACCAGTTTTGAAATGGACATTTCACTTTTTGGCCATCTTACAGGACTTCTAGTGCTTGTTTTTAGGATTTCAGATTGTTTTTTAGATTTTTTTATTGTTCAAGGAGTTGATATTATTTTTTATAAAGATTTGAAACATGTGTTTAAGATTTGATCATTTTTAAAATACTTGGTTCTTTTTAGATTTGATACCTGTGTGATATAATACATGATTTTGTCAAAAGCTTGACACTTGTTTTTAATATTGCTAAACCTGTCCTGGCTTTGCTCATTTGATCTCTACACACAGTTATGTATGAAGCAGCCTGTGGTCTTCTTGGCTATTGTGGACACCTGAAAACTCTGGAGAGGACTGTTGTGAAAAAATGAGTTATACCGCCTTAAAACATTTTATTGTAGCTATTATGAGATAGGGACACTTTTTTGGCATTCAGAAAAGTCCAGAAATATACTGCCAAAAGGTTAATTGATAAAAATCACCAATTTCACATTGCGCCAATTTCAATAAAATTGTCTCTATTTTACGTAGTTTTGTTGCCCTATTTTTACGTTGCTTTCACTCTTAAGTTATGTCCCATTTAGAGTTTTCTTCAACATTACTAAATTCTCGACATCACTTTAATCAATAGATATTGCCCGCTTAGAACGGTCGATCTTATAATGTGATTTATCAAAAACATGTTACTTTTAGGAAAGTGTTATAGCTGCTTTATAAAATAATGCTGCTGAATGAATGAACAAATTAAGGACAAATGATCTTATTGGCAGCTTCACTTCTAATATCAACTAGAAGTTAAAAATATATTTTGAGCGGCTTATTTTTTCGTGACAACATAAACTTTTTTTCAAGCCGCATATGTCATCTCAGTGACGTCTATCAAGTGGTTTCGAGTATGTAATGAATGGACAGAATTGCTTATGTAACCATATTTCAAACTGAGGTGAAAATTATACTGGTGGTGAGGGGAATGGGGGAAGGAGGTCATCGTTGCACCATGTATTTTTGTCCCAAATGTTTTGTTTTCATGGGAAAAAAATAACTTATACCACAACACCCTTGAAAACTGCGACCCCAGCAACCACCACCCCCCCCCCCTTCTCAGAAAAAAACTGATCTGCCCCGTGTTGTGGAGTGCTGACTTCATGCATAAAGAGTCTTTATCTGAAACTGGATATATGAGGCTCTAAATCAAGTAGCCACTTATCCTGCAATACCATCTACGGGGAGGGAGATCTGAGAGTGGAGTGGAGGGAAAGAGGGTATGGTTCAAGATTTTACAGATTTTATCAACCCCGACAGTTTAAACATTGTACCTGATGATATGTCCCACGTTCCCTCCAAAACAGAAATAAAAAACTTAATAAATAAATAAAATCGCGTCATCCACATTAATCAAGTTTATATTTCACTGTACTTTTGTCAACTAATAGAAAACGCAGAGAGACACCACTCCTCTGTATTCATTTAGCACTCAAGCACACATTAACAAATACACGAACAACAGTTGTGAGCACTTTATAAGTATGTATTTAAACGCTAGCTTAAAAACATTGCATATATCCAAAATTTTTCTCTACCAAAGTTTCATTCTATTCCTGAATAATAAGAATGGAGCGAATTGCTTCTGTACACTAAGAATGGTTTTGTTCGTTTACCATAAACGCAAATGCCTAAAGTATTTGTTTTAAGTGTTTGAAGTATCCAAAGTACGAAGTAATTATAAATATCACATCAGACACGTTGCTCTGACGACGACAACTAGAACGGCGTAGGGGTGGCAGAGTCTACGGATCACCCAGCGTATGGCTGAGATCCCTATGTGGTTCAGATCTAGCGCTATGATGAATTCTCTGCGAGAGTGGCGGGTGTAGTAGACCGGACAAGGTGGAGTTCCTGGACGCGATTCGGATCTTGTACTGTTCCATTCCCGCCAGGTCTCAGCTATCAGGTTAATGATTGGCATCGGGGCGCACTTTGCCACATGCCGTTGGTCGAGAATCTGTCTACTCCACAAGTATATGAGGAAGAAAACATGCCGTCTTCAGGCGCGTTCCGGATCTGAAAGAAAAAACAAAAAACTGCGTCAGTGCCACACTCCCCTTTCCTGCCACCGGCCCTGCTCAGCACGACATATAGTTATATTACATTCACGTTTTAAGTATCTATGTTTTAATTTACTTCTTCTTGTATCAGTGTTGTAAATACTTGGAAAACAGTTTATTTCAATTGAAAAAATGGCAATCGCCTTATCGGTACACCAATCCCAAGTAACCAAATCTACCCAGCGCTCCACGACCCGCTTCCCAAAATACTGCCCATACAAACACAGCACTGGTTGTTAAACATACCGGAAGTTAAACATATAACCGAACATCATGAATAGAAGTGGGAAGACTCCCGTGGACCTTGTCACGGAAAGGGATTACGGTCTGGAAGTTACCGCTGCGGGCAGCGGAGTGGTGTTTGTAGCATTTCTGCCTGACCAGGACCCCTAGCCCCTGCTAATAGAAGAACGCCTCCAGCCGAACGCCTGCATCCTCTTCTTTCCCTGTCACAACGTGGACATCGTGTCAATTCACGTATGCGTCACTCATTCATTTTTCTTTTATACGCCCACAGCGCCTGTATGCGGTTGTGGTCGAGATTGTCGATGGCGTCTAGCTGCTTAGGCGTCAACATGTAACCAATTCTACTCACTTCTCATGTGTGATTGATAGCCTACAACATAAAACGACACGTGTGCTCGTTAGCCTAAAATCTTAAACGCCACGTGTGTTCGATGGCCTACAGTAAGTGTGTTTTAGTACGGGGCGTGGATTGGAGGTGGGGAGGGCACTTAATCACTCACCAGCAGGATTGCCTTGAGCTAGAAGCCTGTACACGAGCACCATTTCCTTCACAATGTAGAGGTGGAAGGTTGTCATGCCCATGTTTGGGTTTCCTATTTTCTTCAGCCCGTCCATCACTAAGTCCTGCAAACAGTAAGCCATTCTCCTACAAGCAAAAAGAAAACATGTCACAGTCTTAAAACAACCAGACAACAAGCCATTCTCCTCATCGTCACTTTGGCGTAAAAATATCTTCTACAGCACCAAGTCAAAGCATCAGAACGTGCACCAAAATTCACTATTAACTGCCTTAAAGCCAAAATATAACAAAATCCAAGATTTCGTACACGTTACGCAAAAAAAAACCAAGATGCCGAGTTCAAATACACTTTTTTCACAAGTATTAAAATTGTTACATGACTTCAGTAAATGCTCTAATCTAACTGGCAGATTTCCAAGTGAGTAATAATTGAAGTTGACCAGGACTCAACTCTGACCGTGGAAATTGTAAACAAAAACAGCTCCAGTTCTTCAATCTTTACGCACTATTCATATGTATTAGCAGTGTTATTTAAGTTTTTGTATGTTTTAAGGCAGAATGTGTACAAATCAAACCTGAAACAAAGTCCATCAAACAAGCCACCAGAGGTTTATATCATAGCCATTTGTATCACATTGCTTGTCATTTCTTTATTAAACTTTTGCCTTAGCTTTCGGTTTTACTATTATGTTAAGAGTGCGCGCAAAACAAAAATGTTTGTCATTAAAACAGAAATGTTCTTATTTTAAACTTTTGAATAAAAGCAACAGGTGACATCATGCAATATAACAAAGCACATAAACTTACATAAATGATATTCTTTCAAATAGAAAACCAACTTAGTATCTACTTTCAAACTCGCTTGAGTGATTTCTTAGCCAAATAATGCCCAGTTTTCTGGATGGCCGCCGTGCGCCCCGGAAGGATGGTCTTATGAAATATGGATATACCTTCATGTTATGCATTACATTTCCTGAAATGAGCTGGTTAAATAACGAACACTCTAATATTTATTATATATTGTTTAATTCACAGACCAATTAGAACTCCCTGAGCTCGATTTTAACATAGAGTCCCTCTCCATAAACCTGCCCTCGCTATACAGTCCCTCTTCACACACCTACCCTCGCTATACAGTCCCTCCTCATACACCTACCCTCGCTATACGGTCCCTCTTCATTCACCGACTTCGGTATACAGTATCTCTTCAGACAGTGATCCTCGCTATGATCTTTCTTCTAGCCTCCTTACATGTCCCCTCCTACCTTCTCACGTTTATCTACTACCCTCTTTCCCCAACCCTAGCCACTAATGCCACCTCTTGTGATAATCTAGAAAGCTAGACCTAAGCGTGCAAACCAGGATAATCTGATGCAAATACGAGGAGTTAGTTCAAGGGCATTAGAAATAAAGTACAATAAATGCGGTCTCATCAATGCTAGAGCTATAAAAAACAAGTCCAGTAATTTAAATAACTTAATCATTCAGGGCAACTTGGATGTTCTATTGATTACTGAAACATGGCTCGGTAAAATGATGACAGTGCAGTCATAGCCAGCCTCTGCCCCACTGGATTTACTTTTTTCTTATTTACAGAGGTCCACCAATTTGGGTGGAGGCCTTGGAATTTAGACCGTTCAAATCTGCGTGTCAAAAATACCACTAGCGATAAAATCTTTACTTCATTCGAACATATGGAAACAACGCTATCAGTTGGTAATTGTTCAGCATGTTTATGTTTCGTCTACCTCGCTGACCCATTAAATATAAATAACTCACTCTTTTTAGAGGAGTTTTTTAAAATATGTTATTGAAATATCTGCTCGCACATGTGATATTATTTTAGCTGGTGATATGAACTTTCATCTACACGCCAAAGACCACCCTGATGTCAGATTATCATCTCTTTTAGACACGTGCAATTTTATGCAAGCCGGTCATTGTCCCACGCATTATGATGGACATCAATTTGACTTTATAGCTGCTACAAGTGGCAATTTAATTACTGGTAATATCTGGGGTTTCCGAAAAAAGCCCAGGGCTTCTATTTGGAAACTGACCAATTTCAGGCGTTCATATAGAAACCAAATAGAAGCCCCGGGGCTTCAATCAGGAAACTGTTTCCTAATTAGAGCCCAGGGGCTTCTATTTTTAGATGGGGATGGGGGAGGGGCTGTCGATAAGTTTTTATCGGAAAAAGAGAATTTACCATCAACCTCTTATTAAAGCGCTACATGCTGCGGATATTCGCACAGAATATAACAAAACACAACAAAAAAATAGCAACTAAAAAGCTCTGGTAAAGTGTGAGTGGGGTGCCTTGTGCGAAGCACAGGATTAAGCAACGACGCAGAATGTATCTAAGGGTTTACCTCACATCTAAGGATTAAGAGCACCGTGTCTTCATTACGAGTAAACACGAGTTCTAAAAAGGCTTGAGGGGAGTAGGGGAAACATCACGCCGCCCGTTTCAGTACTCGGCCCGTTATATTTCCAGTAATACTCCGGAGAAAAGGTGGCAGTGGGAGGTGGGTGTCTCTTCGCCAGCACAGGATTAAGCAACGACGCAGAACATGTCTAGGGGCTGCCTCATAGTAAAGGATTGAGTGCGCCGTGTCTGCTTTGCGAGTAAACACGAGTTCTAAAAAGACTTGCAGGGAAGGAGGGGGCTTTTGTTAGGAAACGATTTTTTCAGGTCTTTATTTTAACTCCAAATAGAAGCCCCGGGGCTTCTATTTGGAGACAGTTTCCTAATAAGAGCCCCGGGGCTTTCATATGGGGGGAGCTTCTTTTCGGAAACTCCCGGTACATAAGTAAAAGATCCCTGCATTTCAGATCACTTATTAGTTTCATTCAACATCGGATTTCAGAGACCACCATGCGAGCAAAAAGTAGTTGAGCTCAGAAAATTTAATTTATACAATGTTGATTGCTTCAAGCAAGACAGTTTAGCTATTTAGATTACTATAATTCATCCGTTCAAGCAGCTGTTGACAAACACGCGCCAAAGAGTAGAAAAAACAGTCACAATTCGACTAAATGGCTTCACGATAACATCCGTCAACAAATTGTTATTCGAAGCCGACTTGAAAGACGCATGGAAAAGTCTGGCCTTGAAATGGATTAACTCAAGTATATAAAGCAATGTGACCATGTAAATAAACTGCGTGATGCTGCAAAGTCTGAGATGTACTCCAGTCAAATTTTAGAATCACAGTATGATCAGAAACGAGTGTTCAACATTACAAAAGAGCTTCTGACATGGTAAGGCACTGCTGCCTTACCCTCCAATGTCGCACCTGACTTGTTGCTTAATTTATTTGTTGCATTCGTTTTGAACAAATTTATAAAAACTAACGATGCTTCATATGAAGAAGGGATTAAAATATTAAAAACATTCCAAGATGAGAACAAGTTCTCCTGAACAAAATTGAATAAATTTGCACTGTCACTCCGTGGAGTTGAAATCCATAATCACCAAAGCCTTACCTGCGACGTGCTCTTGTGATTCCTCTCATTATAAAAGCCAATCTGGACCCGGATATGCTTCAAAACTATAGGCCAGTGTCAAACCTAAGTTATCTATCGAAATTGATTGAGCGAGTTATTGCAGTGCGTCTGGATAAACATTGAATAAAGGGTTGGATAAATATCAATCTGCATATAGGTAATATTGTTCGACGGAAACTGCTCTACTAAGAGTTCAGAGCGACACCATGCAGTCTCTCGATCGGCGCCCAATGGTTGCACTGGCACTCTTCGATTTGAGTGCCACATTCGACGCTCTTGAGCACAGTGTCCTCATTTCTTGCCTCGAAAAACGTTACGGTGTTGTGGAATCCGCACTGCAATGGATAAATATGTATCTTTCTCAGCGCAGTCAAAGCGTTGTTATAAACGCAGTTCCTTCGGAATTAGTGTGCCTATCACAAGGGGTGGCCCAAGGATCCGTTCTGGATCCCTTGTTCATAGTGTATATATCTCCATTGTGGGTCTAGGCGATCTCCCCCCTCCCCGGCGAACTCCTCCCTACCAACTCCCCCCTGTCGATCTCCCCCGTAGGCTGACTCCCCCCGTCCTCTCCCCCCTCCCATGGCAGTTTTTTTTAGTTGGAAAACTTAAATCAGGAAAAGCTTGTACATATCATTCCTTTTTAAATTTTCAACCTTTCATCTACTTTTACATAATTATCACTAGGAAATTACTCTGCTTTAAAATCCAATTAAGAAATTACAATCAAACACTTTCTGTAAACTGATCTTTCAAATGTAATCACGAAATTTAATCTACAGATCACCAGCTCTACTGTGTCACCACCATACTGCTTTCCTCGTATAGTCGTAATGAATTCCATCTTGATGTGATAATTTGGCTACTTTTTGGTGAGCTTTTATACAAACATTTACGTTCTCCGGATGCAAATCTGATATCCATAAATACACCAAACTACTCCGGAAAATATCATTATCAGTAGCCTACTCTGGCGGTGAAAGCTAATAAACAATTGCAATTCTTCTGCATGCAATGAGCATAACACTAGATCCGCGGTTTCATTGATTCGGTCAAAAATTCAATATATCAATCACTAAATTAAACAGATTAAGGAAACATCAATAACCCTTTGGTCTTCATACATCAATAAGGAAAGCAAGTTTGAGGGGGGAGAAGGAAAAAAGGAGTGAAATGTAAAGTTTTGCTGATATAAGTTTTAAAAAAATCTGCCGTGGTGGGGTGGGGGGAGAAGGACAGGGGGAGACCGCCTGTGGGGGGAAACCGCCAGGGGCAAATTGTCCGGGGGGGGGGGAATCGCCGTGGGAAAGCGCCAGGGAGGAGACCGCCTGTACCCCTCCATTGTCTGATATGGCTAAACGATATAACACGGATTATCACTCTTATGTAGACGATTCTCCACTGTCTATTGCCTTCGACCCCAGATCTAATTTTGAGGAACGCCTTCATGACCTGGAGCAGTGTATATCACAATTCAAAAGCTGGATATGTGCTAACTTTTTAAAGCTGAATGACGAAAAAACGGAGTTGATTTTCTTTGGTTTCAGGCAAAATTTAGCTAAAATCTCAAAAATTGATATAAGTAACATCACTTTCTCCTCACATGTTAAAAATCTCGATGCAGTTATGGACTCCTATATGTCATTGGGCAAATTTGTTAATTTAAAGGTCAGTTCTAGTTTGTACTATCTGAGAAATATTTATAGAATTAGAAGGTATCTTATCTCTGAGGCAACAAAATTCCCAGTTCATTCCTATGTGATTTCTCGCATCGACCATTCCAATTCGATATTGTTCGGTGTAAATAAATGTCATATGTATCGTCTGCAGCTAGTCCAAAATGCTGCTGCACGTTTAATTTACAATGATAAAATACACGACCACGTCACCCCGCTGTTAGATTAACATCGGTAGAGTTTAGAATTTTCTTTAAGAATTTAGTCTTCAATTTTAATTGTAAAGGAGGAGATACTCCTGAGTATCTCTGTGAACTAGCTAAACCGTATCAAAATGTTCGTACTTTGCGATCCTCCGGATAGTGCTTACTTCAAGAACACAGAACAAGCACTAAATTTGGTGACAGAGCCTTTTGTAATTACAGTCTTAAACTCTAGAATGAGCTTCAAGACAATTTTAAAAATTGTTCTTTCTAAATTTTTCAGAAATCATTGAAGACTTACTTGTTCAGAGTTGCATATTATTAAATTAGTTTATATTATACCATATAAGTATTCCATGCCAAGTGTCCTCTAATGTTTGGCGCTTAGGGCTAATTTAGATTAGCGCATTATAAATGTTTTAAATAAATAAATCTATAAATAATAAATAAATTAATCCATTGATTAATCAGTTCAGTATTTGACTTGCTGGGAGCGGCTACTTCTGAAAGACCGTATTATTATTATTATTATTATTATTATTATTATTATTATTATTATTATTATTATTATTATTATTATTATTATTATTATTAGTGCTTCCCGGAATTTTGTCAAATCAGAAAAATAATCTTAAAACATTTTCAAAATAAAAGGCTTTGAAACAAGTCAATTAGCAAAGCATAAACATTGGCATAAAATCTATTCAGGGTTATTTCATTAGCAAGATTATCTATTAATTTGTTTATTTTTTTAGCGCTTGAAAAATATCATGAGCGGGAAGTTTGTCAATAATGAACAAAAAAGCACAAAAAACGCTTAAAGCGGCATCTTATGGAATTTTCCCTCTACATTTATTTATATCTTTTATAAAACTATTATTGTCGCAATAATAATAAATTTGATAATAATGAAAATTTCACATTGCCGAAATAATGAAATTGTCTCGAGGTTTTGACCATTGTTAATGCAATTTTGCTTTTTTCCAGACAGTATATTTTTCGAATACCAACTTTGCGCGTTTGAATTGCAAAATGCTCAAAAATACTTGTGAGACCTCTTTTTTTTAAAAAAAAATAGCTTGAATAAGTAAGAAAAAAATATTATTTTTGAAATCGACATTCTTCCCGAAAATTTCTGCTCTGAGAAAGAATTTTTGTTCTTTTCTCGATGCTTTTCATAATAGAAGCAATTTTTGTTAGTGTTTGGTGTATGTCTTTTTTACTTGATATAAACATTTTGCAACAAACACATTTTTACCATTCAAGTCCTGTCACATAAAAAATAAATTGCATTTTTTATAGTGTTTTTTTACATACTTCCCGTATTATCTTTGACATACTTCCCGTTATTTCGCATATAATAATAATAAATGTAATCAGCATTATGTTTCCTTCATAATTCTCTTGCGAACTTTAAATATACGAAATCAAAGGAAAACATTATGCATAAAACAAAAGCGAGTATATTGCAAAACATGTGTTTTATTTAACATAAAAATGAGGAAATGCGAATGGTAAAATGTATTTCACGCTGGTGTTCATAGAGTGCAAAGTCACTTAACTTTGAAAAAAATCCAGTTTTATTTTGATCATGTCTTTTAAAAATTATCAGGTAATTTGCTAAATTTGTGCCGAAACTTGTTTTCGCCTTTATGGTCTAAAACAGCTTTAGTGGAGCAGCTTGATAAATATATATTCATTTGTACACATTTTATCAAATTTCTTTAATTAAGTGTTTCTTTAATTCTCAGCGCTTGCGTTCTTTCATGTTTTGTTCCGATATTTATTAAAAGAAAAAATAACTTCTGTTCAAAAGAACTATGTTAAATAATAACCGTTAATCTGTTATCTTGATATGAATGAAATGATAAAATAATCTGGGTCATTCAATGATAAAGCTTTAAAATTGTGCAAAACATTCCCGCACACAGCACCATCACACGGGTAAACAACTTCAAAAATTGGAAAGCGCTGAAAATATGAAAGAAGGTAAAAATCCAAAACTTTAATCGTATTTAGGATAAAAAATACTTTATATTATGTATTTGGTATGTCACAAAAGTTTGCTTTAGAGGAAAATTCTACGAAGCACTGTTTGAAAGTTGCTCATTATATCTTTTATTTCGCTATGTAAATTAAAAGTTCTATATGTCTTGAAAGAGGAATAAAAACTGATGATAACCATATTTATATTTCGCCTTCGCCTTTGCAATTAAGGTAGAAACGCAATATATCGCCTACCGTTAAAGGATATTGCGTTTCAAAAATAAAATCGATCAAAATATGTACAAGTAGAAAACATGGACCCGTTGGTTTATCCAAGGCTCCACCCAAGGGAATGGTGACGTGGGCCGTGTCAACTTTTATGCCACAAGTGGCCCCCCTATAGGACCTATCATCCTCTGTTATTTCAGTTCTCTAATCGAACCCTGTGATCTTTGAGAGAATAAAATGGGTCATTTTGTCCTACTTCTGGGTTTGGTCGAGTTCAACACTAAATGTGCCGCACCCATCCCGGGAAACGTTGAGCCGCACTTCTGTCAACATTTCTGTGTTGGGGATATACTGTCACGATTATGTGTAAAGTTTCAGTCACCAAAGGGGTGAAATAAAGCTTTTTTAAAAATAAAATCGATCAAAATATATAGAAAACAAAGATAGGTTGGTAAATCCAACGCTACCCCCAAATAAATGGTGACGTGGGCCGGGTCAACTTTTGTTCTACAAGTGGCCCCTCTATGGGAGCTAGCTTCCTGTGTAATTTCAGTTCTCTATTCGAACCCTGTGAGTTTTGAGAGAATAAAATCTGTCATTTTTTCCTACTTCCGGGTTTGGTCGAGTTAAACACTTTATATGCCACCCCCACCCCTGTGAACGTTGAGCCGCACTTCTGTCAACAATTTTATGTTGGGGCGATACCGCCACGCTTTTGTGTAAAGTTTCAGTCACCAAATCGGTCAAATAAAGCTTTTTTAAAAATAAAATCGATCAAAATATGTAGAAAACATGGACCCGTTGGTTTATCCAAGGCTCGACCCAAGGGAATGGTGACGTGAGCCGGGTCAACTTTTATGCCACAAGTGGCCCCTCTACGGGACCTATCTTCCTGTGTAATTTCAGTTCTCTAATCGAACCCTGTGATTTTTGAGAGAATAAAATGTGTCATTTTTTTCTACTTTCGGGTTTGGTCGAGTTCAACACTATATATGTCACCCCCACCCCTGTGAACGTTGAGCCGCACTTCTGTCAACAATTTTATGTTGGGGCGATACCGCCACGCTTTTGTGTAAAGTTTCAGTCACCAAATCGGTCAAATAAAGCTTTTTTAAAAATAAAATCGATCAAAATATGTAGAAAACATGGACCCGTTGGTTTATCCAAGGCTCGACCCAAGGGAATGGTGACGTGAGCCGGGTCAACTTTTATGCCACAAGTGGCCCCTCTACGGGACCTATCTTCCTGTGTAATTTCAGTTCTCTAATCGAACCCTGTGATTTTTGAGAGAATAAAATGTGTCATTTTTTCTACTTTCGGGTTTGGTCGAGTTCAACACTTTATATGCCACCCCCACCCCTGTGAACGTTGAGCCGCACTTCTGTCAACAATTTTGTGTTGGGGCGATATCGCCACGCTTTTGTGTAAAGTTTCAGTCACCAAATCGGTCAAATAAAGCTATTTAAAATATAAAATCGATCAAAATATGTAGAAAACATGGACCCGTTGGTTTATCCAAGGCTCCCCCCAAGGAAATGGTGAATATCACAGATATACACTGCTTCTAAAATAAGTTGTTCCTGACGTCAGAAAAGATTTTTGGAAATTTGATATTTTTCCTTCGAGTTCTGTTGTTCAACGCAGAGAAACGGAGACTGCATACGAAAAATAGAAGGAAAATAGGCAGAGTCCTGTAAACTTGGTTTCTGGGTGAAACTGTTGTACGTTATCTCTTTCCAAAGTTTCAAAGAAATTGACAGAAAAACAAAGCTACAGGAAGAGGATTTGTGACATCCCTGTGTTGAACGTCCATAGACTAACAATGGAAAAGTAGTGATCTAAGGGCCGACGTGAAATATTTTTGAACACTATCTTCTGGTAAACAGATCGATTCCATACTTGGCACATACCAAGACAATGCATCGTGCATCTAATCTGTTACCCAACTTTTGGAATTTAACTTACGGATTGTTCATGAGTTTATCATGAATTGCACTGAGAATTAGTTGTTTCTGGTGACTCAACATACTTCTTAACTTCAAAGAAGTGGCTTAAGACCTGCACAAGCCATTAAATACACAAAATGCTGCATAGCTCCAAAACTGCCTTACTAAACTATACTAACGAAAATGCAAAAGACAATTGCTAAACCTAACAGTGAATTAAAATGTGGTATGATGACCTTTTGGTCATTGTCGCTCACTCTTAATGGCTAAGGTGCAAAATGCTTGGATATCTTGAGAACTCCATAAGTGAATATCACAGGTATACACTGCTTCTAAAATAAGTTGTTCCTGACGTCAGAAAAGATTTTTGGAAATTTGATATTTTTCCTTCGAGTTCTGTTGTTCAACGCAGAGAAACGGAGTCTGGATACGAAAAATAGAAGGAAAACAGGCAGAGCGCTGTAAACTTGGTTTCTAGGCGAATCTTTTGTACGTTATCTCTTTCCAAAGTTTCAAAGAAATTGCCAGAAAAACAAAGCTACAGGAAGAGGATTTGTGACATCCCTGTGTTGAAAGTCCATAGACTAACAATGGAAAAGTAGCGATCTAATGACTGACGTGAAAAAATTTCGAAAACTATCTTCTGGTAAACAGATCGATTTCATACTTGGCACATACCAAGACAATGCATCGTGCATCTAACCTGTTACCCAACTTTTGGAATTTCACTTACGGATTGTCCACGAGCTTATCATGAATCGCACTGAGAATTAGTTGTTTTTGGTGACTCAACATACTTCTTAACTTCAAAGAAGTGGCTTAAGACCTGCACAAGCCATTAAATACACAAAATTCTACATAGCTCCAAAACTGCCTTACTAAACTATACTAAAGAAAATGCAAAAGACAATTGCTAAACCTAACAGTGAATTAAAATGTGGTATGATGACCTTTTGGTCATTGTCGCTCACTCTTAATGACTAAGGTGCAAAATGCTTGGATATCTTAAGAACTCCATAGGTGAATATCACAGGTATACACTGCTTCTAAAATAAGTTGTTCCTGACGTCAGAAAAGATTTTTGGAAATTTGATATTTTTCCTTCGAGTTCTGTTTTTCAACGCAGAGAAACGGAGATGGATACGAAAAATAGAAGGAAAACAGGCAGAGCGCTGTAAACATGGTTTCTGGGTGAAACTGTTGTACGTTATCTCTTTCCAAAGTTTCAAAGAAATTGACAGAAAAACAAAGCTACAGGAAGAGGATTTGTGACATCCCTGTGTTGAACGTCCATAGACTAACAATGGAAAAGTAGTGATCTAAGGGCCGACGTGAAATATTTTTGAAAACTATCTTCTGGTAAACAGATCGATTCCATACTTGGCACATACCAAGACAATGCATCGTGCATCTAACCTGTTACCCAACTTTTGGAATTTAACTTACGGATTGTTCATGAGTTTATCATGAATCGCACTGAAAATTAGTTATTTTTGGTGACTCAACATACTTCTTAACTTCAAAGAAGTGGCTTAAGACCTGCACAAGCCATTAAATACACAAAATTCTACATAGCCCCAAAACTGCCTTACTTAACTATACTAAAGAAAATGCAAAAGACAATTGCTAAACCTAACAGTGAATTAAAATGTGGTATGATGACCTTTTGGTCATTGTCGCTCACTCTTAATGACTAAGGTACAAAATGCTGGGATATCTTAAGAACTCCATAGGTGAATATCACAGGTATACACTGCTTCTAAAATAAGTTGTTCCTGACGTCAGAAAAGATTTTTGGAAATTTGATATTTTTCCTTCGAGTTCTGTTGTTCAACGCAGAGAAACGGAGATGGATACGAAAAATAGAAGGAAAACAGGCAGAGCGCTGTAAACATGGTTTCTGGGTGAAACTGTTGTACGTTATCTCTTTCCAAAGTTTCAAAGAAATTGACAGAAAAACAAAGCTACAGGAAGAGGATTTGTTACATCCCTGTGTTGAACGTCCATAGACTAACAATGGAAAAGTAGTGATCTAAGGGCCGACGTGAAATATTTTTGAAAACTATCTTCTGGTAAACAGATCGATTCCATACTTGGCACATACCAAGACAATGCATCGTGCATCTAACCTGTTACCCAACTTTTGGAATTTAACTTACGGATTGTTCATGAGTTTATCATGAATCGCACTGAAAATTAGTTATTTTTGGTGACTCAACATACTTCTTAACTTCAAAGAAGTGGCTTAAGACCTGCACAAGCCACTAAATACACAAAATGCTGCATAGCACCAAAACTGCCTTACTAAACTTTACTAACGAAAATGCAAAAGACAATTGCTAAACCTAACAGTGAATTAAAATGTGGTATGATGACCTTTTGGTCATTGTCGCTCACTCTTAATGACTAAGGTACAAAATGCTGGGATATCTTAAGAACTCCATAGGTGAATATCACAGGTATACACTGCTTCTAAAATAAGTTGTTCCTGACGTCAGAAAAGATTTTTGGAAATTTGATATTTTTCCTTCGAGTTCTGTTGTTCAACGCAGAGAAACGGAGATGGATACGAAAAATAGAAGGAAAACAGGCAGAGCGCTGTAAACATGGTTTCTGGGTGAAACTGTTGTACGTTATCTCTTTCCAAAGTTTCAAAGAAATTGACAGAAAAACAAAGCTACAGGAAGAGGATTTGTTACATCCCTGTGTTGAACGTCCATAGACTAACAATGGAAAAGTAGTGATCTAAGGGCCGACGTGAAATATTTTTGAAAACTATCTTCTGGTAAACAGATCAATTCCATACTTGGCACATACCAAGACAATGCATCGTGCATCTAACCTGTTACCCAACTTTTGGAATTTAACTTACGGATTGTTCATGAGTTTATCATGAATCGCACTGAAAATTAGTTATTTTTGGTGACTCAACATACTTCTTAACTTCAAAGAAGTGGCTTAAGACCTGCACAAGCCATTAAATACACAAAATGCTGCATAGCACCAAAACTGCCTTACTAAACTTTACTAACGAAAATGCAAAAGACAATTGCTAAACCTAACAGTGAATTAAAATGTGGTATGATGACCTTTTGTTTATTGTCGCTCACTCTTAATGACTAAGGTACAAAATGCTGGGATATCTTAAGAACTCCATAGGTGAATATCACAGGTATACACTGCTTCTAAAATAAGTTGTTGCTGACGTCAGAAAAGATTTTTGGAAATTTGATATTTTTCCTTCGAGTTCTGTTGTTCAACGCAGAGAAACGGAGATGGATACGAAAAATAGAAGGAAAACAGGCAGAGCGCTGTAAACATGGTTTCTGGGTGAAACTGTTGTACGTTATCTCTTTCCAAAGTTTCAAAGAAATTGACAGAAAAACAAAGCTACAGGAAGAGGATTTGTTACATCCCTGTGTTGAACGTCCATAGACTAACAATGGAAAAGTAGTGATCTAAGGGCCGACGTGAAATATTTTTGAAAACTATCTTCTGGTAAACAGATCGATTCCATACTTGGCACATACCAAGACAATGCATCGTGCATCTAACCTGTTACCCAACTTTTGGAATTTAACTTACGGATTGTTCATGAGTTTATCATGAATCGCACTGAAAATTAGTTATTTTTGGTGACTCAACATACTTCTTAACTTCAAAGAAGTGGCTTAAGACCTGCACAAGCCATTAAATACACAAAATTCTACATAGCCCCAAAACTGCCTTACTAAACTATACTAAAGAAAATGCAAAAGACAATTGCTAAACCTAACAGTGAATTAAAATGTGGTATGATGACCTTTTGGTCATTGTCGCTCACTCTTAATGACTAAGGTACAAAATGCTGGGATATCTTAAGAACTCCATAGGTGAATATCACAGGTATACACTGCTTCTAAAATAAGTTGTTCCTGACGTCAGAAAAGATTTTTGGAAATTTGATATTTTTCCTTCGAGTTCTGTTGTTCAACGCAGAGAAACGGAGATGGATACGAAAAATAGAAGGAAAACAGGCAGAGCGCTGTAAACATGGTTTCTGGGTGAAACTGTTGTACGTTATCTCTTTCCAAAGTTTCAAAGAAATTGACAGAAAAACAAAGCTACAGGAAGAGGATTTGTTACATCCCTGTGTTGAACGTCCATAGACTAACAATGGAAAAGTAGTGATCTAAGGGCCGACGTGAAATATTTTTGAAAACTATCTTCTGGTAAACAGATCGATTCCATACTTGGCACATACCAAGACAATGCATCGTGCATCTAACCTGTTACCCAACTTTTGGAATTTAACTTACGGATTGTTCATGAGTTTATCATGAATCGCACTGAAAATTAGTTATTTTTGGTGACTCAACATACTTCTTAACTTCAAAGAAGTGGCTTAAGACCTGCACAAGCCATTAAATACACAAAATGCTGCATAGCACCAAAACTGCCTTACTAAACTTTACTAACGAAAATGCAAAAGACAATTGCTAAACCTAACAGTGAATTAAAATGTGGTATGATGACCTTTTGTTTATTGTCGCTCACTCTTAATGGCTAAGGTGCAAAATGCTTGGATATTTTGAGAACTTCATAAGTGAATATCATAGGTATACACTATTTCTAAAATAAGTTGTTCCTGACGTCAGAAAAAATTTTTGGAAATTTGATATTTTTCCTTCGAGTTCTGTTGTTCAACGCAGAGAAACGGAGTCTGGATACGAAAAATAGAAGGAAAACAGGCAGAGCGCTGTAAACTTGGTTTCTAGGCGAAACTTTGGTACGTTATCTCTTTCCGAAGTTTCAAAGAAATTGCCAGAAAAACAAAGCTACAGGAAGAGGATTTGTGACATCCCTGTGTTGAAAGTCCATAGACTAACAATGGAAAAGTAGCGATCTAAGGACTGACGTGAAAAAATTTTGAAAACTATCTTCTGGTAAATAGATCGATTCCATACTTGGCACATACCAAGACAATGCATCGTGCATCTAACCTGTTACCCAACTTTTGGAATTTAACTTACGGATTGTCCACGAGCTTATCATGAATCGCACTGAGAATTAGTTATTTTTGGTGACTCAACATACTTCTTAACTTCAAAGAAGTGGCTTAAGACCTGCACAAGCCATTAAATACACAAAATTCTACATAGCTCCAAAACTGCCTTACTAAACTATACTAATGAAAATGCAAAAGACAATTGCTAAACCTAACAGTGAATTAAAATGTGGTATGATGACCTTTTGGTCATTGTCGCTCACTCTTAATGGCTAAGGTGCAAAATGCTTGGATATTTTGAGAACTTCATAAGTGAATATCACAGGTATACACTGCTTCTAAAATAAGTTGTTCCTGACATCAGAAAAGATTTTTGGAAATTTGCTATTTTTCCTTCGAGTTCTGTTGTTCAACGCAGAGAAACGGAGTCTGGATACGAAAAATAGAAGGAAAATAGGCAGAGCGCTGTAAACTTGGTTTCTGGGTGAAACTGTTGTACGTTATCTCTTTCCAAAGTTTCAAAGAAATTGACAGAAAAACAAAGCTACAGGAAGAGGATTTTTGACATCCCTATGTTAAACGTCCATAGACTAACAATGGGAAAGTAGAGATTTAAGGACCGACGTGAAAAAATTTTGAAAACTACCTTCTCGTTATTAGATCAATTCCATACTTGGCACATACTAAGAAAATGCCTCATACATCTAACCTGGTATCCAACTTTTGGAATTCAACTTACGGGTTGTCCATAAACTTATCATGAATTGCACTGAAAATTAGTTATTTTTAGTGACACACATTCTGTTAAACTTCAAATAAATAGCTAAAGAACTGCAGGAGCGATTAAATACATGCAGTGCTACATAGCCCCAAAACTGTCTTGCTAAACTATGCTAAAGAAAATGCAAAAGACAATTTTCAAACCTAACAGTAAATTGAAATTTGGTATAATGACCTATTGATGATTGTCGGTTACTCTTAAGGCTACGGAGCAAAAAGCTTGGATATTTTGAGAACACCATAGATGTGCACCAGAGGTCTTCCTTATTTTTAAAATAAGTTGTTCCTGACGTCAGAAAAGATTTTTGGAAATTTTATATTTTGCCTTCGAGTTCTGTTGTACAACGCAGAGAAACGGAGACTGGATACGAAAAATAGAAGGAAAATAGGTAGAGAGCTGTAAACTTGGTTTCTGTATGAAACTGTTGCACGTTCTCTCTTTTCAAAGGTTCATACAAATTGGCAGAAAAACAAAGCTACAGGAAGAGGATTGTTGACATCCCTATGTTAAACGTCCATAGACTAACAATTGGAAAGTAGAGATTTAAGGACCGACGTGAAAAAATTTTGAAAACTACTATCTCGTTAACAGATCAATTCCATACTTGGCACATACTAAGAAAATGTCTCATACATCTAACCTGGTATCCAACTTTTGGAATTCAACTTACGGGTTGTCCATAAACTTATCATGAATTGCACTGAAAATTAGTTATTTTTAGTGACACACATTCTGTTAAACTTCAAATAAATAGCTAAAGACCTGCAGGAGCGATTAAATACATGCAATTCTGCATAGCCCCAAAACTACCTTGCTAAACTATGCTAAAGAAAATGCAAAAGACAATTTTCAAACCTAACAGTAAATTGAAATTTGGTATAATGACCTATTGATGATTGTCGGTCACTCTTAAGGCTACGGAGCAAAAAGCTTGGATATTTTGAGAACACAATAGATGTACACCAGAGGTCTTCCTTATTTTTAAAATAAGTTGTTCCTGACGTCAGAAAAGATTTTTGGAAATTTGATATTTTTCCTTCGAGTTCTGTTGTTCAACGCAGAGAAACGGAGACTGGATACGAAAAATAGAAGGAAAATAGGCAGAGCGCTGTAAACTTGATTTGTGGGTGAAACTGTTGCACGTTCTCTCTTTTCAAAGTTTCATACAAATTGGCAGAAAAACAAAGCTACAGGAAGAGGATTTTTGATATCCCTATGTTAAACGTCCATAGACTAACAATGGGAAAGTAGAGATTTAAGGACCGACGTGAAAAAATTTTGAAAACTACCTTCTCGTTAACAGATCAATTCCATACTTGGCACATACTAAGAAAATGCCTCATACATCTAACCTGGTATCCAACTTTTGGAATTCAACTTACGGGTTGTCCATAAACTTATCATGAATTGCACTGAAAATTAGTTATTTTTAGTGACACAACATTCTGCTCAACTTAAGATAAGTAGCTAAAGACCTGCAGGAGCGATTAAATGCCTGCAGTCCTGCATAGCCCCAAAACTGCCTTGTTAAACTATACTAAAGAAAATGCAAAAGACAATTCTCAAACCTAACAGTAAATTGAAATTTGGTACAATGACCTATTGATCATTGTCGGTCACTCTACTACGGAGCAAAAAGTTTGGATATTATGAGAACACCATAGATGTACTCCAGAGGTTTCCCTAATTTTGAAAACAAGTTGTTATTGACGTCAGAAAAGATTTTTGGAAATTTGATATTTTTCCTTCGAGTTCTGTTGTACAACGCAGAGAAACGGAGACTGGATGCGATACATATAAGGAAAACAGGCAGAGAGCTGTAACCTTGTAATCTTGCTTCTGAGTGAAACTGGTGCACGTTCTCTCTTTTCAAAGTTTCAAAGAAATTGACAGAAAATCAAAGGCACAAGAAAAGGATTTGTGACCTCCCTGTGTTAAAGGGAAATGCGTTTATCTCAGCTACAATTGACATGTCCCTTATACTTTTACAGTTTAATGCTTTGACGGTGTACATTCAAAAATTGAAAAGAAATAAGGGGGTCACCGATGCTATGAGAGAAATAAAAAACTGAAAGATCGCGTACTTTCACTATAAAAACCTTTGTGAAAACGAAGAAATTTCAATCAAAATGCAAAATTAACACATAATCAAAATTGGCAATTGCCTCATTTTTTTCCCTGTTTGAAAAACACGTCATACGAAATGTTTAAGCAAATAAAAATATATGTCACCGTATGAATAAGAGAATTATACAATCTTTTTGACAAAATCCCATTGACTCAATGGATAAATGGTGAAAACAGTGTAATATGATTTTAATGAACAATATATTAACACAGGCCCTTCTAGGAACAAAATATCAATACAATATAAAATATCAAAAAAATATAAATGCAAAATCACACATAATCACAATTGGCAATTGCCTCATTTTTTCCCTGTTTGAAAAACACGTCATACGAAATGTTTAAGCAAATAAAAATATATGTCACCGTATGAATAAGAGAATTATACAATCTTTTTGACAAAATCCCATTGACTCAATGGATAAATGGTGAAAACAGTGTAATATGATTTTAATGGACAATATATTAACACAGGCCCTTCTAGGAACAAAATATCAATTCGGACCGTTTCTGCACACTGCCCTATTTGTCTTTGAAAAGAATTTTTCGACCTAGACGGATTTAGTAGTTATTTATACTGTGTAAATATGGATTCAAATTCAGCGATATTCAATGTAATGCGCATTTCGGTGGCTAGATGGTGCAGAGATACCCGCATTTCCCTTTAACGCATGAGCTTCTTTGCGCAATTTACAAAAATATTCGAACTTTCTGTATACTACGATCTGTGTAAGGGACTGAGGGTGGATCAGATAGAAGGTACCCAAACCTCAGGTAAGGCGTTATAGAAACTACATTAGTTCAACAATGTACAGTACAGATGCAAGTGCACATGGTGCATAGTGTGAATAATTCAATGCGCATGCGCGACGTAGAAATTTGAGCCATTTTTGGAATGCTATTTTCAGCGATTTTAGCCCTCAGTTTGACAACGTGTGGCTTGGGGTGAAATATGCCAAAAGGGGCAGGCGTAAAAAAAGTGTCATGCAGGCAAAGGTCTGAGGCAACCATATTCTTTTCTTTTTAATATGCGGCCATGAACCTATACCCTAACCCTAATATACAAAGTTGTACAATGATTTATCATATCATATTTTGTGTCCATTCAAACTTCATGACCACTGTAGTGTTTTGCACACAGCCAGTTGTGTGCTGTCACCTTCGCCCTTATGTAATATTTGCTGACCTCAGTAAATGTATTCATAAATCTATATTTATGGCGAACACTGTTTCAACAGTACCAAGACAAAGATACCCTGGCAAACATTCTTTGAGCGCAGTTCCAAATTCCTAGTTCTTCGCACATAGCCATACCATCAGCAAATAATATGCATGTTTTATTTTCCAGGTTCTCAGCATAACCGTTTCTTTTCTGTTTGTGTTGGGACCACAAACATGCACATGTAAAGCTCTGCAATGTTTTACCATATCTAATTCTGTGCCCGTTCACAGCTATTCACAGCTATTTGTCTGCTCTTTCTTGCTCCTTTATGTAATATATATGCTGTGTTGAAGAAATGTAGCTAGAAATGTATATTTAAGGCGAACACTATTTCAACAGTACTAATACTAGTTTGAGCAAAATTATATAAAAATACCTGTACAAAATTAATTGAATCCCTTTTACAGTGCTGCTGCACTTACAGTTTTGATCGAACAAATTTAGTGTGGTTATTACATAAATGAAATCAGTGGTTAAGAAAATACAAGCAGCTAGTTAGTTCATCAACATTTAACGCTAAGTGCTGTTTGCTATTGTGGGTTCGACTCCCACAGGGTGCTTGCATAGCGATTTCTTATGCAAAGAATAAGCGCTCTCTGGTGATAGCACAGCCCGCGTTAAGTATGGACATTTAGGTCTTGTCCGATAACTTTTAATTGATCAAGCTCTAAATAACTGTTCTAGTTAATCAAGTTTATGAAGCTTTAGAAGTAACACGCTGCTGCAGTGAAACCGTTATTTTTATGCTATTTTTAATGATGTAGAAAATTTTTCGACCAAAACTATAGGCGGAGAAGCTTTTATAGACATTTTCTGACACACATACACTTTTAATAATCAACTCCTTATCCATTCAACACTTTCTTTAGTATGTAGCACTTCCCGTAATACTACTGCTATTATATGCGGAAATTTTCGTTTGTAACTATTTTACTGGTAACATGTCCTAGTCTAACACTTATCTTGCTGCGCTATTACCGGAGAGTGCCAGTTGATTGCATAAAAAATCGTTATGCAAGCACTCTGTGGGAGTCGAACCCACAAAAGCAAACAACGAAAAAGTGCTGACTAAAACATATATTTATGACCGTTTTCGTGTTTCTTTCCCAACGATTTTACTCACAACGATTTATATCCATGGCAGACTTCGGATAGTAGCACAAGATCGCCATGAACCCTGCAATTGTAGAAAAAAAAACAAGAGAAAACACTCTATTATTTAAAATAAGAACATATCAAGCAAATAAGAATTCATATATTTTTCGATATTTGCGAAACAAGGCACTATAGTCAAAGTTAGTCTTTTCTGGAATAGACTTACTTAGATGAAGGGCAATTCAATTTCTATTATTCTCTATAGATTTCAATTAGATCGAGACTCTCGAAAAGTCTATTTCGGAATGTATTCACTTTGTCGATAGTACCCAATTTCGCCTGCAAAGAAAATATGCAGATGTTTAGTTACTTGGTGCATTGCTATTTTAAACAATAGTGTGTTTCAATTATAGATTACTAAATGTTGCACCCGACTGTACACGGGATTGCTTCATCAATCACCAAGAAACGAAGAAAGAAACTTCATCCTCACTCGACCATTCTCTACCTAAACATTTGTGTGCACTCGCATCCACCCTTATGTAATATATGCTGTCTTGACGAAATATGCACAAAAATGTATATTTACGGCTAACACTTGCAACGGTACCAATTTAATGGTAACTTGGCAACTTTACTTGAGCGCAGTTCCAAACTACTTACCTATTTTGGGTGGCCCACCCCGCTATCTGAAAATAATTGAAAATGATACAATTTGTTCATTGTACTAATGTGTAATTATTGAAAACATATTTGGCGCAAAGCTAGACAATGCCGATACCTTACTAATGCAATAAAATTTTGGGTGGCTCACCCCCTCTCTGGGATGTGAGCGGGAAAGGCCCAATCCCCGTGCACTTATACCACAGATATAAGAAAGAAATATGGTAATAAACACTTTATCGTATCGATTTAGTCATTGAAAATTAAACATATTATACACTAGTTAAATTCAAATGATCAAATATAGGAAACAGTGCCGCTCAGTTCAAACCCTGGCCATGGTGGTGCGTTTTGGGTGGTCCCCCCTGCTATCTGAAAATAAGAAGAAAAATGACACATTTTCGACTTTATCTGCTATCTGAAAATAAGGAGAAAAATGACACATTTTCGGCTTTATCCTGATTATTGTACCGATTTGAAAACTGATATTTAGCACAAAGCTGGACCCTATTACTACTCTTCTAATGCCGCAAACGCTTTGCCGCCGCAACCACTCCGAGTAGCAGCGCGCAAATCCCGACCCCCGGGCTCGTGTATCATACATTTCCCTCCTACTTGCTTAAAGATGTGTTTCAATACTGGGGATCGGCGTGCCGCTTCAATCCACGCTATATAATCACATAGAATTCAATTGCTCTCGCTTTGAGGCACCTCAGTGATTAGCTCCGAGTCAGCTCTAATTTTACCTGATATATCTCTGTCACAGCTACGACGCCTTCCATTATTCCGTTAATAGGGGTCAACTTATATTATCTGAGGCACGAATCCTGCACACCAATACCCTATTATTCAAATATTTACAGAAAGTTCATGCCTAAAATACCCTATTTGAAGAGCATGCACAATTTTTAAATGGGCTACATATCTTTTATTTCTTCGCAAATGTGTAGAAACGTTACTTGCACATTCACCTGTCAAACGTTTTTAACATTCCGGCCTTTAAATATCATGTGACAAAATTAAAGTGACTAGAAATTTAAATACAAACGTGTCCAAAGACATGACCTAGCCGAATTACCAAACAAAGAAAGAGAGAAAAACTCTGAAATGAATACTGTTAGGCCAAAAAATGAAGAACTTTGTTTCTTGACGTAACTTTTTCATAATTTTCATACAGAAAAACGAATTTTCAAGAGTGGGAGCTACCCGGAAAGGGATGTTGGAGAGGTTGGGTTTTGACGATTCACGTATTTACTGATATTTACACAATTTTATAATATTTTTAAATTCCACCATTTCGGCATTTTTTTTTTTTTTGTCGTTTGCGAAAAATGCAAAGTCCAGGAGGAGAAGCACCCAAGAAACTTTCGATTAAAATTTTATAACTATTTGAAAAAGACTGAGAGAAATGAATGGTTTGACAATTTAGTTATTTATTACCATTTATTCCAGTTTGTTGCCAAACTTCAAAAGTCCGCCGTTTCGGCGGTTTTTGGCGAACCGCGAAAAAATAATAGCCTGGAAGGCGAACCTCTGGGAAACATCCCTGCGTAACATCTAAACGATTGGAGTAAAGCTGTAGGAGGAGTGGCATTTTAAAAATGGGTCAAAACGGGCACCAAAAGTGCCGCCATTGTCAGTTTTTTGTCAATCGTCCAAAAAAGTAATAGGCAGGTGATGAACCACTCGGGAAACATCCCTGCGCAATATTAAAACGAATGTAGCAAAACTGTACGAGGAGGAGCATTTTAAAGAAAAAGTTAAACATTCGTACATACATTCAAGCCCCTATAGTGATACGACTAAAGGGTTATAGATTATCTGCAAAATGTATACTCAAATAATCGATAAATGAAAAATTATGTATTAATTTATTCTGTACACCCACAGTATTTAACTTTTGCTTTTTTTCTATACTTTTTGAAATATCAGTTCAAAAGCTTTTGGCGGATTACAAAATTTATTGTCACTATTCAATGTAATAGAATATGCTCCCTGTACACAAACAAATGTCACTTTTGTGTGGCAGATTTGTAGCTTTTTCTTTGTAGTTATATTCTTTCCTTTTAAGAAAGCGTGACAAAGAAGTATATATGATTACCGTTGTATTTTGGCATATGCCAATAAAGCATATGCCATATAAGACTTGTCGTATCTAGTACAATGTGACCGCAGAGCCGCAGTTGGCTTAAATATCCTTATATAGCGAGGAATTGAAGTGGTACGTTGAAACCCTTTCAGCAGGCCGCTTCTTGGAGCTCCCCATTAATTAGCTCCAAGAAACGGCCCGCTACTGAGGTTCGGCGTATATACCAAGTAAAAATAATGAAACGCTGATTTGGAGCTACTCAGTGATATGTAGCTCACTAAAATTTGTGCCTGTTTTTTTTTTCGCATGAATTTGAGGTAAATGCACGAATATTAGGCACTTTTATGCTCGATTTGAGCCTCAGGACAATTTGACCCCTATCAGCGGAACAGCGGAAGGGCTGCATCTGCTGCGCGGGATGTGCGGGAATCCCGGATTCGTGAAACAATCCTCGATCACGCGCTTTTCGAAAAAAATACCACAAAATTGCAACAGCAGTGCGAGATTTTGAAATTAGGAAAACAAATAACGTATTTACATTGCATGTTTCTTTCTGTTTTTTTTTTAATATTCTTTTCTGCCACACTTACGTATATATGCATTACTTGTTTGCTAAAACTTGGAAGACAAGACGTTGGCTGTTTTACTTTGATAAAATAACAGCAACCTGTCAATTGAGTTTGCTGTATGTGTGCCTATACATATGATCCCGCACTCTAATTCCAAATCTCGCGCTTCTTTCAAATAGGTGCAGGATTGCCCACAATTTTACGATTTTGCAGAGAAACAGCCATACAGGTAAATGCAAGGAAGAGCTGACTCGAAGCTAATCACTGATGTGCCTCGAAGTGAGAGCAACTGAATGTTTTATATAGCGGGAAATTGAAGCGGTACCCCGATCCCCAGTACCGAGACACCTTTAAGCCAGTACTTTTCTTTTTTTTTCTTTATTAGACCTCCCCGACCAAGGGGAGACATATAGTGTGTGCACGTTCTTTGTGTGTATGTAAGTACGTGTGTGTGTGTGTTTTGTCACTTATTCAAGTAATAAAGTACGCTCCCTGTGTGCAAGCAAATGTCAATTATTGCGGGAGATTAGTAGTTGTTTCCGTATTCTTTTCTTATAAGAAAGCGTGACACAGAAGTTGTATATCGTTACCGTTGTATTTGGGGCCTTTAGCATTTGCCAATAAGGACTTGTGGGTTGTCGACTCTAGCATAATGTGGCCGCAGAGCTGCAGTTGGTTTAAATATCCTTATATAGCAAGGAATTGAACCGGTACGTTGAAACCCTTTTAGCATGCCGCTTCTTGGAGCTACTCTTTGATTAGCTCCAAGAAGCGGCCGGCCGGCTACTGAGGTTCGGCGTACATATCAAGTAAAGATAATGAAGAGCTGACTTGGAGCTACTCAGTGATATGTAGCTCACTAAAAGTTGTGTTTTCTTTTCGCATGAAATAGCAGTAAATGCACGAATATTAGATACTGTTAGGCTTCGCAGCTTTGACAGAGATATACCAGGTACACGGCTGCATCGGCTGCGCGGGATGTGCGGGAATCCCGCGCTTCTTGAAACAATCCCGCACTATCCCCGGCTCTTTTCGAAAGCAATCCCGCACAATTGTAACAGCAGAACGAAATTTTGAAATTATGAAAACTAGTAACGTATTTACATTGCATGTTTACTTTCTGCCACAGTTACGTAGACGTGAACCAACTCCATTGTGCACGCAATTTAGTTTTGTCTTCAAAGAGGAAGGTTATAAGGCACCATACGATCGAATAGTATATCGCTCCCCTCGCATGCGGTTCGTATAACAGCACAGAAATAGAAATAAACCTAAATTTCGAACAACTTTTATGCATCTACGTAACGGCATATTGTAAAAAGAATGGATATGTACCTAGAAGAGCTGACTCGGAGCTATTCAGTGATGTGCCTCATAATTCACACTATGCACAATGTGCACTTGCATCTGTACTGTACATTGTTGCACAAATGTACTTTCTATAACGCCTTACCCGAGGTCCAGATTAATCTTATCTGACCCACCCTCAGCACCCTTACACAATATGCAGTATATAGAAAGTTCGAATATTTCTGCCTCTTGCGCGAAGAAGGGCACGCGTTAAATAATATCTCTTGTTCCTTTAAATATGGTTGCCCTAGAGCTTTGCCTGCATAGCAGTTTTTTTAACGCTTGACCTTTTTTTACTTTTTTCACCCCAGGCCACACGTTGTCAGATTGAGAGCTAAAATCACTCAAAATTGCATTTCCAAAATCGCTCGAATTTCTACTTCGCGCATGCGCAGCGAATAATACACACTATGCGCAATGTGCACTTGCATATGTACTGTACATTGTTGTACAAATGGACTTTCTGTAACGCCTTACCTGAGGTCCAGGTACCCCTCATCTAATCCACCCTCAGCAATCTTACACAATATGCAGTATATAGAAAGTTCGAATATTTCTGTCTCTTGCGCGAAGAAGGGCACGCGTTAAATAATATCTCTTGTTCCTTTAAATATGGTTGCCCTAGAGCTTTGCCTGCACAGCAGTTTTTTTAACGCCTGACCTTTTTTTACTTTTTTCACCCCAGGCCACACGTTGTCAGACTGAGAGCTAAAATCGCTCAAAATCACATTTCCAAAATCGCTCGAATTTCTACTTCGCGCATGCGCAGCGAATAATACACACTATGCACAATGTTCACTTGCATCTGTACTGTACATTGTCGTACAAATGGACTTTCTATAACGCCTTACCTGAGGTCCAGGTACCCCTCATCTGATCCACCCTCAGCACCCTTACACAATATGCAGTATATAGAAAGTTCGAATATTTCTGCCTCTTGCGCGAAGAAGGGCACGCGTTAAATAATATCTCTTATTCCTTTAAATATGGTTGCCCTAGAGCTTTGCCTGCATAGCAGTTTTTTTAACGCCTGTCCTTTTTTTACTTTTTTCACCCCAGGCCACACGTTGTCAGACTGAGAGCTAAAATCGCTCAAAATCACATTTCCAAAATTGCTCGAATTTCTACTTCGCGCATGCGCGGCGAATAATACACACTATGCACAATGTACACTTGCATCTGTACTTTACATTGTTGCACAAATGTACTTTCTATAACGCCTTACCCGAGGTCCAGGTACCCCTTATCTGATTCACCCTCAGCACCCTTACGCAATATGCAGTATATAGAAAGTTCGAATATTTTTGCCTCTTGCGCGAAGAAGGGTTCGCGTTAAAAAATATCTCTTGTTCCTTGAAATATGGTTGTCCTATGGCTTTGCCTGCATAGCAGTTTTTTAACGCCTGACCCTTTTTACTGAGAGAAACGAATAATGAAGAGCTGAATTTGAGTTATGAAATGTGTACGAATTCTCTTAAATCCCACGTAAATCAAGGGACAATGCATATTTATTATCGCTTAAATTATACATGCGCATATAGATTTTTCTGACACGAGGGAGAGGAGAACGAATGGCTACAGTACATCCAAATTGGTGAAATCAAAAAGAACATCTCCGTGGTTCAAAATAAATTTATTTTGTCAAATATCACAAAAAGATGCACATATAAGTCGATAAGGTTGCAAAGCTTGCAGCAGGCTTATTTAGTGGAGTTTGAATTTAGCTTTTTTGCTGTCACCAATTATGATCTACTCTAGCCAATTCTATCTCCTCTCCCTCGTATATGTTCGAAAATAAAACAGTGAATCTGAATATGAAAAACTAGCAGAAACGAGTAATGAAGAGCTGACTTGAAGCTATCAAATGTTTACGAAGAGAACAAACGGTTACACTGGAAACAGTTTCTAACTCTGTTAAATCCCACGTAAACAAGTGAGAGCTGACTTGGAGCTATCACATGTTTACGAAAAGGAGAACAAACGGTTACAGTAAATTCAAATTGTTGAAATTAAAACAAGCCCCGACACTAACTCACATTATTTATCGCCCAAGATTGTTACTAGAGTCGTATGATACCACAATTTCATTTTCTCGGTAATAAAGACCTAACTCAAATTATTCCGATTATTTATTTACTTATTCTAACTTCTTCGAATACATACATGCAATTTCATTCACAAAATTTACCATAGAGAAAAAAATAAATTAGGAAAATTTTACTATCGCCCAAGACTTGTAAATATCACTCGCGTTGTACGACAGCATAATTTCATTTTCTAAGAAATATAAACCTACAAATACACAAACAATAATAACATAGGCAAAACACAATTTAGCCATTTTATGCTTTAAAAGCAGGTTTCTATTTGTTAACCTCGTTTACTGGTACCCCAAAAGGTGAAAGGCACAAAAAACAGGTTTCAGTAGCAGGTGTCTCCCCAAGGCTGGAGTTTTATATAAAAAACATTAGGGAGACACACGATTAAACAAAAATGTCTATATCTTTAAATACGTCTTTTTCAGGGAATTTTTTTAATCAACCATAATAAAAAGGCAATATCAAGAAGATTTATGTTAAAAAAAATCAAATTGTGCCCTGATAAGAAAAATATTTAGCAAAATAAAATATTTCTCCCTAAGGTCTATTATTAAACATTGTCTCACCAAGGTCGGTTTCATATATATATATATATATATATATATATATATATATATATATATATATATATATATATATATATATTGTATAATAGACTTCACAATGCCAATGACTTGTACCATAATTGTTAAAATTCCCGTTTACAACAATCCTCTCAATTTTGACATTCTTCCCGCTTTATTTGATATATTTCCAATTTTTCTACATTCTTCCCGGTATTATTGATAAACTTCCCGGTAGGCATTATCGTTCATTGACATAATTCCCGTTTTTTGACATTCTTCCCACACCAATTTACAAACTTCCCGGTATTCTTTGATATTCTTCCCGCCAATTATGTTTTGATATATTTCCCATTTTTCTACATTCTTCCCGGTATTATTGATAAACTTCCCGGTAGGCATTATCGTTCATTGACATAATTCCCGTTTTTTGACATTCTTCCCACACCAATTTACAAACTTCCCGGTATTCTTTGATATTCTTCCCGCCAATTATGTTATTATTATTATTATTATTATTATTATTATTATTATCATTATCATTATTATTGTTTCTGTTGATTCACTTAGTAAAACTGTAAATACTGCATAAAGTACTTTAGTTTCCTATTATTTTATAAAGTACTTATGTTTTAAAGACTTAGAGATTTGCCTATGGAGACATTTACAGGGTGCCAGTTTTCATTTTCTGCTACCGCTGGTGTCGTATGGTTATACAGTGAATTTCGTCGAGATACGCCTCGGTGGCCACAGCTTCTCCTGTTATGCAAACGCGTATGACTGACAATTAACTTCCATCTTTTTTCTACATTTTCAAAATCACGTTCACTTAACACTGTACCTCTGAATTTGCTATGAAGCGTGATCAAATTAAAACTGATATATGAAAGGTGAAATTGTAAATATGCCATTGTTATAGCTTTCATTTATGTACTATTCAATAGATTTGTCAATTACATCGATTAAAAAGCATACTTTATTTGGCTGAATTAGTTTCATAGTCTATGCTGATTGTGCAGTTGCCAATCACAATGATGTCCTTAAGATACTCTGTTTTGATTGCGGATAAAATTAACCAAACATATTGTGTGATACAAAGAATTACAATGATACAAAATCTCAAATAAATCGGTTTGCAGAAAGTAAAATATAAATAAAAATTGTTATTGCTGATTTTAATATTGAGAACTTTGATATACAATTCTCTTAAAATTTGGTCCAGCTTGTGGCAGTAAATGTGCAAAATG
This sequence comes from Protula sp. h YS-2021, assembly GCA_949752745.1. NCBI lineage: Eukaryota > Metazoa > Annelida > Polychaeta > Sabellida > Serpulidae > Protula > Protula sp. h YS-2021. The sequence continues at coordinate 103,503,614 of OX457025.1, read as the reverse complement.
GAGTTGGAGATAACTGGAATATAGGCAGTCTACAAGTGGATGAGCTCAGTAGGAGGCTTTCGTACTTCTTTGTACAGATCAATGCTCCATGGACGGGGAGCTGACAGATGCTCCCTCAGCATCAGTCGCTATGATTTCGAATAAAACACATTCCCGGGAGGCAACGCATGTTCCGATTGGTTGCTATGCGTGTCCGGCTAAATGACCCATAAGTGCTTCCCGCTTACTCTGAAAAAAATCCCTTTTTCCACCAAACGCAGAATTGGTCTGAAAGAACCGCCCCCCCGTCTTTTTATGCGAAAAGCGAGGTAGTCAAATTACGTATCCCCATCCCTTTTTTAACAAAATTGGCACTCCCCGCGGTCCATCAATTACTCCTTCCCTTTTCGTCATGTGTTTAGACACACATGCTAAAACGTTTGATACCAAGTGCCCAATATCCCCGGGGGTGGGATAGAGCATTATTCAGTAATATAAAGACCCCTGGGTTTGATTCTGGACAGGGAAGGTAAAACATGGTATTTCTCCTATTGCCTCTGCTAATCGAATGCACCGGGTAATGCACCACAGAAGTCAAAACTAACATCTTTTCGGTCTTCCCACCACCTCTTTATTCTGACTAACCTTTTCGGTCTTCCCACCAGCACTTTTTTTCTGACTAAACTTTTCGGTCTTCCCACCACCACTTTTTTTCTGACTAACCTTTTCGGTCTTCCCACTACCTCTTTTATCTGACTAACCTTTTCGGTCTTCCCACTACCTCTTTTATCTGACTAACCTTTTCGGTCTTCCCACCACCTCTTTTTTCTGACTAACCTTTTCGGTCTTCCCACCATCTCCTTTTCCTGACTAACCTTTTCGGCCTTCCCACCACCTCTTTTTACTGACTAACTTTTTCGGTATTCCCACCACCTCTTTTTTCTGACTAGCCTTTTCGGTCTTTAAACCACCTCATCTTTCTGACCAACCTTTTCGGTCTCCCCAACATCTCCTTTTCGTGACTAACCTTTTCGCCCTTCCCACCACCTCTTTATTCTGACTAACCTTTTCTGTCTTCCCACCATCTCCTTTTCCTGACTTATCTTTTCGGCCTTCCCACCACCTCTTTTTTCTGACTAATTTTTTGGTCTTTAAACAACCTATTTTTTCTAAGTAATCGTTTTGGTGTTCCAACCACCCCTTTTTTCTGACTAACCTTTTTGGTGTTCCAGCCATCTCTTTTTCCTGACTAATCTTTTCGGTCTTCCCACCACTCCTTTTTTCCGACGAACCTTTTCGGTTCTTCCCACTATCTCTTTTATCTGACTAACCTTTTCAGTATTCCCACCACCTCTTTTTTCTGACTAACCTTTTCGGTCTTCCCACCACCTCTTTTTTCTAACCTTTTCAGTCTTCCCACCACACCATTTTTCTGACTAACCTTTTCGGTCTTCCCACAACCCCTTTTTTGTAAAGAATCTGTTCGGTCTTCCCACCATCTCTTTTATTCGACTAACCTTTTCAGTCCTCCTACCACCCCTTTTCTGATTAACCTTTTCGGTCTTCCCACAACCTCTTTTTTCTGACTAACCTTTTCGGTCGTCCCACCATCTCTTTTTTCTGACTAACCTTTTCGGTCTTCCCACCACCTCTTTTTTCTGACTAATCTATTCAGTCTTCCAACCACACCATTTTTCTGCCTAACCTTTTCGGTCTTCCCACCACCTATTTTTTCTGACTTACCTATCCATTCTTCCCACCACACCATTTTTCTGACTAACCTTTTCGGTCTTCCCACTACCTCTTTTATCTGACTAATCTTTTCGGATTTCCCACCACCTCTTTTTTCTCACTAACCTTTTCTCTCTTCCCACCACCTCTTTTTCTGACTAACCTTTTCGGTCTTCCCACCACCTCTTTTTTCTGAATAACCTATTTGGTCTTCCAACCCCCTCTTTTTTCTAACAATTTTTGTATTTACCCTCTGAACACTTTTTGTTGCTTTATCTTCGGTGCGTATTTGCAGATAAGTTCTCAAAAATATGAATGGGTACTGCATAATGAGACATTGTATGAAGCAAGTATATTCTGCGTCCCTAACACCACATACCACACACAAATCTCGCACAATAATGGATTGGAATATATATTCCAATATTAATTCTGTACAACAACATTAAAATTTACTGCTTTTAACAAATAATTCACATGTAGCACCGAAGTTAAAACTATCGAGACCGGCTTTTTGTCCCGATAATGCCTAATTTAATAGGATGTCCAGATAAATAAATCAAGGGTCTCTTCTAAATCATCTGGTATATAAACCATTTGTATATTGGTGTTTGTATGTATATAACCATTGGTACGGAATTGAGACGCCAAGTTTATTCAGGTTTCTTTGCTAAAAAAATAAGAGAAAAGTAAAGAAAAACAGGACTGAAAGAATATGTTAGTGCGTTGTGGAAGGTGTCCGGCTATGTAGTTTTATAACGGCTTTGCAAGTAAACGAATATAATGGGGTTCGTCAGGGTAATGCTATATATGCTTTTAATGTTTTTTTCTATAGAAATCTTAGTCATTGCTGAAAAGTGGTGCCAACATATTACAATTTCTCAAATTCTTCTCGAATATGATCTTTCAACCAATATTGAGTGCTAACTTAAATCCACAAAGATTCCATAAACTCACACTGACTTGTTATACCAATCAACTAAAGAGATTTTAAATCAATGCATCTGATTTAAGAAACTCCCCCCACACACAGATTCGGTGTTCTACGAGGACATATATAAAAAGTTATTAAAAGTATTGGGTAAGAATTGATATTTCATGAAACTAATGGACGTTAGAGCTAATATACCTACTCGACATTTACAGGTTGATTTCAGCTGTTCCAAATCACTGACATAACACTTGTAAAAACATAAACATAAAGATGTTGAAATAAGCACTACTGTCATCATAGGCTTGATAAATTATGAAAACGAAATTTGAAAAATGAAATGATCAACGATTCTAAATAAAGAATAAACATCTAATAAATAGCAAACATCTAACAAAAAACATGGGATATAAAATTATAAATTCATTCATTTATACTAAAGTCTGACCACACATTATCTGAAGTTGACAGCAGAGTATAGACTTGCAGTATCATCTGCAAATTGTTAAGTGATTTGTTGAGTACCCAGTCTTCCAAGTTTTCTGAAACGTTCTAGAATAATGGATAAGAAAACGGATGTTTCCAAATAGGATAAAATTAAAACTGTCGGGGTACTTGAGAAAAATTATATACAGAATTACCATTCGCGGAAAATTCTATACTGAAGTTCATATACACCCGATATACCAATGTAAGCCAAAAGTCAATATACACCCAATATATCAATGTAAGCCAAAAGTCAAACATATCTTTTTCTATTTATTAAATATCTTAAAGCTGTTGTACAGCTTGAAAATTGTTGTGTTCCTCAATTGAGAATATCATTATAATTCCTTCCCAGGGAGAAAGGGTTATTGATAAGACATATGTTATTATGATTACGCAAAAAAAAAAAACGCGTAGAAAGGGGAGAGATAATTTTGAGACCAGAAGCGTCCGCACGGTGTGCCAAATAGGTTAAAAGTGGCGAGGTAATTTTTCAGTACTCTGCGTTTTCCAAAAAGGGGTTTAAAGCATTGTTTAAACCCAGTACTCAGGAGTCATGAATAGGCATGGTAACAGGTTGGAAAATGAGCTCCCCCTGGCATTTCTTACACATGCAGTTATTATCATGCACATATTCTTGTATAGATATCCATAACTGCAGCTGGAGACACTTTTGTATCTACAATTTACATTAGTGAAAGTTTATTTTAATTTTGAAATTGAAAACCAAGTGATTAAAAAACGATAAAAAATGATATCAGGATGACACAGACGGTCATAAATTTGCTGATAAGAAACCAAACAGTTATATAAAAGTGACGTCATGATGACGTACAAGTTGACTAAGACACTGGCAATAATGAAATTAATAAAGCAGATGCAATGATGGCCAAAATATAATCAACCAAATACTCCATTAGCCAATCCAATTATCCATGAAATAACTGATCAAATAATCAAATAACCAGTCAAATAATCAAATAACCAATCAAAATGCATTTAAAACTCTTGTATCTGGCAAGGTAGTTTACTCCACTGTTTGATTTTTTGACGTCGACCTTTGATCATCACAATGAATGACTTGAGTTTAAGGCACGGATATCCCAAGCTCTTGATGCCCCAGTCCGAGCCACATATGCGGCAGAATATTTTCGTTATTCCAAGCTTTCTCTCCTTTTCTTTGTGGTGATCTTTTTCGATGTACTAAACACACAAACGTTTTCTTTCTGTTGACATTACGATTGCCAAGTTGTTGGTCTATTTTTTGCATAATAACTCACATCACCCAGGATAAATGTACACAGATTCTTGCTGTATGACACTTTCAGCGTTTCGACGTTATCATTGCTTCTGTCTAGTATTGATTTTACGACTGATTGCAACGTAATCTTTATAATGCATACAAGCTGTACTTAGCGGTCTATAGATCTTATCTAATGTGTTCGCTAGGGATAACGCTGAGGGAAACAAAATAAAACTGCAACTTTCCAAATAATGTACTAAACTGTGATGCTTTTCATGCAATATAAATTCTGACTGGTAATTTCTTTTTTTATTTCGTGGTAATTTTCTCTGTTCTAAACACATATTGAATCTTGACACACCTTTTCTTGAAACTTCTCATCGGGTATGATGTAGTGACAGCGTTCTAACAGTCTGACGTCACTGGCGAAGCAGACGTGATTCGAATTGTCTACGCAACCGGCGCAAAGAAGTTCAACATCACTCGCATTGTTCTGGCTATAACAAACACCAAGCAACATCAAATAACACATGCGCTAAAAAGATTCTGGTGGAGGGTTAAGCATTCTTTTAACAGGTTTCAAATTGAATTTTTGGCTTATGCTCTTATTAAAAGTTAAAAGTGAAAATACCACAGTAGCGGATTCCGAGTGGAGAGGAGAGGGGGGTTCAGTGGTTTCAAAACCCATCCCATCCTCTCTAATTTCTAAATAAAATTAGACTGTCAAACTTCACATTTCTATAAAAGCTTTAAATAGTAAACTTGCAACTTAGGGTGATTTTTCTAGCTAACTACCTCCTTACTCTCTTGAACAAAACCTCCACCCTACAAAACTGCCGACGCATAAACGACGTCGTTAATCTATAAATTGCATCGGCAGCGTTAGCAGCGGATTTTAAACATCGTTTATACGTCGGATATACGGCGGAATATATACGCATTTTTAGAAACATCGTATATACGTCGAAAATGCGTCGTAAAAAAAGATGCCGATATTGCCAACGCGTATTATACGTATTTTTTTAAACGTCTATAAAACGCAAATTTTCCTATGTATAAACGACGTCGGACATATATCGGAAAAAAGATGCCGATATTGCCATCGTATATTACACGTATTATTTTATACGTCTATAAAACGCATATTTTCCTATGTATAAACCACGTCGGAAATGTCGATATTGCCATCGTGTATTATACGTATTTTTATACGTCTATAAAACGCATATTTTCCGATGGTTATTCGACGTCGGAAATTTATCGATTGACGTTTTGTAGGGGACATTATGAAGAATCAATGGTGGAGCATTATGAATATACTTGAAAATTATCGTTTGTCTCAATAAACTATCCCTCAGCAAACATAAAGGAGGAAAAGACAATACAAATAACTAAATTTAAAAGCGTCAGCGGTAACAAAAAAAAAGAAAATGTAAGAAGTAAACTTTTTGGGACGAAATAGAAACGTTAAACCACTTAATTACACTGCCGAGGCAGCAGCCGCCGTAGAGTAGAGGTATGTTCCGCGCCTAAGATGCAAGAGGTCCCCGGTTCAAACCCGAGTAAGTACTAGTGTTCAGTTGCAATATATAAATATGCTATGTTGTATATTAATATGCTTTGGTGTATGTATGAATATGTGAATTATGACTGGTTGGTAAGGGTTCAATGGGTCAGTTAAAGCTAGAAGCAATTTTTTTTTCAAATGCGCACACGCATTTTTTATACGTCTAAAAAACGCATATTTTTCGATTGTCACTTGGTCGGAAATGCGTTGAAAAACCTCGGAAATATGCATTTTATACGTATAAAAATCATCGGAAATTCGTCGGAAATGCATCGGAATATAAACGTATAACCGACGTGTAGTCGACGGTTTGTAATACGTCGGATATGCGTTGAATATATGCATAAAAAACTTCGTTCGGAAAATATGCGCATAAACGACTAATAAACGATTAGCAAAACGGAAAAATATGCGTATATCCGACGTATGTTGCCGATATTGCCGATGCATTTTATATGCATCTCCGACGTCGAAGAATTTGTAGGGCAACCGCCTCTGACTGTAACATAACTTGCAAGATTTAAAATATTCAAACCTCTTATGCAATGATATTTCTCGATCTTGTCTCTCCCAGTCTTTTAGAATTTTCCTCTGAATTGCCGCTACATGAGTCTGAAATTCTTGGGAGGACATTCGCTTGATCATTTCTATTGCACCTCTCATGATTACTTCTACACCGACATTTTTCTTCAAACAACATAAAAATGTGCCATAAAAACAAAGTGGCGGAAGACTGCTATAACCGTAGTGATCAATGACAATGCCGCTAGTGATCAATGACAATGAAGCTAGTAATCAAAGACAGTGCCACTAGCGATTTATGACAATGTCAGTAGTGATCAAAGACAATGCCGCTAGCGGTTTATGACAATGTCACTAGTGATCAAAGACAATGCCGCTAGCGGTTTATGAAAATGTCAGTAGTGATCAAAGACAATGCCTCTAGCGGTTTATGACAATGTCACTAGTGATCAAAGACAATGGTGCTATAGATAAATGACAATTTTGTGGATTCTCCTGGAGACATATAAATATTTAGATAATATGAAAAAGTGACAATGTGAATTGAAATATATAGATTTTTTACACTGTGAACTAAAAACTCCAGTTCAAAAAGTTTCGTAGCATTTGCACAAAAATGTTTAAAAAAAACCTCAAGTCCAGATTCTGATCCAAATTCAACGTTTTTTTTTCAACTTGGGCAAAAAATAACAGCGTGTTCATCAAACAAAATCATTTCTTTTACCCTGTCTTTTTCAGATGTTTCTAGCCAACCAATCACAATTTCTTTGCTATCGGCGGCTCGAGCTCTGCCTCGTGATTGGATCATATTGATTTCGTCAGTCACGTGATGGTATTTAACGGTCACATTACAAGCCTGAATATCAACACCTTCACTCGCCACGGTTGTACTAAAAGTGAAGTATTTTTGTGTCATTAATTTTATATCTTCACTATAAAAATTCTTTCACAACTCATTTGCAGGTTTGCACATACTAAACCAACACAAAACATATTTTTATTAGAAAGTGCCCATAGCTTTTTATTTTATTTATTTTATTTTTTATTTATTTTTTTAGGAAGGTTGTTTTGTTTAGCAAATGTGGACTTAAAAATCTGAGCATAATTTGAAGGATGTGTGTATATCATATATCATATCTTTCCTAACCTTGAAATTGATTCCAGTTGGGAAATTATTCGATATTCATCGACCATTTCACAGGACATTTTAGGACTGTGCCCTGAGGCACAAGACAAAGATATCGTCGAATGCTTAAATAGTCAATCTTCAAATAATAGATAAATAACGAAGATAAAAGATCAACGACGTAAAAGTGGGGATGTCAGGGGACAATAAGACCTGCCGAGATACAGTTAATCAAATAGCAAAAGGCATACAAAAAAAGCTATTTTTTCACGACAGACCGAGCTAGAGATAATTTACAATCGCGAAGGAATTGGATCAAACAGAAGTTTGTTCCAATTCGCGGTATTTGTCCAGTCTTTTGCAGATCACTCAAAACGATAATTTTTGGACTGCTATAAGATTGGAAGCAATCGATTGCGTATGAAATAAAATATCCACTTTTAAAACGTTGGATCGTTTACATTTTTTACATGTCAGATTTGGCTAATTTTTGCCAAAAAAGGTATGCTTAAAAGATCCCCTGAAGATAATTCTTGTAAGATTTAAATCTGATAAAAGAAAATGGTAAATGTTTTTTGAAAAAAACGGCTTCAAAAATTAAAATGACGTCATTGGATAAGATTTGACAGATTGTCAAAAAGTCACTTTTCACAATAAAATCACCTTGAAATCATCCTACATAATTTAAAGCAAACATTATACAAACTGTGAAAGGACAATCAGGTGGAAAAGGTAGCTTCTATTTGGCTCCAAAACGAAATAAAAAACCATCAATTGGCTAGTTTTGCGCGGATTATGAAAAAAAAAAACAACTTTTACGAGAGGACAAACAAAGATAAAATTGTCAAAGCAACCCAACCATTTCTACGCGTTTTGTCCATAGTCAAAAAAATAATTCGCAGAAGCAAATTGACCAGGAAATATGCATACCAAATTTAAAAGCAATCCAGTGTAAACTATGAGAAAAACAATTTCAACAGATGCCTTCGAAAACAATTTAAAATACCGTCATTTAACTAAGTTTCTACTTTGAAGGGATAATTTTCGAAGAAAAAAATATCTAGGGAATATTTAAACAAATCTTATACACAATCCGATCAAAATTGTAGCTGAAGAATATCAATTTACACGAGTATATGCGTAAATATGAATTGGACCAGCACACCGAAGTTAGTTGGTCTAAAAATGTAAATAAGGACTTTAGTCTACTGCTCTGTCAATTTTCCTTTTACTATAAATAAGAGACAAATTTTAATCTACTTCGCTTCTTACCAAATAAGAATGGAATATAAACCTCCATTAAATTTTCGAATGATCTGCAGTTGTTCAGCTTTGCTTAAAGCTTCTCCGTCATTTTTGGCGGAACCAATCAAAATCTCGGGTTGGTACATCTTCAATTCAGCATCTGCCCGCATCCAGGCTTTGAGCGCATGCGCAGTTGATATTGTTCTGACAAAAATCATTCCTGGAAATCAAATACACCTGGGAGTTGTAAAATCAAAGCGATGCGAAGATATAGCATCCAGTAATCATTGCGACGTTGCAGCAACGTTGAATGGGCGTCGAGTCCCAACGTCGAATCAATATTTTCCGACATTGTATAAAATTCGGGAAAGCGAGGTTGAATAGACATCGGGATAACGACGAAAAAACGTAGAACATTACTAGTTAAGAAAAGTTATCTCGACAGCAACGATTATGGCGTGGTCAACCTCTATCACAGTGCGCCAACTTTTGAATAGTTTGGTCGATTTCTATGAATGTTTATTGGGAGTGCGTGAGAAAAAAAAACCCAACGTGTTTTTTTTTATTTTACGTCATTGTTTCGGTCTATTTACGAAATCACCTGTCATGGCTATCATTTTTGGTAAGCGATAACATGAGGATGTTGTTTTTAGTGGTCTGTTTGACGCCTGTGCAACGTCGATTTGTTTCTAAGTCTATCCAACGTCCATATCCAACGTTGCACCAAAGACGTTGTAAATTTAAACATAGCTATATGGCAGACAAACAAATAATACAATGAGACATCATTACGCCTTTGTTAACTTATCTGTGAAAAGAAGTGTTCACTAAGGGGGGGGTGGGGGAGTGAAGTCAGAAACGCCAGGGAAATGGTGTTTGCCAATCCGAAGATGCTCACAGATTCTACTGCAGTTCCTGGGGACGATCGTGAAGGGTTTACCTTAATCACCGAAGTTATTCGAGGGGATTTTACTGTAATTACCGAGGTTGTTCAAAGGGGTGCTGCTGTAGCTACCGTGGCAGTTCTCAAAGGTTTTATAACTAGGTGTTACTGTAGTAAACGAAGTTGTTCCCAGAAGTTTTATAGCGAGGTTTTACTGTAGTTACCGTGGTTGTGCGGGGGTTTTTATAGCGAGGTTTTACTGTAGTTAGCGAGGTTGTTCCTCGAGGTTTTACAGGAAGGCTTTACTGTAGTTACCGTGGTTGTTCGCGTGGGTGTTATAGTGAGGTTTTACTGGAGTTACCGTGGCTTTTTCGCGGGGGTTTTATAGTGAGGTTTTACTGAAGTTACCGCTGAGTTTTTTGCCCTGTTCTTTCATTTCGGCGTCATGGTCCAACAAGCATTTCTTCAAAGTTTGCAGACTTTCATTAACAGTTGTTAAGGCTCCAATAACTTCCTTCATTTTCTTGCCATTTTCTGAAGCCAAGAGCAAAACGTTAAAAACATTTTAAGTGTCTTTCTCAAATTGTAAGAAATGGCTTAAAGTGACTTTATTGCAAAAATGAATACGTGCATTTAAACAGTAAGGATGTCTGTAAACATAGTGCCCAGCTGTAAAAACGAAGATGTGTGAAATTTAAACATGTTGACAGTTGTATGAAAGACGAAGGCAGACAAATATATGGCGTATATATTCTGATGCAATATTTAAATATCGTTATTTTTTCTACTTACGTTGGAAAAGATTCAGCATAAATTCTTCTGCAGGAAGCAAGGTGCGTCGCTCTAGGAACGCAGCATAAAATGACGTCAGCATGTCATACCCGCTGCTCTCCAGCGCAATGTATGAGAGCCTCAGCGCTGAAGGAGAGAATACAGCATAATGAAATATCGCAGACGAAAAAATACGTTTTTTTTTTTTTTTTTTTTTTTGTTATTTATTTATTATCATTTTTTTTTTGCTTTTTTTTTTTTGTTTTTGTTTTTTTTCTATTTGCTTCGATTGGAAGAAATCTTATTGATTTTATCCTCCAGAAAGCATTATGTATAGAACGGCTTTCATCAGCAATTACACAAATCGTTCTGCAAAGCTCGGAATATAACGAAACCTATCGACGTTTTGCGACTGAATTTTCTGCCAAACTGTTACAACAAGGATATCAAGTATTTTGTGCATGCCATTTTTCCATCTAAACTTAACTTGATTTCATTTTGCCTTGATTTTTCAGCAAACTGAAAAGTTTCACATGTAATTTATGATAAATTAATTTGGCGTCTACATTGTTCTCCAGGCGTCGACGTCTATTCAGCGTTTGTTAAACGCCGAAACTTACACACCAACCCAAGCCCCTCCCTCAACCCCCCCCCCCTCCCCCTCGGTTAGCCTTTTACCGTTTTAATACACGCTGATCGTCCCACATGAGGCAAACCCCCAACGCCCCCCCCTCTCCCCCAACTGATAATACTCCGAGAAGTGATGTGCATAGATATGCTTATCTCCCTCCACAAGGAACAACACGCCTCCCACCCCACTACCCCCACCAGTGTCTACTAACCCCTGCACTCAGCACTTCACCCCCACCCCCCCCCCCCCACCCTCCCACTATCTTACCGTTGTTATACTCCACCAGGTGCTGCGCATAAATATGCTTATCTCCCTTCATTTCCGTTATGATTTCACTCATTTTACTCTCATACTGCTGTGTCCCGGGAGGCGGGGCTTCGATGCCCGCAACCTCCTCAATATGTGTCTGTGAAAATAGAAATTAACAAAACAATGCCAAAGTTGTTTATTTCAAACACTGATCTGGACACTGAGGGTCGATTTTACAACCAAAGTCTAGACCTGGTCTGAAACTAGGTTTCACACCAAGTCTAGTCAGTATTTTGCCAGTTTATACTAGGCTGTGAAATTCACTATAGTCTGAAACCTAGTCTTAACCGCAGTCTAGACTGGATTTGTTCAAAATTAGGTCTAGACTTGAGTTGTGAAATCGGCCCTAAGATTTCTCATTCTAATTTATTCATGTTATGATGAAAAAAAGATATGCAGTTTTAAAGAAAAGAAATATTTGATACTTTTATGAATGTTATGAATTATTTTCAGGAGCCTGCTTTACTAATTAATTGTTGTTCTTTATCTGTATATATCGAAGACTGTTTGTGCCAATCAAAACGAAATAAAGTCAATTTTCGTAAAAAAAAAACATTATTTTTATTATTATTATTATTATTATTATTATTATTATTATTATTATTATTATTATTATTATTATTATTATTAAGTTTTAAATATTGCTGTAAACAGCATATCATTCCCTTTACTTTTTTATTGGCACAGATGTCGTTCTGCAGATGTACGTTTTACTTAATTTATATGAAGCAACGTACCATTGCATTTTCTAGGGCAGAGAGGAACTGGTTGTTCAGGTCGCGGGAGATGACGTATTTGTTTTTGGAAGGGTGATGTATGTGCTCCATCAGTTCTTTTTCTAACTCCTTTGGTACAGTCTGAAACACCTATCGAACCAAAAAAAAAAAAAAAAAAATACGTAAACAAATTAGTACGTCAAGAAATATATAATAAACATCGTATATAGTTTTGTACAAATTCTCCTTTATTAAAGCGTCTTTTTCCCTCTTTTTAAAAGGGTCTCTAATTTGACACGGAAAAAAGGTGAAAGATTGAAAGGTACATTTTTGTGCGCGAGTGGTTTTTTCATAAGACATCATCTATTGCGTTTTCAGCAAAGGCCTTATAAGAGAACGACCTGTCAAGATAGCGGATTAGAGAAGAAATTATTCGCATGCTAGAAAGAAAGATACAATGAATGAATGAAAGAAAGAAAGAAAGAAAGAAAGAAAGAAAGAAAAGAAAAGAAAAGAAAGAAAGAAAGAAAGAAAGAAAGAAAAGAAAGAAAGAAAGAAATGAAAGAAAAAAGAAAGAAAGAAAGAAAGAAAGAAAGAAAGAAAGAAAGAAAGAAAGATTTTTTTATACAGCGTCAAGTATGAGAACTTTTTACGTTTTAAGTTATGGGCTAATATTTCATTAGATTCATTGAAGAAACAAAGTACTAAAATTGTAAAATTCCAAAGCAATCCAGCTAGAATGGTGGAAGGAACAGTATTTTTTGGCCTTGGCAGTTTCTGACAAATATCTTGGGCTATTTTTGTGACAGTGAGAAAAAAAATGAGCTGTCTTGAGGACAATACTTCCACATCTCAAAGTAATAAGTGCAGCAATGCAGAACAAGTGATGGTTAAAGTCCACTGACGTAAGTCGGCTTGTCTAAAAACAAAAAAGAAGTAATTCTTTACCTGGGCATCCAGGTTGCCGCAGAGCGTCATGATATGCTCCAGGGCCTTAGATGGATCCAGAGATCCACCCGCTCCAGGACTTGCCGTCAGACCGATGATTTGCGGCAGACTCCTCTCGTCGCTGGAGGCACCGTCTAATTGAGATTTGGCCTGTGATGTTAAATAACTATCAGACATTTACATATTTTGAGTCAACATGACGCTTTCTTACGTAATTATGGAAAACCTGTAATCTGATTGGTTGACTGCCAAGTCAATATTTGTCGATGTTGACTGAAATGTCGATAGATATTGCAATTATTTTTTTATTCAAAATCCAGATAAATCATTTCATAAATAATAAGGTAAAGGCATATCACTGACCAACATTTTGTCACTGGTCAACAATATATATTCATGTTGACTTTATTTGCTTGGATGAACTTAAGATCAGAAATAACTACAGTTTCACTGAGATATCAATGACTTTCCAGGCAGACAAAAGCATAATGTTTGGTATAATAAAGGTCTCAAAACGGCCGTGACATTTTAAAAGACGGGAAGAGGTCTAAATTTGGTTGCGACGTGATTTAGCAAAAACCAAAACTAAACAAAAAAAAACAACTACAAAAAATACCAAATTAAAAAAAAGAAAAACGTAAAAAAATGACGTCGATTGGAAGTTTGTGAGTAACAATTTCAATACCATATTTTGATATTTTGCCAAGCTGCATTTAACTTCATAAGTATTTTTGAAACAGGAAACATCATAAATACGGCATCAAACATATATTGCCTCAAAATGTAATGTTGACAATAATGTATTAATTGTATCATGTATAAGCACTTCATGTCATGTAAGAGTACACACTGAAACATGACGACTTCTGAGCATGCGCAGACGTTGACTTTCCTTTTCCTGTTTTAACCGTGGAAAAAACGGGGTTAAAATGCTACACTGATATCTCAAAATTTTGTTTGAACAACAGGAAGTCATATCAGCATATATATCAGCAAAATAACTTGAACATTTTCTTATCCCGTATACGGCTGTAGCTTTCTGGTAAAAGTTCATGTTAATATGTACGAGTATGACATCTGGTAAATATAAGCAGTGGTCAATTCACGTGTAGAAAAGTGTTTTTCATGCATCCGGATCCGTCTTCAAATTCGACATAAGACTCAGATAAATTTGCTAAAAAGTCGCCCAACGACATCCTTTTTCGCTGAGAAGTCGACCTCTGGCAGACGCCGCAAAGACGTCCAAAAATACGTCTTTTCACCTCCAGATAGGACGTTCGTTTTAGTCTTAAGACGACATATCTTTATGTCTCAAAATGATGTTAGTTTTTGTTGCAAAACCGATCTTTCTCTCTCTCTCTCTCTCTCTCTCTCTCTCTCTCTCTCTCTCTCTCTCTCTCTCTCTCTCTCTCTCTCTCCCTCTCTCTCGCTCTCTCTCTCTCTCTCTCTCTCTCTCTTACCTGCAGATAACATTTCATTATCTGATTATAGGAGTGCTTATCCATTGTATAATGACACTCATCAAACAGCACCAGGGTCACATCAAAAATAGACATCTCCTTGTCAGCCAGAGCATTTTTAAAGATGTCCGCCGTCACAACAACCACGTCGTTGGCCTCCAGTTTCACTTTCAGTTTCATATCTGTATTGGATCCACCATGTTTGTGACCAATCGAATACAGCGGAAGAAATGACTGGAATTCTCTGGAAATAATCATAGAAATTGTAATAAATGTACAGAATAATAAATAATAAAATAACACATCTCAATATTTTTCTACATTTTTTGGGGCCTTGTAAATAAATGTGCTTGCAGTACTCATCTCTCTATTTTAATATTAGAAAGAATACGGTTTTCTGAGTTTACATCTAATTTGACTTATTGGATAATAAGCCGGTAAACATTTCAACGTCCATCCAACAGCCATTTGACGTTTTGACGTTGACCAGACCAAACCACATAAACTCCGGTTTTACGTTGGTTGTGACTGGTCGCGACCACAGATCAGCGTCTTGCAAACGGCTTTTACACAAACGTTGAATAGACTTGGGTAAGCAACGCTGTTTTGACCTTGCTTTTGGAACCAACAAAACTGCAACCTTCGACGACATCTAATCAACGTGTTAAGTTGAAAAATACACTTTGAGCAGGGGTAGAAAATACACGATAGCTCCAAATATAATCAAAATACAACCAAAATATCACCTGTATGTGTTGTTTTTCTCCGGAAATGGTAGCCATGACAGGTAGCTTTAAAAATAGGCCAAAATAATGACATAAAGTTTTATAATTTCAGGTTTACCCCCACCTACGTTTGAAAAATAATCAGTTTCATACGCATCTTGGATGACGGGACACCCCAGAACGGGAGAATAGTAGTGTATAAACGGGGGTTTGAAAACAGGAAGTGACGTCAGAGTGACGTCACGTGGTGTTTTCAAACCCCCACGGGGGTTTGAAAACAGTGACGTCATATTGACGTCACTGTGGGGAAAACCCGATCGATAAATTTCAGAGTGCACTCGTACAGAGTGTGGGGGAAAACCGATCGATAAATTTTAGAGTGCACTCGTGCAGAGCGTGGGAACGATCAATAAATTTGAGAAGGAATGGGATTTTCAGCAGGATAAAAGTGTGGCTCCGAAAACAGGAAGTGACGTCATAATGACGTCACGAGGTGTTTTCGGAGCCCCATGGGTCTCCGAAAACAGTGACGTGATTGTTTTCGAATTCGCATGGGTATTTTGAAACAGGTAATCGAAAGAGCGCGCGCCCGTTCAATGACGTCATGATGACGTCATCATGACGTTGTAATGACGTCATCATGATGACGTTATAATGACGTCATCATGACGTTATAATGACGTCATCATCATGACGTTATAATGACGTCATAATGACGTCATCATGACGTTATAATGACGTCATCATCATGACGTTATAATGACGTTATCATGACGTTATCATGACGTCATCATGATGTTATGGCATATTAAGACAGTTCTAAGCAGGATAACCCTAAGTCGCCTGTCAATCATCATGACGTCATTAGTCACGTGACCTGTCAATCATCATTGGTCACATGACCTGTCAATCATGTGTGATGTGATTCTAACCGCATATGAGGAATATTTTCCTGCTGATTAACCTTCTGGCCTGAATGGCTCAGTTGGTAGAGCAGAGGACCCGTAAGCAGACCCATGATCTGAAGGTCGGTGGATCGAACCCGCCCTCGGGCATCACTTTCATATCATGGGTCCTCAATCTTAGAACACCCCCCGGGTCCTCAATCTTAGAAGACCCCCCCAGGATCAACACATGACATGAATCGGACCCCCCCCCCAGGACCAGGACATGACATGAATTGACCCCCCCCCCCCAGGACCAAGACATGACATGAATTGACCCCCCCGGACCAAGACATGGCATGTATCGGACATAGTCATATAGCTATATGACTATGTAATTGCTATGTGAACATAATTAGTTTCAAGTATGTATGTCATTATCAGATCGTTCAACAGTCAAGCCGCGATAGCTCACTTGGCAGAGCAAACGGCTAGCAACCTGAGAGTCCCGGGATCGATACCACATCGGGGCAAACTTTTTTTTGGTTTTTTGTTCACTTTTATGACTCTGTGACATTATGTGACAACATGTGACTGTGACATCATGTGACTCTGTGACATTATGTGACTGTGACTGTTTTTTTTTTAACATAATGGCTATATTTCTATGTCTATTTTCACTATTATTATGATAATATTTAATTAGTCATATTTCAATGGTTCTAACCACACAGCATAGGAATAAGTACATGTGTACAGAGTGTGGGGAAACCGATCAATAAATTTTAGAGTGCACTCGTTCAGAGTGTGGAGGAAACCGATCGATAAAATTTCAGAGTGCACTCGTTCAGACCGTGGGAACGATCGATAAATTTGAAAACATCAAAGGCCTAGAACGTGGGAACGATCGATAAATTTGAAAACATCAAAGGCCTAGACCGTGGGAACGATCAATAAATTTCAGAGTGCACTAATTCAGAGCGTGGGAACGATCAATAAATTTGAGAAGGAATGGGATTTTCCACAACTCTATGTTTTATGTTATAGTAGTTGGAAAATGACACTTCTAAAGCACATTTAACAAATGTAGGTTTTTATAACATATAATATAAAAAATTAGTTTGAACATTTTAGCATGCTACTTATTTAAATGTTCTAAGGTTATAGTAGTGGAAAAATGGTGGTTCTAGACCAACTTTAACAAATTTAGTTTTTAACACGATATGATATATAAAATAAGTTTGAACATTTTAGCATGCTACTTATTTGAATATTCTAAACTCATAGTAGTGGAAAATGATGGTTCTAGACCAACTTTAACAAATTTTGTTTTTTGACAAAATATGATGTATAAAATAAGTTTGAACATTTTACCATGGTGTAGTAGGGTAAAAATAAGGGTTCTAGACAAACTTTAACAAATTTAGTTTTTAACACCATATGATATATAAAATAAGTTTGAACATTTTAGCATGCTACTTATTTGAATGTTCTAAAGTCATAGTAGTGGAAAAATGGTGGTTCTAGATCAATTTTAACAAATTTTGTTTTTTTGACAAAATATGATGTATAAAATAAGTTTGAACATTTTGCCATGGTGTAGTAGGGTAAAAATAAGGGTTCTAGACCAACTTTAACAAATTTTTGTTTTTTGACAACATATGATGTATAAAATAAGTTTGAACATTTTACCATGGTGTAGTAGGGTAAAAATCAGGGTTCTAAACCAACTTTAACAAATTTTGTTTTTGACACGTTTCAGACGATTCTACCACTTGGTTGGTTGTTGGAAAATGGGAAGTGAAAATGTGGATAGTTATGTAGGAAAACTGCGCCCATTTAAAAGACGTGTTCGAATGGCAAGCCCATTTAAAGACACGTGTTCGAATTATTTTTTGGAAGATATTACTTCGTGGTAATGTTCATCAAATTGTTCAACATGTTCAACATGTTCAACATGTTCAACAACATGTTCAACATGTTCAACATGTTCAACAACATGTTCAACATGTTCAACAACATGTTCAACAACATGTTCAACAACATGTTTAACAACATGTTCAACAACATGTTCAACAACATGTTCAACAACATGTTCAACATGTTCAACAACATGTTCAACATGTTCAACAACATGTTCAACAACATGTTCAACAACATGTTCGACAACATGTTCAACATGTTCAACAACATGTTCAACATGTTCAACATGTTCAACATGTTCAAAAACATGTTCAACATGTTGTTGTTCAACATATTGTTGTTCAACAAGTTGTATATAAAGCTATGTTTAAAGACTTTCTCTTTATTTGAATAGTGTAGGTTGAACCGAAAGGATGTATACATGCAACATTTGTTCGAAATCTTACAATTGGCCACAAAGGAAAACGTGGTAAAGTTATTTCTAAACATATTAAGACAACTATAAAGTATAAAAGGCAGCCGCTCTCAGACGTAACACGCATTTTGTATCAAGATACTGAAGAGGGAACATGTCTACAGTGAGCGAACAACTACCATCTATGACAATGGCTGTAGAAAAGTCTGAGACAATGCCTGCAGAGCATTTTATAGTAAAGCCTGAGACAATACCTACAGCAAAGTCTAAGGCAATGCCCATGGTAAAGTCTAAGGCGAAGTCACGTCAACAGCGTCAAAAGCGACCTCATCTTAGAAAGATAAAAAGAGATGAGTTATCAGCTATGACGCCGCCGTGTAAAAAGCGAAAAATGAAGACAGAGCCTAAAATGAAGCAAGAACCAGAGCGTAAAGCTGCTACCACCATGAAGAAGAACAGTGTAGACGCTTTACCGGTTATGATACCCATTAATGGAGAAATATATATTAAATTGGCGAAATATCAACAGAAAGTCATGGTTAACATTCGCGAATATATTGCGGATCATACATCTGGGAGGTTACATCCTACCAAGAAGGGAATTTTGCTGTCATTGAACGATTGGCACATGTTGAAGAAGCAAATAACGGCAGTGGATCTCATGCTTCAGAAAATGGATCTATATAAATGCAGTGACTGTCAGAAGATGGTTGAGTAGACAGCGAGATGACTGTATATAGTTTTTACAGCATGAGGAGCTTAGTGGATGCTATGATTTCATCACCCTCAGTGTAGAAGATTGGAGCAAAGGTTTTGAAGCTTGACAAGAACTTGAAACCTAGCTTTGACTCATATGGACATGTACATTTGATATGTAGTTCAAATAAAATTGTCTTCATATGTAGACTATGAAATTAACATGATCTATGTTCATGTGAAGTCAGTTGTTATAAAATTTTAAGTTAAGTTCTTGTGAATCTGCACATGTATTAACATAATATGTATTTGAAATAGTTTTGTTTTTATTATAATTGTACATATTTGTGATATTCAATAAAAACTCATATGATGCTTTTCAACTTTTTATTTTTCTCATACAATACTTGGATATAATACATAATAAAACAATACTTAAATATAATACATAATAATACAATTCTTGAATATAATACATAATAATACAAAATTAATTATAATACATAATATATGATATATGGTTTACGGGTCAATTAAAACCGCGTTAGGAACCTTACGACTTTAGTGTTGCAAAGCAAGACATATATTAATACACAACGCTTAAGTTAATAAAATATTACAACATTTATAAAATCTTTATTATAAAGTTTAGTCAAATAAGTCTATTTTTCTGCATCTGTTTCACTCTGTTCACTGTCCATGCCACTTTCTTCATCACTGCTACCATCCTCCTTCTCCTCCTCCTCCTCCTCCTCCTCCTCCTCCTCCTCCTCCATATCTAATAGCTCTTCAAAGAATGCATTGTTTTTCCTGATAGCCGCCTTAAATGCCTTTGAATACTTATAATGTTTTTCTTCAACAAAGTAATTAAAGTCCTCTAAAATCTTCTGATAATGTTGGCTTTGTTGTAGACGCTGGGTATAGTTGAACAGTTTCATAAACAGTTGTTTTAGTCCATGCTTATAAATGGGTCGAAGGTCATAACTTGCTATTTCACGCGCATCTTCAAGTACTTGTTCTTCATATTCTGAAACCTTTTCTTGAAATATGTTATCATAGTCATCGTAGACGTCTTGAACCATATCATGCCAAACAGATTCTATCTCTGACTCACTTTCAGAGTCTGTTTCTGACTCACTTTCAGAACTCCTGTCATCAGCATCCTCGCCACACTGCTCCATATGTTTGAGCGAAGCTTCTTCGCTGTTGTATAATGCACCACATTCTGTACAAGCATGTGCATTCTTTTCAGCTATGTCGACGCTTTGACTTTCCATAGAAGACTCATCTAAAGTTTCCGTGAAAGGTAGTTTTACAGGGTCTTCCATGTCCGATTCTTCATCCACTTCTGAAGTGTGAGCAACCTTTAAGGGTCTTTTAAGACTTTGTGGCCAATTGTAAGATTTCGAACAAATGTTGCATGTATACATCCTTTCGGTTCAACCTACACTATTCAAATGAAGAGAAAGTCTTTAAACATAGCTTTATATACAACTTGTTGAACAACAACATGTTGAACAACAACATGTTGAACATGTTGTTGAACATGTTGAACATGTTCTTGAACATGTTGCTGAACATGTTGAACATGTTGTTGAACATGTTGAACATGTTGAACATGTTGAACATGTTGTTGAACATGTTGTTGAACATGTTGAACATGTTGTTAAACATGTTGAACATGTTGAACATGTTGTTGAACATGTTGTTGAACATGTTGTTGAACATGTTGAACATGTTGTTGAACATGTTGAACATGTTGTTGAACATGTTGTTGAACATGTTGTTGAACATGTTGTTAAACATGTTGTTGAACATGTTTTTGAACATGTTGTTGAACATGTTGAACATGTTGTTGAACATGTTGAACATGTTGAACATGTGAACATGTTGAACAATTTGATGAACATTACCACGAAGTAATATCTTCCAAAAAATAATTCGAACACGTGTCTTAAATGGGCTTGCCATTCGAACACGTCTTTTAAATGGGCTTGCCATTCGAATACGTCTTTTAAGTGGGCTTGCCATTCGAACACGTACTTTTGAATGGGCGCAATTTTCCTACATAACTATCCACATTTTCACTTCCCATTTTCCAACAACCAACCAAGTGGTAGAATCGTCTGAAACGTGTCAAAAACAAAATTTGTTAAAGTTGGTTTAGAACCCTGATTGTTACCCTACTACACCATGGTAAAATGTTCAAACTTATTTTATACATCATATTTTGTCAAAAAACAAAATTTGTTAAAATTGGTCTAGAACCACCATTTTTCCACTACTATGACTTTAGAACATTCAAATAAGTAGCATGCTAAAATGTTCAAACTTATTTTATATATCATATGGTGTTAAAAACTAAATTTGTTAAAGTTGGTCTAGAACCCTTATTTTTACCCTACTACACCATGGTAAAATGTTCAAACTTATTTTATACATCATATTTTGTCAAAAAACAAAATTTGTCAAAATTGGTCTAGAACCATCATTTTTCCACTACTATGACTTTAGAATATTCAAATAAGTAGCATGCTAAAATGTTCAAACTTATTTTATATATCATATCGTGTTAAAAACTAAATTTGTTAAAGTTGGTCTAGAACCACCATTTTTTCCACTACTATAACCTTAGAACATTTAAATAAGAAGCAAGCTAAAATGTTCAAACTTATTTTATATATTATATGTTATAAAAACCTACATTTGTTAAATGTGCTTTAGAAGGGTCATTTTCCAACTACTATAACATAAAACATAGAGTTGTGGAAAATCCCATTCCTTCTCAAATTTATTGATCGTTCCCACGCTCTGAATTAGTGCACTCTGAAATTTATTGATCGTTCCCACGGTCTAGGCCTTTGATGTTTTCAAATTTATCGATCGTTCCCACGGTCTAGGCCTTTGATGTTTTCAAATTTATCGATCGTTCCCACGGTCTGAACGAGTGCACTCTGAAATTTTATCGATCGGTTTCCTCCACACTCTGAACGAGTGCACTCTAAAATTTATTGATCGGTTTCCCCACACTCTGTACACATGTACTTATTCCTATGCTGTGTGGTTAGAACCATTGAAATATGACTAATTAAATATTATCATAATAATAGTGAAAATAGACATAGAAATATAGCCATTATGTTAAAAAAAAAACAGTCACAGTCACATAATGTCACAGAGTCACATGATGTCACAGTCACATGTTGTCACATAATGTCACAGAGTCATAAAAGTGAACAAAAAACCAAAAAAAAGTTTGCCCCGATGTGGTATCGATCCCGGGACTCTCAGGTTGCTAGCCGTTTGCTCTGCCAAGTGAGCTATCGCGGCTTGACTGTTGAACGATCTGATAATGACATACATACTTGAAACTAATTATGTTCACATAGCAATTACATAGTCATATAGCTATATGACTATGTCCGATACATGCCATGTCTTGGTCCGGGGGGTCAATTCATGTCATGTCTTGGTCCTGGGGGGGGTCAATTCATGTCATGTCTTGGTCCTGGGGGGGGGGGTCAATTCATGTCATGTCCTGGTCCTGGGGGGGTCCGATTCATGTCATGTGTTGATCTTGGGGGGGGGGGTTCGATTCATGTCATGTCTTGATCCTGGGGGGAGGGGGTCTTCTAAGATTGAGGACCCGGGGGTGTTCTAAGATTGAGGACCCATGATATGAAAGTGATGCCCGAGGGCGGGTTCGATCCACCGACCTTCAGATCATGGGTCCGCTTACGGGTCCTCTGCTCTACCAACTGAGCCATTCAGGCCAGAAGGTTAATCAGCAGGAAAATATTCCTCATATGCGGTTGGAATCACATCACACATGATTGACAGGTCATGTGACTAATGATGATTGACAGGTCACGTGACTAATGACGTCATGATGATTGACAGGCGACTTAGGGTTATCCTGCTTAGAACTGTCTTAATATGCCATAACATCATGATGACGTCATGATAACGTCATGATGACGTCATAATAACGTCATGATGATGACGTCATTATAACGTCATGATGACGTCATCATGACGTCATTATAATGTCATGATGACGTCATTATAACGTCATCATGATGACGTCATTATAACGTCATGATGACGTCATCAGGACGTCATTGAACGGGCGCGCGCTCTTTCGATTACCTGTTTCAAAATACCCATGCGAATTCGAAAACAATCACGTCACTGTTTTCGGAGCCCCATGGGGCTCCGAAAACACCTCGTGACGTCATTATGACGTCACTTCCTGTTTTCGGAGCCACACTTTTATCCTGCTGAAAATCCCATTCCTTCTCAAATTTATTGATCGTTCCCACGCTCTGAACGAGTGCACTCTAAAATTTATCGATCGGTTTTCCCCCACACTCTGTACGAGTGCACTCTGAAATTTATCGATCGGGTTTTCCCCACAGTGACGTCACTATGACGTCACTTCCTGTTTTCAAACCCCCGTTTATACACTACTGAGTATATTGACGGATGGAAGGACCACACTTAATGGCGATTCTATATTACGATTTTCCCCCAACATCTGCTTATATTGTCGCTTTCTGAAAGTCTATACAATGTCAGGAGACAGACGTTGTTTCCACTTCTATTTTCAACCTTAAAAAAAACGCTGTTACTACGTCAGATTAACGACGTCTATCGGTGGAGACATCGTTTCGACTGCATTTTTTTTTTGATAAATTACAAAGAAATGTTAAAAATATTATAAATGATAAAAATCTAATTTTTCCTCACCCTGCACAGTTTACCACATTGTAAGCTAACATACGAGCTTTGAAAACTATTTTACCAATTGCTTAGATTCTTTTACAGTCCACTTGCGAATACGTTCCCAGCTAGTTTATTTTCTGTCTCTATTTTCTGTTTCTTTACGCCTTTTTATCCCAATTTAATTAAGTAGAAAAGCCAAAACCTTTCTGCAAAATTCAACTTGCCAATCCTCCAATTGGGCCCTATTATGTGGATTTTTATAACCCTAAATTCTTACACTGAACACTGTCTTGTATATTCTCTTAAAATATAGGTTTAGAAAACACAAGTATTTTTCTCCCCTAAAAATGTTGCTGAGTGTAGAACTATCAAGGGGCGGAGGGGAATGGAGGGAGAAGGGGAAGGAGGAGGGGTGGAGGGGAGAAGATGAGGAATAAGTGAGGGGAAGAGGGGGAATGTAAGGGGTGGAGGGGAGAGGGTGAGGAATAAGTGAGGGGAAGAGGGGAGAGGGGGAGGAGGAGGGGGAGAGAGGGATAGGGTAGAGGGAGGGGGAGGGGAGAGGGGAAGGGGAGAGAGTGGAGGGGAGAGGGTGAGAAATAAGTGAGGGGAAGAGGAGAGAGGGGAGAGGGGAGACGGGGAGGAGGAGGGGGGCAGGGGTATAGGGGAGAGGGAGGGTGTAATGGACTGCCAGTTATATGTGGTTATCCTTACACCCCTCGTTATGTGAAATATATATAATTCCAAGTTGAAGTTGTTTGTGGTAACCTTACATCCCTCGTTATATGAACTCGCCCTACCCACGTCATTTGTTTGTGGTTAGTTCCCTTACATTTGTGCCTTGTCATTCCAAAGGAATCTGTTCTGTTTAGCATGTGACAATAGGACTTAAAAAGTGTTGGTGGTACTAATGCCGGTAAGTTTATTTTTTTTATAGATAAATATTAACATTGAAACATTATCATGGGATCTGAGTATATGAGTATTTAGTTTTAATTTGTATTTAAATTCATAGCTTTTGGGTTTAGGAACTCATATTAGTGTTTGTTCATTTCAGTGAACCTTTCAATAAAGAAGTACACGACTGCCACCCGCCTTTTTTTTATTAGCCCTCGGCCACAGGCCGTTACAGTTCACGGCAACATCATGAGCCTTGTCATGTGGTAAACACCCGGAGCCGAGTCGACCAGAGCCACCCCAGAGCCGCGCCGCAATCCGGGGATGTTTTATGGAGGATGTCATAGAATTCATGTACTCGAGTACAGGCATTTTCGCTCCAGTGGCACCAACAGAATGGAGATCAGTGCAGTGTCGTGTGCATCATGTGCATCACAGGCACAGTTCCCGCATTCATGCTGGCTCGCGATCAGTTTTCGGGTTTCCGCTACAAAACCCTCTAACTATATGGAAACATGGACAGTAGCCAGGGTAGAAGGAACAGTCTGCGCCCATTTAGTTTTCGGGTTTCCGCTACAAAACTCTCCAACTACACGGAAACAGGGACAATAGCCAGGTCAAAAGGAACAGTCTGAGCTTCGTAAAGTTTGTGGCCTGTACAGGCAACATGGCCAACAACAAGGAGCTTTCTGCATTGTGTTTGTTCAAGGAATCTGATTCAATAATGTTCAATATTGGTTTGACACCTTTTTACCACGTGGCGGTTCGTCATTGGAAATATCAATATATATATATATATTTTTTTAATAAACGTGAACCTTGGTGAGTTTTCCACTTGTCCGGCATAGCTCATGTGGTAGAGCGAAGGACTTTAGCAATGTGTATGATTTTTATTGATGCGAAGGTTGTGGGTTCAAATCCCTTGGGGAACTGGGTTTTCAGGTATTGTGTACAGCTTGGGTGCGTTGTTGAAACAGTGCGTCGTGAAAAGGGGTTGAATACTTTTGGGAAACTGATGTACCCTGTGGATCTTACGTGTTTGCTGTAAGGGTGCGTTTGAAAAACCTGAAATTGAAAAAATCTGAAATTGGGACGTTATGATCGATATGAAATATAAGTTAATTTGTGCGCAGAATGTGAATGTAGTCTCCGTGGCCGTGTGGTCAGAGGAGCTGGTTTAGTAATCATGAGGTCCCGAGTTCGACTCCCGCTTGTGGTGCAAATTTTGTTGTGATGTTTAGCTTCCCATCAAAGTTCAAGCTTATTTCACAACCATTTGAGAAAATTATGGGATTAAAACTACTTATGGTCTAAAACTTTGTTGGTTTAATGGTTTAAAACTTTTCATGAACTGTATTTCATAACGGACTTGTTATGTTGGTTAATAAATTATGAAAATGCGTGGTACCCGGTGTGGTGCAGGGGTTTGCACTCTGCACTTTAACGCAAAGGTTCCCGGTTCAACTCCCACTTGCTCTGTTTAGTAATTATATTTTATTTTATTTTTTTATACCTTCGTAACTTGTAAAACAAATCATATGTTTGTACTTTTAAAATGCGTTATGGGTATTGGTGTAATGTCATGTCATCAGTAGTCCTGAATTTACTTTAACATAAAATTATGTTTAGAATGTGAAACTTTAGGATGAAACATCTTGTTCAGGATTTTTTGAAACCGTCTATTTTTGAACACAATAGGACACTCCTTCTATCCAGATGGACAGAAATTGTTGATTTTAGCTCAACAATGCTTCCTCTGGTTTAAAATAAACAAACAAAAACTTATCTTTTATCAGATGATCTTTGAATTGTTAGCTATAACACTTAACAATTCAGTTATCTGGTTTATAATAAACAAACAAAAATCTTCTTCATCAGATGGATTTTGAATTGTTGGTTGCGTCACTTAACAATTCAGTCCTCTGATTTCATAAATATACACACTTTCCGGTTGGATTTTGGTTGATTCTGTGTCTTGCTAGTTGTTGAATCTTGTTCCTTTCTATTAGTTAATCCATTTATACCTGGCTTGGTTCGTATTTCAGCGGTTTATTTTGTAATATTTTGTTGCCTCTTGTTTGTGGTTTTGCCTAGCAAAGGTTCTCACCTTTCTCTCCTTGGTCTATCAGCTCCTTTATAGGTTTAGGATTTCAGTTCAACTCAAGTGCTTTCTGGGGTGGTTATTGGTTGGCTCCGGCGTTTTTATAGTTTGATCACAGCACATTTGTGTGTTTAGTTGCACATTAGCTGGTGCACACAGTAGTTAGGATTTAGTAGCTCTTTTTTGGTAGTTTGCTAGCTTAGTGACTTAGTCTTTAGTAACATTGACAGTGTAGTGCCATCTTCTTAGTTCAGTTTTATTCGTTAGTGTGTTACCTTGTGCGTCAAAGACGCAAGCTTCTAGACTTGATATGGAACCTGCAAAGGCAAGTTCAATTGATGTAGACCCGGACGCCAGTCGGGATCTGGAGTCGGATAGAGGTTCTGGGGACACAAAGGCCGATGTTCGGGCAAGTACTCGCAGGCGTGGCCAGACTGAAAAGGGTCATCTTTACGACGTTTCTGTGCAAACAAGGAATCTCATGTCACACTCGCACATGTTGAAAAGGTCAATGCGCAATGTCGACGATGCGTTGTCAGAGGATATGGAGATATCCAAACTGAAATTGGTGCGAAACTAGTTTCGCGAGGAATTCGAAAAATTCGTGGATAACTTTGCCAGGCTGGTAGAGTTTGCAGGTGACGATCTGGAGGATTCACGAGTTGAATATTTTGAAAATATTGAGTCTTTTGGGGATTCAATTTTGATGAGGGTTAATAGCACGATCCGCGGTCTTGGCAAAGCTGCTGTTCCAGAAAGGGAGAGACACAGTAGCGATGTTAAGCGTCCAGAGAGAGATACACAGGCCTTGATCGACACGCTGTGTACTCAATTGTCTCTGTCTCGACTCCCGACACCAGAGCCATCTGTATTTACGGGCGATGTGCTATCGTACCCTAGCTGGAAAATGTCTTTTGAGACATTGATTTCCCACAGAGGCATTCCTGAAGAGGAGCGACTTCACTACTTGAAGCGTTATGTCGATGGTGAAGCTAAGGAGTGCATTGACTGCTACTTCATAATTGGAACTGCAAGTGCATATGCAGAAGCAGTTCGCGATCTTGACCAGAGATTTGGCAACAGTTTTGTCATAGGCGAGAGAATGAGGGATAAACTAGACGAGTTTCCTCGCATATCGTCTAAGGATTACGGTGGACTCCGAAAACTGGTTGACTATCTCAAGCAGTGCCAGTCTGGTACGAGCTCTATTCCAGGTTTAGAGTTCCTCGATGATCCCAGAGAGATGCGACGTATCTTGCAGAAGCTTCCAGATTGGCTCGTTCAAAGGTGGAGGCGTGTTGTGGCAGAAATACAGTCAACAAAAGGGAAGCTCCCAAAGTTCTGTGATTTTGTGCACTTCTTGACGAAGGAGTCGGAAATAGCGAATGAGCCGTTCACTCTGTTTTCTGTGGAGAGCAAGACTGCATCGCACAAGTCTTCAAGGCAGTCTACTTCTCATTTGTCTCACAACAAAGGGTCTTCTACTTCTGGTGTTTGCTCCTTTTGTAAGAAGACTCACTTGACCTCCTCGTGCAAGGCGTTTGCCTCGAAGTCCGTCAAAGAAAAGAAAGCTCATGTGCTAGAGCACAAACTCTGCTGGGGCTGTCTGCAACCTGGTCACATTAAGAAAAAATGTGGCCATTCATTACAGTGTGACACATGTAAGAAACGTCATCCCACCTGTGTTCACGACTGTTGGGACAATTACTCCAAGTCAAAAGGTGCTACCAAAGAAAATGTGGAACGACAAAATACTGATCTAAAGGTTGATGCTCCGACCTTTGTCCCACAGTGTGCTACGTCGATGCAGAATGTTCCCCAGGGAGGCACTGCTGTCCGTTGGGACAATGCACAAATTGCTGCTCATACTGGTGCTACATCTAGTGAAGGTGGTGGTCTAAGTAGCATGATAGTGCCAGTTTATATTTCGCATATAGATAGACCTCACAAGGAACGCTTGGTGTACGCCCTTTTAGACACATAGTCGGACACGAACTTTATCTTAGAAGATACCAGAAAGGCTTTGGGAGTTCGTGGTCCAAGGGTTAGCTTGTCCTTATCGACAATGCTTGCCGAGCACAGGACAGTTTACAGCAACAAAATCACAGGTCTTATGGTTAGACCATTTGATAGTGATAAAAGACAGAAGTTGCCCCCACTCTACAGTCGCAGTATCATACCAGCAAATCGAGGTCATATTCCTACAGCAGAAATGATCCAGAAATGGCCTCATCTGCAACATTTGGGACACAAACTCATGCCAGTTTGTGACAATGCCGAAATAGGCTTACTAATAGGCTATAACTCAGATGGCCTTCTTACCCCACGAGAGATTGTTACAGCAAAACGTGGTCCGTATGCTCAGAGAACAGATCTCGGGTGGGGCATAGTCGGCATTGTGGACTACAACGCAGTGGCTGATGGGTTTGGTTGCAGTCATCGAGTGTTTGCATATGAAGTTGGCAACAAAGTGAATCACATTGCTTTCCAGTCTAGGACAAAGGAAGAGTTATGCCCTAGAGAAGTCTTAAAGGTGTTGGAAAGGGACTTCAAAGACTTAGATCAAGGAACGGGTCTATCGGTCGATGATCGCACGTTCATGAACCTGATGGCAGATAACGTCAGACAAGATCAAGATGGACACTATGTTTTGCCTCTACCCTTTAGAGAGCAAGATCCCAAGCTACCAGATAACCGTGCCCTAGCTCATAGAAGATTGATGGGTCTAAAAGCTAGACTGCAGAAAAATGCAGATTACAAGAAACAGTACGTTTCGTTTCTAAACGAAATGATAGACAAAGGTTTCGCCGAGTTAGTTGAAAACCCGAACGCTGGTGATATAGCGTGGTATATTCCACATCATGGGGTTTTCAACTCGCGAAAGGGAAACTTGAGGGTAGTCTTCGACTGCAGCTTCCGGTTCGAAGGGAAATCATTGAATGACTGCCTGCTCAGCGGACCCGATTTGACAAACTCACTTGTGGGCGTGCTGCTTCGTTTCAGAAGAGAGGGAGTTGCATTTTCTTGTGACGTCAAGAAAATGTTCTACCAATTTAGAGTGCCTGCTCACCAACGCGACTTCCCTCGCTTTTTATGGTGGCAAGATGGTGACTTGTCAAGGGAACCATGTATATATAGAATGTGTGTACACATATTTGGGGCTTCTTCATCCCCTGCATGCTCCAGTTACGGACTCAAACAAACCGCCAAGGATTATGAGGACGTTTATGGAACTGATGTTGGAGACTTTCTCAGATCACAGTTTTATGTGGATGACGGTCTCACATCGCTGGGCAATGAAGCATCAGCAATTAGCCTCATCCAAAGGACAATGCAGCTATGCGCAAGGGCAAACTTGCAACTTCATAAATTCGTCTCAAATTCACCAGAAGTCATGCAAAGCATTGCTGATGACCACAGTAGTTCTGACACGAAAGTAGATCTGCATTTTGAGCAGACGCCATCAGAAAGTGCGCTAGGCGTTGAATGGAATGTTCGTTCAGACGTGTTTAAATTTAGAATTGTAGCCAAAGAAAAGCCCATGACGAGACGAGGGATGTTATCGATAGTCTCCTCGATATACGACCCCTTGGGGTTTATATCGCCATATACCCTGATTGGAAAGGGGATTCTTCAGGACCTTTGCACGAGTGGCGCCGGATGGGATGACAACGTTTCTGAAGATTTGGCATTGAGATGGCAAAACTGGACTGACAGTATGTCGGATTTGCCAAAGGTAGAAATCACAAGATGCATGAAAACCCCGAAACTTCATAGTGGAGGAGACGCAGTTCCATCACTTCTGTGATGCCTCTTCCTTGGGATATGGATGCGCTAGTTACATTCGTCTGCTGAACAAAACCGGAAATCCCCATGTGTCATTGGTGTTTGGAAAGTCACGCGTTTCTCCTATAAAGTCTGTGACCATACCTCGTTTGGAACTGACAGCGGCTGTTTTAGCTGTCAAAACAGCCCAGCTATTAGAGCGAGAACTTGAATTGCCAAATGCACGGCACTTCTTCTACACAGACAGCAGAGTCGTATTGGGATATATAACAAACACCTCTAGGCGCTTTCACGTATTTGTGGCCAATCGCATAGGTTATATCCTTTCACACTCTGACAGGAAACAATGGCATCATGTGCCTGGGACACAGAATGTTGCTGACTTGGCCTCTAGAGGCAGTCTAGTGAACGAGCTCCTTCAGTCCAGGTGGTTTAGCGGTCCTTCATTTCTGTGGGAGCGCACATTGCCACAGATACAGGAAGTTTATGAATGCTGCACCTCAGATCTTGAAGTTAAGGAAGTAATTGCTTTGGCTAGTACAGCCTCAGCAAAATTCGATGTTAGCCGTTTAAGTCATATTTCAGACTGGCTTCGGTTACAGAAGGCAGTGGCCTTGATATTGGCCTGGAAATCGTCACTGACGTCAAAGCACAAGCCTAAAACTATTCTTGTTGATTCAACACAGGCCTCTGACTTAGCTTCAGCAGAGGCACAAGTGTTGAAATTAGTGCAACGGAGCGAATTTCCTATGGAATATGCTGCGCTATCTGCTGGTCATTCCGTCCATTTATCAAGTCCTTTGAGCAATCTGGATTGCTTCTTGCAAGATGGTCTCATCAGAGTAGGTGGTCGTCTCCGACACAGCAGCATGCCTGACGAAACGATGCATCCAGTAGTCATTCCTAAGAAATCTCACTTGACTAAGCTCATAGTAGCGTACTGCCATTCCAAGACTCTGCATCAGGGGAGGGGCACAACACTAAATGAAATCAGGGCATCTGGATATTGGATTATCGGTTGAGATCTAGTGCATCGCTACATTCAGAGTTGCTTCACGTGTAGACGCCTACGTGCTGCCCCCGAGAGTCAGAAAATGGCAGATTTACCATGATCGTGTACAGCCAAGTCCAGTGTTTACCTTTTGTGGGGTAGACTTTGTTGGACCGTTCGTTGTTCGAGAGGGCAGAAAGGAGCTCAAAAGATGGGGATGTTTATTTACCTGTCTTTCTTCTCGCGCTGTCCATTTAGAAATTGCAAATGCTTTGACCACAAGCTCTTTTATAAACGCCTTACGACGGTTCATTGCTCTCCGTGGTCCAATTTCCTTTCTGAGATGTGACCAAGGAACCAATTTCGTCGGAGCCAGTCGTGAACTAAAAGAGGCTCTTCGTGAAATCGAAGATGAGAAAGTAAAGGCTTTTCTGCTAAAGAATAGTTGTCTTTGTGAGTTCAGATTTAATCCGCCAACCGCCAGTCACATGGGAGGAGTCTGGGAAAGACTTGTACGCTCAGTGAAGAGCATTCTTTCTACGCTGTTGTTTCAGCAAGGTACCCAATTAGACGATGAGTCATTGAGAACATTCATAACAGAGGTAGCTGCTATTATAAATGGCAGACCATTGACTTCGGACCCTTTTTCCGATCCTAATTTCCCAGAGCCCCTTACACCAAACCACTTGTTAACCATGAAGAGCAAAGTTATTGTCTCCCCACCTGGCGAGTTCCAACGTGAAGATTTGTACTCCATTAAACGTTGGAGAAGAGTTCAATTTTTGGTTAATCAAGTTTGGTTACGGTGGCGTCTGGAATTTGTACATATTTTGCAGTCTAGAAACAAATGGCGGCGTCCGAAACGCAGCATTCAGGTTGACGATGTTGTTCTGGTTAAGGATGAGGAATCCTCGAGAAACAAGTGGAGGTTAGCTAGAGTTTCAAAGGTCAATCTTTCGGCGGATAAACGTGTTCGTAGCGTCCGGATAGTCCTAGGAGACCGAAATCTGACCAAATCTGGCAAGCGATTACACAACCTCACAGAACTAGAAAGACCAGTACATAACCTAGTTCTTCTTGTAGAAGCAGTGTAACAGGTGTATATTTCTGAACAGCAGAAATGTAACGAGTCAATTGATATCGTAATTTATATTGTTTAGAAGTCTGTTCAATACTGAACACCATTATAACTTTTTTGCTCTGTTATTAATATTAGAATGTATAATCAATATCGGTTCAATAGTTATAAAAATTAAAGTAATTTTTGGGGAGCCATGTAATGGACTGGCAGTTATATGTGGTTATCCTTACACCCCTCGTTATGTGAAATATATATAATTCCAAGTTGAAGTTGTTTGTGGTAACCTTACATACCTCGTTATATGAACTCGCCCTACCCACGTCATTTGTTTGTGGTTAGTTCCCTTACATTTGTGCCTTGTCATTCCAAAGGAATCTGTTCTGTTTAGCATGTGACAATAGGACTTAAAAAGTGTTGGTGGTACTAATGCCGGTAAGTTTATTTTTTATAGATAAATATTAACATTGAAACATTATCATGGGATCTATACGAGTATTTAGTTTTAATTTGTATTTAAATTCATAGCTTTTTGGTTTAGGAACTCATATTAGTGTTTGTTCATTTCAGTGAACCTTTCAATAAAGAAGTACACAACTGCCACCCGCCTTTTTTTGATTAGCCCTCGGCCACAGGCCGTTACAGAGGGGGAGGGGAAAGGGGAAGGGGAGAGGGGTGGAGCGGAGAGGGCGAGAAATAAGTGAGGGGAAGAGGAGAGTGGGGAGAGGGGGAGGAGGAGGGGGAGAGAGGGATAGGGTAGAGGGAGGGGGAGGGGAGAGGGGAAGGGGAGAGGGGTGGAGGAGAGAGGGTGAGGAATAAGTGAGGGGAAGAGGGAAGAGGGGGAGAGGGAGGGGGAGGGGGAAAGAGGGAGGGGAGAGGGTGGGGAATAAGTGATTGGAAGAAGGGAGATGGGAGAGGGAGGGGGTGGGGGGAGAGGGGGAGAGGGGGAGAGAGGCAGAGGGGGAGGAGGTAGGGGCTGAGGGAGGGTGGGGGTGCTGAGCACCACACATACCTTAACACATGCTGTAAGATCGTGAACCGCGGAGTCAAATAAAGCACTTTGGCCTTCCCCCCCTTCCCTTCGCCATTTGCTTTCATCATGCGGTGCAAATGCGCTTTAATGATCAGTGCCGACACGTGGGTTTTTCCACTTCCGGTAGGCGCACAGACTATCTGGTTCCTGCCCTCAATTCCAGGCCTTGCTAATTCTAGCTGATATTTCCTTGGTTCCGCATCCGACACAGTTAGCCTACCGAAAGAAAATAAATAAATACTAATGCCAGGTTTTTTTTTTTTTTTTTTTTTTTTTTGCTGTTTTTTTTCTTTTCCTGCACAGCAAACAACAAAACATGGTACTCAATTACGATATTTTTCTTATTTCTTTTTTACTTCTTTCGGACAAAATACTTTTTACAATAAGAAATCATTGTTTTATAAGTTCAACAAAATAGATTATAAAATACAAAACATTTCCATGTTCGACTAAAATTTCGTATAAAAGTCGGCATCTTCGACATACATCAGATTTTTTTAATTTATTGAATAATTTCATGCTTTGAATATACGCCACAAAATTAAATACTGATTGCGCTACTGAATGGCAATGTTGTGCTTAGAAATGAAATACTTAAAATACGTAAAATATTTACTATATTGTAATGAAGGGCTAAATCATGCAATCAACATCTATTGACCTAGGGTCTGGGACAAACAATAAATAAATATTTCTGCAGGCCTATGCACTTGCATAGAGTCATGGATTTCATAAAACATGTAACACGCTTAAGAAAACTTACAGTTCTATATATTTCGGCTTAGCAGCAACCGGTCCAATGTCCTCTGAAATCCATAAAGCAGATGCAATGGTAAAATTTCTTCTTTTTTAAAATAAAATCGATTAGTTCTCAAGAATATTTATTTTTGTAAATAATAATCTAAATGTTTCATGCTAAACTGCTTCAATTGATTTTTTTTCATAAATAAACATAGGCATAAATAAATACATAAATAAAATAGATAAATAAATAAGCGAGGCTATGTTGTTGGTGGAACACCTCGTTTCGTGGAGACCCTGTGTGCTCTGTCCGTCACATCTTCCTTCCTAAAACCTGTCACATCTTCCTAACCCGTCACATCTTCCTCACCCGTCACAGCTTCCTTACCCGCCACATCTTCCTTTCCCGTCACATCTTCCTTACCCGTCACAGCTTCCTTACCCGCCACATCTTCCTTACCCGTCACAGCTTCCTTACCCGTAACATCTTCCTTACCCGTCACAGCTTCCTTATCCGTCACAGCTTCCTTACCCGTCACAGCTTACTTTCCCGTGACATCTTCCTTACCCGCCACATCTTCCTTTCCCGTCACATCTTCCTTACCCGCCACAGCTTCCTTACCCGCAACAGCTTCCTTACCCATCACATCTTCCTTACCCGTCACATCTTCCTTACCCGCCATATCTTCCTTTCCCGTCACATCTTCCTTACCCGTCACCTCTTCCTCACCCGTCACAGCTTCCTTACCCGCCACATCTTCCTTTCCTGTCACATCTTCCTTACCCGTCACATCTTCCTTACCCGTCACATCTTCCTTACCAGCCACATCTTCCTTACCCGCCACATCTTCCTTACCCGTCACAGCTTCCTTACCCGTAACATCTTCCTTACCCGTCACAGCTTCCTTATCCGTCACAGCTTCCTTACCCGTCACAGCTTACTTTCCCGTGACATCTTCCTTACCCGCCACATCTTCCTTTCCCGTCACATCTTCCTTACCCGTCGCAGCTTCCTTACCCGCCACAGCTTCCTTACCCGTCACATCTTCCTTACCCGTCACATCTTCCTTACCCGCCATATCTTCCTTTCCCGTCACATCTTCCTTACCCGTCACCTCTTCCTTACCCGTCACATCTTCCTTACCCGCCACATCTTCCTTACCCGTAACATCTTCCTTACCCGTCACAGCTTCCTTACCCGTCACAGCTTCCTTACCCGTCACAGCTTACTTTCCCGTGACATCTTCCTTACCCGCCACATCTTCCTTTCCCGTCACATCTTCCTTACCCGTCACATCTTCCTTACCCGCCACATCTTCCTTACCCGCCACATCTTCCTTACCCGTCACAGCTTCCTTACCCGCCACATGTTCCTTTCCCGTCACATCTTCCTTACCCGTCACAGCTTCCTTACCCGTCACAGCTTACTTTCCCGTGACATCTTCCTTACCTGTCACATCTTCCTTTCCCGTCACATCTTCCTCACCCGTCACATCTTCCTGGCGATTTGAGCACTGCTGGTTCATTTCTGCTGTGCCCTCTTTCCTTTTTTCTTCTTCCATTTTTTCTTCTTTCCTTTTTTCTTCTTCCGCCTTCTGTTTAAGTTTAACGGTTGCGTTTATAACCACAATTTGCAGTTGTAAAATGTGTGACTAAACAATATCAATTCAAGCTCTTATCTGTAACAAAAAAGGATTACTTAATTTTTGAGAAAATAAAGTGAAACACAAATGGAGAAAGGAGAAAGAAAAAAGGAAAAAGGAAAAAGGAGAAAGGAGAAAGAAGAAAGGAGAAAGGGGAAAGGAGAAAGGGGAAAAGAGAAAGGAGAAAGAATAAAGGAGAAAGGAGAAAGGAGAAGGGGAAAGGAGAAAGGAGAAAAGGGAAAGGAGAAAAGGGAAAGGAGAAAGGGGAAAGGAGAAAGAATAAAGGAGAAAGAAGAAAGGAGAAAAGGGAAAAGAGAAAGGAAAAGGGGGAAAGGAGAAAGGAGAAGGGGAAAGGAGAAAGGAGAAAGGAGAAAGGGGAAAGGAGAAAGGGGAAAAGAGAAAGGAGAAAGAATAAAGGAGAAAGGAGAAAGGAGAAGGGGAAAGGAGAAAGGAGAAAAGGGAAAGGAGAAAAAGGAAAGGAGAAAGGGGAAAGGAGAAAGAATAAAGGAGAAAGAAGAAAGGAGAAATGGGAAAAGAGAAAGGAGAAAGGGGAAAAGAGAAAGGAGAAAGAATAAAGGAGAAAGGAGAAGGGGAAAGGAGAAAGGAGAAAGGGGAAAGGAGAAAAGGGAAAGGAGAAAGGGGAAAGGAGAAAGAATAAAGGAGAAAGAAGAAAGGAGAAAGGGGAAAAGAGAAAGGAAAAAGGGGAAAGGAGAAAGGAGAAGGGGAAAGGAGAAAGGAGAAAGGAGAAAGGGGAAAGGAGAAAGGAGAAAGGGGAAAGGAGAAAGGAGAAAGGGGAAAGGAGAAAGGGGAAAGGGGAAAGGAGAAAGGGGAAAGGAGAAAGAAGCACGAACCAGCGCCTGTCGTTGTCTCTCTTCTTCCTCTGTTTTCCTTTTTGTGATCACTTTCTCCTTTTCTAAGCAAAATGAAACAACATATGACCCTGTGTTTCTTAGAGTATAAGCGAGATAAAGATGTACATATCCTCCAATAGGCCTCTTTAGGTGGATTCTTTTAACTTTCGATTGTTACACCGAACCCTTCAAAAAATTGAACATTATCGACATGCTCCAATATTTCAGTGTCACTTACGTCTAGCCCCCCCCCCCCCCTCCGTTCCCCCACATAACCCCCTCTCGGCCCCTTTACTGTCTATAGATTTCTGGAGAGTAGGTTTGAAG
This sequence comes from Protula sp. h YS-2021, assembly GCA_949752745.1. Classification (NCBI taxonomy): domain Eukaryota; kingdom Metazoa; phylum Annelida; class Polychaeta; order Sabellida; family Serpulidae; genus Protula; species Protula sp. h YS-2021. Next base: position 103,466,253 of record OX457025.1, on the reverse strand, counting down.
GCAATTTAAGAAACAAGAAAAGAAAACAACAAAAAATGCTGAAGAACGGTTCAATGAAAAGTTGGAAAAATCTCTGATTGTTTTTTTTTTTTTTTTTTTTTTTTGTTTGTTTGTTTGTTTTTTTTTTTTTTGTGTGTGTGTGTGTGTTTTTGTTTTGTTTTAACGCACTCCACACGCTGTAGTTGCCCTTACCTTCTTCCAACTTTTTAGCCCAATGACGCAGGCCAACACTGTCGTCTTTCAACACTGTTATTAAAGTCTCCCAAAAGTTTGGTCTTTTCACAACCTGCAAAATTACAAAATACTAAATTTTGTGTGGAAAGCGTCAATATCCGTTAAACAAGCTATTTTGCAAGAGTATCAACTATTATTCATCTGTAAAGAAAATATTTGTGATTTAGGGGTCATCTTATATATTTGGATGCGAGAGGCTTCCATAAACACTCCCAACCCATCCACACCCCCCGCCCCCCCTCCCCTGTGAGCGGGCATGGAGGCGAGGGATGGGGGTAATGCACTTGGCTGTCTGGTCAAAACAAAGAGCTTACAAGTCAACTGGACCTACAGCTTTCAACGGATTACCGGGATCGTTCCAACCTATCTAACTCTATACAACTCTAAACCAATTGCAGACTTAACGCCCATACAGTCCCGTAAATAATTATTATATATTGTTTCAAAACACATGAAACCCATATAGTTTAAGTGAGCACTAATATTTTTGAGAAATTGACAGGAGAACGTGCGTGTCTTTATAAGGATGGGGTGGGGATGGTAGGTGGGAGATGGGACACATAGGACCCTATAAAGGGCGATGACGTGTAACCACTTTCCAAAGCCGGTGTGTGTGTCGGGGGTGGGGCTAGGGGTGGAGGGGGGGGAGAGAGTCATTATTTTATGAAAGGCCAAAGATATCACAACTCTGAATTTTTAACACCTAAAAGCGAAGTGCTAGGTTAAAAAATGAGATTTTTTTCAGCCAAGCACAGACCCCCTGTACATTTCATTTTTAAAATCTGCAGTTTATACAGAAATACATATATTATGTATACGGTATTTTTTTTTCAAGCGCGGCAAGAAAACCTACCATGACAGGTTAGAATTGTCTGCATGCAGCTTTTGGATTCTGCCCCCCCCCACCCATCCCTCCCTCTCCACGCGCAACTCAACGAAAATGTAAATAAAATTAGCATTTTCATGCTGACCTCGCCTGGTCTCTTAATTCTGATCCAACCCACAACCCCACCCCTTTTTTTCCCTTGCGAGCATGCATGGTAAGAAATAGCCTACAACAGAAAATTACTCCCACCTAATTTGGGGTGTAGGTGTGTGTGTGTGTGTGTGTGGGGTGGGGGGGGGGGGTGGGGGGGTACTCGATATCATATGTGTTGCCATGCGTGTCCAAAATTTTTGAGGCCAGGCGTAGGCCGAGCGGAGTGCCCATTTCGTTAAAAAAAGGAGGGGGTGTAATTTTCATTCAGTACACCACGTTTCCCATAAAAAGAGGGTTTCTTTTAGAACTGCTATTCGCGTTTGATTAGAAAAGGGGGCATTATTTCAAACTCAGCAGTTCGCGTTTAGGAATCACTTTAAAAATTCGTGGACACGAAAGGTAACCAGGTGTTACGTGAATGTCCACCCCCTCCCCCACTACCCCCCCCCCCCCAATCTAACTCAACCCTTATGGGGTGCTAATTTCTTGTGCACATTTGTAGGAGCACACGAGTGTTTTTTTTTTTTTTTTTTTTTTTTTTTTTGGAGGGGGTTGGGTTGGGGAGGGGAGAAGGGGTATGGAAATCCTTCCTTTATACCATGAACAAGAATTTGCATCGACCAATTTTTATGATCGTGTGTGTGGAAGACCAATATTTGGGTAAATGGGGAGGGGATCGAGCAAAGATCTCACCAACCAACTCCGACACCTCCTACCCTCCCCCTCCCCCTTCCAACTACAGCCCCAGCACAACTATATACAACAACCATATCCCACACTGATCTGTGCACTTTTTCAGAACTCAACTAATTCTTACTCGATCCAAAAGCTCGAACGCAGCCATTGTGTCACCATCACTCTTCTGCACCGCTGTGATCTTCTCCTTGTCAAAGATTGTCGCTATCTCATATTGTTCCATCAGCACCAGTATTTCTCTCACTTGTATGTTTAATGCTAAATCATGTTTCATGTTTTTAACGGCCTGTACTTCCGGTTCTAAAATCAGATCCACAACCTCCTCCTCCCGCTTGCACACAATGAGTGTTTGCACTGCATTCATTCTGTTTTACTATTTTTACGTCTATTTGTTTAGCATACCACTATTCTTTAGAAAAGGACCCGTCTCATTTTCCGATTTTGTATCCAATTTTCTTTTCCTAAAGATATTGCGCAATTCAACATTGACTTGGTAATGAGTGTGTGGTACTTATAACTAGCTGTACTTTAGTCAAAGGGGCCTTTAATTGTTATCGACATATTCTATGTTGGTGCATAACGTGATATTATCGAATAGCAAATGACGTAATGTGTATGCTAAAACGAAACTGCAGTGTGGGAAATCCCACATTATAACAATCTTTAGTGGATATGAAAGGCAAAATGTTAGAAACAAAATCCCAGGACTTTTTGCCCCCACCCCCACCCCCCCCCTCCGACCCGCCCCGTTACCAGTATTGCGAACTTCAAAACGGATGATATTTTCAGGTGTGCGTGGAGAGCGGGGGGGGGGGGGGGGGGTGGGTGGGAGAAGGGACCAGGAGGGCGAGAGGGTGTATGAGAGTCAACGACCTACCATGCACTAAGGTACACCCACACGAGTGGTGTGGACTGATCCGAAACACTCCTACGGCCTGCAGCACTGCCATCAGGAGTCTGAATCTATGGCGGTACAAAAATTTCATGGCGTTCGCGCTCCAGCATTTATTTTTGATCGCTATGATATTTATGTACAATTAATAGACGACAAAATAAATAATTCATTCTATCATTTATTTTTAATGATAAAAACCACGTGCAGAAATTAATAGTGACTTGGATAACATAAAAAGTGGTTCGGGAAAGAATTCAATATTTTCTCATCTATTAATTGTACATAAATACCATAGCGATCAAAAATAAATGCTGGAGCGCGAACGCCATGGCATTTTTGATTTAGTTTCATTTCTAGTTTTAACATTAAGTAGTCAGGGCTATTTGCACCAGTGGCTGTATGCATAATTTTGACATGTCCCCATTTTAACTTTGTAAAAAGTGAAAAAGTGTGATAACTTTCGCTATATATAGTGAATTGATTTGCATGAAAATTTTACCGTTTGATTCAGTTTTATATCTAGTTTTAACATTAAGTTGTCAGGGCTTTTTGCTCCAGTGGCTGTATGCATAATTTTGACACGTCCCCATTTTAACTTTGTAAAAAGTGAAAAAGTGTGATAACTTTCGCTATAGTGGATCGATTTGCATGAAAATTTTGCCATTAGATTTAGTTTTATATCTAGTTTTAATATTAAGTAGTCATGGGCTATTTGCACCAGTGGCTGTATGCATAATTGATTCACCTTAAATTTTTACCTTTAAAAAAGTGAAAAAGTGTGATAACTTTCGCTATAGTCAATCGATTTGAATGAAATTTCACTGTTTGATTCAGTTTCATATTAAGTTTTAACATTAAATAGTCATGGGCTATTTGCAGCGGTGGCTGTATGCATAATTGATTCACCTTAACATTTTAACTTTAAAAATTAACTGACTTCCGTCATGGTTAATCGATTTGAATGAAAATTTCATCCTGAGATTTAGGTTGATGTCTATTGTTTTAGAAGTCAGAGGCGCTATTTGCACAGGTGGTTGTATATTTAATTCATTCACCTTAAATTTTTTAATTAAAAGTGAGATAACTTCCGTTATAATTGACCGATTTGAATGAAAATTTCATCGTTTGATTCAGTTTGATGTCTGGTTTACAGTGATTATAAGGCTATTTGCATAGGTGGCTGTAAGCACTTTTGTTGGAGCACACACCCATTCAAAGATTGTTTTGATTTTGATTTTTTTAATCTTTTAATTGATTGATTTTTTAATTGATTTTTTAATTGATTTTTTTAAATTAAAAAAAATTGATTTTTTTAATTTTTTGGAACATATTACGTCATAGTATTGTTCAACAAGTTCTTTCTTCAACAAGTTGCTTAACAATTGTGCAACAAGTTGTTGTACAACAAATGTTCAACAAGCTGTTGTTCAACATGTTCAACATATTCAACATGTTGTTCAACAAGTTCAACATGTTCAACATTTTCAACATGTTGTTGAACAAGTAGAACATGTTCAGCATGTTCAACATGTTGTTGACCAAGTTGAGCATGTTCAACATGTTGAACATGTTCAACATGTTGTTTAATATGTTGTTCAACAAGTTGTTGTTTGTTGATTATGACATCATAGGATGACATAGAACCAGCATTGGGGTTTCTGAGTCATTTTTTTTTTATAAAGCGCGCGCCTGTTCGATTGGAGTCAGTATGGCGTTATAATGATGACGTGATGACGTCGCAATGACGTCATGATGACGTCAAAAAGACTTCATGACGTTAGACCCCCTTAAGCGGCATAACCCTACCCCTAACCCTAGGCGTACATAACATGTTCAACAACATGTAGAACATGTTGAACTTGTTGAACATGCTGTTTAACATGTTGTTCAACATGTTGTTCAACAAGTTGAATATGTTCAGCATGTTATTCAACAAGTTGTATATAAGGCTATGTTTAAGGGCATTTTCATCTTTTGAAAAGTGTATGTTGAACCGAAAGGCTGTATAAATGCAACATTTCTTTGAAATCTTGCAATTGGCCAAAAAGTCTTAAAGGGCACTTATAGGATGCTCACACTTCAGAAGAAGCATTGGAGATGGATATGGAAAACCCTGTAAAACCACCTATCACTGAAACTGTAGATGAGTCTTCTATGGAAAGTCAAAGCGTCAACATGACTGTAGTGCATTATACAACGGTCAAGAAGCTTTGTTCAAACATATGGAACATTGTGGTGAGGGTGATAATGACAGCAGCTCTGAAAGTGAGTCAGGAACAGACTCTGAAAGTGAGTTAGAAACAGACTCTGTCTGGTATGATGTGGTTCAAGAAGTCTACGATGAATATGATACCAAATTTCAAGAAAAGGTTTCAGAAAATAACGAACAAGTGCTTAAAGATGCGCGTGAAATAGCGAGTGATGACTTCCGACCCATTTATAAGCGTCGACTTAAACAACTGTTTATGAGACTATTCAAATATACCCAACGTCTAGAACAAAACGAACATTATCAAACCATTTCAGAAGACTTTAATTACTTTGTTGATGAAAAACATTACGAGTATTCAAAGGCACTAAAGGCGGCTATAAGAAGAAACGATGCATTCTTTGAAGAGCTCCTAGATGAGGAGGAGGAAGATGAAAGCAGCGATGAAGAAAGTGATATGGATGAGGAGAGTGAGATGGAAAAAGGTGAAGCAGATGAAGAAAAATAGACTTATTTGACTAAACTTTATAATAAAGACTGTAAATCAACAAATGTTGTAATATTGTTATAGATTTAAACTATGTGTATTTAAGTGTCTTAATAAAATTATTCAACATATGTCTTTTTTATGAACTGGCTGCTATTGTTGCATCAATTGCTTGAGCTACAACATGTTGAACAACAACTTGTTGAAAAACAACTTGCTGAACAACATATTAAAGAACATGTTCAACATGTTCAACATGTTGAATATGTTCAACTTAGTCAACAAAATGTTGAACATGTTAAACATGTTCTACTTGTTCAACAACATGTTGAACATGTTGAACTTGTTGAACAACATGTTGAATATGTTGAACATGTTGAACAACAGCTTGTTGAATAATTGTTGCACAACAACTTGTTGCACAATTGTTAAGCAACTTGTTGAAAAAATAACTTGTTGAACAATACTTTGACGTAATATGTTCCAAAAAATAATAAAATAATTCGAACACATGTTTGAATGGGAGGCGCTTGCCATTCGAACACCGTCTTTGAATGAAAGGCTTGTCATTCGAACGCATGTTTGAATGGGATCGGGGGTGCTTGCCGTTCGAACACCATCTTTGAATGGGGGTGTGCTCCAACAAAATGTCCTCACTTTCTCACCATGGTTAAGCCACCTAGGAGGGGGAGGTCCTCAATTTCTCACCATGGTTACGCCACCTATTATGACGTCATATGGTTACGCTGCCTATTATAACGTCATAATTGGTTCCACAATAGTATGTTCTAGGGTTAGGGTTAGGCCGCCTAGGGGAGGGGGATCCTCACTTTATCACCATTGTTTCGCCGCCTATGATGACGGCATTATGACGTCACTTCCTGTTTTCGGACCACCATTCCTCTACTACTGCTATCGCTCACCGATAATGAAAGGCTATGACAATTCTATTCGACAATAGGCCAAAAAGAGGGCGTAAAATACACAAATATCAGGAACGCACGAGATAGTTTTTAGACAATTTTCAATGCTTGAGAAATTCATGAAAAATTACTGTGTTGCCGAGATCAGTGGTGGGGACACTTTGACGGAAGGGTTGCCATGGTAACTTCTGACTGCCACCGTTTAGATGGCTATTTGCGATCACTTACGGACCCCAATGCAATGTCCCGATATCTATGCAATGTCGGGAGACTGATATTAGTGTGACTTCCAAAAGTAAATATGCTAAGTAAGATCGATGTGAGGTTGTGATGTTGATACGACCAAACATTAACATTAACTCTGGTTATACTTTGGATATGATTAGTCGCTAGCTCAGATCAACGTCTTATCAACGTTTTTGAACGGTGCAACTAAAAGAACGGTGTAACTAAAAATTCTTCCGACGTCCAATCAACGTCTTTTGTTGCAACGTTGAGCAGCCGTTGGAAGACCGACAGTGGATACATGTTAAAAAGCGGCGTTGTACGGATGTCAGACAACCAAACATCAACCTCCTTATGTTGCCTCTCACTGAAAATGGTTTTTCCATCTTCTCTTGAAACAAAAATTATTCATTGAAATCGACCTCATACGTATTCTGCAGGACCAGATCACCGTAGAGTGGCCACTCTATCGCTGTCACTGTTTTGGCAGGGATTTTAGATTAATATACTGAAGGACAAAAGAATGTTCGCACATAAAAACCAAAATATCTCCAAAACTTATTGATATCTTTTTAGAAATAGCATCAGATTGTAATCCCAAATTGCAACCATCCTTATTTTTTCATGCGGGTGTGGTTATTTATTACGGGTTTGTAGGCATTCAAGCACGATACCATATTAATCCACATAAGTCAGTACCGGCTCAATGTTGAAAAATTATGAAATGCCACACGTGGTCATCCAATATAACCACATATGTAAACGCAGTAAATCGATGAAAACAACGGAGATTTGAGATAGCGCGAATACCGCAAAACTGTTGCGACCAGGCTATTTGCATGCCTGAAGCTGGTGCTTCTGCTCAGTTCATTGCCAGACGTTTCGGGTGCAGTAAAAGAGCAGCAGAAAAACTCTGAAGACGGTATCGGGACACTGGATCACCAAAGATCGACCACGTAGTGGCAGACCGCGTGTTACCACGCCTAACCAGGATCGCTGGATCCGCATGATCCAAATCAGGAATCACTTCAGACCAGCCGCAATAACAGCAACGGATATCCCTGGACGGACGAATAACCGCATAAGCTCGAAAATCGTTATACGGCGCCTACTCCGACATGGGATCCGCGTTCGTCGGGTCCACATCGGAGTGGTGCTAAATCGTGAGAGACGGCGAAATCGAGTGCGCTGGACCAACAACCACAGCCATGGAGCATGGAGACATAACAATTGGCGGCGTGTGATGTCTTCAGATGAGTCGCGGTACAAACTTTTCCGCGGAGCTTGATATCAACGCATATACAGGCGCTACCCGTGATGTTACATAAAACAAGTTAACCGGTACAGTGGTGACTCAGTCATGGTTTGGAGCGCAATACGCTTTGGAGGTCCCAGCTGCTCATTATTGATGGAAATTGGGCCGCAAACCGTTATATGGATACTGTTTTGAGCAACCAAGTGGTCCCGTTTGTGCAGCAACGTCAGGACACCATTTTTATGCACGACAATACCCGCCCACAACTCGCTTGGATGTGTAGACATTATTTAGCGGCTAGTAATGTTGATGTGCTCCCATGATCGGCATATAGTCTAGATATGAATCCCATAGAACATCTATGGGGTCATCTGGATGGCCAAGTTCGAGCCAGTAACCCACCGCCTCGAAATCTCGCGGAATTGAGGCAAGCATTGATTGAGGCACAGATATCCTCAATACAAAATTAACAGGTTGATAATTTCAATGCATAGTCAAATCCAGGCCCTACTGCATTCCAATGGATACCACACACGGTAGTAGTGGCGGTTATAAACAATATAAATCGAAGAAAACTCAAAACGGCATTTACACTGATTTTGACGTTTTATGGCCTTTCACTAAAATTGCTTCAGAAGTTCCATTTTTCAATTATATAGTTGCACTATCTGAGAGGTATCTTAGGTACAGATCGGAAACCAGTTGAGCAATTAAGTGAGTAACAATAACATTTTTTATTATATGCGAACTTTCTGTTGTCCTTCAGTATAATTCTCCGACGTCTATGCAACGTCTGGAGATTTCCCTTCAATCTTCGCGCAACGTTGATTAGACGAGGATAATCAACGTCTATCCAACGTCGGAAAATCGAGTGAGTATCATAAGTCTGCAGTACTTTGGGGAAGGGGGATTTGACGCAGAAAAAACTACAATTGAAGGAGCACCGACTTGTAGGAAGGTAGAAACCTGTATAAGGCATGGCTGGGATGAAAAACCACACAAACACCAGCATTCAATCCTCTGATCTTTTGATAGCAGGTGTGCTGCACCAAAGGTGAATACCAGCATTCAGTTCTGTAATATACAGATAGCAGATGTGCTGCACCAAGGGTGAACACCAGCATTCAGTCCTGTAATCTATAGATTGCAGGTGTGCTGCACCAAAGGTGAACACTAGAATTCAGTCCTGTGAGCTATAGAGAGCATGCGTGCTGCACCAAGGGTGAACACTAGAATTCAGTCCTGTGATCTATAGATAGCAGATGTGCTGCACCAAAGGTGAACACTAGAATTCAGTCCTGTGATCTATAGATAACAGGTGTGCTGCACCAAGGGTGAACATTACCATTCAGTTCTGTGATCTATAGATAGCAGGTGTGCTGCACCAAAGGTGAACACTAGAATTCAGTCCTGTGATCTATAGATAACAGGTGTGCTGCACCAAGGGTGAACATTACCATTCAGTTCTGTGATATATAGATAGCAGGTGTGCTGCACCAAAGGTGAACATTATCATTCAGTCCTGTGATATATAGATAGCAGGTGTGCTGCACCAAAGGTGAACACCGGCTGTCGATCTTGTGATATATAGATGGCAAGTGTGTTGCACCACCAAAGGTGAACGCCGCCTTTCGATACTGTGATATATAGATAGCAGGTGCGCTGCACTTAGTGTGCATATTGTTGACAGTTTGGACAGTTTCTGAACGTGGTAGCTAAATACAGAAACAGTCCATATAAGTACATCTGACAATTTCTTTGCTCGTTTTTCCCTTGTGATTTATCACAAATTGGAATGTGAATTTGGAATGTTATTTTGTTGGCTACGGAACTATTTCTATGAGTGAATGTCGGTTTGAATACATTTTTAAGTTCATCAAATATTTTTTGTAGTCTTGTTCCGTATTCGTCCCATCCAGTGACGATGCTACCACCACCCCTCTCCCCCTCACTGCCACCCAACCCCTGCTGATGGAATTACTCCCCATGCCATACACCAAGAGGCATGCTCCTAACAATAACTCACTCAACAATAATGTAAAATTATTTTGTTCAGGCTATTTAGTTATTAACACTTTAATTAATAATTTGTAGTGAAGTCTATTGTCTTAAAATATGATCTACAGCTGACCAAGCTTTTTTACATTAGATAAGAGATTTTTATAATTATAGATATTAAGTCTTCAATAATCATGGCAAGTTTAGGTATAACTTGTCATATACAGGTCACTTGTAAGACGTCTGAAGTTGTCATACAGGTCACGGTCAACAAGATGGCTGTCATAACCACCCAAAGCCATACAGTATCTTCTGCATCGTAGTACATCATTAGGAATGTCTTTATAGCAAGTGTGAGTATTACTCGCCAGATACAGGCCACTTGCCAGACGGTTACAGATGTCGAACAGGTCAAGGTCAGCAGGATGCCCGTCATAACAATACAAAGCCAGACAGTATCTTACGCGTCTCTCTGTGTCGTGGGGAATCTCTAGAAAAACGAAATATTTGATGGAAATGTAGACTTTCAATCACGTGATACTGATCCGCCTCAATCATATGATACTGATCCGCCTCAATCATATGATACTGATCCGCCTCAATCATGTGATACTGATCCGCCTCAATCATATGATACTGATCCGCCTCAATCATGTGATACTGATCCGCCTCAATCATGTGATACTGATCCGCCTCAATCATGTGATACTGATCAGCCTCAATCATGTGATACTGATCAGCCACAATAAACACAATAAAGAAATGCATACTAATAAATATTTTCTCACCCTTTCTTGTAGTATTGCATCGAACCGAGCATTTTTAATAAACACTTCAAACATTTTAAAAGCATAGCTGTAAAACAATAAAAGTCCCTGCAATTTAATTGATCATAACTAAAATGAGAGAAGCAGATTCTTACAACATGCTCTTTGTAAGTGACGACACTCACAATTTTAACTGTTTGAAAGTTCGCCAGAAAGTCATCACACTGGTGAGTTTTGACTCGCCAAAGTCTCTTCTAATGGTTGTAACACGTATCACAATGTAATATTTAAAGGGCTGTCAATGAACATCAAGTAATATCATACTTTTTAAAATTCACTATCCCGCGACATCAATGACATGGATATGCTCTTTGCTGTTTTAAAAAGATTTCATTTTCAGGTTTCTTTCATGGTGCAAAACCAAGCTAAACTATTTATCAATTTATGTCATTCCATTCTCTTCAGTCATAATTTTTAATGTGAATGAAATTGTATATATGCTGATGCAAAGAAAATTTTCAGCGCATTTAAGACAAGCTTCAGTCTTTGGCGATAAATCCAAACGTTACACTGCTTTGTGCAAGTCTCTTTGAAAGTATACGAAAATTGGTGGTTTCTTAAGTTCGGTTGACGGAATTGGTAGAGTAATCTATGGCCTTCCCGGTGCAGCTCCTTCTCCTATGTATTATTTTCTAGTTAACCAGTTAAATCGAGAAAGTGAAAGTGAAAGTAAATGAGAAAGTACACTAATGTCTAATGGAACAACACGGAAAGGTTGACTCGAACATTCGTGCAAGGCTGATTTTAGCCGGACCTCAGCCCAATAGAAGATGATGGTGAAATACACACATTCTGCCATTGTTACAGATCGTGGACTGAATGGTGCTACATACAACAAAAAGTGGTGCAATGTATTTTTTATACTTTTAAAAGAATATTTAAGTATCAAGTGCAAAGTAAATAAAGTATAACGTCATGAAATCTAAAGGATATTTCGAGCAATTCAATAGTTATATTCCCAAAATTGTGCAAAATTAATATCACTTTTATTTAATATTTAAACTATTATTAAAAAACATCGTTATGTTCGTACCACCAGGGTATAAGTTTCTTTTTTAGTCTCGCGGGACATGAAGCAATATGATTTCTGCCCAGTGATATAACTGTCAATGCAAAGAAATTCAATTGAGCTAGGGTAAAAGACGAGAGTAGCGTTGACTCATCTAAGGTCGCTAAATGCCTTGGCATCCAATTAGTGATTTTAACCACTATAAAATCAATAAAATGAATTGTAATATTGTTTTTGTTTTGTTAAATGGTTCCTATTGCTTAAAAAGTAAGTCAGACATTTATCAGCTACCGCAAAATTTTCGACATGTTAACCTGACATTTGCCAAGTGTTACCTTGGAATTTGTTTCTTACAGTTTTATTTTTATAGTGTGTGCGAAGGAAAACCGATAAGAAGTTCAGCAATTTAAATCAAGCTATTGTTTTTATAACAAATGCATGAACTACTTTATATGGTGTGTTTTCTTGTCTTAGTGTATGGTTTGTTGCGAGTAATAGTTACTTCATCAGGTTAAAGGCAATACCTAGGCATTATTATTATTAACATTATTGTAAGTATTACTGTGAATATATATAGTGCTAAGGCAATCGAAATTCATTTCAGTGTTTGTAAATCCGCCGCGTTGCAACGATAAAAATCGACACTACAAATTCCACCGAGAAAAGTCGTCGCTTTGACTTTATAAGGGCATTTTCATAAGCTCTAAGATAGCAGCAACAAAACAAAACAATAACAACAAAACAAATACTATCATTTATTACGCCTCCTTTCCTTTGTGTATATTAGGGGGGCACATTTACTAGCCAGCAGGTGTAACTATCATGTGATGCTTAAGTCAGTTTGTGAACTATGTGATTGCGTGCAGAATGAAACAACACGAAAATAATTAATTTAACTTTAAACCGTTTTATTTTATGAACATAATAGCATAATACTGACTAAAACATTACTACTTCAAAAACGATTTGAAAATAAATCAAATTCTTCTTAAATAATTACAGTAAACAAAACCAAAGTTCAATGTTTACAGTAAAAAAATCCACCAAGTATTTTTCGTTTTAGTGAAATAAATATATTTGGCCTCAAACACAAGCCAAACAAAAGAAAAGCAACTGAATTAGACTATTTATGCATGAATAGTATGCATAAAATAATCTATGCCTAAATTAAGAATAAATTGTACATAACATTAATCATGTATCAATGCATCAATAGGCTAATTAACATTATGCAAAGAGTATATTTTAGAAACATATACAAATTATTAAGCAGAATAAGTGTAATACAGACGAATTCACCATGTACTTACATGTCAAGTATTATTCCAAGGTTTCTATATATTTCTGTCAAATATTGCATTTAGTGCAATTTTTGTGTTTTCTACATTTATCGTTGTAAACTGTGACACATATATAATATATTGTTCCTATTGCATTGCATATGAGAAGCAGATATGGGCATACCCGTTAGTTCTGATATTCCAATATCAAAAATCTTCATAAAACGCACTACTATAAATACAAAAAAATATAAAAGAGATACTAATACTAAATAATTCTAGAAATTATGAAATAAATCCACACTGGCTTCTCTAAACTGCTATGAAAACCTGCCTTCTGCCTTGCACCCACAGGCCTGTCTTTGCGGTTTATGTGGCCAATCTTACACACTGTTGGAATAACGTTCACATGCAGATTTTCTGGCTTATTTGTATATAAACAAATATAACCACTCCCCCAACATATTTACATATGTGCAAATGTAGCTCTGTTCCAGTCTCATTTATATAAAAAACAAATCATCTCCTGCTGTGTGATGCCAGACTTGTAGTTATGTGTCCCGGACCTTCATCGGCCATTAAGACAACCCTGAATAAATGAGGCTGAACTGACGAGACGATACGTACTACAAGAAAATAAACGAGAACAAGTGTCACTGCTCTTTACAACTGGATTACCACCATCATGGTCACTTTAAAAATTATACAGCTCTCTTGATACCGACATTAAATAGGCAGTATTGATAATATACTTTACGAAGGCAGTTTTATTTAACTACTAACAAAGTGATCATAATATCTACACAAAAGTGTAGCAGAGATTTCTATTTACCAAATTAATCAACTTAACCAAAGAAGCCCCTTTTGTGTAAAACGTGGATTGCTCAATGAATATTATCCTGACTCCTCCTCCTCTTTTTAACAGTATTAACACGCTAAACTTCAAGAAATTTGCTGTATTTACAGACTTAACCTACAGAAGTGTTTGATGGTTTATACACGAAAGGTCGATTGATTAATATATGACCATATCACGCCGAGTACTGTGTCATGAATATTATGAATATAATGAAACGAAACTTATCACAAGATGGAATGAAAATACATTAAGACATTAGGAATCAGCGGTTGGAACATTGTTGAACAATTTTAAAGAAATAACGGTAATTACACTGCCTTCTCTTTACGCAGCGTTATTATTACTATAATCATCATTTTAGATTTGTGATTGTATCGAGTATGACCAAAGTGAACATCAGACCTAGTTTTTGCGGCATGTGATAAGTGATATATGATAAATGCAGTCCAAAATGAAAGAGCATTTTTAAATCACATTTGTTTATCCAGAAACAAAATGATCTGTTTTGAAAGAGATAGTATAAAGTGTCGTCTCTGACAGCATCCAGCTCGTTCCTCTTCACGTTTTACTAAAGCATGTGAACATTTAGTTAAGTTGCAGTGTTTAGCCTCAGGAGTATAGAAAGAGGGTATGTTTCCTTTTGAATATAGCTCAACTAGTTTTGCATAAATGTTTCTTGCCCATTGTTCCCTAGACAACATGTTACTGAGTATATCGTCGTCGTTTTGAAATTCATCAAGCAGAAACAGCAAGCAAGTTTTCAGTATGTAGCTGGTCAGAAAATCATCGACCTGAATAGGTTCCGTGATAGGCAAAACTGACCGAGGGCGACATACGCGTACATCCCGGCACGCTTTTGCGAGAACATAGCCCTCTTTTATATTGACAGGAAGCTTCAGTAAAACATTTCGTTCGCAGTCAGTAAAGGACACAGGCATGTCCGTACCGTGTCGAATTAAGTTTGTTCGTTTTGCTATAAGGTGGAACTTGTTGCTGCGGCTGAGGGGTAAACGCTTCGGCAACTTATATTTACTAATGGGTATAGCTGGCACAACGTCTATTTTGATCACTAAATCTTTGAAAAACGTCCCATTCCAAATAACTTTCATGCATGATATTTTATTATGATATGTAAAGAAGAATTTTGGAATGTATAAGTAACCAAATGTTCCTGTGTAATCTTTGGCAAGTAATTTTGCAGCTGAAGACTTGAGCTTTGCATAAAATAGTTTTGCAAACTTAGCAGTATTAACATATCCATCTTCATCAGCTATTTGTGACAATGGATGATATTTTTGTACTTTTATTCGCATATGGGCATCACTGAGAGAACTGTGCTCAAATACCATTTCCCTGAGCGATGTACATTCACATATGATGTCTAATTCGTTTGGTAACGCTATTTTTGTGTTTTCACCTACGCTTCCTCTAATTTTTGGATCAAATCGCAAAATGTTTTTATCTAGATTTTCTGAAACGTCACAAAGCATCTTTATGATGAGATCGTTTATTTCACTAGCCTCTTTGCCATGCAGCAGATAACACGTTGCTTTTCTGTACAGTTCGTCAACGGAAAGAGTGCATTCATTCCACTCGTCGGCGGGACACATCTGCAGTTTGATATTTTGAATAAATGTGCACCATTCACTCATTTTAATATTCCGTTTGATCTTATCTGGATATTGCTCACATAACCAGTTCCAAGTATCGATATCCTGTATACACGTGAAATCTAGTTCTTCTAATACAGATCCACTAATAATCTCACGTATAAACTGTTTTATTCCCAAGCGGAGAGCGAAGCAACGAATGCTTTTCTTTCGTTCTTCAGCAATGACACTGCTGTAATGCAAATGTCTTTGCAACTTTAACTTCAGAACGCAAAACGTAACAGCATTATGTTATATTTATCTCTATTTATGAACGAAGTACGGTAATAAGGTGTAGGTTACAAGTAAAGATATTTCCACACAGTTCATGCATTCGCCTTTACTGTTTTACAAATTCTTGAGCATTTGATTTCACTTGTTTATAACTTTCGTTTTAGTTCATTAAAACTTCTATGAAAAATAATCTAAAATTTAAGGACGTAAATAACGCCATTACTGGCTCTTACCTCAACAATTCAACCGCTACAACTGTTGGTGTCTTTTCTACAAGCAGCTGGATAATTTTTTGCGATGCTTCATGTACGATTGCAAATTTCAATGGTGTTAAGCCATCAAACAAAACAGTAAGATCTGCATGATATTGCAAAAGAAGAGTGCATTTATGGTACGAGTTCACAAATATGGCTTTGTGAAGAGCAGACATGCCATCATATTTACTGTTGACATTTGCGTGGTTTTGAAGTAAAACCTCAACAATTTCAATGGAACAAAATTCTACTGCAAATACGAGATTCTTTTCTGGTGCATTGATGTCAACACCGCGGGCAAATGCCAAGGATTGAAACATATGGAAAATCTGCTTGCTGCATTTCATCGAAGACTCCATCGACCATCGCAGAGTTGCTGTTAGTGGCGTTAAACCGTGCACATCAGTAATGCTGGGATCAGCCTATAGCAGGTACAAGAATACTTGCATATATAAATGTACAAAAATACCAAATATTGTCATATTGTAACTAGATGTACCTTCGTCTCTGCTTTCCCTCTTTAGTGAATCCTAGAGATATAATGTAACTATTACCAGGTGCTAGTACTAGTATGTAATCAGAACACTTTGCTACTGCTGAGTACATCCTTTGTTACTAAAAAAAGTCTCCGCAAATGCTGATATAACAAATTAAATGTTTCGTGATTTCCGTTATTGATAACTTGAGAACATTGAGTAGCAAAGGGCAACGGCGTGCAACCGCGGCTGGTTTTTTACATTTATACTACACTGCGTCAATTAATGTAGCAAACACCTCTTAAAATCTTCTGTGTTGCATAACGCTAAGTTAACGTTACCGCTTACCCTACTCAAGTAGTCCTAGCAAAATATTTCATTATAACGGTAAAATAATAAAATAATTATAAAATTCTTTGCTTGTATGATTTCATAAATTAGTGGATTTCCATCTCGTGTCACTTACTGATGTTTATTTGCTTAGTAAAGAAATAAAAAATATATCTTATTTTAGTCAGTAAACACGACAGTTGATTATTTTAATGGGTTAGATTTTAAGTGAATCGCTGGATTACAAGTTTACTTGGCAGCAAGAATGTATGAAGAAAGAGTTCGGGTACATGTTTAACATACCGAAAAATAATGATGTTTTCAAATATAGGTACCATAAATATTTGAAGTGGTACACTACTGAATCTTGTACAATATACAATGATGATGCGTTTGCGTTTTAGCAATTGCATCGCACTTAAAGCATAATTCCGTGCTGATTGCCATTTTATTGGAAATCATACAGAATATTTATATTTACCAATGTAAAAAATTTCAAAATAAATCAGTGTGGAAGTAAATACGATTACCCAAAGTGTGCTGTATATTTTCAAACAACTATTTCGACAAAGAAGAGAAAAAAAGTGTTATTGCAAATCAGTTTTTCTCTTTCATTTGACGTTTCTGTCAGCTTTGATGCAAGTGACGTTATTAGGTTAGGTGCATGAAAAATTTCTCAGCCGCTGAATATCGAAGAAAGTTCAAAGTTTGTGAAATTGTTGGTTGACAGATCCGAAAGATTCTATTAAATTTTATCGCAAATAAAGCGTGCAAAAAAGGAACATGACATTATCACATGAAATACATAAAATTTGAATTAAAAATATCTCAAAAACGGAATGTCGCATCGAATTTAACTTTTATATGGGTGTGTTCTTAGTCAATCGGACGGTTGTGTCAGCTTTTGACAGGCGCATTGCATAAAGTTTTATATGCAAAATATCTCTAGAGTGGAAAGTTGGGTCGACTTCAAACTTGGTATAGTTATTAATTGGATAAATCGCACGGTTTTATTAAGCTATAAATTCGTATATAAAATAGTAAGAAAGATGTATGACGTCACCATCTCCCGTCTCGCCCAAGCCTCCCCTGCTTGGTTGGATCTTTTGCTAACTGAGCATAGTTATTAACTACGCTAGGGATTCTCAGCGTTTTCCTGAAAATGTTCAAGTGTTCTTGCATTCTTTAGAATGTTTGGAAACATTAGCTACATTACTATCGATCCATGACTACTTCTAACTTTGTTTTTTTTTGTGCGTTACGAATATATCAACACAAGGTAATATATCATGACTACAACTACATGCAGACCGTTGCCGTAACTCTGGTGAAGAGTTAAGGGTGCATTTAGAGTCTTGCCTCAATTAAATGGCAGGGGAATAACAGATAAAAAATCACCTTCAAGACCCCGATAAAAAGACGTTAAGTAAGACCTGTCTGTCTAGCGTTTTCTTGTTAACAAAGATCTATTCAAATGGAAGCAATTGAAGCTTTCAAAAAAGTAATACGTTCTATGGCAGTTTCGCAAAAAAGAATCTGTGCAGCAAGATATTTATTATGTCTACATGTCCTTAACGGGCCGCCAAATATAATGGGATCCAGCCTTGTTTCCTCTGAGCATCGATGACGCACTTTCGATTAGACTTGTATAGTTATGTAGCCAAACGCTATAGTTTTTCAGTCCAACGAAGCTGTTAGGATTATCATGCAGAATACAAATGAATTATATTTTGTCACACAAGAGCAATATCAGACAGATTGCAAATCTTTTTATATAATTTTAAACAATAGCAGTCAAAATATGTTTGGATTGCCAGGGTGAGCAGGATATACTTTTTTCCACCACACAGCTTTTAAATAAATTTTATAAAACATGAAAGATGTTGATAAGAAATTAAGTGGCGAAGTCTGATTTTCAGACACTGTTTTTAATTACTTTCTCATTACATCCTTTGTGAAAGGCAACATTTAGAAAAATATTTGAGATTTAGCGTTTAGCGTTTAGCGTTTCTCGGTAACACATACCTATCAAGTGGAAGCAATCGAAGCTTACATAAAAGTGATACTTAATATGGCAGTTTGTCAAAAAGAGTGTTATAGCAACATTAACCGTTATGACATTTGCGAGCATTGAAACTGATAACATAAACTAAATGAAAGTTTTTAATAAATGAAATTTAATTCGAACGATTTACATTCTTCTGCAGCAAGAACTTTATTACTTCTAGTTGTCCTTTATCGGCTGCAAAATGTAATGGGGTCGAGCCATCTTTATCCTGAGCATCGATGTTGCACTGTTGATAAGACTTGTACAATTATGTAACCAAACGTTATCGCTTTCCAGTTTCCTTTTACGATTTACAGCAGTTCTTTTTTTTACATCCCTAATCTTTCCTGCTTTGCAATTACTAAGCTTTTAGGATTATTATGCAGAATGCTTGAATCAAATGAATTAGATTTTGCGACAGATGAGCAATATGAGAATGTTTGCAAATCTTAATTGGAGGTATGAAATATATTTTGTTGACACATCTGTTATGGTGATCAAAGGGTTTCTTTTGAAAATGTGAAGTCTGTCTTTTTTTTCTGTGGTTCCCATGCGTTTCCCGCTCCCAATATTGTAACTGGTCAGTCAAGCGTTCTCTCTTGTTTTATATAAATTCCTGGACCTCGTGCATCTTTGTGCCAGTTTTTCTTTGAAGTGTGTTAAAGGATTAGCTGTTTTGGGATTTTAAGGCCCGCATAGTCAGTAAATATAGAATTTTGTTTTATATTACCTTGTGTTACTGGTGAAATTATCCCGTGTAATAATTAGAGTTATGTCGTGCAATTATTGAAGTGATTTCATGTACGAGTTTCGGGCCGTAAGTTTACCTTTGTGAGTTTAGTCAGTGAATTGGTGTATTTTTTTGTTATTGCATTGTAATTATAAATTCTTGCTTGTTTTACAGACAAAAGCGTTTTCAATAAACGGGTGTTTTCCACTTTCGGCCTTTTATTCCGTCACATAGTTGTCGACTGGCCATGCCGTGCGTGATGGAATAAATCCGATGTGCGGCTAACCCCCTTCATGGTGCCGACCACATGTCGCCTAGCAGTTTCGCCGTGCCTATCACGATGCGTTCTCTCGCTACGATTACGACTCCGGACAGTTTCGCCGCGCCTGTCACGATGCGCGCTCGCTACGATCATGGCCCTGTGGAGTTTCACCGCGCCTGCCACGATGCGCGCTCACGACGCTCACGACACTGGACAGCTTCGCCGCGCCTGCCATGACGCGCGCTCACTACGATCACGACCCCCGACAGCTTCACCGCGCTGTCATTGCCTCGGACAGTTTATGAGACGCTGATTCTACTTGTAAAGCACAAGTCATGACTTTCCATGGAATTCTTGAGAACTGAACATTACTTGAGGTAAATGTGGACATATTTTATCAGGATTTGAATACTGTGTTTTATTGGTTAATGTTTTTTTCGTGTTTTTTTTTTTAATTTTCAAAATTTTAGATTTGGTCCCGTGCCTTTAGTTGTGTGGTGTCTCGACTTCAATTAAACAAGGTGTGATATTGATTTACAGGAGGAGAGGGTGTCTGAAAACCATGGCTTTCCATGGAATTCTTGTGAATTGGACCTGGTTATCGTTCCAAAGGCACTTATATCTTAGTATTTTAAACCCTTTATCTTCTGGGCTAAGAATTTTTGTTAAGATTTAGTCCTTTTGACTAAAGTATTTGTTTCTAAATATTCCGGTGTGTGCCCATGGAATACCGTCATTTACACATACCCCCTAAAAGTTTGCTGCTATGACGTCGTAAGAGAGATTCTATCTGTGGTTCATTTCTTCGAGTTATGAGGGCAAACTGATGCAATACTTACAACACCAATAATAATAATGATAATAATAATAATAATTATTATTATTATTATTATTATTATTATTATTATTATTATATGCGGCCAGTTTCTCATCAATCCACCCCACCCCTTCCCTCCTCCCCCTCATTCCACCCACTATCACAACAACGGTAAAAATGACGTTATTAGAAAACCCAACTGCCTGAGCGGTTGAACGTCGCAAGTGACACTAATTGACATCTGCGTGCATTCACATCGCATTAAAACTGGAGTGTATGGTGCACCGTGGTGTCAGTGATCTTGTGGGTCACATGCTTGTACTTTAAGTCGTATTGAAACTAGAGTGTATGATGCACCGTGGTACCAGTGACCTTGTGGGTCACATGTTTGTACTTAAGTCGTAACAAAACTAGAGTGTATGGTGCACCGTGGTGTCAGTGATCTTGTGGGTCACATGCTTGTACTTTAAGTCGTATTGAAACTAGAGTGTATGATGCACCGTGGTACCAGTGACCTTGTGGGTCACATGTTTGTACTTAAGTCGTAACAAAACTAGAGTGTATGGTGCACCGTGGTGTCAGTGACCTTGTGAGTCACATGTTCGTGCATTCACACCGTGGTATCGTTTGGCTCTAGTTGTTGTTTAATAAAAGTCTCTCCCTTTAACGTCCCCAGTGTCGAGTGTTAGCGCTGCAATCTCGATGAATTGGTTAAAACTGCTTGGTCATAGTTTGGTCGGCCCCCCTATATTGCGATTTAACTTTCAAATATAAACCGTACTCAGTTCAGAAACGTAAGCTTATTGTGACTTTATGTAAGTTATTAGATAGGTACACTAGTTTGTCTTTACAAGTCGCTTATTATAGTCTATCATAAACGATGTCGGTCTCGAGTCAAGATGGTGAGTGCCCCCTTGTGGAAGGGACTATGATCGGCTTCCCTGACACAAGTGGTTTTACTGAGGATGTAAAGCCAACACGAGTCCGTTTCTGAAACGCGCCAGAGCGTTCGAATCAGCTGTATCGTCCGAGAAAAACGTGGATCGGCTGAAATCTTTTAAAGCACAGTTTTGTCACGATTTAGACGAATTTAACAAACGAGTATAACAAACTCATGGAACTAATCGATTTTGACATCAAGGATTCCAACAAGGAGTTTCTTTCGTCTATCGAACAACAAGGCAATACCTTGTACAATCTTGTGAATTCGAAAATTTCGAATCTTAGCCAATCCTTTACAGTCGGTAGTCAAGCCGATTCATCTCGTCATGTCGTTGCACATCCAAACAGTTTATCACGTGGTTCAGCGCGCGGATCCGCCCGCGGTGCTGACTTATGGGCTGATTCGGATCGTGGATCAGATCCCGTCAAAGGTTCTCATGTTGGGCCTGAAGTGGTCCAAAGTGTGGTCAGTGGCGCAGACCGACTTCAGTCGCTAGGAGAATCCATTGTCGGTATGCAACAAGTCTCTAGTGAGGAGAAACGTACCCAGTTTCTCGTTCAGCAAAGTGATGGGGTCCTTGTTAAGAATGCTCAACATGATATTATTGGCGCTCTGTGTTCCCAGTTATCTCTGTCACGTTTACCTCCTACAGAACCTTCCATGTTTAGCGGTGACGTACTTTCGTATAGAGGTTGGAAGAGGTCGTTCGAAGTTTTAGTGTCTAGCAGAGGTATTCCTGAGGAAGAGCGACTCCACTATTTGAAGCGTTACTTAGACGGCGACGCCAAGTCGTGCGTGGAGTGTTTCTTGTCTTTGGGTACTCTTGAAGCCTTTGTTGCTGTATGCAAACACTTGGATCAGCGGTTTGGAAATGCATTTGTGGTCAGTGAGGCTTATCGTGATAAGCTTCAGGACTGGCCTAAGATCCAAAATCGTGATGGCCAAGGCCTTCGTAAGTGTGTAGATTATTTACGTCAGCTAGAGGTAGCTATAGAGTCTATGCCCAGCCTAAGGTTTTTAGATGACCCTCGCGAGAATCGCAAGATGTTGCTGAAGCTTCCGGAATGGTTGATTCAACGATGGAAGCGCGTGGTCAGTAGATGGACTATCGACAAGGGGGATTTTCAACCTTTCTCCTCCTTTGTGCAGTTCTTGTACAACGAGTCAGAAATCGCCAACGAGCCGTTCACAACTGTAAATGGCGGCCACAAATCGAAGGACATTAAGTCGAAGTTACCTAATGGCAGTTTGATTAAAGTAGACAAAAGGTCTGCAACGCATACTGTGGAATCTAAGAAGGTCCCAGGGTGCTTATTTTGCAAGAAACCACATTGGTTGGTGAAATGCTAATCCTTTGTCTCTCAGCCCGAGGCTGAAAAGAAGGACTCTGTGTTCAAACACAAGTTATGTTGGGGCTGCTTGTCACCTGGCCACGTTTCGAAGAAATGCAAGCGAAGTATGTAACAAAGGGCACCAAACAGCACTTCACGACAGAAGGCAGGCCTATTTCAATGGTAAGACAAGAAGCAACAGTACTGCTCTGCAACCTGAGGCTCCGCCCTTTCTTCCGCAAGGTGAAACCCAAACCGTGGTCATCACCCATAGCGTCGCTACATCAACAGTGGCAGCTAGTTTGAGCTCAATGATAGTGCCTGTTTATGTCAGCCATCACAGTGCGCCGAACAACGAAAAACTCACTTATGCTGTCCTTAACACGCAAGCGGATACTTCGTTTATATTGGACCGTACGTGTCCCAAACTGAATGTGTCAGGACCAGAGGTGAAACTTTCTCTCTCCATATGTTGGCTGAAAATAAACAAGTGACATGTCAAAAGGTTAACGGTTTAACGGTAAGAGGCTTCGACAGCGACTTACGTGTTCCTCTTCCGCCGGTTTATACAAGGAACGTGATATCTGCAGATCGCTCACACATACCCACTTCTGCTATGGCCAGAAAGTGGCCACACTTACGACGAATAGAAAATTTGCTAATGCCTGTGGCAGACGTGGAGGCTTGTTGATAGGCTACAACTGCACCAGGACTCTGGCTCATAGGGAGGTTATAGTTTCCGAGACGGGAGGCCCTTTTGCCTAACGCACTGATCTGGGCTGGGGTATCGTTGGAGTGATTGACCACAGGGGCGCAGAGAACGATCCGATCGGGTTTAGCTACCGAGTTTTAGGAGTTGAAATGGAATCAAAGTTGGTTCAACTAGTACTCAAGACTAGCGCTAAAGAAACCATATGCCCTCGTGATGTCGTTGCAGTATTAGAGAATGATTTTAAGGACTCGTCTTCTGCAGAACAAGGAATGTCTCGTGATGACCTTGCTTTCCTTGAGACAATGCGCAGTAACATTCAACAAGACCCGGATGGCCATTACGTCATGCCTTTACCGTTTCGCGACGGCTAGCCAGATTTGAGTAACAACCGTTCTCTTGCTGACAAAAGGTTTCATCGTTTGAAGTCTAGTTTGGATAGTAATACAGATTACAAATCCCAGTACACTGAATTCATAGAAGATATGTTGACGAAGGGATACGCGGAGCCTGTAGAGCCTCCTAATAACGATCCCACAGAGTTATGGTACATCCAACACCACGGAGTGTACAACGAACAAAAGAAAAGGCTCAGAGTGGTGTTCGACTGCAGTGCCCGCTATATAGGTAAGTCCTTAAACGACACCTTATTACCTGGTCAAGATCTAACAAACTCCTTGTTAGGCGTCCTGTTGAGATTCAGGAAAGAGCCGGATGCATTTAGTTGTGACATAACTGAAATGCTTTATAAATTTAGGATTCCAAAGGCTCAACGTGACTTTGTTCGATTTCTCTGGTGGCCAGGCGGTGACACAAGTCGGGATCCACAGGTGTATCGCATGTGTGTACACATATTTGGGGCATCCAGTAGCCCCTCGTGTAGTAACTTCGGACTAAAACAGATCGCAACGGATTACTCTGAGGAGTTTGGAGAGGATGTGCGCGTCTTCTTGCACAACCATTTCTACGTGGATGATGGGCCGTCAGTGACGACGGCACTGCAATAAGTCTTGTCCAGCGCACTACACAGTTATGCTCTAAAGGCAGACTCGAGCTTCATAAGTTTGCGTCCAATTTGCCCGCGGTCAGTCCCACAGGAGGTCAAGATGGTCGACAAACTAGATCTACGTTTTAAGGATATTCCAATCGAGCGAACGCTAGGCACTGAATGGTGCGTTCAGTCCGATGTCTTCAAATTTAAAACATTTGCCAAACAGCGCATGCTGACTCGACGTGGTATTCTAGCAACGGTGACTTCGATATATGGCTTTATTGCGCCGTATACCCTTGTTAGTAAGCGCATTTTGCAACACGTGTGTATTGATGGGTCTGACTGGGATGACGATGTGTCAGAGCACACCGCCTCTCAATTTCAGCGATCGCTAGCCGGTCTCGGCAAGCTAGAAGATGTTTCAATTTCAAGATGTGTCAAACCAGAGGAATTTGTAACGAAATATGTTGCGCTGCATCATTTCTGCGATGCGTCGTCCACTGGCTACGGATTCTGTAGTTATTTACAATTGGTGGACGAGGACGAAAACCCAAATATGACTTTAGTTATGGCAAAATCACGCGTCGCTCCAATCAGGCCCATAACTATCCCCCGCTTGGAGCTGGCTGCAGCAGTTTTGGCAGCCAAGGCAGCAAAGTTCTTAGAGTCTGAGCTGCGGTACTGGGACGTAAAGCATTTTTCACGTTTTCACGTCTTTGTTGCTAATCGCGTCGGACTTATTCACACTTGCACTAGTGTAGACCAATGGCACCATGTGCCCGGTACCTTGAACATAGCGGACTTGGCCTCCAGAGGCTGCTTCGTGGAAAAACTTCGGAAGTCAAGATGGTTTCCTGGACCAGAGTTTTTATGGCGAAGCATAAGACTGCAACTGTTGTGGCGAAAGACGACCCTGAAGTCAAAAGGGCCATAGTGTTTTCTAACACGACTCGCGACGCGTTCGATGTTTCAAGATTTGACCACTTCTCATCCTGGACACGCTTGAAAAAGGCGGTTGCGTTGATATTTCAGTGGCGAGGTTCATTGTTACGGTCAATTAAAGGAGTTACAGTACGAGTCGGCACCCGACGAAGCATGAAACGTGAAACTAATGCTAGCTGATGGGCATTTAGACAAAACTGGCAAACGTTTGCGCCCCGCGGTTTTTCTTGAAAAGCCTATCCACAAACTTGTTTTATTGGTAGAAGCAACAGATTAGCGTTAGGGGTTAATTCCCGGCCGTGGGAGCCGCTGTTGTGTTTTATGGCTAGTATCGTTCTTATTATATAATGCGCTATGTGTAGACCTTTTAATTCGCGTTACAAAATTATGTCATAATTTTAGGGAGCCATGTTATGGTGATCAAAGGGTTCCTTTTGAAAGTGTGAAGTCTGTCTTTTTTCTGTGGTTCCAATGCGTTTCCCGCTCCCAATATTGTAACTGGTCAGTCAAGCGTGCTCTCTTGTTTAATATAAAGTCCTGGACCACGTGCTTATTTGTGCCAGTTTTTCTTTGAAGTGTGTTAAATGAGGAGCTTTTGGGATTTTAAGGCCCGCAAAGTCGGTAAATATAGAAATTTTGTTTTATATTACCTTGTGTTACTGCTGAAATTATTCCGTGTAATAATTGGAGTTATTTCGTGTAATTATTGAAGTGATTTCATGTACAAGTTTCGGACCGTAAGTTTACCTTTGTGAGTTTGGTCAGTGCATTTTTTGTTATTGCATTGTACTTATAAATTGTTGTTTGTTTTACAGACAAAAGCGTTTTCAATAAACGGGTGTTTTCCACTTTCGGCCTTTCATTCCGTCACAACATCCAAGACATGTAAAAGTAATATTAATCATAGCAAATCAAGAATTTATGAAATTGATGAGTGACTTTGTTGACTGTCGCCTTTGGATGCTTGAGCAGCAAAGACAGGACTTGAATGTCCATATAAGGAGGCAACATGGATAGGTGCAGAACTCTCAATCAGAAATATTTACAGAGATGTTTTACAATAAAATACGAACACAAAGTGCCTAGAAAAAATATGGACACTTTTATATAATTTTAAACATTAGCAGTCAAAATAAGTTTGGATTTCCAGGGTGAGCAGGATATACTTTTTTTTCACCACACAGCTTTTAAATAAATTTTATAAAACATATAGGATGTTGATAAGAAATTAAGTGGTGATGTCTGATTTTCAGACACTGTGTTTAATTACTTTTTCGTCACATTCTTTGTGAAAGGCAACATTTATAAAAATATTTGAGATGTTGAGCGTTTTTAGGTAACACATACCTATCAAGTTTAAGCAATCGAAGCTTACATAAAAGTAATACGTAATATGACAGTTTGTCAAAAAGAGTCTTATAGCAGCATTAACCGCTATGACATTTGCGAGGATTGAAACTGATAATATAAACTAAATGAAAGTTTTTAATAAACGAAATTTAATTAGAACGATTTACCTTCTTCTGCAGCAAGAACTTTATTACTTCTAGTTGTCCTTTATCGGCTGCCAAATGTAATATGGTCCAGCCATATTTATCCTGAGCATCGATGTTGCACTGTTGATAAGACTTGTACAATTATGTAACCAAACGTTACCGCTTTTCAGTTTCCTTTTACGATTTACAGCAATTCTTTTTTTACGTTATGACATTTGCGAGCATTGAAATTGATAATATAAACTAAATGAAAGTTTTTAATAAATGAAATTTAATTCGAACGATTTACCTTCTTCTGCAGCAAGAACTTTATTACTTCTAGTTGTCCTTTATCGGCTGCCAAATGTAATGGGGTCCTGCTTTGGTTAGTCATAGCTTCGATGTTGCACTGTTGATTAGACTTGTACAGTTATGTAACCAAACGCTATCGCTTTTCAGTCTACTTTTACGATTTACAGCAATTTTTGTTTTACATCCTTAATTTTTCTTGTTTTGCAATTACGAAACTTTTAGGATTATTATGCAGAATACTTGAATCAAATGAATTAGATTTTGCGACACATGTGCAATATGAGAAAGTTTGCAAATCTTAATAAGACGTATGAAATATATTTTGCTAACACATCTGAGACATGTAAAAGTAATATTATTCATAGCAAATCAAGAATGTATGAAATTGATAAGTGATTTTGTTGACTGTCGCCTTTGGATGCTTGAGCAGCAAAGACAGGACTTGAATGTCCATATAAGGAGGCAACATGGATAGGTGCAGAACTCTCAATGTCAGAAATATTTACAGAGATGTTTTACAATAAAAGACGAAGACAGAGTGCCCAGAAAAAATATGGACACTTTTTATATAATTTTAAACAATAGCAGTCACAATAAGTTTGGATTTCCAGGGTGAGCAGAATATACTTTCTTCCACCACACAGCTTTTAAATGAATTTTATAAAACATGAAAGATGTTGATCAGAAATTGAATGGCGATGTCTGATTTTCAGACACTGTTTTTAATTACTTTTTCATTACATTCTTTGTGAAAGGCAACATTTAGAAAATATTTGAGATGTTTAGCGTTTCTCGGTAACACATACCTGTGAAGTTTAAGCAATCGAAGCTTTCATAAAAGTAATACGTAATATGGCAGTTTATCAAAAAGAGTCTAATCGCAGCATTAACCGTTATGATATTTGCGAGCATTGAAACTGATAACATAAACTAAATGAAAGTTTTTAATAAATGAAACTTAATTCAGATTCCTTTTAAGATTTGCAGGAATTTTTTTTTTACGTTATGACATTTGCGAGCATTGAAACTGACAACATAAACTAAATGAAAATTTTAACAAATGAAATTTTATTCGAACGATTTACCTTCTTCTGCAGCAAGATCTTTATTACTTGTAGTTGTCCTTTATCGGCTGCCAAATGTAATGGGGTCCTGCCTTGGTTAGTCTTAGCTTCGATGTTGCACTATTGATAAGACTTCTACAGTTATGTAACCAGACGCTATCGCTTTTCAGTCTACTTTTACGATTTACAGCAATTCTTGTTTTACATCCTTAATCTTTCCTGTTTTGCAATTACGAATCTTTTAGGATTATTATCCAGAATGCTTCAATCAAATGAATTAGATTTTGCGACACATGAGCAATATGAGAAAGTTTGCAAATCTTAATAAGACGTATGAAATATATTTTGCTAACACATCTGAGACATGTAAAAGTAATATTAATCATAGCAAATCAAGAATTTATGAAATTGATAAGTGACTTTGTTGACTGTCGCCTTTGGATGCTTGAACAGCAAAGACGGGACTTGAATGTCCATATAAGGAGGCAACATGGATAGGTGCAGAACTCTCAATGTCAGAAATATTTACAGAGATATTTTACAATAAAATACGAACACAGAGTGCCCAGAAAAAATATGGACCCTTTTTTATAATTTTAAACAATAGCAGTCAAAATAAGTTTGGCTTTTTTCAGGGTGAGCAGGATATATTTTCTTCCACCACACAGCTTTTAAATAAATTTTATAAAACATGAAAGATGTTGATAAGAAATTGAATGGCGATGTCTGACTTTTAGACACTGTTGTTAATTACTTTTTCATTACATTCTTTGTGAAAGGCAACATTTAGAAAAATAATTCAGATGTTTAGCGTTTCTTGGTAACAGATAGCTATCAAGTGGAGGCAATCGAAGCTTACATAAAGGAAATACGTAATATGGCAATTTGTCAATAAGAGTCTTATAGAAGCATTAACCGCTATGGCATTTGGGAGCATTGAAGCTGATAACATAAACTAATGAAAGTTTTTAATAAACGAAATTTAATTCGAACGATTTACCTTCTTCTGCAGCAAGAAATTTATTACTTTTAGTTGTCCTTCATCGGCTGCCAAATGTAATGGGGTCAAGCCATATTTATCCTGAGCATCGATGTTGCACTGTTGATAAGACTTGTACAATTATGTAACCAAACGTTATAGCTTTTCCACTTCCTTTTACGATTTACAGCAATTCTTTATTTCCATCCCTAATCTCTCCTGCTTTGCAATTACGAAACTTTTAGGATTATTATGCAGAATACTTGAATCAAATGAATTAGATTTTGCGACACATGAGCAATATGAGAAAGTTTGCAAATCTTAATAAGACGTATGAAATATATATTGTTATCATATCTGAGACATGTAAAAGTAATAGTAATCATAGCAAGTCAAGAATTTATGAAATGGATAAGTGAATTTGTTGACTGTCGCCTTTGGATGCTTGAGCAGCAAAGACAGGACTTGAATGTCCATATAAGGAGGCAACATGGATAGGTGCAGAACTCTCAATGTCAGAAATATTTACAGAGATGTTTTACAAAAAAAGAAGAACACAGAGTGCCCAGAAAAAATATGGACACTTTTTATATAATTTTAAACATTAGCAGTCAAAATAAGTTTGGATTTCCAGGGTGAGCAGGATATACTTTTTTCCTCTATACAGCTTTTAAAAATTTTTTATAAAACATGAAAGATGTTGATAAGAAATTAAGTGGTGATGTCTGATTTTCAGACAATGTTTTTAATCACTTTTTCATTACATTCTTTGTGAAAGGCAACATTAATAAAAAATATTTGAGATGTTTAGCGTTTTTCGGTAACACATACCTATCAAGTGGAAGCAATCGAAGCTTACATAAAAGTAATACGTAATATGGCAGTTTGTCAAAAAGAGTCTTATAGCAACATTAACCGTTAATTCGAACAATTTACCTGATATTGCAGCAAGATATTTATAACTTCTATATGCCCTTTCCAGGCCGCGAAATGTAATGGGGTCGAGCCTTGGTTAGTTTTAGCTTCGATGTTGCACTGTTGATTAAACTTGTAAAATTATGTATTTTGCTAACACATCTGAGACATGTAAAAGTAATATTATTCATAGCAAATCAAGAATTTACGAAATGGATAGGTGACTTTGTTGACTGTCGCCTTTGGATGCTTGGGCAGCAAGGACAGGACTTGAATGTCCATATAATGAGGCAACATGGATAGGTGCAGAACTCTCAATGTCAGAAATATTTACAGAGATGTTTTACAATAAAAGACGAAGACAGAGTGCCCAGAAAATATATGGACACTTTTTATATAATTTTAAACAATAGCAGTCAAAATAAGTTAGGATTTCCAGGGTGAGCAGGATATGCTTTTTTCCTCCACACAACTTTTAAATAAATTTTATAAAACATGAAAGATGTTGATAAGAAATTAAGTGGTGATGTCTGATTTTCAGACACTGTTTTCAATTACTTCTTCATTGCATTCTTTGTGAAAGGCAACATTTAGAAAAACATTTGAGATGTTGAGCGTTTTTCGGTAACACATACCTATCAAGTGGAAGCATTCGAAAGTTACAAAAAGTAATACGTAATATGGCAGTTTGTCAAAAAGAGTCTTATCGCAACATTAAACGTTAATTCGAACAATTTACCTGATATTTCAGAAAGGTATTTATTACTTCAAGATGCCCTTCCCAGGAAGCCAAATGTAATGGGGTCCGGCCGTATTTAGTCCTTTCTTCGATGTTGCACTATTGATCATACTTGTACAATTATGTAACCAAACACTATCGCTTTTCAGTCTACTTTTACGATTTACAGCAATTCTTTTTTTTCCATCCCAAACCTTTCCTGCTTTGCAGTTACAGCTTTTAGGATTATTATGCAGAATGCTTCATTCAAATCAATTAGATTTTGCGACACATGAGCAATTTAAGAAAGTTTTCAAATCTTAATTAGAAATATGAAATATATTTTGCTAACACATCTGAGACATGTAAAAGTAATATTAATCATAGCAAATCAAGAATTTATGAAATTGATAAGTGACTTTGTTGACTGTCGCCTTTGGATGCTTGAGCAGCAAAGACAGGACTTGAATGTCCATATAAGAAAACAACATGGATAGGTGCAGAACTCTCAATGTCAGAAATATTTACAGAGATGTTTTACAATAAAATACGAACACAGAGTGCCCAGAAAAAATATCAACACTTTTTATATAATTTTAAACAATAGCAAAATAAGTTTGGATTTCCAGGGTGAGCAGGATATACTTTTTTCCTCCACACAGCTTTTAAGTAATTTTTTTAAAACATGAAAGATGTTGATAAGAAATTAAGTGGTGATGTCTGATTTTCAGACACAGTTTTTAATTACTTTTTCATTACAATCCTTGTAAAGGGCAACATTTAGAAAAATATTTGAGATGTTTAGCGTTTTTGGTTAACACATACCTATCAAGTGGGGGCAATCGAAGCTTTCATAAAAGTAATACGTAATATGGCAGTTTGTCAAAAAGACTCTTTGAGCAGTATTAACCGTTATGACATTCGCGAGCATTGAAAGTGAAAACATAAACTAAATGAACGTTTTAATAAGTGAAATTTAATTCAAATGATTTACCTTCTGCTGTAGCAAGACCTTTATTACTTCTAGTTGTCCTTTTTTGGCTGCCAAATGTAATGGGGTCGAGCCTTGGTTAGTCTTAGCTTCGATGTTGCACTGTTGATTAGACTTGTACAATTATGCAACCAAACGTTATCGCTTCTCGGTTTACTTTTACGATTTACAGCAATTCTTTTTTTCCATCCCTAATCTTTCCTGCTTTGCAATTACAAAGCTTTTAGGATTATTATGCAGAATGTTTGAATCAAATGAATTAGATTTTGCGACACATAAGCATTATGAGAAAGTTTTAAAATTTTAATTAGAGGTATGAAATATATTTTGCTAACACATCTGAGACATGTAAAAGTAATATTAATCATAGCATATCAAGAATTTATGAAATGGATAAGTGACTTTGTTGACTGTCGCCTTTGGATGCTTGAGCAGCAAAGACGGGACTTGAATGTCCATATAAGGAGGCAACATGGATAGGTGCAGAACTCTCAATGTCAGAAATATTTACAGAGATGTTTTACAATAAAAGACGAAGACAGAGTGCCCAGAAAAAATATGGACACTTTTTATATAATTTTAAACAATAGCAGTCAAAATAAGTTTGGATTTCCAGGGTGAGCAGGATATACTTTTTTCCTCCACACAGCTTTTAAATAAATTTTATAAAACATGAAAGATGTTGATAAGAAATTAAATGGTGATCTCTGATTTTCAGACAATCTTTTTAATTACATTTTCATTACATTCTTTGTGAAAGGCAACATTTAGAAAAATATTTGAGATGTTTAGGGTTTTTCGGTAACACACACCTATCAAGTGGAGGCAATCGAAGCTTTCATAAAAGTAATACGTAATATGGCAGTTTGTCAAAAAGAGTCTTATAGCAACATTACCCGTTAATTCGAACAATTTACCTGATATTGCAGCAAGATATTTATAACTTCTAGACGCCCTTCCCAGGCCGCCAAATGTAATGGGGTCCAGCCATCTTTCCTCCGAGCATCGATGTTGCACTGTTGATTGGACTTGTACAATTATGTAACCAAACACTATCGCTTCTCAGTCTACTTTTACGATTTGCAGCAATTATTTTTTTCCATCCCTAATCTTTCCTGCTTTACAATTACGAAGCTTTAAGGATTATTATGCAGAATGCTTGAATCAAATGAATTAGATTTTGCGACACATGGGCAATATGAGAAAGCTTACAAATCTTAATTATAGGTTTGAAATATATTTTGCTAACACATCTGAGACATGTGAAAGTAATATTAATCATAGTAAATCAAGAATTTATGAAATGGATAAGTGACTTTGTTGACTGTCGCCTTTGGATTCACGACCAGCAAAGACCGGAATTGATTGTCCATATGACGCAACATGGATAGGTGCAGAACTCTCAATGTAAGAAATATTTACAGAGATGTTTTGCAATAAAAGACGAAGACAGAGTACCCAGAAAAAATATGGACACTTTCTATATAATTTTAAACAATAGCAGTCAAAATAAGTTTGGATTTCCAGGGTGAGCAGGATATACTTTTTTCCTCCACACAGCTTTTAAATAAATTTTATCAAACATGAAAGATGTTGATAAGAAATTAAGTGGTGATGTCTGATTTTCAGACAATCTTTTTAATTACTTTTTCATTACATTCTTTTTGAAAGGCAACATTTAGAAAAATATATGAAATGTTTAGCGTTTTTCGGTAACACATACCTATCTAGTGGAGGCAATCAAAGCTTACATAAAAGTAATGCGTAATATGGCAGTTTGTCAAAAAGAGTCTGATAGCAACATTACCCGTTAATTCGAACAATTTACCTGATATTGCAGCAAGATATTTATTACTTCCAGATGGACTTCGCAGGCCGCCAAATGTAATGGGGTCCAGCCGTCTTTGTTCTGAGCATCGATGTTGCACTGTTGATTAGACTTGTACAATTATGTAACCAAACGCTATCGCTTTTCAGTCTACTTTTACGATTTACAGCAGTTCTCTTTTTCCATCACTAATCTTTCCTGCTTTGCAATTACGAAGCTTTTAGGATTATTATGCAGAATGCTTGAATCAAATGAATTAGATTTTGAGACACACGAGCAATTTGAGAAAGTTTGCAAATCTTAATAAGACATATGAAATATATTTTGCTAACATATCTGAGACATGTAGAAGTAATATTAATCATAGCAAATCAAGAATTTATGAAATGGATAAGTGACTTTGTTGACTGTCGCCTTTGGATTCACGACCAGCAAAGACCGGACTTGATTGTCCATATGAGGCAACATGGATAGGTGCAGAACTCTCAATGTAAGAAATATTTATAGAGATGTTTTACAATAAAAGACGAAGGCAGAGTGCCCAGAAAAAATATGGACACTTTTTATATAATTTTAAACAATAGCAGTCAAAATAAGTTTGGATTTCCAGGGTGAGCAGGATATACTTTTTTCCTCCACACAGCTTTTAAATAAATTTTATAAAACATGAAAGATGTTGATAAGAAATTAAGTGGTGATGTCTGATTTTCAGACACTGTTTTTAATTACTTTTTCATTACAATCTTTGAAAAAGGCAACATTTAGAAAAAATATTTGAGATGTTTAGCGTTTTTTGTTAACGCATACCTATCATGTGGAGGCAATCGAAGCTAAAATAAAAGTAATACGTAATATGGCAGTTTGTCAAAAAGACTCTTTGAGCAGTATTAACCGTTATGACATTTGCAAGCATTGAAAGTGATAACATAAACTAAATGAAAGTTTTAATAAGTGAAATTTTATTCGAACGATTTACCTTCTGCTGCAGCAAGACCTTTATTACTTCTAGTTGTCCTTTTTTGGCTGCCAAATGTAATGGGGTCGAGCCTTGGTTAGTCTTAGCTTCGATGTTGCACTGTTGATTAGACTTGTACAATTATGTAACCACACGCTATCGCTTTTCAGTCTACTTTTACGATTTACAGCAATTCTTTTTTCCATCCCTAATCGTTCCTGCTTTCCAATTACAAAGTTTTTATGATTATTATGCAGAATGCTTGAATCAAATGAATTAGATTTTGCTACACATGAGCAATATGAGAAGTTTGCAAATCTTAATAAGACGTATGAAATATATTTTTCTAACACATCTGAGACATGTAAAAGTAATATTAATCATAGCAAATCAAGAATTTATGAAATGGATAAGTGACTTTGTTGACTGTCGCCTTTGGATGCTTGAGCAGCAAAGACAGGACTTGAATGTCCATATAATGAGGCAACATGGATAGGTGAAGAACTCTCAATGTCAGAAATATTAACAGAGATGTTTTACAATAAAAGACGAACACAGAGTGCCCAGAAAAAATATGGACACTTTTTATATAATTTTAAACAATAGCAGTCAAAATAAGTTTGGATTTCCAGGGTGAGCAGGATATACTTTTTTCCTCCACACAGCTTTTAAATAAATTTTATAAAACATGAAAGATGTTGATAAGAAATTAAATGTTGATGTCTGATTTTCAGACAATCTTTTTAATTACTTTTTCATTACATTGTTTGTGAAAGGCAAAATATAGAAAAATATTTGAAATGTTTAGGGTTTTTCGGTAACACACACCTATCAAGTGGAGGCAATCGAAGCTTTCATAAAAGTAATACGTAATATGGCAGTTTGTCAAAAAGAGTCTGATAGCAACATTACCGGTTAATTCGAACAATTTACCTGATATTGCAGCAAGATATTTATAACTTCTAGACTCCCTTCCCAGGCCGCCAAATGTACTGGGGTCCAGCCATCTTTCCTCTGAGCATCGATGTTGCACTGTTGATTAGACTTGTACAATTATGTAACCAAACGCTATCGCTTCTCAGTCTACTTTTACGATTTACAGCAATTATTCTTTTCCATCCCTAATCTTTCCTGCTTTACAATTACGAAGCTTTCAGGATTATTATGCAGAATGCTTGAATAAAATGAATTAGATTTTGCGACACATGAGCAATATGAGAAAGCTTACAAATCTTAATTATAGGTTTGAAATATATTTTGCTAACACATCTGAGACATATGAAAGTAATATTAATCATAGCAAATCAAGAATTTATGAAATGGATAAGTGACTTTGTTGACTGTCGCCTTTGGATTCACGACCAGCAAAGACCGGACTTGATTGTCCATATGAGGCAACATGGATAGGTGCAGAACTCTCAATGTAAGAAATATTTATAGAGATGTTTTACAATAAAAGACGAAGGCAGAGTGCCCAGAAAAAATATGGACACTTTTTATATAATTTTAAACAATAGCAGTCAAAATAAGTTTGGATTTCCAGAGTGAGCAGGATATACTTTTTTCCTCCACACAGCTTTTAAATAAATTTTATAAAACATGAAAGATGTTGATAAGAAATTAAGTGGTGATGTCTGATTTTCAGACACTGTTTTTAATTACTTTTTCATTACATTCTTTGTGAACGGCAACATTTAGAAAAATATTTGAGATGTTTAGCGTTTTTCGGTAACACATACCTATCTAGTGGAGGCAATCGAAGCTTACATAAAAGTAATACGTAATATGGCAGTTTGTCAAAAAGAGTCTGATAGCAACATTAACCGTTAATTCGAACAATTTACCTGATATTGCAGCAAGATATTTATTACTTCCAGATAGACTTCGCAGGCCGCCAAATGTAATGGGGTCCAGCCATCTTTGTTCTGAGCATCGATGTTGCACTGTTAATTAGACTTGTACAATTATGTAACCAAACGCTATCGCTTTTCAGTCTACTTTTACGATTTACAGCAATTCTCTATTTCCATCCCCAATCTTTCCTGCTTTGCAATTACGAAGCTTTTAGAATTATTATGCAGAATGGTTGAATCAATTGAATTAGATTTTGCGACACATGAGCAATTTGAGAAAGTTTGCAAATCTTAATAAGACGTATGAAATATATTTTGCTAACATATCTGAGACATGTAAAAGTAATATTAATCATAGCAAATCAAGAATTTATGAAATGGATAAGTGACTTTGTTGACTGTCGCCTTTGGATGCTTGAGCAGCAAAGACAGGACTTGAATGTCCATAAAAGGAGACATCATGGATAGGTGCAGAACTCGCAATGTCAGAAATATTTACAGAGATGTTTTACAATAAAAGACGAAGACAGAGTGCCCAGAAAAAATATGGACACTTTTTATATAATTTTAAACAATAGCAGTCAAAATAAGTTTGGATTTCCAGGATCAGCATAATATACTTTTTTCCTCCACACAGCTTTTAAAATTTTTTTACAAAACATGAAAGATGTTGATAAGAAATTAAGTGGTGATGTCTGATTTTCAGACACTGTTTTTAATTACTTTTTCATTACAATCTTTGAAAAAGGCAACATTTAGAAAAATATTTGAGATGTTTAGAGTTTTTTGTTAACACATACCTATCAATTAGAGGCAATCGAAGCTAAAATAAAAGTAATACGTAATATGGCAGTTTGTCAAAAAGACTCTTTGAGCAGTATTAACCGTTATGACATTTGCGACCATTGAAAGTGATAACATAAACTAAATGAAAGTTTTAATAAGTGAAATTAAATTCGAACGATTTACCTTCTGCTGCAGCAAGACCTTTATTACTTCTAGTTGTCCTTTTTTGGCTGCCAAATGTAATGGGGTCGAGCCTTGGTTAGTCTTAGCTTCGATGTTGCACTGTTGATTAGACTTGTAAAATTATGTAACCAAACGCTATCGCTTCTCAGTCTACTTTTACGATTTACAGCAATTCTTTTTTCCATCCCTAATCTTTCCTGCTTTGCAATTACGAAGCTTTTAGGATTATTATCCAGAATGCTTGAATCAAATGAATTAGATTTTGCGACACATGAGCAATATGAGAAAGCTTTCAAATTTTAATTAGACGTATGAAATATATTTTGTTGACACATCTCAGACATGTAAAAGTAATAGTAATCATAGCAAATCAAGAATTATGAAATGGATAAGTGACTTTGTTGACTGTCGCCTTTGGATGCTTGAGCAGCAAAGGCAGGACTTGAATGTCCATATAAGGAGGCAACATCGATAGGTGCAGAACTCTCAATGTCAGAAATATTTACAGAGATCTTTTACAATAAAAGACGAAGACAGAGTGCCCAGAACAAATATGGACAGTCAAACTATGTTAGATTTCCAGGGTGAGCAGGATATACTTTTTTCCTCCACACAGCTTTTAAATAAATTTAAAAAAAACATGAAAGATGTTGATAAGAAATTAAGTGGTGATGTCTGATTTTCAGACACTGTTTTTAATTACTTTTTCATTACATTCTTTGTGAAAGGCAACATTTAGAAAAAATATTTGAGATGTTTAGCGTATTTCTGTAACACATACCTATCAAGTGGAAGCAATCGAAGCTTACATAAAAGTAATACGTAATATGGCAGTTTGTCAAAAAGAGTCTTATAGCAACATTAACCGTTAATTCGAACAATTTACCTGATATTGCAGCAAGATATTTATAACTTTTAGATGCCCTTCCCAGGCCGCCAAATGTAATGGGGTCCAGCCATCTTTGTTCTGAGCATCGATGTTGCACTGTTGATTAGACTTGTACAATTATGTAACCAAACGTTATCGCTTTTCAGTCTACTTTTACCATTTACAGCAATTCTTTTTTTCCATCCCTAATCCTTCCTGCTTTGCAATTACGAAGCTTTTAGGATTATTATGCAGAATGCTTGAATCAAATGAATTAGATTTTGCGACACATGAGCAATATGAGATAGTTTGAAAATCTTCATTAGACGTATGAAATGTATTTTGCTAGCACCTCTAAGACATGTAAAAGTAATATTATTCATAGCAAATCAAGAATTTATGAAACTGATAAATGACTTTGTTGACTGTCGCCTTTGGATGCTTGAGCAGCAAAGACAGAACTTGAATGTAAATATAAGGAGGCAACATGGGTAGGTGAAGAACTCTCAATGTCAGAAATATTTAGAGATGTTTTACAATAAAAGACGAAGACAGAGTGCCCAGAAAAAATATGGACACTTTTTATATAATGTTAAACAATAGCAGTCAAAATAAGTTTGGATTTCCAGAGTCAGCAGGATATAATTTTTTCCTCCACACAGCTTTTAAATAAATTTTATAAAACATGAAAGAATTTGATAAGAAATTAAGTGGTGATGTCTGATTTTCAGACACTGTTTTTAATTACTTTTTTATCACAATCTTAGTAAAAGGCAACATTTAGAAAAATATTTGAGATGTTTAGCGTTTTTCGTTAACACATTCCTATCAAGTGGAGGCAATCGAAGCTAAAATAAAAGTAATACGTAATATGGCAGTTTGTCCAAAAGGCTCTTTGAGCAGTATTAACCGTTATGACATTTGCGACCATTGAAAGTGTTAACATAAACCAAATGAAAGTTTTAATAAGTGAAATTAAATTCGAACGATTTACCTTCTGCTGCAGCAAGACCTTTATTACTTCTAGTTGTCCTTTTTTGGCTGCCAAATGTAATGGGGTCGAGCCTTGGTTAGTCTTAGCTTCGATGTTGCACTGTTGATTAGACTTGTAAAATTATGTAACCAAACGCTATCGCTTCTCAGTCTACTTTTACGATTTACAGCAATTCTTTTTTCCATCCCTAATCTTTCCTGCTTTGCAATTACGAAGCTTTTAGGATTATTATGCAGAATGCTTGAATCAAATGAATTAGATTTTGCGACACATGAGCAATATGAGAAAGCTTTCAAATTTTAATTAGACGTATGAAATATATTTTGTTGACACATCTCAGACATGTAAAAGTAATATTAATCATAGCAAATCAAGAATTATGAAATGGATAAGTGACTTTGTTGTCTGTCGCCTTTGGATGCTTGAGCAGCAAAGGCAGGACTTGAATGTCCATATAAGGAGGCAACATCGATAGGTGCAGAACTCTCAATGTCAGAAATATTTACAGAGATCTTTTACAATAAAAGAAGAACACAGAGTGCCCAGAAAAAATATGGACAGTCAAACTATGTTAGATTTCCAGGGTGAGCAGGATATACTTTTTTCCTCCACACAGCTTTTAAATAAATTTAAAAAAAAACATGAAAGATGTTGATAAGAAATTAAGTGGTGATGTCTGATTTTCAGACACTGTTTTTAATTACTTTTTCATTACATTCTTTGTGAAAGGCAACATTTAGAAAAAATATTTGAGATGTTTAGCATATT
Source organism: Protula sp. h YS-2021 (assembly GCA_949752745.1). NCBI lineage: Eukaryota > Metazoa > Annelida > Polychaeta > Sabellida > Serpulidae > Protula > Protula sp. h YS-2021. The sequence goes on along the minus strand of OX457025.1, from coordinate 103,425,973 downwards.
TCTGTAACACATACCTATCAAGTGGAAGCAATCGAAGCTTACATAAAAGTAATACGTAATATGGCAGTTTGTCAAAAAGAGTCTTATAGCAACATTAACCGTTAATTCGAACAATTTACCTGATATTGCAGCAAGATATTTATAACTTTTAGATGCCCTTCCCAGGCCGCCAAATGTAATGGGGTCCAGCCATCTTTGTTCTGAGCATCGATGTTGCACTGTTGATTAGACTTGTACAATTATGTAACCAAACGTTATCGCTTTTCAGTCTACTTTTACCATTTACAGCAATTCTTTTTTTCCATCCCTAATCCTTCCTGCTTTGCAATTACGAAGCTTTTAGGATTATTATGCAGAATGCTTGAATCAAATGAATTAGATTTTGCGACACATGAGCAATATGAGATAGTTTGAAAATCTTCATTAGACGTATGAAATGTATTTTGCTAGCACCTCTGAGACATGTAAAAGTAATATTATTCATAGCAAATCAAGAATTTATGAAACTGATAAATGACTTTGTTGACTGTCGCCTTTGGATGCTTGAGCAGCAAAGACAGAACTTGAATGTAAATATAAGGAGGCAACATGGGTAGGTGCAGAACTCTCAATGTCAGAAATATTTAGAGATGTTTTACAATAAAAGACGAACACAGAGTACCCAGAAAAAATGTGGACAGTCAAACTATGTTAGATTTCCAGGCTGAGCAGGATATACTGTTTTCCTCTACAAGGCTATTAAATAAATTTTATAAAACATGAAAGATGTTGATAAGAAAATAAGTGGTGATGTCTGATTTTCAGACACTGTTTCTAATTACTTTTTCATTACATTCTTTGTGAAAGGCAACATTTAGAAAAATATTTGAGATGTTTAGCGTTTTTCGTTAACACATTCCTATCAAGTGGAGGCAATCGAAGCTAAAATAAAAGTAATACGTAATATGGCAGTTTGTCAAAAAGACTCTTTGAGCAGTATTAACCGTTATGACATTTGCGACCATTGAAAGTGTTAACATAAACTAAATGAAAGTTTTAATAAGTGAAATTTAATTCGAACGATTTACCTTCTGCTGCAGCAAGACCTTTATTACTTCTAGTTGTCCTTTTTTGGCTGCCAAATGTAATGGGGTCGAGCCTTGATTAGTCTTAGCTTCGATGTTGCACTGTTGATTAGACTTGTAAAATTATGTAACCAAACGCTATCGCTTCTCAGTCTACTTTTACGATTTACAGCAATTCTTTTTTCCATCCCTAATCTTTCCTGCTTTGCAATTACGAAGCTTTTAGGATTATTATCCAGAATGCTTGAATCAAATGAATTAGATTTTGCGACACATGAGCAATATGAGAAAGTTTTCAAATTTTAATTAGAGGTATGAAATATATTTTGCTAACACATCTGAGACATGTAAAAGTAATATTAATCATAGCAAATCAATTATTTATGAAATGGATAAGTGAATTTGTTGACTGTCGCCTTTGGATGCTTGAGCAGCAAAGACAGGACTTGAATGTCCATATAAGGAGGCAACATGGATAGGTGCAGAACTCTCAATGTCAGAAATATTTACAGAGATGTTTTACAATAAAAGACGAAGACAGAGTGCCCAGAAAAAAATATGGACACTTTTTATATAATTTTAAACAATAGCAGTCAAAATAAAATATTTGAGATGTTTAGCGTCAAGTGGAGGCAATCGAAGCTAAAATAAATGTAATACGTAATATGGCAGTTTGTCAAAAAGACTCTTTGAGCAGTATTAACCGTTATGACATTTGCGAGCATTGAAAGTGATAACATAAACTTAATGAAAGTTTTAATAAGTGAAATTTAATTCGAACGATTTACCTTCTGCTGCAGCAAGACCTTTATTACTTCTAGTTGTCCTTTTGTGGCTGCCAAATGTAATGGGGTCGAGCCTTGGTTAGTCTTAGCTTCGATGTTGCACTGTTGATTAGACTTGTACAATTATGTAACCAAACGCTATCGCTTCTCAGTCTACTTTTACGATTTACAGCAATTCTTTTTTTTCCATTACTAATCTTTCCTGCTTTTAGCTTTTAGTACTGTTATGGAGAATGCTTGAAGTAGTGGATAAGTTGGCGTTCAAAAACACTGACGTCATAATGTCTTCATGGCGGTTTTAGAAGGCCCGTGGGCATACTAAAACAGTGATGTAATAATGACAAGCTCGCCACCTTTTTTCTGCAGAGAACTCATAGCCACGTGGTTGGAGCTCACCTATGAGCCCCCTTAAATTCAAAGGGAGTGTAAATCGAAGGCGGATGGACAGACAGACCGACACCTCCTCAAACCTACAAGCTCCCCAACTGTTTTTTAAGCAGAGGACTCATAGCCACATGGTTGGAGCTCACCTATGAGGCCCTCTCAAATTCAAAGGGGTATAAAAAGCCCCTTTTTAGCATTTCCTACACTCTTATGCATACGCACACATACCAACACTATGACACGTATAGCGCTTATTTCGTATTTAGTGGGTGGCCGCTCTAAAAAGAGAAGCCATGGAGTTCTTCTTGGTGCCGCTGCCGCCGCTGTCTTCTTTGCAGAAGCACTTCCTCATGTGTGCCGCTACCCCGGCCGTGTTTGAGACGAAATACGTGCCGCCCAGAACAATATACGTATGATGCTCGGACTTAATAGCCTCTGGGCAACTCTGTTCGTACGCTCTCGTTGTGATGCCCTAAGGAATCAGAAAGTCGCAGAACTCACAGAATCGTACATTTTCCACAGTGTCCAGAAAGCGCACGACGTCCTGAAGTGATGACTCTTTGCTAGAGTCCTCCTCAAGTTTCATCTCAACCAGGGCAATGGTTCGAGTCGGAAGGCGGCTGCATCTGGCTGATGTGGGTCGTTTCTGGCGTGTCCGTTATGCTGGCGACAGCGGCTGCCAGCTCATCAACAATGCTTACAGCAGGTGGCAGGTGTACTGGAGGGCTCTCCGGCTTCGCGACGGTGGCACTGAGCACGTGTCTCCGCCTGGTCGCTAACTGCTCGGCCAACACTCTGCGGATAGTGACGTCTAGCTTCCGGAGGCTGGTAATCTTGACCGGAGTAGCTTTCTTGCAGGGCGACGGATCCGGTAACTTCACAGTTGGCCGGTGCCTCAACCGTTTGTAGCTCTACTCCGGTTATACTCTTGGCTGGTAGTCGCCAGACGTTGCCTTCACTTTTCAAGTTTAAATATTTCGTATTCTATATAAATTTCCTCGAATAGGTCAACGTCCTTATCCGTAAGGAAAAACTTTTGCCTGCGCTCCGCGCTGAAGAACTTTGAAGAACTTTGAAATCCATCCGCGGCTACCTAAAAGCGAGGCTAGCCTGTCATCATTTACAATGTGAGAGCCCATGGTTCTCATGGGAACCCCCCCCCCCGGGGGGGGGCTTGCATGCGGCATACACTGTGAGGATAGCCGCTTAAAAGTAGTGTATAAATTGGGGTTCCCAAAACAACCGGCACGATGTCTACAACTCGCACACACACAGTGATAAGGCAGGGCGGTGACGCTAACAACTGAATGCTACAAGTGCTGGGCGTGGCTGGAATATGCAGGACAGCCTCACAACTGTCCAGTACGCCACAATGCACCGCGGCGGTTCTGTTTCAAGACCTGCAGTGGTTTGCTTTGGTACCATTTGCAGCCACGCTGCCTGGACCAGAACCATGTACAGACTGCTGGTGGTGCGGTGCGACACTGAGAAGCATCAAGTATTATAATTTTCACCCTTCCAAGTGCCCGGGAGGCCTTTCACCATGCAACAATTCTACAGATGGCCTTCTAAGGGCCATCCTCTCATGAAATAATCGCAAATTCTGTCTATGTATGAGTGTGTATAAAATGGGATGTCTGAGATTACATTTCAGCATTTCAGTTTCAGCACTTGACGTAATAACAACAACAATGCATCTAATTCAAACACATCAGTCTTCTGCCATGATTGCAACGTGATATTTCCATCTCTGGAATTGTTTGTAGCACATACATGTAAACCAGCTAAGATGAAACGTGAAGAGCATGGGAAAGGGGTAAGGAGACGAAAGATGGAACAAGATGACATTTGGACATACGGCCCAGTCCTCTGTATCAAATGCAATGTGGAATTTTCATCTATGGATGTGTTTGAAGCACATGCATGCATAGCAGCTGAGATGGAAAATGTGCCTCATGAAGAACATTGTTTCAAAGAAACAAAAGACAGGACAATTAGGGAGAGGTAGAAGGGTTAGTCTTGGTGAAAACGCGCAGGAAAAACGGTTTGAGTCTGAGAATGGATCGGATTTACTGCTTGAAATGTGGCTTTAAGAGAATCGTATTAAGCCACATTTTTTGGAGACCTTAAACCATGGAATGAAATGGTATATTGTATTGCATGCACGCTTCATGAAACTGACAGCGAATGTTATGACAGAACAAGTGGATAATGCATTTATCAGCAGTCCAACATATACAGCATACAACCCAGCAGGTATTGAACAGGACTTGCCAGAAGCCTATAAAGAATTATTTACTAAGTTTTACGAACATGAGCGACAAGGCTCTGGCTGGGTATTAGATAACATACTGTACATTGAAGTACATACAGCTACGTTGGTGCCTCTGGAAGCGAGTAGTTTTATTCCACTGCCGAAGAAAGTGAAGAAAACAAAGGGTGTGATAAACATTGAGAATGATGACAACAAGTGTTCCGTGTGGTCAGTATTGGCTTACCTTCACCCTTCAACAAAAACCCAAATCGCGTGAAACTATACAAGCCATTTGAGAAAGAATTAAAGGTAGAGGGTATAACATTTTCTACATCCTACTGGCATTCCAAAGTTTGAAAAGGAGAACGATGTATCCATCAACGTGTTTGGATATGAACTAGATGTAGTTGTTCCAATACAACTTAGTCGAAACGTCAGTGCGAGAGAAATCAACTTACTTCTGATTAGCAATGACAGGAAAAGGCATTGCTGCCTCATCAAGAATTTTAGCAGACTTATGTGTTATCGATCAAAGCATCATAGAACAGATTTTTATCGTTTCAACTGTCTTCATGGGTTTGTGCAACAAGAGCTTTTAGATAAACATCGTGAAGTGTGTGGCAAGCATAGAGCACGTTTATCATTTCCCAAGGAACCCTTCACCAAGTTCAAGAATGTAGCCAAGCAGCAGCAAGCACCTTTTGTGATTTATGCCAACTTGGAATGTTTCACGCAAAAGCATGAAGAAGGAGACAAGTATGTGAGTCTTAGTCATTACGAAACACGTGCACCAGTTGTATATCGAGGAGACAACGCCGTAAAAGCCTTTTTAGACTATATGGTGAATGAATGTGATCGTATTGTGCGTGGTTTACAGCCGCTCAAAGGATATGATGATGATTCGTGAAGACAAAGAGAATTTCAAGAACGCTGTTGATTGCTCCATTTGTCATGAGCCTCTAGGAGCAGATCGTGTGAGAGATCATGACCACATCAATGGCAAATATCGCGGAGCAGCGGATAGTGAATGCAACTTACAATTTCGACTTAGAAAGATCAGCAGGGAGATAAAGATTCTTCTATCATTCCTGTGTTTTTCCACAATTTGCAAGGCTATGGCGGTCATCTAATCATGGAGAAAATTGGGAAATTCAAAGATGAAGCGATTACAGTCATTCCCAATAATATTGAGAAATATATTGCATTCACCATGAGCAATTTTAAATTTACAGACAGCTTTCAGTTCGTTAGTACCTCTCTACAGAAGTTGGTATCCAACCTTGCAGCAGAAGCGAAAGATAACTTCTACAACATGACCTCTCGCGTTCACGATAGTAAACAACAAGATTTGTTGCTGAGAAAGGGAGTGTACCCCTACGATTACGTGGCCGAACCATCCAAGTTTGCTGAAACGCAGCTACCATCAAAGGACAAGTTTTATAGTCAGCTTAGCGAAGAGGACATTAGTGATGAGGATTATGCTCATGCGCAGAAGGTGTGGGATACATTCAACTGTATCACATTCGGTGAATACCACGACCTGTACCTGAAATCAGATGTACTACTGCTAGCTGACGTGTTTGAACATTTTCGTCAAGTGTGTCTCAACACGTATGAATTGGATCCTGCTCACTACTATACAGTGCCAGGACTGTCATGGGAATGCTATGTTAAAAGCGACAAAGGTGAAGTTGGAATTGATCAATGACATTGACATGTACCAAATGATTAAGCAAGGCATACGTGGAGGAATATCTGTGAACACACACAAGTATGCGAAAGCAAATAACTCATACGTAGCAATTCTGAGAATTCTGAGCAATTCTGAGATATCAAACAACTACCTGATGCACCTCGACGCAAACAACTTGTATGGCTGGGCCATGTCACAAAGCATGCCACAAAGAGGATTTATGTGGGTGAACGAGCCAGAATCCCTCGACTTCATGGATGTAGCTGAAGATGACGACATTGGATTCATTTTGGAAGTGGATTTAGAATACCCAAATTCAACCCACGATCATCATAATCACTATCCAGTGGCTCCAGAACGGAAATGTGTCAAAGTTAGAATTGTCAGAGTACAGTTAGAAGCTACGGGAAGGTCAGAACATGAAAGACAAATAAAGTAGTGAAAAGCTCATTCCTTACGTGTGTGATAAGAAGAAATATGAGCTTCATTATAGGAATTTACAAAAGTACGTCTCACTTGGGTTGAAAGTCACCAAAGTACATCGCACCATCATGCTGGAACAGAGTAAATGGTTGGCAAAATACAGTACCTTGAACACGGAAAAGAGAAAATTGGCCAAGAACCCATTTGAGAAAGACTTCTTCAAACTGATGAGCAACTCTGTGTTTGGTAATCCCATGGAAAATGTGAGAAAGCGAATCAATGGTGAACTTGCTCACAAGAAAAAGCGGTTCAAGAAACTCGTTGCCAAACCTTCTTTCCGCAAAGTCAAAATTTTCAACGAAAATTTGCCCGCCGTACATTTGCGCAAAGGGGATTTGCTTTTGGATAAACCCATGCAAGTTGGCTTCACCATTCTCCACCTCAGCAAAGTGCTTATGTTCAACTTTCATTACAACTACATCATGGTCAAGTATCCCAATGCCAGGTTGTTGTTCAGAGGCGCCGATAGTCTATGTTGTGACATAGAAACTTAAGATATCTAAAAGGATATGCAGCAAGATGCTGACCTGTTCGACACAAGTGACTATCCGTCAGATCACTTCCTACATTCCAACGTGAACCAAATGTGCTTGGGAAAAATGAAGGATGAGACAGCAGACATCTCCATTGAAGAATTTGTTGGACTCAGACCGAAAATGTATAGTTTATTATGTGGTGAGAAAGAAAAACGTACAGCTAAAGGCATCACTCGAGCTTGCCAAAGACGCATTAAACATATGCAGTACAGAGACAGTTTGTTCAAACAATGACTACAGGACACATTATTTGAAGTCATAGTCACCAGCTTTTCTCGGAAAAGTTGAGGAAAGTAGCTCTCTTCCCCATATGAGAAAAGCGATACGTGTTGAATGATGGCTATTTCACCTTAGCGCATGGACATTACAAGGCTACGTTATAAAAGGAGGAGGCCCCCCAACGTAAGAGTTATTTCAGGTGTGAACATTGAAGCGTTAACATGGAACATGGAAGTCGTAAGAAATCCACAACTGATATGGTACTCTTGCTGATACAGTTAAAGACTTAAAGTTGAAAATCCTACCATAACCATCAAGAAATTGAAAGTGGAGACAGCACCAACACCACCACAGTCGTGGGATGGAATGCTTTCTCGAGGAAATGAAAAGTACACTAAAATTTTCAAACAAAGCAATGAAGGAGTGGTGAACATTCGCAAGTACCTCAGAGATGAGAGGTCTGGAAGAAACCGTCTTACAAAAAAGGGTTTTTTGCTGACAATACCTGAATGGAAAATGTTGAAGAAGCAAGTAAAAGAAGTGTATAAAAGGCTTTGAAGACAAGAAGACGGCTCATAACAAGGTATTGTCATCATGAATGCACTCTTTTTTAACGGTAGTGCTTACCTTACTCTAAATGATTTGAATGACGTGATAATAAGTTCTGTGATAATAAGTTCTGCCTATCGGTTTAAACCTGAAGTATGGAAAGACTTCAAAAACAAACCGTTTAAACCTGGGTATGAACGCAGACTTGAAAATAAAGTTGAAGTGTTAGTGGTTGGACATGATTCTGACATACGTGTTAGATTCTGTAGAAATCTTTTACAGGATTACCCAGAGGATTATGATGAGTTGTGCCAGATACTCCATATTCAGATTTGATTGACTTTGATATAAAAAACTGGCGCGCAGCCTTACGATTCCTAGAAGCTATACAACATCCACTCTTCACCATCTTGCGAGCATAAAAACGTCTTTACAGACAAGGAGACAGCTCATAGTTAACCTGACTGTTGAACGAGGTGGAAGAATTTTTATGGGATTATGAACCCATTACAAATGGATTCTCATATCTGAGAACCTTATGTGATGACATTGTGTTAAGACATTTTGGAAAGATATCATTCTATGACCTGACGACCAATTCGTGTTGAAAGACCATCTAGAGAAGTTGAGGATACCTGGCTTTCTCCTTATACTCTCAGAGGATTTAGAAGTGCGTGTGACGGAGAACTGTCTAGACGTGTTTGTACAATTTCGCCAATATGACGAGCTTACAGAAAGCTACGACTACATCACCCTCAACACCGTGGAATGGTACGCTCTGTTGCAAGCGCTGGATTGGAAAGAACCTGACGCTTGAATTCAAAGAGGAAGGAGTGAAACTCATGCGGGACACCAAGTCCATTGAGCTGACACATCCCATGTGCGTTATGGTGATGGACATAGACATGGATGAACATGGATATGAACTGAAACTGTCTGAACATGAAGATGTTAAAATGATAAAATTTGCCAATGGACAGTGTTATGCTGGTTTTCATAGCATTTACAAACGTGGGTGTAATGTCTATGATACAAATATTAATCTAGATTGATATGAATGGCATTCGTTTATTAATGTATCGAATGGATTTGCGAAATAAAAGTTTAATGTAAAATAGATTTGTTGAAATGTAAAATAATTGTTGAAATGTAGATAATATATAACACAATAAAAAAGAATGTTTTATAAAACTGTCTTGTTTTTTTTTACAATATTAATAATAAAATTAACAATTACCAATAACTTGACTAATACAACTGAACTAATACAACATCAATAAAATAATGGTTTATAATGTCTATATACAAAATCCTTTACAACACAATCACCATCACTTGTTCTTAATACATCAATGCTTTCAAAAAGACTATGTCATCGAGCTCTTTGAATTACATAACACACACAATAAAATCCACATGTAGTTGATATCGGTGTTTGAAATGGAACTTAATTATAAATGAAATTAAACTTTAAAAACTTATTCAAACGACTGTCCATAGGTAAAAGTCCACAAGAATCGAAATATTCTGCAGGGTCTTTGTCATAATATACTGCCACCCGATGCTAGTCTGGCTCATCATGATCGTCTGTGTTGATGACATAGGCACCGCGTTGTAAAGATGGTAACTGGACCATGGAAACAGACCTTGAAACAAGTCTTTTGTCGCTGCATCATGGGACAGTATGGTGTTCATGACTGGTAGTCGAATTGAATGCTGCGATTTGCACTTATTTCAATGATGTTATCAAATTCAGCATGCACTATAACATTGACTGTATTTTGCGAGGCACCAGCAAAATTCATTTCTAGTCGCAAATTCCCATGTTTGATAAGGGCATAATGATCATCACCATCATAATCAGGTGTTAAATCAAAAGAAAATAAGGAATAACCTCTAGGCCAATCTTCCCGTTTTATGATGGAACTTTTCCCACCATTCAATTTATCAAAAGATTTGTAAAGATTTTCAAAACCGTCAAGATATTTGTCCCGATTTATGTTAAGCGTGACAGGTTTGGATAGGACTGGTTCACCATCCGTGTAAAGTTGCATATTGTTAACATTAAAATGACCAAAAGTGTATGGATTTCTCAATACTATTCAAAGGATTCATTATGAACAATTCCAATGACAATTCGTTTTAGTAATTGGCCTAAAGAGATGTTATCTTTCACGAAAGATTGAAATCCAGCTGGAATAGCTAAAATTTTATATTCTTTTCTAGTAATAAGAAACTTAGTAGGTTTTTTCATCAATGCATCTGCATGTCCTAACTGAATACCTAGACTAACCCTCACTTTGCGAATGGTTACAAACGCATCTCTCACTTCTACTTTAAAATCATTATTTCCAGCCATTAATACATATTCATCTTTTTGTCTATGTAAACGTAATTTCATACTGAAGTCATTTGGAAGATAGCGATCCTGCTTAAACAAATCTACCCCTAAATCACCTGAAAGCATAAACTCATGGCTTAGATGTGTATACAAATAACGATTATGTAAACCATTATTTCCTTGCAGAGATAGATCACCACCCTCAATATTAACATGAAACCCTGATACATATCTTTCATGATTAGCTCTTTTCACCTCATGAGTATTCATTCACCCGGCAGTATCTTTATAGATGAGACGCATAGCGCGCTCAGAATGGAGACTTTCTTCCGAATCATGAATGAGGTGGGATATAACGCTAGCGTATGCATGAGTATTGTTGCTATGAGACACCAAACGATTGTTTAGAAATAATTCAATATTGGACCATAAGTGTGTTTATATCACTTTGTTTGCATACTTAAATAAAGGCGTTACATAGAGTACATGCATGCATGTTTCCAGACAGTGATTCATCAAGAATACACGCAAGAGAAATGAATTCATAACAAAGTGATGTAATGATAGTTAAATAAACAACCACTAAACATTTACATAGATAATACTGGTTACGTTAAAAAAGACTAGAAAATCATAGCTTTAGTAACGACTTGGTGGTCCAACTTGGATCACATTTGGCATAACAAATGACAAAGCTACTGATAATTGATAATTTACAAATGTTTTTACTAAACGATTTAAACGAATCTTTAATCTTAAATGCCTTATGCATATGCTTGAGAGAAGCTTTATTTACTGCATTAATAAAACCCCATGAGCCAAATTCTATGGCATAAAATGATACTTTGTATCCATTACCCGTTATATCACTGATCATAGGAGCATATTTATCAGATTTTCTTTTATGTGCATCAACAATGTATGGCTCAAAGGGCACTGACAATTCAATAATAGAGAGGTGTTTCTCTTGCTTATTGAAAACCGTGATATCCGGTCGGAGGTTCGTCGTTACACATTCGGCTGGAATGGTTGTTCCGGAAAAAGAGTCGAGGTCTGCTCTGATTACACAATCGGGGCTTATCTTATGGCTGACATGATGCTATCCTTTAAGTATGATAGAATATTGGAATGCCGGCATGTATAACGGCCTTGTTCAAGGTAGAAAATTGTATGGATTTCACAATACTGTTCCAGCAAAGGATTTATTATGAACCATTCCAATGACAATTCGTTTTAGTAATTGGCCTAAAAAGATGTTATCTTTCACAAAAGATTGAAATCCAGCTGGAATAGCTAAAATTTTATATTCTTTTCTAGTAATAAGAAACTTAGTAGGTTTTTTCATCAATGCATCTGCATGTCCTAACTGAATACCTAGACTAACCCTCACTTTGCGAATGGTTACAAACGCATCTCTCACTTCTACTTTAAAATCATTATTTCCAGCCATTAATACATATTCATCTTTTTGTCTATGTAAACGTAATTTCATACTGAAGTCATTTGGAAGATAGCGATCCTGCTTAAACAAATCTACCCCTAAATCACCTGAAAGCATAAACTCATGGCTTAGATGTGTATACAAATAACGATTATGTAAACCATTATTTCCTTGCAGAGATAGATCACCACCCTCAATATTAACATGAAACCCTGATACATATCTTTCATGATTAGCTCTTTTCACCTCATGAGTATTCATTCACCCGGCAGTATCTTTATAGATGAGACGCATAGCGCGCTCAGAATGGAGACTTTCTTCCGAATCATGAATGAGGTGGGATATAACGCTAGCGTATGCATGAGTATTGTTGCTATGAGACACCAAACGATTGTTTAGAAATAATTCAATATTGGACCATAAGTGTGTTTATATCACTTTGTTTGCATACTTAAATAAAGGCGTTACATAGAGTACATGTATGCATGTTTCCAGACAGTGATTCATCAAGAATACACGCAAGAGAAATGAATTCATAACAAAGTGATGTAATGATAGTTAAATAAACAACCACTAAACATTTACATAGATAATACTGGTTACGTTAAAAAAGACTAGAAAATCATAGCTTTAGTAACGACTTGGTGGTCCAACTTGGATCACATTTGGCATAACAAATGACAAAGCTACTGATAATTGATAATTTACAAATGTTTTTACTAAACGATTTAAACGAATCTTTAATCTTAAATGCCTTATGCATATGCTTGAGAGAAGCTTTATTTACTGCATTAATAAAACCCCATGAGCCAAATTCTATGGCATAAAATGATACTTTGTATCCATTACCCGTTATATCACTGATCATAGGAGCATATTTATCAGATTTTCTTTTATGTGCATCAACAATGTATGGCTCAAAGGGCACTGACAATTCAATAACAGAGAGGTGTTTCTCTTGCTTATTGAAAACCGTGATATCCGGTCGGAGGTTCGTCGTTACACATTCGGCTGGAATGGTTGTGCCGGAAAAAGAGTCGAGGTCTGCTCTGATTACACAATCGGGGCTTATCTTATGGCTGACATGATGCTATCCTTTAAGTATGATAGAATATTGGAATGCCGACATGTATAACGGCCTTGTTCAAGGTAGAAATTGTATGGATTTCTCAATACTGTTCCAGCAAAGGATTTATTATGAACCATTCCAATGACAATTCGTTTTAGTAATTGGCCTAAAAAGATGTTATCTTTCACAAAAGATTGAAATCCAGCTGGAATAGCTAAAATTTTACATTCTTTTCTAGTAATAAGAAACTTAGTAGGACTTTTCATCAACGCATCTGTATGTCCTAACTGAATACATGGACTAACCCTCACTTTGCGAATGGTTACAAACGCATCTCTCACTTATACTTTAAAATCATTATTTCCAGCCATTAATACATATTCATCTTTTTGTCTATGTAAACGTAATTTCATACTGAAGTCATTTGGAAGATAGCGATCCTGCTTAAACAAATCTACCCCTAAATCACCTGAAAGCATAAACTCATTGCTTAGATGTGTATACAAATAACGATTATGTAAACCAATATTTCCTTGCAGAGCTAGATCACCACCCTCAATATTTACATGAAACCCTGATACATATCTTTCATGATTAGCTCTTTTCACCTCATGAGTATTCATTCACCCGGCAGTATCTTTATAGATGAGACGCATAGCGCGCTCAGAATGGAGACTTTCTTCCAAATCATGAATGAGGTGGGATATAATGCTAGCGTATCCATGAGTATTGTTACTATGAGACACCAAACGATCGTTTAGAAATAATTCAATATTGGACCATAAGTGTGTTTATATCACTTTGTTTGCATACTTAAATAAAGGAGTTACATAGAGTACATGCATGCATGTTTCCAGACCGTGATTCATCAAGAATACACACAGGAAAAATGAATTCATAACAAAGAGATGTAATGATAGTTAAATAAATACGACCTCTAAGCATTTATATAGACAATACTGGTTACGTAAAAATGACTAGAAATTCATAGTTTTAGTAACGACTTGGTGGTCCAACTTGGATCACACTTGGCATAATAAATGACAAAGCTACTGATAATTGATAATTTACAAATTTTTTTACTAACCGATTTAAACGAATCTTTAATCTTAAATGCCTTATGCATATGCTTGAAGAGTATGGTCTATTCCTGGCCTCATTGTCGTCCTGTGTGTGGGTATTGAATTTAAGCTAAGGCTACTTCATATTTTCCTTTCAAATATAATGTACGAGGTAAACGAATTTGATAAGTAGAAGCCTTATTAGTAGGATAATAGTTCATACTTGCATTGCTGGGTAAAGTAATTGAAAAACTTGTTGACTCCGTGGCAGCTAAATCGTCTATGTGATGTAGATAGACTAGATGTGTATATACATTTGACACTCGTCATCCACACTGTCTACATCATCTACATTACTGTCTACATAATCTATATCGGTATCTGCTACTTCTCCATGACAACAAGCCCTTATACACCTAATTTTTACAGGAATAGTATTTTTATTTTCATTTTCTTTACAACACCATAACTCTTTAATCCATGTTAAAAAGTTTCCCATCATTCTGGAAACAACCTTTGTTGACGTTGTTGTATCTCTTTTGTAATATCTTCACGAGTTTTGTTTTTGCCAAAAACAGTTTTTGAAATACAATTTCCTCAATAAACTGATTCCACCCATGTGGTGGTTCTCGTCGTTCTTTTCTTCTTCTAGCAACCAATGCTTCTTTCAGCAAATCAATAATGTTGGAATTTCTAATGACAGTACCCGTTATTAAAACAAGTTTATTTTTATCTGTCCATTTCGTACCATATTTCTTAAGTTCTGCCAGAGGTTGTGTTGGTTTTACATGATAACTAGGTTGAAAATATTTTAGATACTGTAAATCACGGCCAAGAACTTGAGACATTTCTATTGCCTTGTCACGAGTTCATTTCCCACGTAAAACTTTATTCACTTTCGTTTTGATTTCACCATCTTTTTCCTTCTTTTCTAACAACATTTTATATTCATATTCAGGAATGACGACCATTTTCAAAGTATGTTTCATTTTAACAGCAAGTGAGCTAACAAGGGTAATACAAATTAGCAATAGCTACAATAAACCCTCCTTTCTGATTAACCAACTTCTTTTTTCTTCGAAGTGATATCTTCTTATCTGCCAGTGTGCGTAGGGTATGACGTTCACGCTTGAATTCCTTATACCGTATTGAGCTTAAGGGTAAATGTCCTCGCAATATATTCAAACAAATTTCAAACAAGCTAGTTAATTCCTCCTTAGTAGCTTGCTATTGCAAAGATTTACTTAGATTACCATGATTTACCACAATTTATGCACAATAAAAATAATGCTTAGATTTTGATGACTGCTGCCAACACCAAAGAGACGTGTCATACTCTCATCACTATTACATTTAGTCATTAAGTCATTAGTGATGAGTAAGTTTGGTTTTTTCGGGTTAAAGCGCTCTTCAATGTTATCTGGAATGCCTTGGTAAAATTCCACACGTTTTATTCCCTTATACAAAGGCTGATCTGCTGCATAGAGCCCAGAAATGGTTTTTGGAGAGGGTTTAATTAACTTTTGTTCTAGAATTTCTCTAACTAGAGAAGTTTTACCACTGCCTGTAGGTCCAGAGACCAAACATGTGAATGGATGCTTCATTTTTTAATGTCAGTTCCTTTCACCCAACTGTTAAACTTCTTTGGCCAACCTAACCACTTAACAAATAATTCTTTAACACCTCGTCTTTTTCGTGCTTTCAAAACCTTTTCAATTCTGTAGAAAGATTCAATTTTTTGTCACTTTCTGCAGTTCTTCTTCATATAAATGTCCATTAATATATTCGTCCAAAAAGTCTTTCACATGATACAAGTGTATTCCTTGCTTCTTACAACGATGTGTGATAATGAAGGCTTCTTGCGTCCACTTTATACGATAATCCCGTTGAAATAAATATTTCATGTGGGAAATGCAAACCCGATCACCAATTATAAATTTGTAGGGTTTTTTCTTCTTCTTTGGTTTCAATTTCAATTTGTCTACATACATATACTTTCACACTTTAGATTCGTTGCCTTTACGAATATCTGGAGGAGCATACTTATTAGCGAGGGAGCCATGAGGTCTATTATTGTAATTATACACTAAGTGTGGAGGGATGTCCATATAGCGATAAGTTTGATTATGTAGGAAATATCGAGACATTAGTCCCTTTAGAGTATGACTCTCTCAGCAAAGTTGGCTTTGGTTTCATTCTTTGTCGTATAGGCATGAATTCCCTCCTTCTTCACAGATGCTTTTACCCACCTGTTTTTAAATTCAGTTCCTTCATCCGAACTTAGAGTTCTTGGTCTTCGTTGTGTTTCATGAAAAATCTTTTGAAAGGCTTCTATGGCGCTGGTATGTGATTTATTATTTATTGGCTGCACCCACAAATATTTGGAAAACACATCAATGACAACCAATAAAAAGCGTTTGTCATCATTATAGGGAGCTATATTTTCCATGTCGGCTAAATCAATATCCCACATGTCATCAATACCACATGTAATGACACGTTGTCTTTTAAACCTGTATTTTACAGGTCGTAGTAAACTGAAGGTATCTTGATCCTGTAGCCATTTCTTCACTTGTGAATGAGTGACTGGTTGATCATGTTTTTTTAATATGTGATAAAGTTTGTAAGGACCAGCAAATGCCCCGGGTTGACCAGGTTTAAAGTATATATTGGTTAAGTAGTCTTTCCACGTCGACATGATAAAACTAAGTGATCAACACTTGTTAACATATCTTGCATTTTATTTTGTCAACATATCTTGCATTTTATTTTATCAGCATATTTTGCATTTTATCAACATCTTAAATTTTACTTTATCAACATATCTTGCATTTTATTTCGTCTTACAACTCAATCTGCACATCCTTTAACTTAATCAACATATCTTACAAATCAAGTATTGATACAATTATGTGAATAATTGGAGTCCATTGATCTTCAATGTATAGTAACCAACTACTTAATTCATCAAATGTGATAGCATCTACACTTTATTTCTCACAATTTTGATTTACATTATCTAACACTTTATCGAAATGAATATAATATTTAGCTTCATTCCAATATGCATAGACACATGCGGCATGACAAGTATGTTACGAACACTCTTCATTTTGAAAAGCAGGACATACTAAACATGCAAATTTTCTTACAGCTAATAACATTTCTTTACAATATGTTTTTCGCACAATATATTGTCTCAATGTAATGTCTGTCATTATATTGCAGTGTAGATTAACCAGTCTCTCACTTCATCAAACAGTCTTGGATCAAATCGAGCGAAGTGATATGCTAGTTCCACTCCTCAGCTCCGTCAATGTTTGAAAGCAGACACGTTTTGATGAAATCTTCACGTAAGTATGACACGTTCAACGTGGAATGAGCAAGTTGATGTCAAAGTGTTGCAGTTGTTGTTGAATAGATCCAAACAGGGCCAGTTCACTTATCATGTAGTCCACATACTTCTCCTTGAAACACGTTTCTACATCCATCCTTGTTTCACATATCCATATAAGAGTTGGAAAAAACAGGTCTGCACACTATGACGGCTGGCAAACAAATGACTCGCAGTCTTACTCATGCAGACACTGTTAGTGAGCCGCACTTTTTGCAGAAGTTGTCTGGTTCACAAAACGTGCAATTGCACTTGTGGCAGTGACAATAATAATCTTCAGCATATCCGTAAGCACAATATTTACAGGTAAGGACAAGTTGATTCTGCACGTTCATATTGTCCAAATGAACTTCAGCCAATCTTTTCTTAGATAACTTTGACACCTTCATCCGACTGTCCGTTTACAGCTGGATAGGAGCTTTCTTGTCATGACATTCCGTACATGGCTCAGGTTTGGCGAATAAGGCTGAGTTGATGTTATCCATCTCCTGAACCAATGCTCCCATTCACCATCATTCATGTTGATGTAATACTTGTATTCTTTCCCTTCGCACAGTGATGTATGCACAAAACTCACATAGCGCATGTCTTGATATGAAATAACTTTAAGCCATTTCGTTTGCGTTAAGTACAGTTTGAAGCCAATGTCACGCAATCTTGTTAAGCTCAGACACACAATCGTCCACAAGGATGGTGATAAAGCGAACCATCTCTCTCCATGTTTGATTCCAAGAAATAGCCCAAATTGTCCATGCTCCACAGTAATGGTTAAGTTTGCACTAACTTTAAAGCTGCTTGTCTTCTCCATGGCATGTATGTTTTCATGAGATGTTTGTAAAATCGCGGAGTCATCTAGTTGAAATCATCAAGAAAGGCTGTTGGCAAACCGTCTGTTAGAGATTGTCTCCTGACGATTACTAAAAAGTCTCCTCTTTTGCGACTACCTATTATCAATTCAAAGAGCACTGGCATGGTGAAATGTCCTTTTTCATGGAGGTAGGCCAGCATATCATACACCTTAATGCGTTCTTCATGGTACTTGAAACCACGTAGCGTGACCTTTGCCCATTTGGAATCGTGATTCTCATCAACAAACTTTGGCTCCGGTAAACACAAAGTCTTAAAAAGTTCCTCATGAAGGCTTCTAATAAGTTGAACGGAAAGTCGAGTCATGGCTTCGGAGAACTGTGGCTCTGACGCGGGATGATGTTGTATGTTTCCTTCTAACTTGTAGATAAGCCGAATGACAGTGTTCACTTCTTTCGTTAGGTACATGTACGTGTGTTGGTCAAAAGAGCCTTCCTCACATAAGCGCCATAAAATGTTGCAATCGATCAGAGGAAGCACTGCTTGAAAGTTTCGTTTCAAAAGCGTGACGTCTTCTTCAGTAACAGGAATGGCCTTGCTCAATTCAAATTTAGATTTGAGATGCTTGTCGTCATCGCCGCTGTCGTCATCGCCGTCGTTGTCGTCATCGCCGTCTGTGTCGTCATCGTCGTCATTGTCGTCGTCGTCGTTGTCGTCATCGCTTGACATGACCACTTCTTCCTCAAGATGCTCTAGATATGCCTTTAACTTTGTGCTAAGTGGCTTAACGCTACCATTTACAAGCGCATTTGCAACCCAAAACATGTAGTCAGATCCGTCAGGATCTAGCATTTCTTGCTGCACTGTAGACACGTCTGACGGAGCACCTAACGCTTCCTCAGGCTTTCTTTGCTGTACTGTAGACACGTTTGACGAAGCCCCTAGCCCCTAATGCTTCCTCCAAGGCTTTTTCAGCCTCTGCCATTGTACTTAGAACGTTTCGTTGCCGAACATGCTATCAATTTAGATGTTGTTAGCTGAAGTTGCTATCAGAGACGTTTCCATGATGTCTTGGCGATGCAATTGCTATGGCATTCACGAACTGACCCTTTTATACTACTCATATATGCAGTTGGTGACCCAGTGGTATGTGGCCCAGTGGCCGGGGGGGAGTTCCCATGAGAACTCGGGGGGTCCTCACATGGTACATGCTCCAGGAACATGGTATAGATACAGTGACCCGGGGTTCCCATGAGAACCCGGGGAGTTCCAATGAGAACCCGGGGGTAGGTATATAATGGCTGGTCATTTCAGTTCAGCTTCACAAGCGCTTTCGACAACATGGAGTGTTACTTTGAACTGAACGACGCGCTCACCCTGAGACATGTGATAGAAGTAAACATGCCGTTGACTTCATCAGCCACACAGCCGCAACGCTTCTACTTTTACCAGCTGCTGCCGGACCCGGCTCAAGCCTGGGTCCTCTGCTTGCCTGTTTTCTTCGACCTGATGGTCACGCTCGGGAAGCGCCTACGCGACATTGAACCAAGATACTATGATCAAGCCTATTTTCGCTCCACTATGCTGGGGGGGGGGGCGATTCCCTCCCGCCTAGAAGAAGAGGAGTACCCGGCCTGGGGGAGATATTTCCTGCAGCAAGATCTAAAATTCTGCATGGGCAGCGGCTGCATGATTAGTCCGAACAGGGTGATAGCAGCAGGCTGCGGACATCAGCTATGTCTATATTGCGCTTCTCTGTGGACTTATCTGACGACGTTAAATGACCAATACACCATCAGATGCTTCACATGTGATCTAAGAACTGATCATTTCTTATTCAGCGGTCAGCAGATGAGCGGGTGCGCCAGACGAGTTCAAGACATAGTAGAGTTTTTCTAAACCCGGGCCCGACAACAGCAGGAAACACCATGGGCCCTTATAAGAGCCATACACTAACACGAAACAAGCGCTAAACGTGTCATGGTGTTGTGAAATGTTAAAAAGGGGGCTTTTTTGCCCCTTTCAATTTGAGTGCTCCTTATAGGTGAGCTCCAACCATGTGGCTATGAGTCCTCTCCTTAAAAAAATGGGAGTGTCCATCCGTCATGGCTTTATACCCCTTTGAATTTAAGGGGGCTCATAGGTGAGCTCGAACTTCCAACAATATGGCTATGAGTCCTCTGTTTAAAAAAAATGGGAGTGGTATTCACATAGACAAAACAGGGTGGGTACTCGCATAGAGAACCTAGGATGGGTACTCAAATGGCGAACCCAGGGTGGGTACTCATGTAGAGGATCCAGGGTGGGTACTCAAATGATGGTTTTAAGTCGCCCTGTGTGACGTCACTGCTGGGACTGGGTCAAAATAAGGCGAGCTGGAACCATGTGGCTATGAGTCCTGTGCTTGAAAAAGTTGGTTAGCTTGTAGGTTTAGATGTGCCCGTCTGTCTGTCTGTCTGTTTGTACGTCTGTCCGTCTGCCCGTCTGTCCGCGTCGAGGGGTCTGTCCACGTTGAGCCGTCTGCCCACCATCCCTGTGACGTCATAAGTGGTTGTTCTAAAACATATATAATGGGCGTTCTAAAACAGTGACGTCATTAATACGTCACTGTTTTAGTATGCCCATGGGCGTTCTAAAACAGCCATGACGTCATTATGACGTCACTGTTTTAGAAAGAAACTTACATATGTTGTAGAACGCCCACTTATCAACTACGGCTTGAATCAATGAACTAGATTAACCAACACATGAGCAATGTGAGAAAGTTTGCAAATCTTAATTGGACGTATGAAGTATATTTTGCTAACACATCTGAGACACGTTAAAGAAATACTTATCCTAGCAAATCAAGTATTTATGAAATTCATAAGTGACTTTGTTGATTGTCACCGTTGGATACTTGAGCAGCAAAGAAACGAACTGCTGTTAATAAAGACTGATAAAATCGTTTTTTTTTTAATATTTAAAATAAAACAGACTGATAAAATCATTTATTTATATTGTCGACGTTTATAGCAATACAGTATCAATGTTAAAAATCTAAATGTGTTAATTGATTTAGAGCATTCAAGACAAATCTTAATCTATGTTTAGTCTATAAATCTCAATTGTTGATACTATTTTAGTCTTGATTTTTTTATTTAAAATTATTTTATTTAAAAGTATTAATTCTGCCAGTAATTCTGTCAGCAATGTAAAATATTTTGCTGTACAAATGGCACAAAAACCTCATCGTCTTGCAGTAGACGCCGTACTTCTGTGACGTCATTTTTCAATGTTGCATGAATCAGTTCATTGGTTTCCTCGACACCTTCTGAACGGACACCTGATTCATCGCTGTGTGCGTTCGCGTCACTGAGTAAAATTAAGGTTTTGTCGAAAAGAATTGGCAGTTAAAAGGTAGGATTCACGGCAATAGTTTCTAGTTCTTTCGTATGATGCTTAGAGTGGCGGCGAGTAGATATAAGACAGTTTGCTGGTAAGTCTTTTAATTCTTTTAACTTACCAGCACACCGGAATTGACGATAGACACAGATGGAAGCGAAAGTGTAGTGATACGTGCGTTTTGCATGCCGAAAAGCATACACAGCCAACAAAAAATTTGCTGACTTTAGCATATAAAAAAAGGGACTGAAACACTTCTGGTGGTGGTTATCGCCACTTCCGGTTAGCTTGTAAGTGAAAAGTACACATGTACTTTTCACCTCAAGAAGCGTTCATTATAGGACACATGTATTTTCGTCACCCTATCCTGTCAGGTTCGTCACAGTACACACGTTCTTTTGACCTTTACCCTATCAAGTACACGTCTACTTTCGCTACACACGTCTAAGTGCCACTGTACTTTCGTCATGTTATCCAGGTACGTTCGTCGAAGTACACATCTGTTTTCATCACCCTCACTAGGCATGCTCGTCACAGTACTTATGTTCTTTCTAACTTCACCCCATCTAGACACGTTCGTCACAGTACACATAAACTTTTTACCTTAACCCTGTTCAAACATCCAGGTAAGCTCGTTAAAGTTTACGTATACTGTGGTCACCCCACCCAGGCACGTTTGTCAAGTTGTACGTGTACTTGCGTTATCCTATCCAGGTGCTTTCGTCAAAGTACACATTTACTTTCCACACTCCCATTCTGGCAGATTCGTATACATGTACTTTTAGCCTTGACCCCGTCCAGGCATCTGTCAAATATCAAGGCACGTTCGTCAAAGTACATGTATAAGTTTAAATATGTATTCTATTTTACATCAACACCGTATAGTCATCCGTTTCTCAACCAATAAAATTCCAGTCCAAGAAAAAAATTAACCGAACATTTTGTTAGCTCTCCATAAATATTTAGTAGCTGGATAAAAGAGAAAAAACAGTTCAAATGTTTAAGCTCTGGATCAATTGGTAGGGGAAATGATCTCTTGTTACAAATAATAATATTCATTAGCGAATTGATTCCCCTGCACAACATATTTTATGGCTATATGCTACGAATCAACCTTTATACAAGTGTTCTGCTACTTCAGGATCATGTATTGGTGTCTCAGTGTTTACTTTAAATACAATAAAAGACCGTTCACTAACTTTTGTTTTCCTTTTAATTTCTGAACGAATTTGAGGAAGAAGCCCGAAACTAGACATTGCGCTCTAGTATTTATTCAGTTATAAAAAGCATGGGAGAGGGACATTATCATGTAATATTAATAACATTATCATACATAATAATAAATAATAATACATAATAATTACTTATAGTATCATAAACATAATGGCTCATCTCATTTTAATACTAATCTTAAGTTATGCAGAATGGGCAATAAAAGTGCATTCTTTCTGGGCAATTACACCAAGCGAACTAGATAACACACCCACCAGCCTACTGGCCAGACCTGAATAAAAATACCAAAGGGGAGGTTGCAATGCGAACAATAACAATAGCCAAAACTTACAGAATTGTAAGGAAACAATTTTTTTAGAAGCTTATGTTTCTGTACACTTCCCCCCTTTTAAATTATGACGTCTCGTCATATAATAATTCTACTTTTTGAACGCAAACTTAACATGCATTTACATATTTGAGTATAATGTGAAATAAATATAGATTAAACAGATACATATATTTCTCGTACATGGTGTCATAAACAAGCGCTTAAACCGTCTTAGCCATCTAGAAAATCGGTTCTTATGAACACCTCTTGTCCTTAATTGCAATTGTATAATACATATATATTAACAATGAGTAACCTGCGATATTTCTTTGCTAACCACTGCAACGGTGTATTTAACTAGTTAGTAAATTGTATAATATAGCACGTTATGATTATTAGTACCCTATTACTATATGGTTATAGACCGCTACACTCTACAGCATATATTACCAAGTAAGCAACATTTTTTGGATTTTTAAGAAGGAAATTTGGCTAATATAGCGCAAAATAAATTAGTTAAAAAGTGATTAATTCTTGAGTGCAATAGCTGTAAGTTAAGTGATTTTAATTCTAAGAGTGCTGGGGATGAAGTTTGATTGCATTTAAATGAAATTGATTCAACTAAACCAGATGGAGGGTTATAAAGTTTTTCATTGGGTACAGACTAAATTTCGGGAACAAGGCTTCGAGAACCTCAAGATTAATATTAAATCCTGTATCTTCGACTTCTAAAAGATCCGGTATATGCCAAGTAAGTTCATAATCACGAGGGGAAAACGGAATAAATCTTTTTAGATTGTTAGGATCAGTCATTATTGTGCAGGAATTGGATTTAGAGAGTTTTGGACTAGATTTACCGTTTAAAAGTTTGCTAGATCTACTAACTACTGAATGTGAAGTTGAAGACTTCGCGGGTGAACTAGGGGATCTCACACTTGTGCTTGTCGGTAGCAGTGCCTTCACTATCTTGTGAAGAATCTTGGTCTTGTGAATAATTTACAGTCTCCATAGAAGCGCGTAACTGGGAGTTTTCGGTCGCTGTCAGCAACGTTGGAGTTAAAACGTTTGACGTAAGCTGGCTAACTTCGTCTTCACTGTCCGAAGCTTCTATCGTTGGAGGAGGGTCGTCTTGTAGGATAAGCGTTTGTAGTCCATCTTGTGGTAGAATAGGGTCGTTTTCTCTGTGGGTTGCTTCTTCTAGGGAGAGCTGTTGACTGGGTGATGAAGGCACTTTGGGTGGTTGGTTTGGCTGTTCATCTGACAGGCCTACGTCTTGAGAAACCACATTTGTCTGGGAGGGTACGGCTGGTGTTTGTTGTATGGGAGGGTGAAGTTAATTCCATATTGGTATTCGCAAATGAAGGAGAGAAGTCGGACTTCATAACATAATATTTGGTTGTTCTTGTTGTTGTTGTAGTTCCGCGAACTGTCCCATGAGGTCTGGTTGCAGAAAGAACTGTTGAATAGGTTGTGTCCCTGCTGGATTTATTAGCCTTACATACGTTTGGGCAGGCTGTTCAGGCTGACGGAAAGAAACGTTGGGGTACGGCTGACTGTTGTGCATTCTCCTTGTCTGCATGATCTTTTTGATTGTGTGACTGGTCTGTATAGGATGAGGAGACGGCGCTGTCAAGTCAATCATTACTTTGTCGCTTTTTTGATATTTCTGCTTCAGCGTGTGATATGCTGCTAAAGTTCCTTTGATCCTAAATAACAAGAGAAATTTGGTAGAATATGATGGTGCTATTTCTACTGGGTTAGTAATAAGTTTATTCAACGCAATTGTTCTCATCCTTTTTGTTCTTGTCTTCGTTTTGTATAATGACTAATTGTTCTCCATTTTTGGGGAGTTTTATTTTCAGACGTGGTATTTTCCTTCCTGATTCCTGAGCGGATGATTCATTTTTTCGAGGGTTTGTCGCACTCAGAGTGCTGTTCTCTGAGTGTTTTCTTTTACCACTCGTAGGTTTAGTTGATTTGCATTGGTCGAATTCGATCAGATCTGGCAATTCATCGCCGGTATCCATATCGATACAAATAGTTGAATCAGGTGAATCTGGTTGCCTTAGCAACTGCAAGAACAAAAAAGAATGGAAAATCAGTTTCGTATTGTAAACCGTGCATGATCGATGTCTATTAATAACACACATTTGTTTAAATTAAATGCCCTTTTTGAGCTTCAAACAGATTGTGTGGCTTCTCTGTTCAGGAGAGGGGTAATCTGCGTTGATTCTTTTGCAGAATCATATTTCATGCCTAAGAGATCCCTGGAGGTGTTTGGCAACGTCGGATAAATTCTATTACCAATGAGTTTATTCTTGTTTTCCCAAGAATAGATTTCTAGGGTTTCCTTCGGGCTATACGCTAACATTTGAAAATAGGTCAGTTCCGAGAGTATCTTCTTTGTCCTTCTGACTTCATGATACTTCAGACTTAACTGGATTGGCATAGATATCGGTTCCGGTTCTTTTCCTGATACGAGAGTAAGAAAGGACCAGTCAAACTTTAAGTAGAAATTCCATTTTTTTTTCGAACCAGTTTGGGTTTGTAGAAATCAGTATTGTCGGAAACCGATAATTCTGAAGCCATTACGGGTAAGATTTTCAAGAGAAATGCTACAGTAAATCGGTCGTCATACAAGGAAACTGCAATGGTGCTATATGCTTTGACATTTGGGGAGTTGAGACTTTTATTCTGTAAGTAATAAAGAATCGTCCTTGTCAGTAGCAGAATTGAAATGAAAACTAGAGTGCATGCCATTAATTTTCCTATTGTGAAGAAATCTGTTAGCTGGAGTTGTTCTTCCGAAGGAGTTTCTTCAGTCAACGGCTGGACCCATTGAAAAGACGCAACAGGCCGGGCAAGTAAAACTAAGCTATAGTGATTGCGGATCGCAAAGATGCATGCTGTTATTGCAACTACAGAAGTAATTAGTACCATGAACTGCATAGTTTTGTTAATAGCAGGATGAGTTAGAAACCCTAAATCTGCTGCTAAACTTGATACTCTGTCCGCGTAGACAGTTCTTTTATTATTAAGGGCCGAAGCGGTCTTCTCCAGAGATAGCCTGGCTTTATCGGATTGTGCAATGACATTTCGAAATTGCTTATTATACACCTCTTTTTTAGGCAGTGAAACATGCAGTGGACTATGAAACATTGTTTTCGAGGATATATTATAAAATTGTTGTTTATTGCCATAGAAGGACACTAAAGCAGCTATATTTACAGAGTGCAGTTGAGTAATTCGCTTTGAATAGCTGCAACTGTCTAATGTAGCGGGGATATAAAATGTATTAGCTTTTAAGGAGCAACCACAAGGAAGACTGATAACACAAAGTCTACACGAATCGACATGTGTTGGAGCTCCCCTCTGACAAGTTTGCAACCAATTTTCATCCGTAGTTGAAATCAGAAACTCATTAGTTTTAATGCTAATGATGAAGGTCTCAATGGTTTCTTCGGCTGGTAATAGGGTGAACTGACAAAGGTCTGACACTAATTTTGTTTTATCTAGAAACAATGCTAAAAGACACGAGGGGTTGGTAGATTCCTTCATTAACAACCCTTGATTGCAACGTCTTAACATTTTCCCATTACACAGAGCATATTCCGATTCAGACATCAGAATATAAAACATATGGTCATTACTCAAAGCAAAATAAGGTTTTCAATATTTATAATTGATTTCTCATTGTTTGTAGCGGTTAGAGTTATCGGTACGCTATGTATACGGTACACTGTAAACACCGTGTCTGTAGACGTCAAAGGAATCTTCAGTGTTATATAAAGATATCCGTCCTTCCTGACATAATATATATCCTGCAAACTATAATAGTTTGCGGGATCTTCGTGTGTGAGTTTGAAAGATCCAAACTTGGTTAGTTCGGATTTTACCTTGGTCAAGACGTCATGTAGCTCGTGTGGTGGCACCAAATAGATAGGGAGGTATCCTTCAAGCAAGATTTGTATGGCGCGGGCCTCCTCATTCAGAGTGAAACGGATATCTGATAATGTATCCGTTTACTGGGTTCCGTAGACATGTAAGAAATTCATCCATTTCGTCATGTGGAAGCTTAAGTCAAGAAGTTGCGACCGGGTCTGGTTGATATATTCGTTGTTAATTACGGTTGCTTGTTGTAGAAGATTCGTACGGGCAGTTGTTTTCACTAGCACTGATTCTAGAGCATCCTTTATCACGAGCATGTTGTTTCGGGTCATCGCAAATTTGGCTTCAACCATATCTATGTGTTTCCTTAATACCTGAGTATCGGCGACTCTTGCAGTTCCAAATAAACTTTTGGAAATCCGTCTAACAAGGTCAAGAAGGGGGTCCTCTTAGACTTGGCGCTGTTGTGCGGAGGCAACAGAAGATCGATTTCCTTTTGGAGGGAAGCAATATTCTAGATTAGTTGGGTATTCCTAGTGTTGTAAACTTTGAGAGCGGAACAGAAATCTCGCACATTAACACGTTCATCACGTTCATCTATAGATGCCACATGCTGTTGGTGTTATCTAAAACCGTAACAGGCGTAAATACTACTCCATAGTTGTGACGAATTACGGGGGTGGTATCTATTGTATGTGTGGTATCCATAATAAGATGCAAGAGTAAAAGTAGAAGCACAACTCTAGGCATCATGTACAATGATTAAGGACGTATCCGTGTTGATATTAGGTGAATACACTGCTGCTAATTTGTGAACACACGTATAGATGATTATATAATTATAGACATCTTGATAATATAACCGAAACTTATCCAAGATGATATATCATATTGCGTATATCCTATACATGAGTCTTATATTAAATTTGCTTTGCGACGCTTCCTGTAATAGATCCCATTCTTAGAGGATTCGCTTTTATTATTCTGTTATCCATTTTGTTTACTGAAAGCCTATAGGAATCAAAATTTGCAAGTTTTAACATTGAACTTTAATAAATCCTTTCTTTGGTTTTGCTTTCAAAACTAATAATGACTTTGTCCGATTGCGAGTTTTTCATTGTATTTTGGTTCTCTGATAGTTATTGATCATAATGTTTCACTTTAGACATCCGAATTGCAAGTTTTTAGGTTGAATTTGGATTGCCTAGCCGTTACATTATATCAACTGTTTACTCAAAGCTAAATATATCCGAATTGCAAGTTTTTACGTTGAATTTGGAAAATCTCACTGCTTATGATTCACCCAAATGAACAAGATATCTTGATTTTTTTTATTTTCGTTTCTTGGTGCCCACTAGTTCTATATCGTTTTCATCTACCCACTTTTTCGCGGCTTCGTTTAGGTTGTCGTAAGGTTCGTATGTTCGAGCGGACTTAGGAAAACCTTTCCAATCGATTAAGTACTCCAGTTCACCAGCTTTGTTATATCGCTTCCTTACAATATCATTTATTTCGTAAAGTTGTTCAGTATTGACATCGCCGTCCTCTGTAATTTGTAGTTCATTACTGTCACATGTGTCATTGACCGTTTCCGCATCTGTTGATGTTGAATCGACGTTAGCTTTACATGTGTTTTTCTCTGGCAATATATTTGAATGCAACGGAGATACACGCCTTGGATCAGTCACAACATGCTTGGTTTGGGCGACTTGTTGGTCTGTTGGATGAAGCTTCTCGATATCTATAACTTCTTCGTTGTCAGCTTCGAGGAAGCAGCTGTTCTCAGGCACCATTGAGCGATGGTGAAATCTCTTTAATCGATTCACATGTACTTCATTCTTAAGTGACTTGTTGTTGTGTGCATGTGCTACTTTGAAGTTTGTCGGGCTTGTCTTTTCCAACAGTAGGTACGGGCCCGAATAATTATGAAAAAAATTCCTGCTCCCTCCTACCTGAATTTGTGGCATATAAATCCAAACAAGATCTCCTGGTTCGAATTTCACTGGATTCGCTGTTTCATCGTATCGCTCTTTTGCTGTTGTTTTTCCAGTACGTTTTGCCTTGCCACCTCTCTAGCTTTCTGAAGCTTAAGAATAGTTTCTTTGACACTTTCCACTTCGGGAGCGACATTTGGCAGAATTACTGTATCAATGGGCTGTATGGGCGTGCGGCCAACCATGAGGAAGAATGGACTGTACAGAACCGATTCCGTGCAAACACTTGTGTTGTACGCATAGCACACGCTTCTTAAATATAAGTCCCAATCGGTGTGGTCGTCCTGTACGTACATTGCTAAAGTCTTGCATAATGTTTCGTTGAATTTTTCAAGTAATGCTTCTGTTTGGGTATGGTAGGGGCTTGTGTGAACTCCATCGATTTTGAAGAGTTTACACGTTTCCGATACAATGTTGGAAACAAGACTGGCACCCAGGTCACTGAGCAGAACTTTAGGGGCGGATTACCGGAAACATATTTCTTCTACAAGTATTTTTGCTATGGTGCTTGCTTGAGTATTTTCGAGAGCGAATGCTTCGACGAATCTGGTATTATATTCTGTAAATGTCAATATGTATTTATTTCCTCGAGGAGTACGCACCATATTTATGATATCCATAACCCATCTGTCTCCGACATAAGTTGGCGGTAACGGTTGTAGCTCTGCTTTGGTGGGTCTTACGGGGTGTTTGCGTGTGTTGCACTTTCGACATGAGAGTACCCATGATTTGGTATCCGCGTACATACCCTTCCAATAATACTTTAGTCTTAAGGTGGAATAAGTGCGCTGAGTTCCGAAATGTCCAGAATAGCTATCGCCGTGTACGCTACTTAAAATGCCATGTCGCATTGTAGGCGGCACTACTATGCACACCCGGATCTCTTCTGTTTCTCTTCTGGAATGTGTGGTTTTAGAGTCGAGTAAATGATACAATACTCCGTCATTTATGATGTATTGTTCATGGCTGAGCAGAATCTCTCTTGCCTTGTTGTCATCCTCTGGCAACGTGCTGTTTTCTAGATACTCGATCATATTTTTCATGTATCCATCTTGCATCTGGCTTTTCCGCCATTCCTCGTTAGTGAAAGTTGTCTGAGGAAGCAAGTACGGAGTGCGACGTGGAGTAACCAGAGACTTTATGCATTTAGGAAGCTTTGCCTTGGTGCGTGGGAAAGTTCGTGCTGCGTTTACACAGCTTGGCATGGGGAAAACACTTTCCTCAATTTTAAGGTCTGTTCCATCTGCTGTCTGCTGGTGCTTAATGCGACACAATGCGTCGGCGTTGTTGAGTTCCTTACCTGGACGGTGTTGTATAACAAGGTTGAATTGTTGGATGTACGCGATCCAACGGGCAAGTCTCCCGCGAGGTTGTTTTTTGGTTAGCAACCACTTTAAAGCAATATGATCTGTATAGACCGTGACTTTGTTCCACATTAAGAATGACTCGAATTGTTGTAATCCGCACACTACTGCGAAGGCTTCTTTCTCGGTGGTACTATAATTTTGTTGGGCGTCGTTCAGTCGTTTTCCAGCATAGGCGATTACTCTTTGTTTCCCATCTTGCATTTGTGACAGGATCATCCCGATTCCTGTTTCAGACGCGTCGGTCTCCAGAATATAAGGCTCGTTGTAATTCGAATAAGCAAGTACAGACGGTTTGACCAGGGCGTGTTTTAATTCCTGAAAGGCGTCCTCACAAGCTTGATTCCAATGGAAGACAACCTTTTCCTTGGTTAATTCTGTCAGTGGTGCCGCAATGTTAGAGAATCCACAAATAAATTTGCTATAATATCCAGCTAAACCCAAAAACGAACGAACGTTCTTTACGGTCTTGGTCGTGGAAATTCCCTTATGGTTTGGATTTTGTCAGGTAAGGGCAGTATTCCATCTTCGTTGATGAGATGACCTAAAGATTTTATCTCCTTTTTCCCAAAACAGCACTTTGACGGTTTCAGAGTGAGGTTTGCTTCTCTGATTCGATTGAATACTTGTCTCAACCTTAATAAGTGTTCTTCGACCGTGCGGCTGAATATAATAATGTCATCTAGATAGACTAGACAAATTTCCCAGGTTAGTCCCATTAGAACTCGATTCATCATTCTCATAAAGCAGCTTGGATTGTTTGCAAGTCCAAACGGCATACGGTTGTATTCGTACACTCCGTCATGTGTCACAAAGGCGGTGTACTGTTTTGAATTTTCTTCTACAGGTATCTGCCAGTACCCCTGTTGCAAGTCTAAAGTTGAAAAATATCTGGCACCTGATGACCCTAAGGATTCTAGCGAACAGTCTATCCTCGGCAAGTTGGCGTTTTCCGGTATGATGTTATTGGCATTCGCTTTGCGGAAGTCAGTTACAAAACGAATTCCTCCGTCGGCTTTGGACACTAATAAGACTGGACTCGTATAATTGCTTACTGAGGGGCGAATAGTGTTTTGCGCTAACATTTCCTGGATCTGCTTTGATATCTCTTTTCTGACCCTGGGGTTGCTAAGATATGGCCTCGCTTTCAATGGCTTTGCATCGGGTCGTAGTCGGATCTTGAATTCAAGTACATTCGTACATCCTAGTTTGCGTCCCTTCCTAGCAAACACATCTTCATATTCCCACAGACGTTAAAGACGAGTTGGTCATGTGAAATAGCGACTGGTGGTTGGAAACGTACTTGTTTGGTTCCTCTCACAGTTTCGTGGTTTGTTGTGCCACAACAGTTAACTGGTATTTCCTGATATCGACTCATGTCTACGGGATTGGATATCTCGAAGCCGTCTCTCCCGTCTATCATCTCGCATTCAGCAATGTGAAAGTGTTGTGGAATTTCCACCTCATGATTTTCCATGTTCAGAATTTTGACCGGTATGATCAATTTATCCTCCGGTATCTTGACGAGGGCATTGGCTGCAAACAATCCCATGTTTTGTAGTTTTTTACTGGAGTTAACTAGACCCATGCCGATTTTCATTGGATTCTTTAGGTATCAGATCACAATGTTTTCGCTGTTTGGCGGTAAGATCGTTCTAGACGCTAGTTTGACTATTTCCTTATCGTTGCTGCGAATTGTTAAGCTTTCAAAGTCAATGGTTATTTTATTTTCTCGGAGAAATGTATAACCCAAAATCAGGGAATATTGCATATCTTCCAAATAAAAGGCAGTAACAGGGACCTCTTTACTACCAAGTATTAGGGAGAGTGTTACCCTTTGATTAACTTTCACATGTTCGCCATTCAGTATGACGGCTGTCGTTGGGTTATTGATTGTTTTTAAATTTTCTTTAATTTCCGGGACAAGATCCAAAAGTTTGGGTCCAATCAAATTTAGATTTGCTCCTGAATCTATCAGAGCATTTACTGTGATGCCGTTTATGGCAACTGGTATAATACATTCGTTCGGTGGTAAATTTTCACTTTGGGACTGACATAGTAAAGACGAAGAATTTATCTTAGTGTCACTCTTAAAGTTGTTCGAATTTTTGTCCTCATTATATGATTTGTTTATCCCATTTCTGTGGTCCCTGCGCTCAGAAACAGGATAATTTAGTTTTCCGAACGATTATAGCGCGGGTATCGTGGTGTCTGTGAACGTCGTGGTCGGTTTGAATTTTTTCTTGGGCTGTTGGAAACGGCTCTGTTTCCTTTAGAATTCCAGGGGCTGCTGGATCGTGGTCTTCTGTCTTCGTTGTTCCAAATGCTTTCCGAACGTGGTCGTCGGTCAGCACTGTCCCAAGAGCTTCGCCTATCTGGTTTTCTCCAAGGACTTGGTACTCTTTCTTCGGATATCCAGGCGTTTTGGGTCCATCTTTCGGTGGGCCACCCTGACCCACGTCCTCGGCCACGTACACTCTGACGCGTACCTCTTGGTCCGCCGAATCGTGAAGAACCCCGGTAACTGATCTTATTGTTTGGCTCGTAGAAACTTTGCGGTCTATTGTATGAGCAGTCTTTCATGAAATGTGCAGTACTACCACAAGTAAAACATCGCTGAAATTCTACCCTTCGCTCTTCTGTTGGCTTGTACCTTTCATTTTCAGAACAAGTTTTGCTTGCTTCTTCAATTTCTTCTACTTTCTTGGTGAGTTCTCCAATGGCCCTTTCCACCTTGGCGACGTCACTGCTTGTGGCGACATTTTCCTCCTTACAGACGTTCGCGACCATAGGCATGGAAACGTTCCCCATATAAGGATTGTATGGATTGGTTTGAAGTGACGCTTCGACATGGCGGCATTTGGTTATCAATTCGTCTATGTTTTTGAAAGGTAAATATTGCATGACTAGGCCCTTGATATCCGGTCTTAATCCGTTCACGATGAGCGTCATTTGCAGCTGGTCATCATACTGGTGGTCTCCCATCTTAGATCTTGCTTCTGTGATATACACATCCACCGTTTCTCCTGTCTTCTGCGTTCTGGACAAGGTTGCCATTTGTCGCTGCAGCCTTGTGTGTTCAGCATCAACATAGCGTTCACGAAATGCTTGCTGTAACTATTCATCATTCTGGCGGGTTGTCTGTGGCAAATTGGTATGCCACGTCTCAGCACTTCCCGTTAACAATAATCCCATAAGTACGCACCGCTGCTCATCGTTAGTACCCGAGAGATCAGCATATCGCTTAAAGTTCTTGAGCCAGCGTCCTACGGTTTCGAATTTTGACCCATCAAAAGAGGGCGGCAGAAAAGCTAAGGTCAACATGTTACCTTCCATTATGTCATTTGGAGCAGCCGGATTTTCCTGCAGTACTTGGTCAGGTTGATTATCTGCGGGATTTGGATTTTGTTCTTCTGCCGGTTGATTATTTGTTGCTCTTCTTGTTCCTGTTGTTGTCCGTTGTTCATTCCTAGTGCCATGTCTTCGGTGACGGTTTGTTCTGTTGGACCATTTAGCACTTTAGTTGTTATTATTTCTTCTTTATCACTTTGGTTCTCAATATCGTCCTCCTCTGAGAGTTTTTGATAGAAGGTACGTGGCGTCCTTTTACGAAAATTGTACTTATTTTGTTCCGCCAGCGTGACTAAGTTCCAGTACACATCTACTTTTGTTTCACAACTGATATTTTTACACTACTTAAATAAAGTTATCTGAAGTTTGATGCAGAATCACTGTTTTTGCCCTACTAGAAAGGTTAATTAGAGGCTTATTATACTGTTTATTTTTATTATTTGTTATTTTTTTTAATACTTTACTGATTGAGACAAAATATGGTCTGCTGAATAACTATTTGTATACGAAGCTTGTTCCATCGGATCATCAGTTACTATGCATCCTTCAGTGGTAGGAAGGAACTCAATTCTAACGCCGCTTCAAATGGAGGATTTGGAAATGTTTAGCTAAACTGGACCGATATTTTTTTAATTGTCCTTGCACCGGAGAGAACTGGCTATCAAGTTTCATTGCTATTTTTCCTCTTTTTCACAAAATCTTTCAGTATTTTTAGTTTTTTTCTGGAAGGTTAGGTGAGTTGGCATGCCGTGAATTCTACTATCATGCTTACAAAAATGATATTTCTTTTATTATCGTTATTTTTATTTTAAATGTGTGTATATTTTATACGTTTCACATTTCTTTAGTTTTATATTACTATCATTTTAAAATGAGCAGTCTAAGTCTAATAAAATTTGTTTCGACGCAAATGGTGACACCTACCTCCGTCAAATTTTTATCCATTTTGTACACTATAATATCACTAAATTATTATATCCGATGTATCGTATTTTTATCCGGCTATCTCCACCATCCAGCTATCTCCATCATGTTCTGCTACTTCGGGATCATGTACTGGTGTCTCAGTGTTTGCTTATGTACAATAAAAGACCGTTCACTAACTTTTGTTTTTCTTTTAATTTCTGAACGAATTTGAGGAACAAGCCCGAAACTGGACATTGCGCTCCAGTATTTATTCAGTTACAAAAAGATTGGGAGAGGGACATTATCATGTAATATTAATAACATTATCATACATAATAATAAATAATAATACATAATAATTACTAATAGTGTCATAAACATAATGGCTCATCTCATTTTAATACTTATCTTAAGTTATGCAGAATGGGCAATAAAAGTGCATTCTTCCTGGGCAATTACACCGAGCGAACTAGATAACACACCCACCAGCCTACTGGCCAGACCTGAATAAAAATACCAAAGGGGAGGTTGCAAAGCGAACAATAACAACAGCCAAAACATACCGAAATGTAAGGAAACAATTTTTTAAGAAGCTTCTGTTTCTGTACACAAGTATGTTCCTCAGTTGATGTTTCACAAAGCTACACCAGAAGAATTGAAGACCGGGTTGATCCTAAAATAACCAATCTCTTGGTTATCGATGACTTAATGACACAGTGCCATAACGGTGAGTGCATGGTGCGTCGGTTAAGCGGGGCAGGGAGCCATAATAATTTAAGCATTCCGTTTGTTTCATCAAGGAAAAGAAATGCTAAGTATCAGTTTAAACTCAAATGACATTATTTTGTTTAAGAATCCTAGATATTATGAACAAGTTACTACACTGACTCGACAAATGTATCCAGCGAAACTACATTTTGATTGAAGCGTTTCACAAACTATAAATCTATAAACAAACCTTTTGGGTACTTGCTTATTGATTTAAAACCGAAAACAGAAGATCATCTTCCTATTCGTATTGGTACTTTACCTCCTGGTAAACCTTTCGTTTATGTTTAAGACTATGTGAACAGTATAATGGTTAGTTCTGATTTTTGCATAGAATGAATCATCATCTCATAGCAACTAAAATCTAATCAACCATTTCTTATTTTTTTGGCATTCAGTGGCCCACAACGACCCAAGGCTTTACTCAAACAAGGAACAAAAGAAGAATTAAACTGTTTGAAATCGTCTTTCAACATTTTGAAAGAGCATTAAATGCTCAGGCTTATCTAAAGCTTAACTATCACTATTACTGTCGGTATTTATATTGTGCATATTTAGCTAGGCCACTGAGCGCAGTGCAGAAAAGTTTAATCAAATAGATAAGTTTTGAAACTTTTCTTGAACATCGACATGAAACTGGCATTTCTGATATAGAGGGGCAGTGATTTGCATATTTTAGTCGTAGTTTTGGTACAATTAATTGAGAGTTTGAGGCAGATCGAAGATTTCTCCCAGACTTATAATCATGGATAAGGTCTGACATGTACGGTGGAGTGCCTCAATGAGGGGGGGGTGCATATAATGATGCAGTAGTAACCAATGGAGATGGAGCAATATGTTCACAACGGGGTATTAAGGTCACTACTCGACCGGCGGCATTCATAAGATTTTAAGGGGAGCACAGTCTGGCAAATTGACTTAGAGACCGTTGCAGTAGTTTATTTTATGAATTGCTAGCGCATGAAATATAAATTTAGCAGATCTTAACGTGATGTAAGGTCGAATCTTGCATATCCAGTTAAGGTAGTAAAATCTAGACTTTCTTATCTGTTTTATGTGGTCAAGC
This sequence comes from Protula sp. h YS-2021, assembly GCA_949752745.1. Lineage (NCBI taxonomy): Eukaryota > Metazoa > Annelida > Polychaeta > Sabellida > Serpulidae > Protula > Protula sp. h YS-2021. The sequence goes on along the minus strand of OX457025.1, from coordinate 103,389,629 downwards.
ATGGTAACAGATCTATCAATTTCTACAACGAGATTTCAACGGCACTTGCAGCGGAAACGTTTTCATTATCCAGATTTGGCGCATCTACAATGATGCTGTTTAAATTGCGAGAACTGGATATTAAGAGGAAATCGGTTTTGTTTTGATTGAGTTGAAGTTTGTTGTTATACATCACTCAGCTATTCGTCTTTTTAGATGTGCAATATGTCTTGCACTAGCTAATTGATGTCCGGAGACCAAGGATTGACTGATTTCCATAAATGGGAGTCGTCTGCATAAAAGTGAAAAAGTAGTAACAGTATCCGAATTAGGTTTTCAAATGGGGTGGTGTATATATTGTTCAAATCGGGTCCAAATATTGACCCCTGCGGCACTGAGCAATCAACACTAGCCGTATCCGAATTGTCACCATTTACAAATACACAGACAATTCGCTCCGCTAGGTATGATTGAATCCACTAAAAGTAGCACCAGAAATCATCGTTGAGTTGTGAAGATGATTGAAAACAATGCCACGGACACCCGTATTGAAGGAGGCCGAGGCGGTCGAGCAAGACAGCGTTTCCAAGATCAAACTACTCTCCTGAAGAATGTCGCCAAATACTTATATGCAAATTGCAGTACCTCTGCTTATCAATTCGTGTAAAGGACCTTAGTGATTTGATTGTTAATAGCGTGTTCAATAAGTTTAGATACGTATGATAGATTGGAAACTGGCCGATAATTTGAAAAAAAATATTGTCCAGATTTCTTTAAAAGTGGACAAACAATGGCTTTTTATAAACAGCAGGCATCCTCGCGTTTTGAATTGATAGGTTGATAATTCGTGTGATAATTAGTAGTAGCTCATGTACACACTGTTTCAGTAGAAAGGTGGCAATAGGGTCTAGCTCACAGGGTGTAATGTTTGAACTCATAATTATTTTGTAAACTTCTGCTTCTGACATTTCTTCAAATATTGTTAGTCAACTGCCACCAGGATTGCATATGGTGTCATATTCAAAAGCTTGGCCCGTTTCCTTTGAAAACTTGTTTGAAATTCTGTCAACTTTGGACTTGAAGAACGTTTGAAATTCATTTGCTAACTGCTTTGGTAAATCATGTTGTGGCATTGGATTCAGCCGTTCTCGATGCATTATCTTATTACAGGACTTGACGTGTTGCTCTCAGTTATGAGCATTGCCCTCAACTACTCACAGAAACTTGGTTTTAGACTCCTATAGTTTTGATTTGTATGCATCGCGGTAGATTTCTTAACTTGCTTCATTGCTGTTGGCTTTGTTTTTTCCAACAGGCACGTTCATGTTTGAGCGAAAGCCGATGGGCCTCCTGAATTTCTTCGTTGTGCCATGGTTGTCTGTTTTTAGAGTTCTGACTGATTGAACTAAAGACGCATATTTATCTAGAATAGTTTATAAGACTAGATTGTATTCATAGACAACAGAGTCAAAGTCAAGGGTCTTGCATTGTGTTGAGGATAAAGACGTTTGGAGATCTTTCTGAAAATTTCAATGCAGATATTTTTGTACTTTCTTGTTTTTACAACTCGATTTGCAGTCCACTACAATTCATTCTGATTTTACATTTTACCAGGTTATGATCCGAAATAAAATAAAAAATTTCAAGGTCATTCACAGCTATTTCATCAGACGACCGAGATATGATGTGATCAATTATGTGACATTTCTCATGGGTAGGCTCGTTAACATGTTGCTGTAATCTAAAGTTTGACACAATTTCGGGGTATTTAATGTTCAGCCGATCGTCAGAGTTATTGAAATGTATGCTTAAGTCACCAACTAGGATTACAGGTGTTGACCCCAAAGTTTGATGCTAAAGGAAATACGAAGATTCTTGCTCAAAAGCAGAAACTCGGTTCTGTGGAGGGTTGTACATGCATGCTAGTTTTAGGGTATGAGGAATACCGGACAGTTCTGTGACACAACATTCGAGAGTTTCGCACTGTGGAACTGCTAGTTTCTTTGATTTTAAATTTCACCACAAAGAATGGCCACGCCACCACATGAGGGGTCTTTTTCAAACGATCCTGAAGAAAGAGTATATAACTTGGGGCTGTTAGTGAAGCAGCCTCAAATTCCGAGGATTCATTTAGCAATGTATCTGTTATCGCTAAGATATGAATGTGTTCACTTTCCATGTGGTCTAGTTTGTTTGAAAGTGAGCAAATACTTATGGTAGACAGGGTAGAGAGTTATATTGCGGACTCGTTAGTGACTGCTATTAATATTAAATTTCTATGGTTTATCCCAGTACTTAAATCAGTTCGAGCAACTCTGCGACTCTCGATGATCTGAATTGGTCTACGATGCTTCTAATCAGCGCGCTTGCGACACCTCCACCCCCATGTGAAGCTTAAACATCATAAATACTTATCGAGAACATTATGCAATAAAAAAGTATCATAACAGAGTATAAAGAAGGTACGTAATTTAAAGGGTCCTTTATTGGTTCCTTAGCAGCCTTTGCCCTACCCCTGTTAACGCAACTTATACAATTATGAAACATGCATAGAAAATCGCGCTGATTCTAGAATCTAAAAATCACATGTTGCTAGAACTAAAAAAGTCTCAGTCTACGGACAGTGACCTGAAAGGCAAAATAAAAACATGTATTGAAAGGTAAAAGGAATCATGAAGCTGCTAAGAAAATGTCAAACTTTGTGGGACAATACATACTTACAAGCAAAAGCGTGATACACTTTCGGATAAGAATATGCGTATGATACAGTATTTTTTGCCTACATATCATCAAAAGTGCCTTTAGTTTTAAACGAAGTTAAGATAATGGAATTCATTGGACGGAACAGAATGAACTTAAGCACTGGTGAAGTCACTGGTAGGATCACGAAAGAAAGAACGCGAAGGTGTACCAGGTGGCTAGAAAACTTCATTGAGGCTATAGCAAACACTAGAATTCCATTAACTACTACAAAACATGCAACTATGCAAAACATCTAAGAAACCCGTCACTATGTGCCGAAATGAGAAATGTATTAATTTGCATTCGTTGTGTTGTACGAAAACCATTTAGAAGTTACGATTTGTAAGTGTGTGTTGCGGAAGTAGAGTAAAAGAAACTACAACTGTCAATTTTTCACAGCAATTTGGGTTCGTCATGTGATTGTGTTGTATTTGAATTTTCTGCTTGGACAGGGCATTGGTTCTTTTATGGGAGCATTGAAGCATTCACTAAAAGGATGTACCGCTATTTGTCTCAGGTGCAAAAATGGTTGCCTCTCATTTTAAAAAAGCACCAAGAGGCATTGAAAAAGATGTCAGCGGAAATGTAGCTCATGAGGTTACAATTGCTATACTAAATGGTAAAATAATAATAATAATAATAACAGATTTAAGATGCCAAAATCTACAAGAGTATTCGATGACACCATTACAAATCAGATAAGATTAATATGAAAAAAAATTATAAAACTTAGTTCAATTAATGCAAACAACATCTGACTATCGCATATATCTAATAAATACTGCAAAATAGATAATACTAAACAGCAAGTTTGTACTAAAAAGTGAGAGGTCAATTAAAAGCTAATGCAAAGAGATGGGTCTTTCAAACGAATTTTCTGCTCGGATTTCCTCTGGCAATTGATTCCAGAGTGACGGTCCTCTGCAACTGAATATCCGTTGACCGTATCGTACCGTGCTTGAGCGTGGAACTTTTAAGAGCATATGCCCGTCTCCAGATCGTAAACTGCGAGATGGTTGGAGGAGAACAATAAGTTCTTGTAGATATTTGGGAGCTTTCCTGTGTATACATTTAAATACGAGCATAAGCGTTTTGAAAATTATCCTATTGGCCACTGGTAGCCAGTGCAAAGAACGGAGCATCGGTGTTACGTGGTCATGTTTAGGTTGTTGAAGGATAATTCTGGCTGCGATGTTTTGTATTCTTTGCAATCTTCCTAGTTCTGTTTGTGGTTGCCCTAGCAGTGTTGCATTGGCGTAATCCATTCGGGACGTTACCATTGCATGAACGAGTGATTCACATGCTTCTCTGGTGATATAACGGCGTATTGCCGAAATGTTTCTAAGGTGAAACATGCATGATTGGCATACAGACGATATGTGTTCATGCATCGTCAGGGAGTTATCGAAGATTACGCCAATATTACGTGCTGATTTGGTAGGTTTCACTATTGAACTGTCAATGGTAATTGGTTTGGATATGGGTGACTTGCTAGTTTTAGGTTTGATAAACAGAACCTCTGTTTTTTCAGCATTCAGTTTTAGCTTATGGCAGGTCATCCAGTCTTTTATCTCATAAACACAGTCCTCTATTTTCTTAATTGCATCGGAAAGGTCGGCTTCGTCGTTTAGACGATAAGAAATGTGAAGCTGGGTGTCGTCGGCGTATATTTTGAACTCCAATGCATGTCGTCGTATAATATCTCCTACGGGTAAAGTGTACACTTTATAGTCCTCGGCACCCATGAGTGATCCCTGTGGGCCTCCATAGCGAAGGGTGACGGTTTCGGAGATTGCATTTTCGACAACCACACGTTGATTTCGTCCGTTATGGTAACTAGTAAACCATTCCAGTGCTTTTCCTTGTATTCCGATCCTGGACTTAAGGCGTTCGATGAGGATTTCGTGGTCAATGGTGTCAAACGCCGCGGGGAGGTCTAGTAGAACTAAAATTACTCCGCGAGGTTTGTCCAATTCACACAGAACATCATTAGTTATCCTGACGAGGGCTGTTTCGGTGCTGAAACCAACACAATATGCCGATTGGTTTGTTTCATGCATTTCTGCCATATCCATGTGGTTTGTCAATTGTGTTATCGCACACTTTTCGATAATTTTAGCCAAAAAACTGATATTGGAGACCGGCCTGTAATTTTTGAAAGTGTTAGTGTCTAAATTTGGCTTTTTCAGTTTAGGTCTCACAATGGCTTCTTTAAGGGCGTCTGGGAAAACACCACTTGTAAGTGAAATGTTCGTGATTTCGGTAATGGTTGGAAGTAATGGTTCAAGACAGCTCTTGAGTAGTGGGGTAGGGATAGGGTCCAAGTCACATGTAGCATTGCTGAGGCATGTGATTACTTTTTTGACTTCGTTTGTGCTCACTTTTTCAAACATACCCATGGTCATATTTGGCTCTGGCTCTGGGTTGGGTGTATAATTGCACTCAGTGTTTGATAAATTTATCCTAATTTGGTCAATTTTATCCACAAAAAAAATTACTAAATTCGTTCGCTAAAATCACACTTGACTCGTGCTCAGGCAGCTGATTCAGTTGTTTGTTTTGTAGCATCTCATTCAGAATTGCAAACAGTTTTTTTTCTGGTCTGCTTGACAATTTTCGATTTTTTCGGAATAGTGATTTGCTTTTGCTTTGTCTTTCAGTCTTACAACGTTATTTCTGGCCTCATTGTACTCTTGGCGACATTTAACTGATCTTTTTGATTTTTTGTTTTTTCTCCAAGCTTTCTCGCACATTCTACGCGTTTGTTTAGCTTCTATGAATTCTGTGTTCACCCATGGTACATGGGGTCTATCAACTATTATTTTCGTTTTTTCCGGTGCGTATTTATCAATGAGTTCACTCAAAACTTTGTTATACTGAGTCACAAGATCGTTCAAATTTGAACTTGGTTCAGATACTAATATAGAGCTTAAGATATTCGATTTGAATTTCATATTGTCAATCTTTTTTATCTGGCGCAAGCAAGCAAAGAAAAACTTCGCTTCCGTAGGCAAAAGAATAGCGACATGCTGACGACACATGCTGAGAACATTCGAGTTGATTTGATGGCATGTTTTTTATGGCAGGAAAAGTTTGAGCAAATCTGGGTGACAAGTAGGTCAAGTAGGTCATGCCGATGCAGTATTGAAAACGTCAGTTTAATTCCCTATTAAAGAAAAGAATGAAAAGCAGTTGCCTTATCGGCTGAGTTTCATGGGAAATTACTGAAACGAGTTGTGATAGGTATGGTGAAAAGTTCAGCTTCAGAAGAGAGAGGAATCCCTGCAATTTCTACATTATAACATTCAACTTTATTCAACTGTACACAGGTAGTGAGCCTGTTAGCTACCAAAGCATTCCAGCAGAATATGGCAGAAAAGAGCTATTTACAATGCTATGAAACATTGTTTCAAGGATTTGATAGGCTGGATTAAGGCACGAGCTACATAATTAAGCGTGAAGACTGTGATAAAAGCTATTCGCTCTTTGTCTTCGACTTAACACCAGACTATGATGAGAATGGCCAGTATGGTATTATGAAATACGGGAGTTTAAGGCTGGAAATAAATTTACCGAAGGGTTCTGGCGTCCGATGAATATTATGACGAGTCATACGGAGTTTGACAACATTATTGAAATTACAGGCAGTCAGAATACTCACTATGACTACATATAATAAACACGCAGCAGAGAACATCTTTTTGAAACATGACTAAAGATATTTTAAGGTGTATTTGCTGTTGGTCAATTGCCAGCTTGGCAACCGGAGCTTCAACGCGTCTGGTTTACACTCCATGCAGTAATAGCGGTGACAGCGACACATTTCACCGTCAAATAGTAAATAGCCACAGTATTTACTCATCAAATTATGTTCGTTCTTTACAGTTGTATTATAGTTCAACACCTTTTAGAGTTTCTTTTCATTCAGCTTGGTTTGTTTTATCCGCTGGTTCTTCGAAAACATGGTTAGCTTTCTCTTCTTACACACTTCACATTACCAAATAATGTGAATCACGTAATCCACTGATCAACCGATAGCCACACTGCAGAGCATAAAAGCGATCTGGATAGTGTTTGTCCACTTCCAATATATAACTTATGTCTCCATCTTTAAGAATAACCATGACATCAATGGAATCAAAGTTTTCTACCCATGCAAAATTTCCTACTATAAGCACAGACTCATTGCCTAACCGTATAAATTATTTGCATCACGGGACATAATGTAGCTGTCTGGATGGGTAAAATCATCAATGGGGGGTGGGGGGGGGGTGAGAGGTCTTGATTACTGAACATAGGTACTGACAAAAACGCAAGCAACAGAGTTCGCTTTATGATGCTGGTATTTGACACCTTTCTCTTCTTTTTAGCCCCAATTAGTTGAAAAGTCGTGTGTCCTTCTGGATATTAAGCTGATTGTCTTGATATTTTGGTTAATTTTAGCTGACATCCTACCTTGCTATTACTGTTTTTGGCTTCGTTAAAAAATTGGCGGAAATATTGCCCAAAAAGAAATTTTCCTAAGACGTATCTTCTCCTAGGTTTTTGTTGAAAGCGTTAAAACATTTCAGTTTAAGGTACGGTGCATAAGTGTCCACCTGGCAATTCACCAAAAAGTAACGAAATATTAGCGAAAAACTAAAATACCACTAAACTCTTCAGAAACTATAGAAAATGGTCTTACTGTCTTAAAATTTTAAGAAAAGATAGCGGGTATTACTACCTACCTAGCTAGCGGAAAGCTAAAAAATGTCAGTAAAATTTGAAGTAACTAAAAATAGTCCTGCTGTCTTGAAATCTGCAGTAGCAAGCATTGCTACCTAAAGCAGCTGTTACTTTTTTGGCAATTTGCCAAATGTTGACGGAAATATTGACCAAAAAACAATTTTCTGTGAAATGTATCTCCTAGAATTTTCATGGAAATATTCGGCAATTTTGGTTAGTGATATGGTGTATTAGTGTCCACCTGTCTATTATATGATTGGGAGATTTATTAAAAATTGAAACGTATTAGAGAGAAACATATCTTCTGAAAATCTTAACTAAAATAGTCTTGCTGTCTTAAACGTTTACGCAATATAGCAGGCACTATTATGTACTGGGTTGTTTTCTTTTTAAGTGATTAGCCAGAAAATGGCAGAAATTTTGGCTATAAAGAACAAAAGCAATAGTAAAAGCCTTACGAACTCCAGGAATGTATTCTTACTGTCTTGAAAATTTGAGTAAAGGCAGCAAGAATTACTACCTACTTGGCTGTTACTTATTTTATTTATTGGCAAAAAAGCTGTCTTGAAGATAGTGATCACTGGTATTTACCTGGATTTTGTTTTTTTTCGTAATTCGAAAAATTTGGAGGACAAATTGGAGAAAAACTAATTCTTGTTATAATTGTTACTAAAGCTTTGGTCAGAAGCATCTCTTCTTATAATTTTGAATTATGGAAGCTAAGATTAGTGGCTATTTGGTCATAACTTTTCTGATGATTCGCCAAAAGCATTGATGCGTTATTGAATACGCAAATACCTCTAGGTATCTGGCCTTTAAAATTCTGATTGGTTGTAAGTTTAAATTATTAACCAAAAAAATGTCATCATCATCATCATCATCATCATCATCATCATCATCCCAAGATTTAAATGAAAACGTCTTAAAATTTGGACGGAAGGTAGTGATATATATTTCCACCTGGCTATTATTACTATGATTATTTTTAAGCGTTTAAAAAAAATTAGCCGAAACACTTCGCTTTTACTTTTTTTGGCCACTCCCCAAGTATTTGGGGATATATTGGCGATAAACTATGTTTTTGTTAAAATCTTCATACACTTATTATCTTGATATTTTGGGTACAGGTTATACTTATACTTATAAATCAGCATTTGTGAGCCGAGTCATTGTCCATGGAAAATCAAGTTTCGTAAAGCATTCAAGATCAGTTTAGATAATAAATGGTATAATTTACAATTATACAATTGCTTTACAATTCCTTTGAATTGAATCGCTTTACTTCTTATTTTTGGAAAAGTCAATCGTTTGAATTTTTCATGCAGACCAGCCTGTGTACTCCAGCAAATCTTCTCGACTAAATGCATTAAGACAACTGAAACATTAATGCTGATGTCCTTCATGCTCGTACACATAAGCGGATTAAAATGCACAAAAACATTGATATTATATTTACTCCAATAAGCAGGTACTACATTGTTATTTTCATACAGATTGATGGATAATCGGTTGTTCTTCACAAAGGTTAGTACTTCACGTACTGGTATAGGAAAGGCGTTATTATGCACCTTGAGCTCATTTGCATAGCCTGAGTAGTGACTCAGTGGGTTGGGATTTGATGCTTTACATGTAGATTGCACCTGTTCTCGTTAAGTAGATGGAAAATGAGACGCTGACCAACCCCAACACCCCCACCCCAGGCGATAAATGGATACATGATATGATGTGTCAGACATTTCTTGATTCTGAATAAGCTTGGTTTTTGGACCTCTCTCCAACCCTACGTCAAAGCGCAGACATACCAACTTTACCAGCACATAAGCACTGGACTGATTTGAATCATTCTTTCACCAAAAGCTTTATCTTTCTTACTAAAATAGAAAGACAAAAAATAGCATGTGGCTGCCGTATCCTGAACTAACTTGAATTAGATGGAGGATCAGGACTTACATCCTAACATAAAAGCTGCATTAACCAAAGATAACAATCGTGATACAGAGATGAACAGTATTCATTTTGGTTAGCAGCATAATTTTTTATGGACTCTACTACGAGAACCACTGCAGCTACTATTACGATTACGACACAAAGCAGGCCAGTTACAATTGTGAGCACGAAAGCTACTGAAGCAGCAAGCCTTGCTGCAAGTGCGTCAGATATAGAAGTGAAACAGAAGAGAAAAAGAAGTTTCAGAACACTATCAAAAGGAGAGACTAGCATTAAAATTGAAAGCACAGCTTGCACAATAAAATGAGAGGGAGAAGAAGTTGGATGCAGATCCACAGCATACACCACAACATATACCACGAGATTCATTGTGATAACAACTGTTAAAATTGTACCAAGATATCACGAAACATTCTTCTGTAAAAATACACAAACCATATATGCATGTATGTAGAAACTATAATTTTCATCAAGATAATGCAGTGAAAGCATGAATATTTCAAATACAGAAGTGTAATGGAAATAGTTTCATGCAGTACTGTCAAACTCAGATGAATTTCAGAGACATTTATGTAAAAATCTGATTTCCTTTCGTAAAGAGAGGACTTGACGCGTTTGCTGTAATGTCAACAATGCAGATCATATATGTGGTGATACTCATGCAATCCCAAAGCAAAACATGCATATAAAAAGATCAGATGTGTACTTTGACGAATGCGCGTGGACGAAGTAATGGAAGTATATTTGTACTTTGACGAATGTGAATGGACTAGGATGGCGAAAGTGAACATGTACTCGGACGAACGTGCGTGGACGGAATCACGGTGACCTTGCTGATAACCAGAACCGAAAGTGTGATACTCTTGCAACACAAATGCAAAACAAACGTATAAGAAGATTAGATGAGGAGTCAGATCATCAGAAACTAAGCAAGACAAAACTGAGACACAAGCGAATAAAAAAATAAAGAAGGATGCAATGCAAGTGGATAAAGGTAGAAGACGGACATGCACATCAAGAAGTGTTTTAACCTGAAATTGGATCTGACTTTGTAACGGAAATGCGACAGCAAGAATATCGTATCACACAATATTTTATAAAGATAGATTAGACAATGGAATAAAATGTCGTTTTAGCTCGATTCACGAAAATAATAACAAATAAACTGGGAGTGTTTGGAAGAACGTGTGGATAATACTCATCTGAGCGCTCAGACTCTTAGAGCATTCAGTGAAATAGATATTGATTATGATTTGCCAAACGCATTGAAGGATTTCTTCAGCAAGTTTGATGAGCTTGAACGTCAAGGATCTGGATTAATGTTGGCCAAGATTCTTCATATTGAAGTTCATACAGCTACATTAGAACCCCTGCAGGCATCCAGATACATTGATTTCTCGAAGAAGATTAAAAGTACTAAGGTTGTTGTTAACATCCAAAACAAAGATAATAAGTGCTTCCTATGGTCTATATTAGCTCATCTTCATCCGATACATGATCATGTAAGTTCAGTATACAGGTATGAATCGTTTCAACATGAGCTGAATGTTAAATATATAACATTTCCAACATCAGTTCATCAAATTCCTAAATTTGGCATCAATGTTTTTGGTTGCGAAGATCAAGCTGTGATACCTATCTACATAAGTCACATGCATCAACATGACAGTAATACCGAAATCATCAATTTTCGGCATGCAATTATGTGTCAAAAACTCTTAGACAAACATCGTGAAGTTTTTGGCATCATGGAGCACAACGATTACCATTTTCGAAGGATACAAACATTCCATTCAAGGCCATTGGAAAATATCAAAAGGCACCCTTTGTCATTTATGCTGACTTTGAATACTGTGCATAGAAACAGGAGAGTGAGCATTACCAACATCACAAGGCTAATAGTTTTGCCTATTTCCTCGTCAGCTAATATGAGCTTTACTGTAAAGACAATACTGTTCACACATTTGAATTCTTGAAATGTTGAAATTTTCAATTGCATCTCCAGTTTTCAACAAGTTAATTCTTATCTGTCCCTCTTGTATCATGTTTCTTAAGATGTGCCAGAATTTGTTTTACTTTCACATGATATATAGGTTGAAAAAGGGTTTAGAAATGTTAAGTGTTGTGACTTTTCTAACTTTTCTACAACAGCTGTTACAGCACACTTTTCTTGTTGCAATTGAATTGTTCGCAGTTAACGGCCACGAAGTTGAGACATTTCTGGGTTTTTTCACTTTAGCTTTGATGCCATCATTTGAACGTTGACTTGATAACAATTTTCTATATTCTGATTCAGGAATAAGGACCATTTTAAAAGCATTCTTCATGTTTTAATACCAATTGAACAACTTTAATATTGGAAGCACAACTCCTGCAATTTTCCCAATAAATCTTCTTTTTTAATCAACTTCTATTTACGCTTAAGGGAAATTTTTTTATAAGCCAATTGTCAAATGGTTTGTTGTTCGCGCTTTAAATTTTTATACATATATCACTTCTATGGTAAGTACCACATGTAATATATTCAAGCACAATTCAAACAAGTATGTCAGCAAAACTGAATAAGTCTGCCGCCGGTGCAATCACAAGATTTCAAGATATTTCGAGGTCTGACTAAGTAGCCTGGCCGGTTGCAATCATAGGAAATTAATTGTTTCAGGTTTCAGTTCCTATGACATTACGTTATATAAATAGATGCACAACTACAACTCTTATTCTATGCATGTGCAAGGTTTAAATGAAATCCCTTGAGTATTTCTTGAGATCTGTCGCAGAAACGACACCCTATCCAACCATTTGAAGGTCTGACAGTTTCGGATTTTTGAAGAGGTCTGCAGGCCCAAGTTTGCGGTCGACGGCAAAAGCTATACGTAGGTACACAACTTCAATCCTCATTCTATGCATATGCAAGGTCTAAATGAAATCCCTCCAGTATGTCTTGAGATCTGTCACGTAAACGCAACCTTATACAAAATGTTCACAGACAGACCGGGGACAGACGGACGGACAGACAGACCCAGAAACAATAGTCCCCCGCTCCGCGTTAATATATCAATATACATTGTGTCCTCACTTTGGATTCAATGTAGTTTTTATAATTTCTACCGGTGAAAATGTATTTGATAAGGATCCATGAGGTCTATGATTATAATTGCAGACTAAGTCTTGCAAAATATTTGTATACCGATACGTTTGCTGATGTAGAAAATAGCGATACATCACTCCTTTGAGAGTACGCATAACTGTTTCAGCAAAGTTAGCTTTCGAGTCATTCTAAGTAGTATATGCACTAACGCTTTCTTTCTTTAGAAATTAGTTCACCCATCTATTCTTAAATTCTGTTCCATTATCTGACCTATTTGGAATAGGTTATACCACAAGTCTTTGGAAAAGACATCAATAACAATAAGGAGAAAGTGATTGCCTTCATTATATTGTGCAGTGTTTGTCACATCTGCCAAGTCCACAACCCATATATCATCAATGCCACGGGTAGTGATACGTTGTAGTTTAAATCTGTATTTCACTGGCTGAAGTAAACTAAAGATATCTTGATCTTGTAACCAATTTTTTATCATTTTGAAATGTGTTACAGGTTGTTTCTTCCAATAGTTATAGCTTATTAGATTCTGTAAATACTGTATTTAGCTAAGTAGTCTTTCCACGTTGACATATAACCTTGAAATGAAACCAGTTGTTTACATAACAAAACTTTGAATTACATGCAAATATTTTGACAAAATCCCCAGTTGAAAAATTATGCTAAGCACTGCAATTCATACGTATAACTTCCATGTTCTTCTAACATTTTACAGATGTCTCTATTCACTTCAACTCGTCCATTGTGGAACATGAAAAGCTCTGATATATCAATTAACAATGAAGCATTATCACCATAATGTAAAGTAATTCTGCATGAGAAGCATGAGGTCGGCTGCCCAAATCGTATTGGCGTTGATAAATCCTGAATCAATGTCATAAGTATTCCTTGGTAAATTCTTCACATTCACTCTGAAAGATTGGATGAAACGATTTCTTTGAATTGTCCTTCTAACAGCTTCTCAACATTATTCATATTCTTCACTGCCAGTACCCAATCAGATTTAATATAAAGAAGCTTTGAAAACACAAAGGTTTACTTTGACCATATGGTTCACTTTAACCATGGTTGACCAATGTCTTCTATGCGTATGTGAAAAAGGAGTTGAGATGCTGATCTGTTTCACTTTTCTTCTATAAAACAATCTGTCAAACTAGCGAAATGTTAAGCACTTGACAAAATTAAAACGCAAAAAATACTTCCTTCAATGGGTTATTTCATGAATAATATATTGCAAACACCACAGCTTGAATACGTCTTATAAGCCGAGTATTGTTTGGTTTTTGTCCACTTAAGGTTTATTGACCGATCAGGCACACGCCGTGTTATCTATTTACGCAGTGAGAGCTCGTACAAAGCTCATTGAGCAACTGTATGTTCAGTGGGTTAAATGCAACGCATTTACTTGCAAAAAAATACACTCTTTTCACATGGTGTTTTAACAAAGAAAACGAAATCAAAGACGAAATTAAAAAGTGACATGCACATGCTCAAATCAAGCTCTTTATAAGTCCCAGGTTTCATGGTCCTAGGGCCCATAGCGTCACAGAAGAAGAAGACACAAAATGTCGGAAAAACTGTCAAGAAGAAAAAAAGGACGAATTTTGTCAAGTGTTAATAATCCATCACACGTTAATACACATCTACATCAGTACGAACAAAGTAAATGCAGTTTCAAAATCAAAGTCCTCTACATCTACTTTTCCAGTTTGATAACATTGTTCAATAAACGCATTGTGTATTTTGTAATTGTGTAAGTCCTAAAAGGTATCTAACTGCCAAGGCGGCTCTTTCTCAAATCCAAAGCTAGTCATTTCAATCATAAAGTCTATATAAATCCGTTTGAAAATAACATCCATGTCCACAATACAAAAACACGTCTTTACTGCTTGGTTTCCACATAATATATGATTATGTACCTTATCTAAGAGTTCTTTATAGAGTGTCACTCTTCTCAATACATCAGCCTTTCATCTATATTCATCTCACCAACCTTTTAAAGCTTCACATTTACCGCAACAGTTTTCAGGTTCACATAATAATTTGCAATCAAATCTGCAGCAATGACAATCATCATCTTCTACTTATCTTTCAGCACCGCAGTGTGTACATATAAGTCCAGGCTGGTTTTGTATATGTGCATTATGTAACTTCACCTCAGCCAGTTCTTTCTTTGTCAGATTGGTTGTTTTCATTTGTTTATCCTCAATTAACTGGGCTGATGTCACCCAACCATGACATTTCGTACACGTCTCATCAATCAAAAGACTCGATTTTGATGCTGCCCGCTCATCCGATAACACTATTTATTTTTGACACTATCTAAAGCCGTGTCTATTCATCATCAGTTGAATTTGATGTATCAGGTATAGTCTTTCCCAAAGTGAGAGACGTGTACAAAGTTAACAAGCGCGTGTCATAATATGTAATCACTTCTTCTAAAGACAATGTTGCGCAGCTTCTACAACTTGTCATTCACTTTCTTCCAGAAGGAAGCAGATAATCCAATCCATTTATTATTTCGTTTGATTCTAATGAATTGATCATAGTTTCCATCTTCAACCTGCACGGTTAAGGTATTTCTCATCTTGATTTGATTCACTATTTGTTTATATTTTAGTAAGAAAGATAAACTCTTATTAAACTCTTTGGTGAACGAATAGTTCAAATCGGCCCAGTGGCTGCAAAGTTATGTACCGTTGAATTTTGTATACCGGCCCTCATATACTATATTGCTATGAGTAGTGGGAGGGGGAGGATGAGGCCCAAAACCAAAACTTGTTCAGAATCATCTGAAACGTAAAACTATACCATGATCTCAATTTTCTACCTAGCAGGGGGAGAGCCAAACACCAAAAATGTTCAGAATCGTCTGAAACGTGTAAATATACAAAAATCTCATATCGGGGAGTGAGGTCCCAAAACGGAACTTGTTCAGATTTGTCTGAAACGTAAATCTGTATCTCAATTTGTCGCTTGGGGGTTGGGAGAGGTCCAAAATCCAAATTTCTTCAGAACTGTCTGAAACGTAAAACTATGCAATAATTTTATTTTTGCGTCTGGGGAGGTGGGGGGGGGGTCGTTCCAAAACCAAAATTGTTCAGATTTGTCTGAAACGTAAAGCTCTACCATAATCTCGATTTGTCGTCTAGGGCGGGGATGGAGGGGGCGGGGTGCGGGGAAGGTCCTAAAACGAAACTTGTTCAGATTTGTCTGAAACTTCGTAGGAACGTGACATGATTGACAGCTGTATAAGTCCTGATATAAGCTCAGCTCTCCTACAGTCTCAGTACCATCGCATATACAACTCACACTGCATAACAGCAAATACACGTCCGTCCCCGATGGGGGTGGGTGGGAGCGAGGGAGGTCAGGAAATGAAATCTGATCAGAAATGTCTGACACATCACATTATGCTATCATATCTCTTCATCTCCCTGTGGGAGGGGATCAACGTCCAGAAGTCTCGTTTCCGCGTTACTTTGTTGTTCAGGTAATGGTAAATAAGAAGTACCTACCAGTGGATCATAGGTATCACTATGCACTGCAGTATTGCTTATCAATATTGTTTATTTGACTTTATCCCTATGCCATCCTGAACCCTCACGCTCAAATTCTTGTGTGTAAAACTTTGTCTGTAATGTCTGAAACATTTCGAGTAATGCATCTTGGATCTCCTCTGGTTGCAATGTAGTGTATGTTTTACTGCCTTGATAACTTTCATGCGTTTTTCTAACAGATTCCCTTCTTCATTTGTCACCATTTTGTATATGCTGTGCTTAGACTTTCTTAAATCTGTTCCTTTAATTGATGTTTAATGTCAGGTACTGGGTTCCAATGTCTCCAGGCTACAAAAATATCATGAACATGTTTGATTTTAACCACCTTTTTACTCACATGGTTTCTCTATACCCGTGAGCTACTTGTGAGAGGTCTTGCTGTTTGTTCCTTTCTTTTATACTACATACTAATCGATGATATCCCTGAACCTAGGTACTTGTAAACGTTTTACGACAATCTGTGCACTTAAAAATAAGGCGTTGGTGATTGGTACTATGATGTTTTTATTACACCTAGAAAATCGCACATTGTACTTTGAAGTATATGCTTCTCTGCGTGTTATCCACCTCGCCTTCTGTATTTTGTTCACAATGCATTAAATGCGCGCGCAATTTACCACGTGGCGCCTGGTGCAGACGCAGTTTAACACATAGTTCCGTCACATGTTCTACCTACTTCTACATGACGTCACAGAATTTTAAACCAATCATACTTGGAGAAGCCATTCATTTTCTGTTTTAATAGCTTCATGCAAATTAAACTTTTGATAAGAAAGACTAAGTTCTTCACATTTATCCTTAAATCCCAGGAAGAGAGTGTATAGAGAAACTGTTGCATGCGCACGTGGCCATTTTGGTCGATTTCTTCCCATCATCGGTTTGGGTTTATTGCAGAAGTGAAAATATCCACATAGCGTGCCATTAATATATATTTTCTCCATAACTCTGTCTTTCTCCGTGCTTAACTTTTAATGAATATGATATGTTACCCCTTTTATAGTCTTAAATGCTAACACAGCACTCCTGTGAGTAAATCTGAATATGATTGGTTGAGAAATGGATGACTGTAAGGTATTGATGTAAAATAAAACATAGATTTAAAGTTACACATTTCCTTTACAAAAGTGCCTCAGCGGGGTCAAGGACAAAAGTACATGTGCACTTTGATTAACGCGGCTGGACGGTGTTGATGAAAGTACATGTGTACTTTGACGAGCATGCCTGAATGAGGTGATGGAAGTATATGTGCACTTAGATGAGCATGCTTGGACGGGGTGAAGGTCAAAAGTATATGTGTACTTGCTTGGTTTGGGTGAATAAAGTACATGTATGCTTTGGTGAATGTGTCTGGACTGGATCAAGATCAAAAGTGCATGTAAACGTTCACCTAACATCTAACCGGAAATGTTTTCATAACCCCTTTTTTGCCTCTTTACGCTGAACAAATTACTTTTGATGTAAGAGCAAACTGAAAGTGCTGATAGCTACAACCGGAAGTGTTTTCATACCCGACCCGCGTTTTATACACTGAGTCAGCACTAAATAGACATGGTGGTTGCGGGGATGGAGTACAGGTGTACTCTGACGAATGTGCCTGGACGTGGCCAAGGTCAAATGTGCATGTGTACTTTGGCGAATGCGCGTTGACGGAAGTAATGGAAGTATATGTGTACTTTGACGAATGTGCCTGGAATGGGATGGCGAAAGTCAACGTGTACTTGGACGAACGTGCTTGGACGGAACCAAGGTGACCTTGTTGATTACAAGAACCGAAAGTATTTACACACCGGGTTCTTATACGCTGCGTGAGTACAACTTTCTCGGTATACTCGAATCGGTATAAATTACTTGCTGACTCGGTTTGCTGAGTCAGCGAAATTATTTTTAGTTACCCGCAAACTGTAAGTAAAGAATAAAAAAACTTAACAGCAAACTAGACGGTTTACCGATAGCCACAACAGAAACCGGAAAGGTTTTTACTTCCGCCTTTATATCTGCTGCGGCTGCCTCCATTTTGAGTGATATTTAAAAAAAAATATGCTTTTACACGTATTAGATTTCAAATGAAAGTTCTTTGTTAGTTTTAAATATTTTACTGAAGAAAAGATGATGCAAAATCTGTTCCAAATTAAAACAGAAAAACTGCTTAGAATTGGTCAGAACAACGAGATGGCACTGGAATCTCGCTGATTACCGATTGATTTCTATTCGAATCTTAAAGGGGTCAAACTAAGCTCATCCAGTAAACATTGATATCTCAAAGACTCTATGAAAAATTTATGAAAAATTAAACAGTATCTGCTTATAAAAGACTACTTATATTAACATAAAATAACTAAATAAACAGGAATATGTTCGACTTAGAAATATATTTCTAAATCGACCAAAAGGTTTTTTACTCACCTGCGCCTGATACGTTCCATTTCCGACTGTCCACTTTCAAACCTAACCTTTAAGTTCACGATAACTTCTGACGTTCAAACATGGTAAAACACAACTGTCATGGGAAAATTTGGCGTAGACATTTACTGAATGCTGTAAAGTAACAGAACAAACAGATAAACAATTTCGTCATATTGCCGTCAATAACGTCCGTAACTGGACGCAGAAGGAGCCAATCTACTCTGACGAAGCGAAACATCGTGGTGTTTTGATAAACAGGGGTAGGGGAAGTTGAAGGAAAATCCACAAAAGGGAAAAACATTAACGTTCTCGATTTTTCCATAATTCATAAGTCCATAATTCCAAGTAGTTGTATAATGGGTGTTCTAAAACAATATATAATGGGTGTTCTAAAACAGTGACGTCATATTGTTTTAGAACACCCATGGGTAGTAAAACAGTGACGTCATATTAACGTCATAATTAGAGGGATAGTGGGCAGCCTGGCAGATGGTTAAACGGGCAGCTGGACAGACGGGCAGCCGGACAAACGGAGAGCCGGACAAATGGGCAGCCGGAATAAATGAGCCGCCGTAAAACGGACCCAATGAACTGCCGGAAAAAACGAGCAGACACCGGCAGACGCGTCATTTTTTTCTCTCACTCTCTCCACACACACACATCACCTATGACAGAGTTAGCGTTTCATTAAGTCTCATAGGTATTTTAACCCAGACGGCAACTTGCTATCTCTCTCCATACACACACACCACGGCAGACGTGGGCAAACGGGCAGAAAGACACCTCCCCAGACGTACAAGTTCTCCGTTTTTTAAGCAGGGAACTCATAACCATATAGTTCGAACTCATCTATGAGTCCCCTTACAATTCAAAGGGGTATAAATCAATGATTTATAGACCCCTTTTTATTATTTTTAAGCATTTCCCACACTTCATGCATACACACACACACCAACACCATGACAGATGTTTAGCGTTTCATTTCGTATTAGTGAGGAGCTCTTAAAAGAGCCTGGAAGTGTTGGTTTTTTTCCAGCTGCTGCAGGTCCCTGGTTTAAAAAAACTCCACAATATCTTGAACTGGTCTTGCGCAGTGACTCATTTGCTGGCTTTGAATAGAAAATGGTCAGTTTTTAGATAACATGTGAAGCATCCTGTTGTGTATTGATGATTTAATGCTGTTAGATAGGTCCATAGTGAAGCACAATAAATGCTTGATTGATGTCCACAGTCGGCTGCGATGACTCTATCTGGACTTATCATACAGCCACAACCGATGCAGATGTCCAAATCCTGTTGCAAGAAGAATCTCTCCCAAGCCGGATATTCCTCCTCTTCCAGTCGTGAGGGGATTGACTTTCCCAACATGGTGCAGCGGAAATAAGCTTCAACATAGTGCCCCGCTTCTATATCGCGTAAGCGCTTCCCAAGCCTAACCATCCTGTTAAAAAAAACCGGTAAACAGAGGACTGAGGCGTTAGCCGGATCCGGCTGCAGCTGGTAAAAGTAGAATCGTGACGGCTGGTTTACTGATAGAGTCACTGGTACATGAACTTCTCGTACATTTCTCAGCGTTAACGCGTCGTTCAAAGCGAAGAAACACTCCAAGCTGTTGAAAGTTCAAAGCGGTTGTGAACCTGAACGGAAATAACTAGCAGTTATAAACCACCTCCCCACTCCCCCCTCCCCTCTCCCCCTCCCCCTCCCCCTCCCCCTCCCCCCTCGCCCCTGGTCACCATGATCAGACCAGGACATGTTCCGTGCGAGGACCCCCCGGGTGCCCACACATGTACCGTGTGAGGACCTCCCCCGGGGCCTGCTTGCGGCATATAATGTGAGGATGACCGCTTTAAAGTAGTATATAAATGGAGGTTAAAGCCCACATTTCCCAAAACAAGCGGCAAGATGTCTACAACTCGCACATACACAGTAATGCGGAACGGCAGGGCAGTGACGCTGACAACAGAGTGCTACAAGTGTTGGGTGTGGTTAGAATATCCAGGACAACTACACAACTGCCCGGTACACCACAATGCACTACGTCGATACTGTTGCAAAACCTGCGGCGGTTTGCTATGGTATAAGTTTACAGCAACATTACCTGGACCAGAACCGCCGAGTACGCACTGCTGGTGGTGCGGTGTGACTCTGAGAAGCATCAAATGTTATAATGTTCACCCTTTTAAGTGCTCAAGAAGACCTTTCACGATGGAGCAGTTTTATAGATATCAGTGCAGTTGTGGAAACTCGACTAGTTGGTGAAGAGTCAACTTACTAAAATCTTTCGGCAGTTCTAAGGGCCATCCTCTTTTGTAAAATGAAACGCAAATGTGTGAGTGTGTATAAAAGGGGGTGTCTGAGATTACATTTCAGCATTTCAGTTTCAGCAGCTGACGTAACAACAACAGTGGCATCTAATTCAGACACATCAGTCTTCTACCATGATTGCAATGTGACATCTCCATGTCTGGAATTGTTTGTAGTACATACATGTAAACCAGCTAAGATGAAACGGGAAGAGCATGGGAAAGGAATAAAGCGACGAAAGGTGGAACAAGATGACATTTGGCCATACGGTTCAGTCCTCTGTATGGAATGCAATGTGGAATTTCTATCTATGGATGCGTTTGAAGCATATGAATGCATACCAGCTGAAATGGAAAATGTGCCTCATGAAGAACATATTTCAAAGAAACAAAAGACAGGACAAGTAGGGAGAGGTAGAAGGTTAGTCTTGGAAAAACGGTTTGAGTATGAGGGTGGATCGGATTTACTGCTTGAAATGCGACAGCAAGAGAACCGTATTCAGACACATTTGTTGGAGACCTTAAACCATGGAATGAAATGGTATATTGTAGTGCATTCACGCTTCAAGAAACTGACAGCAAATGCAGAAGATGTTATGACAGAACAAGTAAATAATGCATTTATCAGCAGTCCAACATATACAGCATACAATCCAGCAGGTATTGAACAGGACTTGCATAGGCCTATAAAGAATTATTTACTAAATTTGTCGAACATGAGCAACAAGGCTGTGGCTGGGTAAAGGATAACATACTGTACATTGAAGTACATACGTCAGCACCACTGCCGAAGAAAGTGAAGAAAACAAAGGGTGTGATAAACATTAAGAATGATGACAACAAGTGTTTCTTATGGTCACTATTGGCTTACCTTCACCCTTCAACAAGCAACCCGAATCGAGTGAAACTATACAAACCATTTGAGAAGGAATTAAAGGTAGAGGGTATGACATTTCCGACACCAATTACTGACATTCGAAAGTTTGAAAAGGAGAACGATGTAGCCATCAACGTGTTTGGATATGAACAAGATGTAGTTGTTCCAATACAACTTAGTCGCAACGTCAGTGCGAGAGAAATCAACTTACTTCTGATAAGCAATGACAAGACGAGGCATTACTGTCTCATCAAGAATTTTAGCAGACTTATGGCTTATCGATAAGGGTACAGCTTTTTATTGTTTCAGCTGTCTTCACGGGTTTATACGACAAGATCTTTTTTGGATAAACATCGTGAAGTGTGTGACAAGCATGGAGCACAACGTTTATCATTTCCCAAGGAACCCTTTATCAAGTTCAAGAATGTAGCCAAACAGCAGCGAGCAACTTTTGTGATTTATGCCGACTTTGAATGTTTCACGCAAAAGCATGAAGAAGGAGACAAGTATCAGCATCATCGTCCAAACAACTCTGCGTATGTGATTCTTAGTCAGTATGACACACGTGCACTAGTTGTGTATCGAGGAGACAACGCCGCAAAAGTCTTTTAGACCATATGGTGAATGAACGTGATCGTATTATGCGTGGTTTACAGCAGCCAAAGGAAATGGTGATTACTCGTGAAGACAAAGAGAATTTCAAGAACGCTGTCGATTGCCATATTTGTCATGAACCTCTAGGAGCAGATCGTGTGAGAGATCATGACCATATCAATGGCAAATATCGCGGAGCAGCGCATAGTGAATGCAACTTACAATTCCGACTTAGAAAAGATCAGCAGGGGGATAAAGATTCTTTTGTCATTCCTGGGTTTTTACACAATCTGCGAGGCTATGACAGTCATCTAATCATGGAGGAAATTGAGAAATTCAAAGATGAAACGATTACAGTCATTCCTAACACCATTGAGAAATCTATTGCATTCACCATGAGCAATCTAAAATTTACAGACAGCTTTCAGTTTATGAGTACCTCTCTACAGAAGTTGGTATCCAACCTTGCAACAGAAGGGAAAGATAACTTCTACAACATGACCTCTCACATTCACAATAGTGACCAACAAGATTTGTTGCTGAGAAAGGGAGTGTACCCCTACGATTACGTGGACGAACCATCCAAGTTTGCTGAAACGCAGGTACCATCAAAGGACAAGTTTTACAGTCAGCTTAGCGAAGAGGACATTAGCGATAAGGATTATTCTCAATGCGCAGAAGGTGTGGGATACATTCAATTGTACCACATTTGATGAATACCGCGACCTATACATGAAATCAGATGTGTTATTGCTATCTGACGTGTTTGAAAAGTTTCGTCAAGTGTGTCACATCACGTATGAATTGGATCCTGCTCACTACTATTCAGCGCCAGTGCTGTTGTGGGATGCTATGTTAAAAGCGACAAAGGTGAAGTTGGAATTGATCAATGACATTGATATGTACCAAATGGTTGAGCAAGGCATACGTGAGGAATATCTGTGATCACACACAAGTATGCGAAAGCAAATAATCCTTACCTAGCAGATTATAATTCTGAGATACCAAACAACTACCTGATGTACCTCGACGCAAACAACTTGTATGGCTGGGCAATGTCACAAAGCATGCCACAAAGAGGATTTATGTGGGTGAGCGAGCCAAAATCCCTCGATTTCACGGATGTAGCTGAAGATGACGAAATTGGATTCATTTTGGAAGTGGATTTAGAATACCCAAAGTCAATCCATGATCGTCATAATCACTACCCAGTGGCTCCAGAACGGAATGTATCAAAGTTGGAGAATTGTCTGAGTACAATCAGAAGCTGCGGAAAGATCTGAACATGAAAGACAAACCCAGTGAAAAGCTCATTCCTAACTTGTGTGACAAGAAGAAATATGTACTTCATAACAGGAATTTATAACAGAACGTCTCACTGGGATTGAAAGTCACCAAAGTACATCGCGCTATCATGTTTGAACAGAGCAAATGGCCAGAAAAATACATTACCTTGAACACAGAAAAGAGAAAATTGGCCAAGAACCCATTTGAGAAAGACTTCTTCAAACTGATGAGCAACTCTGTGTTTGGCAAAACCATGGAAAATGTGAGAAAACGAATCAATGTTGAACTTGTTCACCAGGAAAAGTGGTTCAAAAAACTTGTAGCAAGACCTTCTTTCCACAAATTCAAAATTTTCAACGAAGATTTGACCGCCGTACATTTACGCAAAGTGGATTTGCTTCTGGAAAAGCCCATTCAAGTTACTTCACCTTTCTCTACCTTAGCAAAGTGCTTATGTTCAACTTTCATTACAACTACATCATAACCAAGTATCCCAATGCCAAGTTGTTGTTCAGCGACACCGACAGTCTATGTTATGACATAGAAACGGAAGATATCTACAAGGATATGCAGCAAGATGTTGACTTGTTCGACACAAGTGACTATCCGCCAGATCACTTCCTACATTTCAATGTGAACAAAAATAATGCTTGGAAAAATGAAGGATGAGACAGCAGGTATCCCCATTTAAGAGTTTGTTGGACTCAAACCAAAAATGTACAGTTTATTATGCGGTGGGAAAGAAAAACATACAGCTAAAGGCATCACTCGAGCTTGTCAAAGACGCATTAAACATATGCAGTATAGAGACAGTTTGTTCAACCAAACTCAAACGATGGCTACAGGACACATTATTCGAAGTCATAGTCACCAGCTCTTCTCGCAGAAGTTAAGGAAAGTAGCCCTCCCCCCATATGATGACAAGCGATATGTGTTGAATGATGGCTATTCCACCTTAGCATATGGGCATTACAAGGCAACGTTATAAAAGGGGGAGGTCCTCCAACGTAAGAGTTATTTGAGATGCAAACATTGAAGCGTTAACATGGAACTTGGAAGTCGTAAGAGATCTACAACTGATATGGATACTCTTGCTGATACAGTCAAAGACTTTAAAGTTAAAAAATCCTGCCACTACCATCAAGAAATTGAAAGTGGCAACGGCACCAACACCACCACAGTCGTAGGATGGAATGCTTTCTCTAGGAAATGGAAAGTATATCAAGATTATAAAACAAAGTAATGAAGGAGTGGTAAACATTCGCAAGTACCTCAGAGATGAGGGGTCTGGAAGAAACCGTCCTACGAAAAATTTTGCTGACAATTTTGCTGACAATACCTGAATGGAAACTGATGAAGAAGCAAGTGAAAGAAGTGGATAAAAGGCTTCGAAGACAAGAAGACGGCTCATAACAAGGTATTGTCATCATGAATGCACTCATGTTTAACGGTGGTGCTTAAATTACTGTAAACGATTTGAATGAAGTGAAAATAAGTTCTCGGATAAGTTCTGCTTATCGGTTTAAACCTAAGTGTGGAAAGACTTTAAAAACATACCGCATAAACCTGAATTTGAACGTAGACTTGAAAATAAAGTTGAAGTGTTAGTGGTTTTACATGATTCTGACATACGTGTTCGATTCTGGAGAAATCTTTTACAGGATTATCCAGAGGATTATGATGGAGTTGTGTGCCAGATACTCCATACTCAGATTTGATAGACTTGATATGAAGAATTGGCGCGCAGTCTTACTATTCCTAGAAGCTATACAACATCCACTCTTCACCATCTTGCGAGCATAAAAACGTCTTTGCAGACAAGGAGACAGCTCAAAGTTGATCTGACTTTTGAACCAGAAGGAAAGCTTTTTATCGGATTATGAACCCATTAGAAATGGATTCTCATATCTGAGAAACTTATGTGATAACATTGTGCTAAGACATTTTGGAAAGTATATCATTCTATCACCTGACGAACAATCTGTGTTGAAAGACCATCTGTAGAAGTTGAGGATACCTGGCTTTCTCTTAAAACTCTCAGAGGAATGAGAAGTACGTGTGACTGAGAACTGTCTAGACGTGTTTGTACAATTTCGCCAATATGACGAGCTTACAGAACTCTACGACTACATCACCCTCAACACAGTGGAATGGTACGCTCTGTTACAGGCATTGGACTGGAAAGAACCTGACGCTTGAATTCAAAGACGAAGGAGTGCAACTCATGCGGGTACCAAGCTGACACATCCCGCATGAGTTGCACTGCTTCATTAATGAACATGGATACGAACTAAAACTCTCTGAACATGAAAATGTTAAAATAATAAATTTCGTGGACAGTGTTATGCTAGTGTTCATAGCATTTACAAACGTGGGTGTAATGTCTATGATACATATATTAATTTAGATTGGCATGAATGGCATTTGTTTATCAATATATTGCAGGTATTTGTGAAATATAAGTTTAATGTAAAATAATTGCTAAAATGTAAATAATGTATAACACAATAAAAAGAATGTTGTATAAAACTGTCTAGTTTATTTTCAATATCCATAATAAAATTAACAATTACCAACAACTTAACTAATACAACTTAGCTAATACAACATCAATAAAATGATGGTTTATAATGTCTATATACAAAATCCTTTACAACAAAATCACCATCACTTCTTCTTAATACATCAATGATTTCAAAAGGACTATGTCCTCGAGTTCTTTGAATTATATAATACACACAATAAAATCCACATGTAGATTATATCGGTCTTTGTAATGGAACTGAATTATAGATGAAATTAAACTTTAAAAACTTATTCAAGCGACTGTCTATAGGTAAAAGTCCATAGGAGTCAAAATGTTCTGCAGGGTCTTCCTCGTAATATACTGCCACCCAATGCTCTCCTGGCTCATCACGATCGTCTATGTTGATGACATAGGCACCGCGTTGTAAAGATGGTAGCTGGTCCATGGAAAACAGATATTGAAACAAGTCTTTTGTCGCGGCATCATGTTATAGTATGGCTTCTATCTGCTTCGTATTCATGACTGTAGTCGAATTGAATGCTACGATTTGCTCTTATTTCAATGATGTTATCAAATTCAGCATACACTATAACATTGACTGTATTTTGCGAGGCACCAGCAAAATTCATTTCTAGTCGCAAATTCCCATGTTTGATAAGGGCATAATGATCATCACCATAATAATCAGGTGTTAAATCAAAAGAAAATAAGGAATAACCTCTAGGCCAATCTTCCCGTTTTATAATGGAACTTTTCTCACCATTCAATCTATCAAAAGATTTGTAAAGAGTTTCAAAAGCGTCAAGATATTTGTCTCGATTTATGTTAAGCTTGAGAGGTTTGAATAGGACTGGTTCACCATCAGAGTAACGCTGCATAAAGTTAAGATCAAAAATTTCAAAATTGTATGGATTTCTTAATACTGTTCCAGCAAAGGATTCATTATGAACCAGTCAAACGGCAAGACGTTTTGGTAATTGGCCTAAAAAGATGCTATATTTCACAAAAGATTGAAATCCAGTTGGAATAGCTAAAATTTTACACTCTTTTCTAGTAATAATAAATTTAACAGGACTTTTCATCAATGTATCTGTGTGTCCCAACTGAATACCTTGGCTAACCCTCACTTTGCGAATGGTTAAAAACGCTTCTCTCACTTCTACTTTAAAACCATTATTTGATGCCATTAATACATATTCATCTTTTTGTCTATGTAAACGTAATTTCCTACTAATATCATTGGGAAGATAACGATCCTGCCCAAACAAATCTATCCTTAAACCACCTGTTAGCATAAACTCACGGCTTTGACGTGTATACAAATAACGATTATGCAAACCATTATTTCCTATTTCAGCTAGATCACCACCCTCAACATTTACATGAAAACCTGATACATATTTTTCATGATTAGCTCTTTTCACCTCATCAGTATTCATTGAACCGGCAATATCTTTATAGATGAGACGCATAGAGCGCTAAGAATGGAGACTTTCTTCCGAGTCATGAATGAGATGAGATATGATACTGGTATAACCATGGGTATTGTTATTATGTAATACCAATCGATCATTTAGAAATAATTCAATATTCGACCATAACCCATTAAACAAATCATTGATACATGATACGTTATCATCTGTACCACACAGTGTTCCATCAGCCTTTGCAATGCGGAATACAATATGAAGTCTTTAAATCTAGATATTCTTCAGTACTCGCAGGAATGTAGAATTCTATTGGAGCACCTTCTGTAATGGAAATCAGTGGTTGATAGTCTACATTATAACTTTTTTCTACAGCAGTTTGCGTTGGTGGTATGCGAAACCATTCTAATGGAGAAAGACTATATTCACAAGAATGATTATGAATTAAAGACATGACTAAATAATATCTTATATTTTGTTAATGTTATCCGTTTAGCTGCCTTTCGCCTTCTGACAGGTTTTGTCGGTTTCGCTCTCTTTTGTCCTCCTAATCCATTACCAATCACACTCTGTGCTACTCGACCTGTAACATCTTTCGCGACATCTTTTGCAGCCTTTTTAAGATGTGGTGCAACGATTTTATTCCCTGCCTTTAGCAGTGGAATAGCTTTCTAAGCCAATTATCCCAGTATTGAACCAATACCATCTCCATATTGTATTCGCGCTCCTTTATATCCTGGTAATTCCCCACCCACTTCACGAAGAAAATGGTTGCGATATATAGATGGATTGTGTGTGTATGCTTTCATAATGCTTTTGGTCGAAAATGAAGTTTACATATCACTTTCCCAGTTTGAAATGAAACATTATAACATGTATCATCCTTAATATTCATTTCTATTGTGTCAAATTTGGATTTGTTTACAGGGACGTTATGAGGTTCTTCATAAGTTTTCATAATAATATCATCATCATCCCCTTTAATGGGAACAGAACGTAATAAAGGAACATAATAATCCCAACTACTTGTGGCTCACAAATACTACAGTATACATAAAGTTTATAAAATCCATGTTTCAAATCTGATTGATGTTCAACAGGACCGGATTCTTTATACCATTTATCTGGTATAAATCTTAAAATCTCAGCTAATCCAGTAGGAAATCCAGTTTAAGTGAATTTGATAAGTAGAAGCCTTATTAGTAGGATAATAGTTCATACTAGGATTGCTAGGTCAAATAATATAAAAACTTGTTGACTCCATGGCGGCTACATCGTTTGTGTGATGTAGATAGACTAGATGTGTCTATACATTACTTTATGTTTGACACTCGTCATCCACACTGTCTAAATTGCTGTCTACATTTTGTCTAAATTGCTATCTACATGATCTACATTAGTATCTACTACTTCTCTTTGACAACAAGCACTGACACACCTTATTTTTACAGAAATAGCATTTTTATTTCCATTTTCTTTACAACAACAATACCATAACTCTTTAATCCATGCTAAAAAGTTTCCCATTCTTCTGGAAACAACCATTGTTGACGTTGTTGTATCTCTTTTGTAATATCTTCACGAGTTGTCTTTTTGCCAAAAACAGTTTTTGCAATATTAGCGTCTGCAATTTCCTCAATAAACTGCTTCCAACCATGTGGTGGTTCTCGTTTTTTTCTTCTTGTAGCAACCAATGCTTCTTTCAACAAATCAATAATGTTGGAATTCGTAATGACAGTACCCGTTTTTAAAACAAGTTCATTTTTATCTGTCCACCTCATACCATATTTCTTAAGTTCTGCCAGAAGTTGTGTTAGTTTTACATGATAAATAGGTTGAAAATGGTTTAGAAAGTTTTTGGACTTTTCTGGTTCTTCTGCATTAGATGCTGTAACAGACCTTTGTCGTTGTTGTTGTGACTGAATTGTTCGTAAATGACGGCCAAGAACTTGAGACATTTCTATTGCCTTTTCACGAGTTCGTTTCCCACGTAAAAGTTTATTCACTTTCGTTTTGATTTCACCATCTTTTCCCTTCTTTTCCAGCAACATTTTATATTCATATTCAGGAATGAGGACCATTCTCAAAGTATGTTTCATTTTAACAGCAACTGAGCTAACAAGGGTAATGCAAATTTAGCAATAGCTCCAATAAATCCTCCTTTCTGATTAATCAACTTCTTTTTTCTTCGAAGTGATATCTTCTTATCTGCTAGTGTGTGTAGGGTATGGCGTTCACGCTTGAATTCCTAATACCTTTTTGAGCTTAAGGGTAAATGTCCTCGCAATATATTCAAACAAATTTCAAACAAGCTTGTTAATTCCTTCTTAGTAGCTTGTTGTAGCAAGTATTTACGTCGTTTAGGCCCGCTGCGTGCGAGCAAGTGAAGAAAAGGTTGATTAGCTTGAATACGTTTAGACATCTTGACAGCGAATGGTTAATTGATTTGGTTCTTGTTCATAAGCTACTTTATCAACCTATACGTAATGTGTCTTTTGGTAAAATACCCGTACGAATACGTAGTTGATCATTCGTCTTCGGCTTCAAATCAATGAATAAATAGCCATGAGGTTTGCTGGCAGCATCTTGATAGGCTTCTATGAGAAATTAAGATTTTCAAGGATACATTTGTCGCGCTAATGTACTTATTTGTTGACTGTCTCTAGGATTTTTACACAGAATGATGTAATGTGTATTCAAGCTAATATTTCGCATTTCTCTACCATGATTGAACAAATTATGCACCAAAAAATGCTTAGATTTTGGTGACTGCTACCAACACTAAAGAGACGTGTCATACGCTCATCACTATGACATTTAGTCATTAAGTCATCAATGATGAGTAAGTTTGTTTTTTGTTTTTTGGGGGGGGTTAAAGCGCGCTTCAATGTCATCTGGAATGCCATGATTAAATTCCACACATTTCTTTCCCTTGTACAAAGGATGATCTTCTGCATAGAGCCATAAAAAGGTTTTTGGAGAGGGTTTAATTAACTTTTGTTCTAGAATTTTTCTAACTAAAGACGTTTTACCACTGTCTGTAGGTCCAGAGACCAAACATGTGAATGGATGCTTCATTTTTAATGTCTGTTTCTTTCACCCAACTGTTAAACATCTAATCTAATTCTAATTCCAATCTAACCACTTAACAAATAATTCTTTAACACGCCGTCTTTTACGTGTTTTCAAAAGCTTTTCAATTCTGTAGACAGATTCAATTTCTTTTCTTACTTTCTGCAGTTCTTCTTCATGGAAATGTCCATCAATATCTTTGTCCAAAAAGTCTTTCACACGATGCAAATGTATTCCTTGCTTCTTACAACGTTGTGTGATACTGAAGACTTTTTGCGTCCACTTTATATGATAATCCCGTTGAAATACATATTTCATGTGAGAGATGCGAACCTGATCACCAATTTTAAATTTGTAGGGTTTTTTCTTCTTCTTTGGATTCAATTTCAGTTTGTCTACATACATATACTTCCACACTTTAGATTCGTTGTCTTTACGAATATCTGCAGGAGCGTACTTATTAGGGAGGGAGCCATGAGGTCTATGGTTGTAATTGTACACATAGTCTGGAAGGATATCCATATATCGATAAGTTCGATTATGTAGGAAATGTCGATACATCAATCCCTTTAGAGTACAAATGACTCTCTCAGCAAAGTTGGCTTTGGTTTCATTCTTTGTCGTATAGGCATGTATTCCCTCCTTCTTCAAAAATGCTTTTACCCATCTATTTTTTAAATTCAGTTCCTTTATCCGACCTTATAGTTCGTGGTCTTCGCTGTGTTTCATGAAAAATCTTTTGAAAGCCTTCTATGACGATCGTATGTGATTTATTAGGTGTTGGCTGCACCCACAAATATTTGAAAAACACATTAATAACAACCAATAAAAAGCGGGTGTCATCATTATAGGGAGCTATGTTTCTCATGTCAGCTAAATCAATATCCCACATGTCATCAATTCCATGTGTAATGACAGGTTGCCTCTTAAACCTATATTTTACAGGTTGTAGTAAACTGAAGGCATATTGATCCTGTAACCATTTCTTCACTTGTGAATGAGTAATTGGTTCATCATGTTTTTTTAATATGTGATAAAGTTTGTAAGGACCAGCAAATGCCCTGGGTTGACCAGGTTTAAAGTAAATATTGGTTAATGGTCTCTCCACGTCGACATGTTAACACTGAATGATCAACACTTGTTAACATATGTTGCATTTTATTTTGTCAACATATCTTACATTTTATTTGATCAACATATCTTAAATTTTATTTTGTCAACATATCTTAAATTTTATTTTATCAACATATCTTGTATTTTATTTTGTCTTATAACTCATGCAGCATATCTTTTAACTTAATCAACATATCTTACAAATCAAATATTGATACAATGGTGTGAATAATTGGAGTCCATTGATCTTCAATGTATATTAGCCAACTACTTAATTCATCAAATGTGATAGCATCTACATCATATTTTTCACAACGTTGATTTGCATTATCTAACACTTTATCTAAATGAATATAATATTTAGCTTCATTCCAATATGTATATGTTATAGCCAATCTGTCAAATTCAGCCAATCTATAGATTGGCTGAAACATTTCAGACAATCTGTAGATTGACTGGTTCACTTAGCCAATCTATAGACTGGCTGAAAATCTTCAATTGAGCAAGAAAAATTTGACAGATTGGCTGAAATGAGTTTTTGAAATGAACTTAGATATGCGTGAGTTTTAAAGTGCGATTTTGAGTAATATACAAAATATTTCTTCAGCTTCGTTTATTGAGATGTCCATGTATTATACAAATTTGAATTTAGGGGATTATCCTCTCATGCCAAAGATGTATTTTAAATCACAGAATGCAGCTTATACAAAGTTGTTCGATAGTTTTATTCGTCCAAAATACACCTCCCACTTAGACCTCCCCTGCCCCCTCCCTCAACCCTCCCCACCCCCCGCCCCCACATGTTCTTTATTCCTGCAATACCATTTTTGTTTTCTTTACTTATTGCTGCACGAAAAGGAAGAATGGCAATGTATTTTTCTGATTTTGTGAAATTCTGCAGATCTTTTATACTTTATATTGCCGTATGGAGTTGAGTAAATCAGTGCTATCAAGCCAATTAAATACGATATAAATTATGATTGGATAGCTATTCTCAAATGAACAACATATAGCGCTCATATGCAAAGAAATTGCAAATAAAAGAATCATTAAGGAATTCATTTAATTGCAATTATATATAAGGTACAGTCTATAATCAGAAATACATCTTTAACATGAGAGAGTAATCCCATTAAATGCCGATTCTGTCATTCATAATACGATTAGATCACCACTCAGGAACGATTTTTATTGATTGCATTTAAGTATAAGCTGCATTCTGTGATTTAAAATACATCTTAGGCATGAGAGGATAATCGCCTAAATTCAAATTTGTATTAGTCATGGACATCAGAATAAACGAAGCTGAAGAAATATTTTGTATATTACTCAAAATCGCACTTTAAAACTCACGCATATCTAAGTTCATTTCAAAAACTCATTTCAGCCAATCTGTCAAATTTTTCTTGCTCAATTGAAGATTTTCAGCCAGTCTATAGATTGGCTAAGTGAACCAGTCAATCTACAGATTGGCTGAAATGTTTCAGCCAATCTATAGATTGGATGATTTGACAGATTGGCTATAACATATAGACACATGCAGAATGACAAGTATGGTCTAAACACTCTTCATTTTGACAAGCAGGACATACTAAACATGCAAACTTTTTTACAGCTAATAACATTTCTTCACAATATATTTTTTGCACAATATATTGTCTCAATGTAATGTCATCAAACAGTCTTGGATCAAATCGATCGAAGTGATATGCTGCTTCTATCAAACTCCTCAGCTCCGTCAATGTTTGAAAACACACACTCTTTGATGAAACACCCCACGTAAGTTTGGTACGTTTAACGTGGAATTAGCAAGTTCCCAATAGATGTAAAAATGTTGCAGTTGTTGTTGAATGGATCCAAAACGTGCAAGTTAACTTATCATGTTGTCCACATACTTCTCCTTGAAACACGTTTCTACACCCATCTTTGTTTCACATGTCCATATAACACGTCTGCACACTATGACGGCTGGTAAGCAAATGACTCTCAGTCTTACTCTGTATATACTGTTAGTGAGCCGCACTTGTTGCAGAAGTTGTCTGCAATTGTACTTGTGGCAGTGACAATCATAATCCTCAGCATATCCGTATATCCGTAAGCACCGCAATATTCACAGGTAAGTCCAAGTTGATTTTGCACATCCATATTCTCCAATTGAATTTTGGCCAGTCTTTTCTAATATCTTTGACACTTTCATCCGATTGTCCTTTTGCAGCTTGATAGGAGTTTTCTTACCATGACATTTCGCACATGACAATAAGGTTGAGTTGATGCTATCCATCTCCTGAAGCAATGTCTCCCATTCACCATCATTCAAGTTGATGTAATACTTGTATTCTTTCCCTTCAAACAGTGATGTATGCACAAAACTCACATAGCGCATGCCTTGGTATGAAATAACTTCAAGTCATTTCGTTTGCGTTAAGTACAGTTTGAAGTCAATGTCGCGTAAACTTGTTACGTTCAGACAGACAATCTTCCACAAGGATGGTGATAAAGCAAGCCATCTCTCTCCACGTTTGATTCGAATAAATAGCCCAAATTGTCCATGCTCCACAGTAATGGTTAAGTTTGCACTAATTTTAAAGCTGCTTGTCTTCTTCATGGCTGCGCGTTGGATGATGACTTCACTTTGCACCTCACTCCTTTTATATGGGCATGTATGCTTTCATGAGCTGTTTGCAAAATCGGGGAGTGATCTCGTTGAAACCATCAAGAAAGGCTGTTGGCAAACCGTCTGTTAGAGATTGTCTCATGACGATCACTAAAATGTCTCCTCGTTTGCCACTACCAATTATCCATTAAAAGAGCATTGGCATGGTGAAATTTCCTTTTTCATGGAGGTAGGCCATCATATCATACATCTTAATACGTTCTTCAAGGTACTTGAAGCCATGTACCATTCCCATTGCATATTTGGAATCGCGATCCTCATCAATACACTTTGGCGCCGGTAGACATAAAGTCTTAAAAAGTTCCTCATGAAGACTTGTAATAAGTTGAACGAAACGTCGGGTCATGGTTTCGGAGAACTGTGGCTCTGAGGATGCTCTAGGTTTCCTTCTAGCATGTAGATAAGCTGAATGACAGTGTTCACTTCTTCCGTTAGGTATATGTACGTGTGTTGGTCGAAAAAGCCTTCTTTACATAAATGCCATAAAATATTGCAATCGATTAGAGGAATCACTGCACGAAAGTTTCGTTTCAACAGCGTGACGTCTTCCTCAGTGACAGGAATAGTTTTACTCAATTCAAATTTAGATTTGAGCTGCTTGTCATCGTCGTCGCTGTCGTCATCGCTGTCTTTGTCGTTGCCGTCGTCGTTGTCGTCATCGCCGTTGTTGTCGTCGTTGTCGTCATTGCCGTCGTTGTCGTCGTTGTTGTTGTTATCGCTTGACATGACCACTTCTTCTTCCTCAAGATGCTCTAGTTGTGCCTTTAACTTTGTGCTAAGTGGCTTGGCGCTGCCATTTACATTTGCAACCCAGAACGGGTAGTCAGATCCCTCAGGATCTGACATTGCTTGCTGTTCTGTAGGCAGGTATTACGGAGCATTTAACACTTCCTCAGGCTTTCTTTGCTGTACTGTAGACACGTCCGACGGAGCCCCCAATGCTTCCTCCAAGGCTTTTTCAGCTTCTGCCATTGTACTAGGAAGGAAGCAGTCTCCTCTGCAGTTAAAACTGCATCTGTAAAAGCCGTTGTTTTGTTGCCAAACAAGCTATCAATTTCCATGTTGCTAGCCGTTGGTGCTTATCGAGACGTCTCCAGGATGTCTTGTCAATGCAATGGCCATAGGGGAGGCGAACTAACGTTTTTATACTACTCAGTGGTGCGTCAGTGACCTGTGGTCGACTGACAGGAGGGCCTGCCGTTCGGTCGGCCGGGGGGTGGGGGGGTGCCGTAGCCTGTGATGTAGTGGCTATCCTCACAGTGTATGCCTGCCGTGCGACTGGTGCCTAGCAGCCTTAAGGTCAGTTGGCAGGTTGGGCTGAATGCTGGCCCCCAGGGGCCTGCAGTGCGGTTGGCGGAGTGGGGGGGGGGGCTGTCGAGCAACTCTCTCATAGCATAGATACAGTGACCTATTGGCTATCCTCGAAGTGTATGCCACGGATTCCGGGGGGAGGGGGGAGGTCGGCCTCTTTTTCAGGCAGCCTCGCACTCTATGCAGTCAGTCTGCTTCTATCTCTTGACGGGTTAACATGCAGTACAAGGAAGAGTTCTTCTACGCGGAGAGTCGTCAGAATTTTTTCTGACTCAGAAGGATGTTAACCTATTTGAAGAGATATACATTGAATACCAGGTATTCATGCTGAATAAGTGGAGGGAGCTTCAGGCAGCAACCACGCGGGAATGCATCGGTTTGGCAGGGCGGCGGAGGAGAGTAACAAAAGGTTAAGGCGGCAGTCGCCTGCGAAGTTTCGGGATCCGTCGCCCTGCCAAAAAGCGACTGCTGTGAAAGCAAGCCCGAGGAATCCTGACGTCACCATCCGGATACCGGTTGAACAGCAAGTGACCAGGCTGAGGCACGTGCTCAGGATACATTTGTCGCGCTAATGTACTTATGTGTTGACTGTCTCTAGGATTTTTACACAGAATGATGTAATGTGTATTCAAGCTAATATTTCGCATTTCTCTACCATGATTGAACAACTTATGCACCATAAAAAAATGCTTAGATTTTGGTGACTGCTACCAACACTAAAGAGACGTGTCATACGCTCATCACTATGACATTTAGTCATTAAGTCATCAATGATGAGTAAGTTTGTTTTTTTTTTGGGGGGGGGGGTAAAAGCGCTCTTCAATGTCATCTGGAATGCCATGATTAAATTCCACGCATTTCTTTCCCTTGTACAAAGGATGATCTGCTGCATAGATCCTTAAAAAGGTTTTTTTTAGAGGGTTTAATTAACTTTTGTTCTAGAATTTTTCTAACTAAAGAAGTTTTACTGTCTGTAGGTCCAGAGACCAAACATGTGAATGGATGCTTCATTTTTAATGTCTGTTTCTTTCACCCAACTGTTAAACTTCTTTGGCCAATCTAACCACTTAACAAATAATTCTTTAACACCTCGTCTTTTACGTGTTTTCAAAACCTTTTCAATTCTGTAGACAGATTCAATTTCTTTTCTCACTTTCTGCAGTTCTTCTTCATAGAAATGTCCATCAATATCTTTGTCCAAAAATTCTTTCACACGATGCAAATGTATTCCTTGCTTCTTACAACGTTGTGTGATACTGAAGACTTTTTGCGTCCACTTTATATGATAATCCCGTTGAAATACATATTTCATGTGAGAGATGCGAACCTGATCACCAATTTTAAATTTGTAGGGTTTTTTCTTCTTCTTTGGATTCAATTTCAGTTTGTCTACATATATATACTTCCACACTTTGGATTCGTTGTCTTTACGAATATCTGCAGGAGCGTACTTATTAGGGAGGGAGCCATGAGGTCTATGGTTGTAATTGTACCTTGCTGAAAGGATGTCCATATATCGATAAGTTCGATTATGTAGGAAATGTTGATACATCAATCCCTTTAGAGTACAAATGACTCTCTCAGCAAAGTTGGCTTTGGTTTCATTCTTTGTCGTATAGGCATGTATTCCCTTCTTCTTCTAAAATGCTTTTACCCATCTGTTTTTACATTCAGTTCCTTTATCCGACCTTATAGTTCGTGGTCTTCGCTGTGTTTCATGAAAAATCTTTCGAAAGCCTTCTATGACGCTCGTATGTGATTTATTAGGTATTGGCTGCACCCACAAATATTTGAAAAACACATTGATAACAACCAATAAAAAGCGGGTGTCATCATTATAGGGAGCTATGTTTCCCATGTCAGCTAAATCAATATCCCACATGTCATCAATTCCATGTGTAATGACACGTTGGCTCTTAAACCTGTATTTTACAGGTTGTAGTAAACATTTAAACATTTAAATCACAGAATGCAGCTTATACAAAGTTGTTCGATAGTTTTATTCGTCCAAAATACACCTCCCCTTTAGACCTCCCCTGCCCCCTGCCTCAACCCTCCCCCCACATGTTCTTTATTCCTGCAATACCACTTTTGTTTTCTTTACTTATTGCTGCACGAAAGGGAAGAATGGCAATGTATTTTACTGATTTTGTGAAATTCTGCAGATCTTTTATACTTTATATTGCCGTATGGAGTTGAGTAAATCAGTGCTATCTAGCCAATTAAATACGATATAAATTATGATTGGATAGCTATTCTCCAATGAACAACATATAGCGCTCATATGCAAAGAAATTGCAAATAAAAGAATCATTAAGGAATTCATTTAATTGCAATTATATATAAGGTACAGTCTATAATCAGAAATATATCTTTAACATGAGAGAGTAATCCCATTAAATGCCGATTCTGTCATTCATAGTACTATTAGATCACCACTCAGGAACGATTTTTATTGATTGCATTTAAGTATAAGCTGCATTCTGTGATTTAAAATACATCTTAGGCATGAGAGGATAATCCCTTAAATTCAAATTTGTATTAGTCATGGACATCTCAATAAACGAAGCTGAAGAAATATTTTGTATATTACTCAAAATCGCACTTTAAAACTCACGCATATCTAAGTTCATTTCAAAAACTCATTTCAGCCAATCTGTCAAATTTTTCTTGCTCAATTTCAGCCAATCTATAGATTGGCTGAAGATTTTCAGCCAATCTATAGATTGGCTAAGTGAACCAGTCAATCTACAGATTGTTTCAGCCAATCTATAGATTGGATGATTTGACAGATTGGCTATAACATGTACACACATGCAGAATGACAAGTATGGTCTAAACACTCTTCATTTTGACAAGCAGGACATACTAAACATGCAAACTTTTTTACAGCTAATAACATTTCTTCACAATATATTTTTTGCACAATATATTGTCTCAATGTAATGTCTGTCATTACATTGCCATGTAGATTAACCACTCTCCCACTTCATCAAACAGTCTTGGATCAAATCGATCGAAGTGATATGCTGCTTCCATCAAACTCCTCAGCTCC
The DNA here is from genome assembly GCA_949752745.1 of Protula sp. h YS-2021. NCBI lineage: Eukaryota > Metazoa > Annelida > Polychaeta > Sabellida > Serpulidae > Protula > Protula sp. h YS-2021. The sequence continues at coordinate 103,350,930 of OX457025.1, read as the reverse complement.
GTCAATGTTTGAAAACACACACTCTTTGATGAAATCCCCACGAAAAGTTTGGTACGTTAACGTGGAATTAGCAAGTTCCCAATAGATGTCAAAGTGTTGCAGTTGTTGTTGAATGGATCCAAAACGTGCAAGTTAACTTATCATGTTGTCCACATACTTCTCCTTGAAACACGTTTCTACACCCATCTTTGTTTCACATGTCCATATAACACGTCTGCACACTATGACGACTGGTAAGCAAATGACACTCAGTCTTACTCTGTAGTTACTGTTAGTGAGCCGCACTTGTTGCAGAAGTTGTCTGGTTCACTCAACTTCCAATTGTACTTGTGGCAGTGACCATCATAATCCTCAGCATATCCGTAAGCACCGCAATATTCACAGGTAAGTCCAAGTTGATATCTTTGACACTTTCATCCGATTGTCCTTTTGCAGCTTGATAGGAGTTTTCTTACCATGACATTTCGCACATGACAATAAGGTTGAGTTGATGCTATCCATCTCCTGAAGCAATGTCTCCCATTCACCATCATTCAAGTTGATGTAATACTTGTATTCTTTCCATTCAAACAGTGATGTATGCACAAAACTCACATAGCGCATGCCTTGGTATGAAATAACTTCAAGTCATTTCGTTTGCGTTAAGTACAGTTTGAAGTCAATGTCGCGTAAACTTGTTACGTTCAGACAGACAATCTTCCACAAGGATGGTGATAAAGCAAGCCATCTCTCTCCACGTTTGATTCGAATAAATAGCCCAAATTGTCCATGCTCCACAGTAATGGTTAAGTTTGCACTAATTTTAAAGCTGCTTGTCTTCTTCATGGCTGCGCGCTGGATGATGACTTCACTTTGCACCTCACTCCTTTTATATGGGCATGTATGTTTTCATGAGATGTTTGCAAAATCGGGGAGCGATCTCGTTGAAACCATCAAGAAAGGCTGTTGTCAAACCGTCTGTTAGAGATTGTCTCATGACGATCACTAAAATGTCTCCTCGTTTGCCACTACCAATTATCCATTAAAAGAGCATTGGCATGGTGAAATTTCCTTTTTCATGGAGGTAGGCCATCATATCATACATCTTAATACGTTCTTCAAGGTACTTGAAGCCATGTAGCATGCCCATTGCATATTTGGAATCGCGATCCTCATCAATACACTTTGGCGCCGGTAGACATAAAGTCTTAAAAAGTTCCTCATGAAGACTTGTAATAAGTTGAACGAAACGTCGGGTCATGGTTTCGGAGAACTGTGGCTCTGACGATGCTCTAGGTTTCCTTCTAGCATGTAGATAAACTGAATGACAGTGTTCACTTCGTCCGTTAGGTATATGTACGTGTGTTGGTCGAAAAAGCCTTCTTTACATAAATGCCATAAAATGTTGCAATCGACTAGAGGAATCACTGCACGAAAGTTTCGTTTCAACAGCGTGACGTATTCCTCAGTGACAGGAATAGTTTTACTCAATTCACATTTAGATTTGAGCTGCTTGTCATCGTCGTCGCTGTCGTCATCGCTGTCTTTGTCGTTGCCGTCGTCGTTGTCGTCATCGCCGTTGTTGTCGTCGTTGTCGTCATCGCCGTCGTTGTCGTCGTTGTTGTTGTTATCGCTTGACATGACCACTTCTTCTTCCTCAAGATGCTCTAGTTGTGCCTTTAACTTTGTGCTAAGTGGCTTGGCGCTGCCATTTACATTTGCAACCCAGAACGGGTAGTCAGATCCCTCAGGATCTGACATTGCTTGCTGTTCTGTAGGCAGGTATTACGGAGCACCTAACACTTCCTCAGGCTTTCTTTGCTGTACTGTAGACACGTCCGACGGCGCCCCCCAATGCTTCCTCCAAGGCTTTTTCAGCTTCTGCCATTGTACTTAGGAAGGAAGCAGTCTCCTCTGCAGTTAAAACTGCATCTGTAAAAGCCGTTGTTTTGTTGCCAAACAAGCTATCAATTTCCATGTTGCTAGCTGTTGGTGCTTTTCGAGACGTCTCCATGATGTCTTGTCAATGCAATGGCCATAGGGGAGGCGAACTAACATTTCTATACTACTCAGCTGTGCGTCAATGACCTGTGGTCGACTGACAGGAGGGCCTGCCGTTCGGTCGGCCGGGGGGTGGGGGGGTGCCGTAGCCTGTGATGTAGTGGCTATCCTCACAGTGTATGCCTGCCGTGCGACTGGTGCCTGGCAGCCTTAAGGTCAGTTGGCAGGTTGGGCTGAATGCTGGCCCCCAGGGGCCTGCAGTGCGGTTGGCGGAGTGGGGGGGGGGGGGCTGTCGAGCAGCTGTCTCATAGCATAGATACAGTGACCTAGTGGCTATCCTCGAAGTGTATGCCACGGATTCCGGGGGGAGGGGGGAGGTCGGCCTCTTTTTCAGGCAGCCTCGCACTCTATGCAGTCAGTCTGCTTCTATCTCTTGACGGGTTAACATGCAGTACAAGGAAGAGTTCTTCTACGCGGAGAGTCGTCAGAATTTTTTCTGACTCAGAAGGATGTTAACCTATTTGAAGAGATATACATTGAATACCAGGTATTCATGCTGAATAAGTGGAGGGAGCTTCAGGCAGCAACCACGCGGGAATGCATCGGTTTGGCAGGGCGGCGGAGGAGAGTAACAAAAGGTTAAGGCGGCAGTCGCCTGCGAAGTTTCGGGATCCGTCGCCCTGCCAAAAAGCGACTGCTGTGAAAGCAAGCCCGAGGAATCCTGACGTCACCATCCGGATACCGGTTGAACAGCAAGTGACCAGGCCGAGGCACGTGCTCAGGATACATTTGTCGCGCTAATGTACTTATGTGTTGACTGTCTCTAGGATTTTTACACAGAATGATGTAATGTGTATTCAAGCTAATATTTCGCATTTCTCTACCATGATTGAACAACTTATGCACCATAAAAAAATGCTTAGATTTTGGTGACTGCTACCAACACTAAAGAGACGTGTCATACGCTCATCACTATGACATTTAGTCATTAAGTCATCAATGATGAGTAAGTTTGTTTTTTTTTTTGGGGGGGGGAGTTAAAGCGCTCTTCAATGTCATCTGGAATGCCATGATTAAATTCCACGCATTTCTTTCCCTTGTACAAAGGATGATCTGCTGCATAGATCCTTAAAAAGGTTTTTTTTAGAGGGTTTAATTAACTTTTGTTCTAGAATTTTTCTAACTAAAGAAGTTTTACTGTCTGTAGGTCCAGAGACCAAACATGTGAATGGATGCTTCATTTTTAATGTCTGTTTCTTTCACCCAACTGTTAAACTTCTTTGGCCAATCTAACCACTTAACAAATAATTCTTTAACACCTCGTCTTTTACGTGTTTTCAAAACCTTTTCAATTCTGTAGACAGATTCAATTTCTTTTCTCACTTTCTGCAGTTCTTCTTCATAGAAATGTCCATCAATATCTTTGTCCAAAAAGTCTTTCACACGATGCAAATGTATTCCTTGCTTCTTACAACGTTGTGTGATACTGAAGACTTTTTGCGTCCACTTTATATGATAATCCCGTTGAAATACATATTTCATGTGAGAGATGCGAACCTGATCACCAATTTTAAATTTGTAGGGTTTTTTCTTCTTCTTTGGATTAAATTTCAGTTTGTCTACATATATATACTTCCACACTTTAGATTCGTTGCCTTTACGAATATCTGCAGGAGCGTACTTATTAGGGAGGGAGCCATGAGGTCTATGGTTGTAATTGTACACATAGTCTGGAAGGATGTCCATATATCGACACGTTTGATTATGTAGCAAATATCGATACATCATTCCCTTTAGAGTACGAATGACTCTCTCAGCAAAGTTGGCTTTGGTTTCATTCTTTGTCGTATAGGCATGTATTCCCTCCTTCTTCAAAAATGCTTTTACCCATCTGTTTTTAAATTCAGTTCCTTTATCCGACCTTATAGTTCGTGGTCTTCGCTGTGTTTCATGAAAAATCTTTCGAAAGCCTTCTATGACGCTCGTATGTGATTTATTAGGTATTGGCTGCACCCACAAATATTTGAAAAACACACCAATAACAACCAATAAAAAGCGGGTGTCATCATTATAGGGAGCTATGTTTCCCATGTCAGCTAAATCAATATCCCACATGTCATCAATTCCATGTGTAATGACACGTTGGCTCTTAAACCTGTATTTTACAGGTTGTAGTAAACATTTAAACATTTAAATCACAGAATGCAGCTTATACAAAGTTGTTCGATAGTTTTATTCGTCCAAAATACACCTCCCCTTTAGACCTCCCCTGCCCCCTCCCTCACTCAACCCTCCCCCCCCCCCCACATGTTCTTTATTCCTGCAATACCATTTTTGTTTTCTTTACTTATTGCTGCACGAAAGGGAAGAATGGCAATGTATTTTACTGATTTTGTGAAATTCTGCAGATCTTTTATACTTTATATTGCCGTATGGAGTTGAGTAAATCAGTGCTATCTAGCCAATTAAATACGATATAAATTATGATTGGATAGCTATTCTCCAATGAACAACATATAGCGCTCATATGCAAAGAAATTGCAAATAAAAGAATCACTAAGGAATTCATTTAATTGCAATTATATATAAGGTACAGTCTATAATCAGAAATACATCTTTAACATGAGAGAGTAATCCCATTAAATGCCGATTCTGTTATTCATAATACGATTAGATCACCACTCAGGAACGATTTTTATTGATTGCATTTAAGTATAAGCTGCATTCTGTGATTTAAAATACATCTTAGGCATGACAGGATAATCCCCTAAATTCAAATTTGTATTAGTCATGGACATCTCAATAAACGAAGCTGAAGAAATATTTTGTATATTACTCAAAATCGCACTTTAAAACTCACGCATATCTAAGTTCATTTCAAAAACTCATTTCAGCCAATCTGTCAATTTTTTCTTGCTCAATTTCAGCCAATCTATAGATTGGCTGAAGATTTTCAGCCAATCTATAGATTGGCTAAGTGAACCAGTCAATCTACAGATTGGTTGAAATGTTTCAGCCAATCTATAGATTGGATGATTTGACAGATTGGCTATAACATATAGACACATGCAGAATGACAAGTATGGTCTAAACACTCTTCATTTTGAAAGCAGGACATACTAAACATGCAAACTTTTTACAGCTAATAACATTTCTTCACAATATATTTTTTGCACAATATATTGTCTCAATGTAATGTCTGTCATTATATTGCAATGTAGATTAACCACTCTCCCACTTCATCAAACAGTCTTGGATCAAATCGATCGAAGTGATGTGCTGCTTCCATCAAACTCCTCAGCTCCGTCAATGTTTGAAAACACACACTCTTTGATGAAATCCCCACGAAAAGTTTGGTACGTTAACGTGGAATTAGCAAGTTCCCAATAGATGTCAAAGTGTTGCAGTTGTTGTTGAATGGATCCAAAACGTGCAAGTTAACTTATCATGTTGTCCACATACTTCTCCTTGAAACACGTTTCTACACCCATCTTTGTTCCACATGTCCATATAACACGTCTGCACACTATGACGGCTGGTAAGCAAATGACTCTCAGTCTTACTCTGTATATACTGTTAATGAGCCGCACTTGTTGCAGAAGTTGTCTGGTTCACTCAACTTCCAATTGTACTTGTGGCAGTGACAATCATAATCCTCAGCATATCCGTGAGCACCGCAATATTCACAGGTAAGTCCAAGTTGATTTTGCACATCCATATTCTCCAATTGAACTTTGGCCAGTCTTTTCTTAGATAACTTTGACACTTTCATCCGATTGTCCTTTTGCAGCTTGATAGGAGTTTTCATACCATGACATTTCGCACATGACAATAAGGTTAAGTTGATGCTATCCATCTCCTGAAGCAATGTCTCCCATTCACCATCATTCAAGTTGATGTAATACTTGTATTCTTTCCCTTCAAACAGTGATGTATGCACAAAACTCACATAGCGCATGCCTTGGTATGAAATAACTTCAAGTCATTTCGTTTGCGTTAAGTACAGTTTGAAGTCAATGTCGCGTAAACTTGTTACGTTCAGACAGATAATCTTCCACAAGGATGGTGATAAAGCAAGCCATCTCTCTCCACGTTTGATTCGAATAAATAGCCCAAATTGTCCATGCTCCACAGTAATGGTTAAGTTTGCCCTAATTTTAAAGCTGCTTGTCTTCTTCATGGCTGCGCGTTGGATGATGACTTCACTTTGCACTTCACTCCTTTTATATGGGCATGTATGTTTTCATGAGATGTTTGCAAAATCGGGGAGTGATATCGTTGAAACCATCAAGAAAGGCTGTTGGCAAACCGTCTGTTAGAGATTGTCTCATGACGATCACTAAAATGTCTCCTCGTTTGCCACTACCAATTATCCATTAAAAGAGCATTGGCATGGTGAAATTTCCTTTTTCATGGAGGTAGGCCATCATATCATACATCTTAATACGTTCTTCAAGGTACTTGAAGCCATGTAGCATGCCCATTGCATATTTGGAATCGCGATTCTCATCAATACACTTTGGTGCCGGTAGACATAAAGTCTTAAAAGTTCCTCATGAAGACTTGTAATAAGTTGAACGAAACGTGGGGTCTTGGTTTCGGAGAACTGTGGCTCTGACAATGCTCTAGGTTTCCTTCTAGCATGTAGATAAGCTGAATGACAGTGTTCACTTCTTCCGTTAGGTATATGTACGTGTGTTGGTCGAAAAAGCCTTCTTTACATAAATGCCATAAAATGTTGCAATCGTTTAGAGGAATCACTGCACGAAAGTTTCGTTTCAACAGCGTGACGTCTTACTCAGTGACAGTTTTGCTCAATTCAAATTTAGATTTGAGCTGCTTGTCATCGTCGTCGCTGTCGTCATCGCTGTCGTTGTCGTTGCCGTCGTTGTCGTCATCGCCGTCGTTGTCGTCGTTGTTGTTGTTATCGCTTGACATGACCACTTCTTCTTCCTCAAGATGCTCTAGTTGTGCCTTTAACTTTGTGCTAAGTGGCTTGGCGCTGCCATATACATTTGCAACCCAGAACGGGTAGTCAGATCCTTCAGGATCTGACATTGCTAGCTGTACTGTAGGCACGTATTACGGAGCACCTGACACTTCCTCAGGCTTTCTTTGCTGTACTGTAGACACGTCCGACGGAGCCCCCAATGCTTCCCCCAAGGCTTTTTCAGCTTCTGCCATTGTACTTAGGAAGGAAGCAGTCTCCTCTGCAGTTAAAACTGCATCTGTAAAAGTCGTTGTTTTGTTGCCAAACAAGCTATCAATTTCCATGTTGCTAGCCGTTGGTGCTTTTCGAGACGTCTCCATGATGTCTTGTCAATGCAATGGCCATAGGGGAGGCGAACTAACGTTTTTATACTACTCAGTGGTGCGTCAGTGGCCTGTGGTTGACTGACAGGAGGGCCTGCCGTTCGGTCGGCCGGGGGAGGGGGGCTGCCGTAGCCTGTGATGTAGTGGCTATCCTCACAGTGTATGCCTGCCGTGCGACTGGTGCCGGGCAGCCTTAGGGTCGGTTGGCAGGTTGGGCTGAAGTGCGGCTGGCCCCCAGGGGCCTGCAGTGCGGTTGGCGGGGGGGGGGGCTGTCGAGCAACTCTCTCATAGCATAGATACAGTGACCTAGTGGCTATCCTCGAAGTGTATGCCACCGATTCCGGGGGTAGGGGGGAGGTCGGCCTCTTTTTCAGGCAGCCTCGCACTCTATGCAGTCAGTCTGCTTCTATCTCTTGACGGGTTAACATGCAGTACAAGGAAGAGTTCTTCTACGCGGAGAGTCGTCAGAATTTTTTCTGACTCAGAAGGATGTTAACCTATTTGAAGAGATATGCATTGAATACCAGGTATTCATGCTGAATAAGTGGAGGGAGCTTCAAGCAGCAACCACGCGGGAATGCATCGGTTTGGCAGGGCGGCGGAGGAGAGTAACAAAAGGTTAAGGCGGCAGTCGCCTGCGAAGTTTCGGGATCCGTCGCCCTGCCAAAAAGCGACTGCTGTGAAAGCAAGCCCGAGGAATCCTGACGTCACCATCCGGATACCGGTTAAACAGCAAATGACCAGGCCGAGGCACGTGCTCAGTGCTACTGTCACGAGGCCAGACAGCCCGCAACCTGCTCCGGTAGATGAGCTCAAGACCGCTGTCGCCAGCATTACAGATATGCCAACAACGATCGACGCCAGCCAGATGCAGTCGCCTTCTGACTATGAGCACACCACTGAACTGTTGAGATGAAACTGGAGGACGGCTGTAGCAAAGAGTCAATACTCCAGGACGTCGTGCGCTTCTCGCACACGGTAGAAAATGTACAATGCTGTGACTCCTGCAGTTTTATGATTCCGGAGGACGTCAGAGTGAGAGCGCACGAACAGAAATGCTCAGAGGCTATGAAGTCCGAACACCATCACTGTAGTGTTCTGGGCAGGTCTTTCAACTCAAACAGGGCTGGGGTAGCGGCGCATAGGAGCAAGATCGGCTGCAAGGAAGACAGCAGCGGCGGCAGCGGCAGGAAGAAGTGACGAACAAAAGAGCGAAAAAACCACCACGGCTCTTTTTAGAGCCCTCCACTAATACGAAATAAGCGCTAAGCATGTCATGGTGTTGGTATGTGTGTGCATGCATGGGAGTGTGGGAAATGCTAAAAAATAATAATGAAAAAAGGGGTCTATAAATCATTGATTTATACCCCTTTGAATTTTAAGGGGGGCGCGTAGGTGAGCTTATCTATGTGGCTATGAGTTCTCTGCTTAAAAATGGAGAACTTGTACGTTTGGGGAGGTGCCCCATCTGTCCGTCTGCCTGGCTGTCTGTCTGCCATGGTGTGTGTGTGTGTGGAGAGAGAGAGCAAAGAAAAGTTGCTGCCTGCCTGCTTGCCTGGCGTGGTGATGGCATATGCGTGTGGAGAGAGAGAAAAAGATTACTGCCCGCTTTTCCGTTTGGTCGTTTGTCCGGCTGCTCGTTTGTCCGGCTGTCCGTTTGTCCGGCTGTCCGTCTGCCCGTCTGCCCGTCTGTCGCGGTATGTGTGGAGAGAGAGTGAAAGAGACAGTAAGAAGAAGAAGTTGCTGCCTGTCTGTCGTGCTGTTTGTATGTGTGTGTGGAGAGAGAGAGCAAAAAAAGTTGCTGTCTGGGTTAAAATACTTAGGTTTGTGAAATGAAACGCTAACTCTGCCGTGGGTGATGGCATATGCGTGTAGAGAGAGCGAGAGAAAAAATAACTGCCCGTTTGGCCGTTTGTCCGGCTGCCCATTTGTCCGGTTGTCCGTTTGCCCCACTGTCCATTTGTCCGGCGGTACGTTTGTCTGGCTGCCCGTTTAGCCGTCGGTCGTGGTGTGTGTGTGGAGAGAGAGAGAGAGAGAGAGAGAGAGAGAGTAAGGGTAGCTCTCTCATAGCATAGATACAGTGGCTATCCTCGCAGTGTATGCCCCGCGGGGCCTGTCGGGCGGTTGGCCCCGGAGGACCTGAAGTTGGGCTGGCCCCGGGGGGCCTGTCGGGCTGCTCTCTCATAGCATAGATCAAGTGGCTGTCCTCACAGTGTATGCCTGCCGTGCGGCTGGCCCCGGGGGAGGCCTGAGGTCGGTTGGCGGGGGATGCTGCTGTGCGCCTGGCCCCGGGGGCCTGTTTGCGGCTGGCCCCGGGGGAGCTGAAGTGCGACTGGCACCGCGGGGCCTGTCGGGCAGGTCTCTCTTAGCATAGATATAGTGGTTATCCCCGCAGTGCATGCCTGCCGTGCGGGTGGCCCAGGGGGGCCTGTTGGTTAGTTGGTCGCATTCAGGCTTAAGTCGATCTGTGTGACGTCATTGCCGGGTCAAAATACCCAGCATTCCAGCCTTAACCATGTCTCTATGAGTCCATCTGCTTAAAACACAGTTGGAGAGCTTGTATGTTTGGGGAGCTGTCTGTCTGCCTGTCTACCTGTCTGCCCGTCTGCCCCCGCCTGCCCGCGTCTGCCCACGTCTGCCGGTTTTTTCGACAGTCCATTTGGTCCGTTTTACGGCGGCTCATTTAGTCCGGCTGCCCGTTTGTCCGGCTCTCCGTTTGTCTGGCTGCCCGTCTGTTCGGTTGCCCGCTATCCCTCTGACATCATTTTGACGTTAATATGACGTCACTTATTACTATACCTAAGATTGTTCTAAAACAATATGACGTCACTGTTTTAGAACTACCATTATATATTGTTTTAGAACACCCATTATATAACTACTATTCCTTATGACTCTGAGTCCTAAATGTAAATCAAAATTAAGACGTTTTATTACACTTTTCCGGGCATAGATGAGAATCTATTCTCATGTACATTCTCTTACCCATATACGCCTTAATATTGGGGAAAGAAAGATATCTGTAAGTCAGTAACTCCGCATGATTTTTACTCCAAATTGTAAATAATATTAAGATCGCTTTGTTTATTATAGCAGTTTTCTAGGTGCAGTTGAGAATATATTCTCATGCACAAACCCTTAGCCAAATAGAAAATGAAGATTTCTATCAAATCACCAGTTGCCAAATATATGAAACATTTAGATTGAAAAACTGAGATGTTTATAACTTTTTTTGCTTTGAATAATTTAAAAACAGATTTGATATTTAAAGGTTACATCACTTACTGTAGGTTTAGAAATCAAGCAGTCACATACTGGTGCATGGTCAGTTTCGAAAGACGAACAGTAGCCTGCCTGTGTTAAAACTGATCCATTTCAACCCTTTTAATAAGATATTCGCATCAAAAGCACTATGCTTTGTTTTAGCTGATTTCACTTATGAACAATGCATGAAATAAGCGCTCTGACTTAAAGATAAGATAAGATGAGATAAGATAAGGTTCATTCTAATTTTAAACAGGTTGCATGCAATACACTAAGTAACTAAAAAAAGATAAAACGACAATTTCAATAATTTACAACTGCTAAACAACTGATAAATAACATTGTTTATGATCCTAACGACCTTTTTTGTTTGATAGATAACACTTGTACTTCGAATTTATATGCATTTGCCCATGTTTCACAGCAGTATGTAAGGTTAGGTAAAAACAACGAATTATAAACGGTAATTAAAGAGCTTTTGTCTAATCAAAACGAATTTTATACATGACTGCTAGAGATTTTGACAACGTATTAGAGACGCGATCAATTTGGTCATGCCAATTTAATTTAGAGTCAACAAGAATTCCCAAAACCTTCGTTACGTGAACTGTTTCTATTTCGTGTCCATTAGTGATTATTTTCACATCATTGAATCTTCCAAATAACATAAAAATTTGTCTTCTGCACCTTTAAGGATAATTTGTTAACATTAAACCACACTTGCAATTTATATAAATCTAAACTGATTTCATTTGCTAATTTATTCACATCGTACCCACTTCTAAGGATATTAGTATCGTCAGCAAACATAATGAAGCGCAATAAATTCGACATATTACAAATATCGTTAATATACAGAATGAACAATTTAGGGCCTAAGATCGGATCCTGGGGTACTCCACAAACCATTTTACTGGATTTGATATTTTCAATTCGTACAAACTGTGATCTGTCAGTCAAATAACTTTTTATAAAGTCATATGCCACACCTCTTATGAAGTAATTATTTAATTTACTAAGTAATACATCGTTCTTTTTCATCTAATGGGGTGCATATTTCTTTAATCAATTCTAGATCAGTGTGCCCTAAAACCATACTGACTGGCGCTTCATATGTTATGTTTTTCAATAAATTCCTGCAATTTTTTGTCGAAAAGCTTTTCCAAGATTTTGGAGAACTGTGGCAAACGTTGCACCGGTCTATAATTGTTAAATCTATTTTTGTCGCATATATGACAGAATGGTGTAAATACGTGACTAATAATATTTTTAACCAATACCATTGAAAAATCATCGTAATCTCTTGAAGTGTTATTCTTAAAACCATTAACAACCTTAGCAACTTCATTTTCGTCTACAGGTCTAATAAATAATGAAGAAGGGCTTCTTACGGGCAAGAACTGAGATACGTTGTAATTTGTCTCGGTAGGAATATTTGAAGCTAGTTTAGGTCCTATGTTTTCGAAAAAGTTGTTGAATTCACGTGCAATATTTTCCATTCCAGACACTTTCTTTTTATTACTATCCAAGAATCCTTCGGGTAGTTGTTCACTACCTTTATTTCTTTTTATCAAGTTGTTTATAACATTTGACGTGAATTTAACATTTTTTCTGTTTTCCAACAGTAACTCACCATAATACTTTTCCCCAATATCTGAGAATACAGGTTAACTTATTTTTATATCTTTTGTATATATGTTCATTTTCTACCGTGCTGTTTACTGCAAAGGCATTATATAGATCATTCTTTTTTTGACATTCATTAATCAAACCACTTTTCAACCAAGGTTTGTATTCTTGTTTTGTGTTCATCCGTACTTTTTTAATTGGAAAATTCTTTCCGTATAGATTTTAGGACATTAATAAAAGATGCATTGGCGTTGTTCATCTCACTTTCTTTCATGACACAATCCCAATTTATATTGCTGATATCTTTTTTGAGCCTTTCTAGATTTGCATCAGTAAATTTTCTAATATATTTGAACCTTTTAAAATTAGACTATGAAATGTCTTTGTGTAAACATGAGCTAAAAATAGGTAGGTAATCTGTAATGTCATTACACAAAATACCACTATACAATAAATCAAGAAAGGTTGTGGAGTAGTTGTGGCAATCCTCTTTTCGAAGATCAACATTAAAATCTCCACAAAGGTATGTGGATTTACCTGCATTTATGTGTTTGAAGATATACTCCATGTACTCAATAAACGGTGCTATTTCTGAGCCAGAATCTAACCAAATTTCGGACACTGCAATTACATGAAACTGCTTATCAATACTTAAAACGTAATTTTTAATGTACTTGAAATTAGTTCTTAAGCTTCTGGCATTAAAATGAATTATCGTGAAACCGTCAAAGTTACCACAGTCTGCTTTGAACTTACAATCTGTATTGTATTTGCATTCAAAGTTGTGGTCATTAAAAAAAATTCCAGTCTGGATCAACTTCTGATTCCCAGCTTTATTCTGGAAAATCCAATCTGTCAAAAGTCTGTAATGTTATATTTGAGCATCTCAAATATGTTTTCACTTATGTCTAGCCTCGAGTTGAGGTACGTAAACTTATCTTCGTCTAGCTGATAAAATGGAAATATCGCTGCACAAGCTTCACAATAATAATAAAAATTTGAGTCGCCCTTCTTCTTTAGTTCTTGCTTCGAAAGCCTAGCGCATATTCGATGGACCCAAAATAAACAAAGGTCGCATTGTATGGCGTCTGATTTGACCTCCTTAGTACAAACACTACACGGATAGTTAATCATTTAATGGGTTGTGTCCAAAACTCATTCCTTGTAATACACAACATATTTAATGTCGGGTAAGTTGTTCAAGTTTTTTATAGTTCTTGATGCAAACCTTCCTTTCATTAATCTTGATGTAGAGTTTACAGTCGAGTGTCCAACAATTTTTAATTCTACCGTTCTTCTGCATCTTTCTGGCTAGCTTGAACAGGTTAGCATTTTTTGTGACCAGGGGCTCATTAACGAAGATTTTGCTACCTTTCAACTTTCTACGTGCTTGAATTACCTTTTTCCTCGCATCTCGGTTGGCAAAACGAATTATGCAAAGGGAAGGCGCTTTATCATTTCTTTTCGGCAGCGGATGCACGGCTACAATATCCCAACGACAGAGCACCACGTCTAGATTAGTTTTAGCAAATTTAATATTATCCATCATGATGTCACTGTCTCTCTCATTTGATACATTTTGCTCTAGTTTAAACTGCGACAGTTCTTCAGGCATTGATCCGAGAACAGAGTCAGATCTATCCTGAGCTGCTTGACTGTACGGTTGTGCGATTTTTGTCCCGAGATAATAAGGTTGCCACCTCGTGAGTACTGATCGTACTCGTCCGTTTGGGATTGCAGCACTTTCACCTGCTCCTGACAAGCCTTTGTCTCATTTTCCACGTTGAATGTTTTTATTTTCAGACAATCAAATTTCTTTTCCAGTTGTTTGACTTCCTTTTCTTTTCTACTCAGTTTATCCTCTAAGTCACTGACTCTGAACATAAGCTGAACGTTTGTCTCGTGGTATTCATCAAGTTTCTTGCGAATCGCGGTTGACTCGCGCATAGCATCGCCCAGTTGCAGATTTTGTTTCTCATGTACTCTGCCACTGCATGAGTTAGTACTTTTTGAAGGTAATTTATTGAAACAGTCATTACAATCCAATCGGCCGGTTGATCTTAATGTAACTGATTGATTTGTTTTCTTGCAAATTTCACATTTATTTGTCATTTTTCAAACCAACGTGCTATCGCCGAACTCTATCGCCCCATTTTCTTTCACAACAAAAGATGAAACATAAACATAGCTAAAACTGCTCCATCACACGCAAATATTGATGCATATTGAACATTACGGACAAGCTTTATACGGAAGCTCTGTGTTGAATCTCCTTGACATGAGCTTTTCAACATATGTATTCAAATCGCTTATGATATCTTTTTATCTATTTTTGTAAATATTCCATATCAATATAAATGGTTTCTGTTAAATCTCCAAATTTGCAATATTGAAGTTTCTTGTTACATATATTTGCTACATTTGCATAATCAGATGTCCGCTCACTTTTCCTGTGATTTATTTAGTAATTAATCAAAATACATAACGTAGAGAGAGAGAGAGAGAGAGAGAGAGAGAGAGAGAGAGAAAGAGAGAGAGAGAGATGTACCGCCAGTAATACGTACGAATGATTCTATCGCATATTGGACATAACATATTTTGTTTTAAAGTTAAATTTGTGTGTTACCACTGGATAACAAGCATTTAATTTGATACACAGACCCTTATCCAAATAGAAAATGAAGATTTGTATCAAATCACCAGTTGCCAAATAAGTGAAACATTTAGATTCAGAAACTAGGAAGTATGGTCCACTCTAATGGAGGGATACAGGACAACCCACAATGCTCCGCCTGCCTGGAGAAGAAAGAGGAAGAATACTATACAGCAGTGCCGATTGCCTGTTCAAGGGCATGAGAGAGTGAGTATTGTTGAGGTTCATGCCTACAAAAGCAAATAAAAATCAGGAATGTATTTCTGTACTGCAAAAAATGGGCAGTGAAACAAAAATGTTCCTCTCAACAAGAAAAGGTACATAAAAATTCGTAAGCCAAAGAAAAATATTCATATGTTTACTTTTGAAAAAGGTATGTTGCACGTAACAATGTTATGTTTCAGCATTGCAAAGGGAGATAATAGGTGGACAGTTGCCCAGCTGCTGAGGTTGCCCAACTTGCACCCTCACTGCAGAGCTGACGCGAGCGCCTCTAAGCAATATACTGTGACCGTGGACGAGTCGAAGAAAATAGTATGTGAACATGAGTCAGAAACAGACTCTGAAAGTGAGTCAGAAACAGACTCTGTTTGTTATGATATGGTTCAAGAAGTCTACGATGAATATGATACCAAATTTCAAGAAAAGGTTTCAGAATATGAAGAACAAGGGCTTGAAGATGCGCGTGGAATAGCAAGTGTTGACTTTCGACCCATTTATAAGCGTTGACTTAAACAACTGTTTATGAGACTATTCAACTTTACCCAACGTCTAGAACAAAACGAACATTATCAAACCATTTTAGAAGACTTTAATTACTTTGTTGATGAAAAACATTACGAGTATTCAAAGGCACTAAAGGCGGCTAAAAGAAGAAACGACGCATTCTTTGGAGAGCTTCTAGATGAGGAGCAGAAAGATGAAATCAGCGACGAAGAAAGCGATGTGGATGACAGTGAAGCAGATGAAGAAAAATAGACTGATTTGACAAAACTTTATAATAAAGACTTTGTAAATCAACAAATGTTATTATATTGTTATAGATTTAAGCTGTGTGTATTTAAGGGTATTAATAAAACTATTCAACATATGTCTTGTTTTTTCTGAAATGGCTGCTATTGTTCCATCAATTGCTTGAGCTACAACATGTTGAACAACAACTTGTTAAACAGCATGTTGAACATGTTGAACATGTTCAATTTGTTAAACAACTTGTTGAACATGTTGAACATGTTCAACCTGTTGAACAACAGCTTGTTGAACAATTGTTGTACAATTGTTAAACTTGTTGAACAAAAATGGCGTAATATGTTCCTAAAAAATAATTCAAGCACATGTTTGAATGGAGAGCGCGCGCCATTCCAACAACCACATATGCAAACTACTGTAAACTAAGACATCAAACTGAATTCAATGGTGAAATTTTCATTCAAATCGGCCAACCATAACGAAAGTTATCCTAATTTTTACGAAATTAAAATGGCGGCATGTTGCAAAAATGCATACAGCCAGCTGTGCAAATAGCCCATAACCACTTTATAATAAAACTTTACAAAAAACTGAATCAAACAGTGAAATTTACATTCAAATCGACCAAGCATAGCAAAAGTTATCCTAATTTTTACAAAGTTAAAATGGCGGCATGTTACAAAAATGCATACAGCCACATGAGCAAATAGCCCATAACTACTTTATAACAAAACTTTACATAAAACTGAATCAAACAGTGAAATTTACATGTAAATCGGTCAACTATAACGAAAGTTATCACAATTTTGAGTTAAAATGGCGGTAAAATGCATACAGCCAGCTGCGCAAATAGTCCATGATCACTTTATAACAAAACTTGACAAAAACCGAATCAAACAGTGAAATTTCCATGTATATCGACCAACAATAACAAAAGTTATCTATGTTTTTCCACTTTTGCTTACAAAGTTTCCAATAATGCTTACAACCACTTATGCAAATAACCACTTACCGACCACATTGTTGTTGTTGGGGAGTGAGGTGAGCTCATGCCTTATATACCACTCAGACCTCGCCAAACAGCTCTTGTTTTCAGCTGACTTGGCAGAATGTTGCTCGCCTAGGGGGGGGGGGGGGGGGGGTTGGTACATAGTATGTCCTGGGGGGGAGTCATCACTTTTCAGGGTCTGTCCTGTTGCCATAGTTACGCCGTCTATGACGTCATAATGATTGACAGGTGTTGACTTAATTGGCTTAATTGACTTAATTGGCTTAATTGATCACGTGATTGATGAAGTCACGATGATTGACATAGGGCAGAAACGGCGTTTTCATACTACTAAACTTCGCATCTGTTTTTTTAATTTATGAATAGACACAGGTATTTGTATATAGTTTATGGAAAACAATTTAAAAATGCACCCAATTTAGCCAAATTAGGCTAAATTGGCTAAAATAGCAAATACTCGAAAAATGCACGTATCAGTGCATCAACACCGAAAGGTGGAATGCATAAAAAGAGTGAACAAAAACATGCCGTGTGAAAACGTCAATGCTGCTCATAGTGCTGCTTTGATGAAACCGCTTCAAGACTTAATAATTACAAAGCCGATGGGAAAGGCAAAAAAACGCAATTTGTCTTTGTTGGAGGGGTGGTGGCCATATATATATATATATATATATATATATATATATATATATATATATATATATATATATATATATATATATATATATATATATATATATATATATGGCCCTCACAGGGGCGGGGACAGGAACGGGGAGTTCACATGAAAAATTTGTCGGATCCTCAGTGCCACCGGGTCCTCAGTGCCACTTCGGGACCTCAGTACCACTAGTGGTACTGAGGCCCCTAGCAGACGACAACCCTTACTGCAGTTTTCTGAGATCGGTCCACCACCAACAGAAAGGGGGATTTAAAAATGAAAAAGGATCAGCATTGTCTGAAACGTTGCAGTGTACCATCTTCTGAAATTAGCTAGCCGTTAACCCTTAAATGAACAATATCAGACACTTCTGTGCATGTGACCTGCGTGATACAGGCATGATTAAATTGACTGACAAGCAAACATTCATTTTGGCCAAGATATTCTTCTTGACATTATCTCCCATGGATACGTAGCTCTGGCTGGTGGGGGGGGGGGGAGGGGGGACCGTTTCCGTACCAACTGCTTACAATGCATGATCGTGCCTTTTCAAAACGACCTCTTAACGCCGAGAGCTCATTTGAAACAAAACCAGATGAAGAACACGGGTGTGAATTATGAAAGAACACCCCCCCCCGTCTCTTTCTCACTCTCCTTTTTTGTCAGCCACCGCGGAGTACTGGATAAAACGCAGAGTACTAGATAAACGTACCCTCTTTTGAAACAAAACTACCGCTGCGCGCGGACTGCATTTCGCATGAAATTATCTCGCCCCTTTTTACTTTTAAGCACGCGCGTGTTTCGAAGCCCCCCCCCCCTTTCCTCCCCCCGACGAGATAAGTACAGCACTCAAAGATAACAGCGCTAACTTTGTGCCAAATAAACGACTTGTTGATTCACTTAAACCTAAAAATCGGTCTGAAAAAATCAGTGCAGTGTTCAAAATAAACACTTGTCAGAAATATTCAAGTTGTTGTCATAAAACCAATAAAAAATAAAAAGAACATTTTGTTTGACTGGGTGCGTTGTTTATATAATACAAATATAATACAAATTTCCAATTTAAAGAGAAAACTTTTATTTAATATTCTCTTGCAGCACAGAAGCAAAACAACATCTGATTAAACGGCTTTGAGGAGTGTTTTGTGAAGTGATCTTATGATTTCTAAATCATTACGCACATGACACCATTGATCAACACTTCAGTCTATTCACCTAAGATATGAATATGTAAGAAAAAATGTCACATTCTTGTATTTTTGCGTTTCAGTGCAGTACTTACGCAGTACTGACGCAGAACTGACGCAAAGCAGTACTGACACAGAAAAAAGTAAAACACAATCACGACGTTTATTTAATTTTCAAGTAATCATAAATGAAATGCACAATCTGATCGAGTAAATAAACTAGACCGATTTTGCTGACGAGCAGCTGAAACTGCTACTCAAAAAAAATTATGCTGACAATCCTCATGTCAAGAATTTATAGGAGCAACCACTTTTTTATGAAAACGAGGTTTCGTTTCCTTAAATTTGGAAAATTAGCGAATGACCCAAATAAAAATATGTTCCTCTCCCTCCCCGCCCCACCCCCCACACACTCACCGGAATCAGTCGTACATTTACAGCGTTTTATTGCGACCAATGGCAACTCTAGGAGCAGTACCATTATATAAAATTTACACAACTAAAATAATGGTCGTTATGAAGGGTCCTTTCTGTGCATTTCTCGAGCAGTTAGACACATCTGCCTTCACATTCATCACATATGTTGTTGCAACCTACCCCTACCCGCCTTTTCCCCTCCCCACTGTGCCCCATCCACCCCTTACTAATGCTTATTGAGATATCTTCGTAACACAATAACTCCTTGAGTTTTTCAATCTCTTTCATAATTAATAATACAACTGCCATTTTCGAGCACAAAAATAACCATAAACAAAACGGTTTCTTTGTGGGAAGCGAGTAAACGTGTCGGTTTTGTAATAAATGAAGAAACACACCTAGCTTATTAAATTGCTTAAATATCAATACACTTCTTTGAGATTTATTATTTTCTATTTAAAATGATGCTAAATCAGTGGTAGAAGTGCCCAAAATAATAAAATAACGTTATAATTACATCAGTGGCTAAAAAATGTGGGTCACAGACTTAGTCTAAAAATAGTGTCATAACGAGATATCAGGTTGAAACGTGGAGTCATACGACGTTGATGATAATGTTTTAGCGGTAAGAAGAAGCTCTCAGCTATAAGTGTTATAACTTTCTTAATTGTCAAAGTTTTCGAGTTATTTACTTTTGAAAACTTCGTGACGCCATAATACGTTGCTGATGACAGAGAAAGATTTTTATTGGTTGGATCAAGACCTCATGTGCGATTTCATTTTCTTTTCCATTTTTTGAAGTGGAGCTCTGGGAAAAGTGACAGAAATCGAAGAAAAGCAAACAAAACAAAAATAAGGAAATAAATAAATAAAAGGAAAAAGAAAACCTTTCAGAATCTTCGGTAAGACTTTCATGTGCCTGACGGTAGACACAATTTTTCAGACCCAAATATGAATTTTACTATGTGAATTTTACTGTAATTTGGACAAACAATGGCGCAATCTTTCAGCTGCCTTCCGTAGAATGTCGTTAAGAATGCATAGACACGGCTCCTTCTGTCTGCGAAGCATCTAATTTCTGTTTAAATTGAAAATAGAAGAAAACGGAAGGCACTGTAGCGTTAATGTTAGGGAAATTTTATAGTATTTCTCACGCACACTTACTCAATGTATACCTCTTATCTGCTTCTTCACCTTTACTGTCTATATACCAGTCATCTATCATCTCACCCTTAATGTCTGTATACCAGTAATCTGCCACCTAACACTTACAGCCTGTATACCAGTAATCTGCAACCTCATCCTTACAGTCTGTATACCAGTATTCTGCCACATCACACTTACAATCTGTATACCAGTAATGTACAACCCCACCCTTACAATCTGAAAACCAGTAATCTTCCGCCTAACCCTTACTGTTTGTATACCAGTAATATGCAACCTTACACTTACTGTCTGTATACCAGTAATATGAAACCCCACCCTTACTGTCTGTATACCAGTAATCTGCCACCTCACCTTTACTGTCTGTATACCAGTAATATGCCATCTCACCTTTACTGTCTGTATACCAGTAATCTGCCACCTCACCTTTACTGTCTGTATACCAGTAATCTGCCACCTCAGACTTACAGTCTGTATACCAATAATCTGCCACCTCACACTTACATTCTGTATACCAATAATCTGCCACCTCACCTTTACTGTCTTATACCAGTAATCTGCCTTAATTCCTTACTATCTGTACACAAGTTACCTGGCCCTCTCACCCTTACTGTCCGTATACCAGATAGTTGATCTCCCTCACCCTTTCTGTCTATATACCAGTTATCTAGTAATTCACAACTAATGTCTATATACTAGTTATCTATCCACCCTTAATTGTCTCACTTTTAGGCGTGCCAACTAGCAACCTGACAAGTTTCCATTGGATAAGTGGCCAATAAACAAATAGCCACCAGACAGGTTTATCTTTTCCTAAAACAGAGATACTCCAAGAACAGATGATTTCTTTGCTGAGAAACCACGAGTGATTACGTCACGAGTCTCAGGAATCCATCTGTTCGAGAAGCCTGTCAGTTTAAAACAATAAAATTCCAATAAAATATAATAAGTATAATAAGCGCAATTTCGCAGAATGCAATGTTGTGCCTCAGTAACCAGCTAAGGTCACGAACCCATGCATATTGATTATTTAATAAAGTGTCAAAATTAGAAACCGATTCTGATGACGTAAAAGAACAAAGCTATTCAGACTCTTAATTCAGAATATAAGAAATTGTGCTAATTGGCCAAAATCTACAGAAAACAAGTTCGATATATCGATTTTGATGTCAGCAGGATAAAATACCAGAATTTGATCTATTAACGGATAGCAATTGGATCATGCTGAAATTTCTGGATTTAAAAAAAAAATCCGGTTAACCTTGCAATTAGGCCCTAAAAATCTGATGGCCTATATAACCAACAAATATTTGCAAAGTTGACTAATTAAGCCATTATTGTGTATATTGAGTAATTTGGACACCTTGCTAATCATTAACTATGTTATATCGTTGAAGGAAGAATGTAATTGTGAAAATATTATTTTTAGTGAGTGTTTTAATATATGGCTGAATTTTGCTCTAGAATATATTGTATTTTTCAATGTTCCTGCGACATGAGCTCTCAGCAAGCGGAATAAGCTTCAAAAGCGCAAATTATTATATTTTAGATAATTTTGCACAGAAATATTTTTTCCATAGACCATTGAATCAACCAGATGTGAAAACTCTACCCACAAGGTACTGTTAACTTTGTACTTACTATGGTTATTTGCTTTGTACTTACTGTGGTTATTTACTTTGTACTTAGTATGGTTATTGTGTTTCTTTTTCAGACATTTGACTTAACTAGTGTGTTCCGTAATCAGTCGGGAATTGGTAAAAATACACTCGACCTATATGCCGATGTGTTGAGAAAATTAAAAAACCATTGCCTCGAGCGGATTGAAAACACTGAGCTCGGAGAGTATGTTTATTTCTAGCTACTTTATCGTTACTCAATTTCTGGCCAAACCAAGCTTTGAGATAGGAATTTAGTTGGCATGTAGTCCCTGTTGAACTTGTATTTCCACATTAAGTATGTGAATTTTAGAATTTCAAAAGTGATTTAAAAAATATCCATGAAAATTTATTCCACACATATCCTATGTTATTGGATGACCCAAGGTTATATCATCGCTCACCTGAAGCCCAAGCAGCGTGGGTAAGCAGACATTATAGGCTCACATAATCAACCCAAACTCTACGATGATAGAACGTCAAACCACAACCAAAAAATAAAATATTTATCATAGAATTGATTACTGCACTTGAAAAGCAAAAATCACAACTTTCTTGCATTGTCGTCCAATATTCCTTATTATCGCCCACCGAAAAATTTCATAGAACTGACCAACACAATTACTGAAATCATTCAAGCCCAACAAGAAGTACTTGTAGCATATTGTGCCCCTGTGCAAATTAAAGCTTTTTTAGAAAAAAAGGAAATTTTCAAATTTTTAAAAGTTACAAACTTTGAAGCTCAGTAGATTAAAAAAGCGAAAAAAATTTCGGAATCTTTTCACTTGGTGAAATATAAAACCAATCCGCCTGATAGTTAGGGAGATATGGTGTATCACATTATTCACAATTTCCCATTTTGACAATTTTTGACCGATTTGAAAAAAATACGCCGTGGCACGTCTTCAACCTTTATATTTTCACTGTAATTTCAACTCTCTACATGAAATAGTTTCGGCGCTACGGCGTCGACAAAACAGAGCCCAAAATGTTGACGGACGGACAGACAAACAGACGGGTGGACAGACGGTTAGACGGACAGAACCCATTTCAATAGGCCCTCCTTAAGTAGGATGGGGACCTAAAAAGCATAGTATTTCATATTGAAAAATAAAGTTTTAACATCTTTGGAAGATAAGGAAAAAATAAGTGAAAATAGTCAAGGATAAAAAGAAGACTGTATTTACTTACTCACTGCGATAGTGTGAGGATCAATATGATTGCTCTAAGGTATAAGCCAATAGCATGGGCTTTAATTGAAAAATTTAGCGTTTTGGGTATAACAATGCAAAGGAATTTTAGAAAAAAAATAGAGGTGAAAAAACAGGAGCGTAATCCAGTATGTTTCTATTAGATGTTGTCGTGCTAGCCTTAACCGTTTCAGACTAGTTCACGTGACGCGATGATAGCACCAAAAAGGAATCAGACGGAATATCCTAGTAGCACCGCACAAATTCATTAATCTACAGAGATTAAAAATCCTTGAGTGTAATTATGCAACTATGTGCAATACGAAGCTAGCATTATTGAAATCATTAACGAAGCCATTGGTATCAGTTATTGAGTTAGTAATATCAACAAATAAATGACTCGTATGACAATTCTTACTTTACTGACAAAGTAGTAGTGACGCGCATATAACTGAATAAACTGTATACCTGAATAAACTGTATACCTGAATAAACTGTATACCTGAATAAACTGTATACCTGAAGTCCAATGTAACTACGTGAGTGTTTGACGTTTGAATGTTTGAAATATATTGCAAAGTAAACATAAAAAATATTGTCAATTATACACTTCTAAAACATTGGCTTTTTGGTGGTGAATTGCCGAAACAGGAGGCCTTTGCTGCATGAAGTGTTGTGGATTCTTCCCGTGCCAATCATATGGGAGTTTGAGGAGAGAGATTTCATGATCGCCGCGGCCAAACAGGTACTCGTAAAAAGAGAATTCTCTGACTTCCAAGAACATGTCTATCTATTTACTATTTGCTGTCCGTTGATATCTGGTCGTCTTCAAAGACTTGCAGCGGTCAGCGTTGTGGGTTGGTCGCTGCAATAAAGCTGCAACTTAGAAAGAGTGGAATTTTGTCGGTCAATAGTGTCGCAAAGAAAGCATATTGTGACGTCACTTATTACATGTGTTGTTAGCAAACGTCAATGTATTGTTCTTTTCGTACTGTGGATTTGCTTAAAATTAGCTTATGTAATCCAGGGCAAATCTTTAATATGAAAAGCAGCATTAATTAATCCTTTCTGGATTAGTTAATCTTATGCAAAGCCACAGTGTGAAAATTCACGGATGTAGACTGGCCAGGATTAGTTAAGCTAAGATTTATGCCGAAGTCTGAATACTTCACAGGATTAGCTTGGCTTACTTAAGCGAGTTTGAAAATCATTAACTAATCCTAAGCTTATCCAAAACTAATCCAACGCTAATCCGAGATTAAAAAAGAGCATTTCACTTGCAGGCTGGACTAATCTCAGAAATGAAAGCGACGAATCTAATGCTTATGCTGGAGGGTGATGCGGCCTTTGCTTTCTGCCACGAATTAAACCCACGTCACGATTTGGCAGCAAGACTCAGTCAACTGAATATAAGGAGATTAGCTGCGAGTGAGGGTGTATTGGTTATAGATGCAGGAGGTAGGATTTTATCTTAACATTGAACTAAATGCACTTTCTTTTTCATTACCGATCTTGTTGGAAAAATTGACAATCAAAATCTGACGACCGGATCAAATACAGTGAGAGCGGTAAAGAAGTTAGCCCTGTGGTTCGACCTTAAAACCTGACCAAGAACCCTCATAGGTGTGTTAAAAAAACTTGGGTCTCTCATTTTCTTTTAAAAAACGGTTATAGCCGGGTTTAAAAGCCAACATGGCTTTCTAATGCTAAAACTAAGCGTGAGTTTTAAAAAAACATTTTCACCTTTTGTAACCAAACGTGGATTGAAATTCCAAAAGATCCCTTCAAAAATGAAATTGACTCGTGACTTCGTGGACAGCTTCTAGTAACAAAAGTGCCTCTTCCTCCTTGCGCTTTTTACCGGGCTCTTCCTGTATTTTAACAATCCCAGGAAAAGTTCAGGAAATTCAAATATATCAGAGAGTATTTTTTATTTCTACGTAAATATGCTGTTCACTATAAATACAGGTGTGATCAATAGAAAGCTACTATGCAAATTGTTTTCATTTCATCATATCAAAGGTAAAACTGTGGATGCAACAACAAAATGGATACAGACCCGAAACAGGATGGCCTTCACCCCTAGCGAAAAGCTCCATCCTTCCGGATTCAGCGCTGGCGGTGAGAATATCAACAAAGCGTTTGAGGAATTGATACAACAAATATTGAGCAAGGAATTCATAACACATTTAAAGGAACATAAACTTCCTCTCTGGATTAAATTTATGACCGAGTTTGAGATAAAAAAGAAAAATTTCAGCAAAGATAAGGAGCATATTTTGCTCAGTGATGCCTGTGTTTCTAACTTTGAGAGCGAATACAAGCTTTGGGCAGAAACAGAAAGCTGTGAGAAGACACTAGCCGAAGCCCTAGAAAGCGATTCGAATGGCCTAGAATTCAATAGTGGTCACCTACGTATACCCAAGCACGTGGTTCTAGGATTATTTGATGAAACTGTTTCGACCATAACGTCATTCATTAACCGAGAATTAGGCAGAAGAGAAGAGGACAAGGCGATTGAAGCGGTGTATCTGGCTGGAGGCTTTGCGTCATGTGTCTACTTCCAGGAAAAGGTAAGAGAAACTGTAGGAGAACGTGCTGTGGTAGTGATTCCAAAGAATCCGGAGCAGGGAGTACTCCTTGGAGCAATCGCTTATAGTCGCTCGCACCAATGCGTTACTACGTACAAAGTGGATGCAAACTACGGGGTGTCCACGAGGAACTTTGTGGCTAACTATGACAGCTTCTTCCATCGTCACCTCCTTGGCAAAGGAACCACGATCATCAAAGGAAACACTTACCATTCCACTGTTTACCGAGATGAATTAGTGGATGAAAATGTTGTAGCTATTTATAGAAATGGGGATATTTTTCTGGAGTTTCCATTGGAGATTCAGCCAAATATAACTCGACACCAGAGGCCGTCCGTCAAAGTGTACCCGCAAATGATCAACTTGCATGACGACACCCACGCCCTCCAGGCTACAGTCATAGACGGTATTACCCAGGCCTGCTTCATCAAGCGTAAGCCCATTCCCAGCTTCTATGATGATTTTCTCGTCAAGATGGATACTCGCATGAAAATTATAGCAGGGGTGATTACTCTGGTAGCGATAGTTCTGCTGCGCGACCCAATCAACTTTTTCCTGGCTTGTGTAATTGCATACCTTTTGTATGACAGGTTCATCAGGGGGTAACGCATTACCGAGAATACAGCAAGTATGAAGTACACCCTATTGGTATTTTGCATGAAGATTATGGGTGGTTGCTCTGGTAGCCATACTCCCGAGGGACAATCCGATTAATTTGAACCTAGTGGGTGTACTTGCATACTTTTTGTACGCTAGGTTCATCAAAGGATATTGCAGTACTCAGTACTCAAGTAAATCGAATATCTGCGTTTGATATTATTGCAAAAACAAAACCCTGAATGATAACTTTTTACGTTTCATTCTTGATCATTATAAATCCAAACTTATTCTTTAATTCTAAAAAAAAACGTTCGGCTGTCAAACGATGTTAATTCCATTGCTATTGTTTTTTCTATTTTTGTTGTTTGTTTTTTTTTCTAGATTTTGCTTTTTTAATGTAACTTGTCATCTGAAAGTTAGATTCAGGTAGCTGCTTATCGAGAATTACAGATGGTTAATTTTGTTGTTATTGTTGTTGCTGTTGTTGCTACTGCTGTTGCTGCTGCTTTTGTTGTTTCTGTCGTTGTTGATGCAGATGATTAATGGCGCATTTAAATAAAAATGTTGTAACAAAGAGACCTATTGCAAGAAATTACCTTTGCGAAATGTGCGTCGGAGGAAACGCCGAAAGTAAAGCTTTTTGCATGAACTTTACTTGTTGACATTAAAAATGAGTGACTTTTCACTGCTTGTTTGAAGCGAAGTATGAATAAGATCATAAAATATTATATTTTTCAAAATACAAAACATAATACCCAAAAAATTGAGAATGGATATGGAATTTTAGGCTATAATTTAGACCATTTGTTATCACATTTTATGTCATGGTTTAGAGCTAAACTTGTAAGCAACTTGTGAGCAAGCGTGTTTAACACGTGTTTAATGCGATAATATATTGATATACGTACATAAGAGTTTTCAGAACGTGATTTAATACACCAAGAGCCAGACTGTAATATATTGTAAAACAGAAAATAAAACAAGCACAAGAATTAAAATTAAAAGTAGAAAGAGACGTTTGTACTTCTAGTGAACCAGTGCTACATGGTGCACGTCTTTGAAGCCAAAAAATCTTAATCAACGTAGACTTGTATAACGTAACTTGAAATTCAATTAATTAAAATGATAGAACCAACTGGACCGAATTCGTCTAGATAATTGAAAGACCCACTAGGAAAGAAAATATTTATGTTATTTCCTGTCTGAGAAGAAGTCCACCGCGGCAGCACCTCCTATATAAAGACCTTTAGGCCAAAGGGTCTCCAACTGTTTTCAAAACAATGGCCACATTCCGGTTTTACCTTGACCGTAACCAAAAAGGTCAAGGTCTCCGAGTTGCACCTTATGTAATGTCGTCTATACCAAAAGAGTGGAAAATCTCTAAACTATGTAATCACTACTCAAAACGTTTATGATTCAAACTTGGATATGACATCTTTAGCAATTTTTCGTGAAAACAGTTTGAGAAGGATTTTGAAAAATACTTCACTTTGACCGCAGACGCACGGTAATATTTACGGTTTTAGCGAGATCTGATGATTATTCATAAGTGCTCTAAATTCGAAGCTCCTCTTAATAAGGGACTGGAAGGATTTTGGAATTATTTTGCTGCAAAAATTTGTAATTTGACCTAAACCGTTTAAAATAGTCCGGATTCGGCGGCATCTTGTCACCCTCTACACAAATTTTGTCTTCCTGCATCAAATAGTGTCGCAGGACGTTTCTGGACACCATAAAACATAAGAAAAAAAGGAAAAAAATCCAGAACAACTTTATACTTATTTCATGGCAATGGATTCCAATTGATCTTCTGTTTCAAAAGGTCGTTACATAATTATTTTGCATGTTGGTTTGATGCTTCTCCCATAAATTTCATTAGATTTTTTTTCTAGATTTCATTAGAATTTTGTGTAAATGTTTCCAATATGAGTTCTCTGTTTCAAATTTACTTTTGTGGCGATCCGTCAAAAATTTTGCAAATGGCAGTGTTTAAAAAATTTTGACAGCCTATTCTCCAAGTCCTTCTACTCCTGCAAATTTTGATCAATTGCTAATAATTTTTTTATTAGTGTACGAGGTGTTTCTCTATTTAAATTGAAAATTATAGGGTAGACACCCTGCAGAGATGGTCAAAATGGTGGCCAGTTTTGAAGTATTTTTCTCCCACAGTTTCATCAGATTTCTTGTACATATTGCATGAATATTGGTTATGTGTTATGAAATTAGGTTGACATATGGGCAGCATTTTAAATCATTTTGTAAGTAATTTCCAAAAACTTCTCAATTATACAAGATTTTCTTTCTGTCGCTTTGCGACATTGCAAAATTTGGCATAATTCCGGATTGTCAAATTTTTGTTTTAGAGATCCAGTTTTTATAAAAAATGGTTCTTCCTTTTTTATTAAATTTTAGACAAAGTGCTTTCAAATTTTATAGGACACCTATAAAGCCAGACCTCTTGTGAAAATTCTCTTTTGGATCCACCACAGATTGGTTAACTTTAGGTCTTTCACAGATTTTCAATAACCAGTTTTGAAATGGACATTTCACTTTTTGGCCATCTTACAGGACTTCTAGTGCTTGTTTTTAGGATTTCAGATTGTTTTTTAGATTTTTTATTGTTCAAGGAGTTGATATTGTTTTTATAAAGATTTGAAACATGTGTCTAAGATTTTATCATTTTTAAAATACTTGGTTCTATTTAGATTTGATACTTGTGTGATATAATACATGATTTTTTCAAAAGCTTGACACTTGTTTTTAATATTGCTAAACGTGTCCTGGCTTTGGTCATTGGATCTCTACACACAGTTATGTATGAAGCAGCCTGTGGTCTTCTTGGCTATTGTGGACACCTGAAAACTCTGGAGAGGACTGTTGTGAAAAAATGAGTTATACCGCTTTAAAACATTTTATTGTAGCTATTATGAGATAGGGACACTTTTTTGGCAGGCAGAAAAGTCCAGTAATATACTGCCAAAAGGTTAATTGATAAAAATCACCAATTTCACATTGCGCCAATTTCAATAAAATTTCTCTGTTTTACGTAGTTTCGTTGCCCTATTTTTTACGTTGTTTTCACTCTTAAGTTATGTCCCATTTAGAGTTTTCTACAACATTCCTAAATTCTCGACATCACTTTAATCAATAGATATTGCCCGCTTAGAACGGTCGACCTTATAATGTGATTTATAAAAAACATGTTACTGTTAGGAAAGTTTTATAGCTGCTTTATAAAATAATGCTGCTGAATGAATGAACAAATTAAGGACAAATGATCTTATTGGCAGCTTCACTTCTAATATCAACTAGAAGTTAAAAATATATTTTGAGCGGCTTATTTTTTCGTGACAACATAAACTTTTTTTCAAGCCGCATATGTCATCTCAGTGACGCCTACCAAGTGGTTTCGAGTGTGTAATGAATGGACAGAATTGCTAATGTAACCATATTTCAAACTGAGGTGAAAATTTTACTGGTGGTGAGGGGAATGGGGGAAGGGGGTCATCGTTGCACCATGTCTTTTGTCCCAAATGTTTTGTTTTCATTGGAAAAAAATAACTTATACCACCACACCCTTGAAAACTGCGACTCCAGCAACCACGCCCCCCCCCCTTCTCAGGAAAAAACTGATCTGCCCCGTGTTGTGGAGTGCTGACTTCATGCATAAAGAGTCTTTATCTGAAACTGAACATATGAGGCTCTAAATCAAGTAGCCACTTATCCTGCAATATCATCTACGGGGAGGGAAATCTGAGAGTGCAGTGGAGGAGGAGAGGGTATGGTTCAAGATTTTACAGATTTTATCAACCCCGACAGTTTAAACATTGTACCTGATGATATGTCCCACGTCCCCTCCAAAACAGAAATAAAAAACTTAATAAATAAATAAAATCGCGTCATCCACATTAATCAAGTTTATATTTCACTGTACGTTTGTCAACTAATAGAAAACTCAGAGAGACACCACTCCTCTGTATTCACTTAGCACTTACGCACACATTAACAAATACACGAACAACAGTTGTGAGCACTTTATAAGCATGTATTTAACGCTAGCTTAAAAACATTGCATATATCCAAAATTTTTCTCTACCAAAGTTTCATTCTATTCCTGAATAATAAGAATGGAGCGAATTGCTTCTGTACACTAAGAATGGGTTTGTTCGTTTACCATAAACGCAAATGCCTAAAGTATTTGTTTTAAGTGTTTGAAGTATCCAAAGTACGAAGTAATTATAAATATTACATCAGACACGTTGCTCTGACGACGACGACTAGAACGGCTTAGGGGTGGCGGAGTCTACGGAGCACCCAGCGTATGGCTGAGATCCCTATGTGGTTCAGATCTAGCGCTATGATGAATTCTCTGCGAGAGTGGCGGGTGTAGTAGACCGGACAAGGTGGAGTTCCTGGACGCGATTCGGATCTTGTACTGTTCCATTCCCGCCAGGTCTCAGCTATCAGGTTAATGATTGGCATCGGGGCGCACTTTGCAACAGGCCGTTGGTCGAGAATCTGTCTAATAAACAAGTATATGAGGAAGATGAACATGCCCTCTTCAGGCGGGTTCAGGATCTGAAAGCAAAAACAAAAAACTGCGTCAGTGCCACACCCCATTTCCTACCACCGACCCTGCTCAGCATGACATGTAGGCATATGACTTTTACGTTTCAAGTATCTATGTTTTAATTTACTTCTTCTTTTATCGGTGTTGTAAAGACTTGGAAAACAGTTTATTTCAATTGAGAAAATAGCGATCGCCTTATCGGTACACCAATCCCAAGTAACCAAATCTACCAAGCGCTCCAAGACCCACTTTCCAAAATACCACCCACACAAACACAGTACTGGTTGTTAAACACACCGGAAGTTAAACATAAAACCGAACATCATGAATAGAAGTCGGAAGACTCCCTTGAACCTTGTCGTGGGTAGTGATTTCGGTCTGGAAGACTTACTGGTCGAAGTTACCGCTGCGGTCAGCGGAGTGGTGTTTGTAGCATTTCTGCTTGACCAGGACCCCTAGCCCCTGCTAATAGAAGAACGCCTCCAGCCAGAACGCCTACATCCTCTTCTTGCCCTGTCGCAACGCGTACATCGTGTCGATTCACGCATAAGGCACTCATTCATTTTTCTATTATACGCTCACAGCGCCTGTATGCGGTTGTGGTCGAGATTGTCGATGGCGTCTAGCTGCTTAGGTGTCAACATGTAACCAATTCTACTCACTTCTCCTGTGTGCTTGATGGCCTACAACATAAAACGACACGTGTGTTCGTTAGCCTAAAATCTAAAACGCCACGTGTTTTCGATGGCCTACAGTAAGTGTGTTTTAGTAGGGGGCGTGGATTGGAGGTCGGGAGGGCACTTAATCACTCACCAGCAGGATTGCCTTGAGCTAGAAGCCTGTACACGAGCACCATTTCCTTCACAATGTAGAGGTGGAAGGTTGTCATGCCCGTGTTTGGGTTTCCTATTTTCTTCAGCCCGTCCATCACTAAGTCCTGCAAACAGTAAGCCATTCTCCTACAAGCAAAAAGAAAACATGTCAGTCTTAAAACAACCAGACAACAAGCCATTCTCCCCGTCGTCACTTTGGCGTAAAAATATCTTCTACAGCACCAAGTAAAAGCATCAAAACGTGCACCAAAATTCACTATTAACTGCCTCAAAGCCAAGATATAACATAATCCAACATTTCATACACGACACGCAAAAAACAAGCCAAGACGCCGAGTTAAAATGCACTTTTTTACAAGTACTAAAAGTTGTTACATGACTTCAGTAAATGCTCTAATCTAACATGCAGATTTCCAAGTGAGTAATCATTGAAGTTGACCAGGACTCAACTATGACCCTGGAAATGGTACACAAAAATAGCTCCAGTTCTTCAATTTTCACGCACTACCCAGTTACCATAATTTTTCGTCCCACGTATAAAGCGCGTTGTTTTTAGGTGGGATTTACGTGGGAATGTGGGACGTTGGCAGGGCCACATAGAAAACATGTGTAATATACGTGGACATTCCCACGGTATGATTTCCGTGTAAACTCTACATATAATATACATAGGCTTTCCCACGTATAAAATGCACGGGTAGATACACGCGTAAACTGCATGGTTTTTCCCGCGTAATGCCCACCGTGGGCATTCCACTGTATAATATACGTAGAATTGCCCACTTCTAAAATGCATGGGTAATTAACGCATATTATATGTATATTATACTTTTGAATTCCCACGTAAAATTTCATTAGAAGTCATTTGTATATTACACGTATATTTTACGTGGGATTTCCCATATGGGCATTCCCATGTAAAATACACGTATATTATGCGCAGTCTGGCAATATGGGCTTATTATCGCAGACTGGAAACAGCCGCCATTGAGCGATAATATATTTAAATTTTGCTACATTCTGCATATTTTGGTGGAGGGCTGCCTTTTTTCTAAGTATAATAGAAAGTTAGACATGGAAATACCAATTTAACTAAAATTTTTATGCTTAAAATTCCTTTAAGGAGTACTTTATAAATGAACTATAGTTATAAAGGTGCATGTCTGTGTATTCGATGGAGTTATCGTGTATGTCCAGGGTGGGTCGTCCCTTTAAAATTCCATGCTTAATATGCGTGGGAATTCCCACATATAAAATGCATGGAAATATATGCGTATAAAATGCATGGGTTCACATATGCATAATACACATCGGAAAGAGTCTCAAATTCTCCTAAATCCCACGTAACTACGTGGGAATTCCCCAACAAAATACACATTATTTATGCGTGGGTACGTGGGAATACCCACATATATTATGCATAGTCCCCATGCGGGACTGCTATCTGGGTATTTATCATATGTGTTAGCAGTGTTATTAAAGTTTTTGTATGTTTTAAGGCAGAATGTGTACAAATCAAACCTGAAACAAAGTCCCTCAAACAACCTACCAGAGGTTCACTTCATAGCCATTTGCATCACATTGCTTGTCAGTTCTTTATTAAACTTTTGCCTTAACTTTCAGTTTTACTATTATGATGCGGTCTCATCAATGCCAGGTCTATACGAAATAAGTCCAGTAATATAAATAACTTAATCATTCAGGACAACTTGGGTGTTCTATTGATTACTGAAACATAGCTCGGTCATGATGATGATAGTGCAGTCATAGCCAGTCACTGTCTTACTTGATTTACTTTCATTCAACATCGGATTTCAGAGACCACCACGCGAGCAAAAAGTAGTCAAGCTGAAAAAAGCGTGTTGACAAACACGCTACAGAAATTACAAAAAACAGTCACAATTCGACCATACACTAAATGGTTTAACAACAATATCCTTCAACAATTCAACAAATTGTTATTCGACGCCGACTTGAAAGACGCATGCAAAGTCCGGCCTTGAAATGGATAAACAAAAGTATAGAAAGCGATGTGACTTTATAAATAGACTGTGTGATGCTGCAAAGTCTGAAATGTACTCGAATCAAATTTTGGAATCGCAGTCTGATCAGAAACGACTGTTCAACGTTACAAAAGAGCTACTGCCTTACCCTCCAATGTCGCACTTAATGTATTTTGCATTCTTTTTGGACAAAATTATTAAAATCCGTAACGATGTTTCATACGAAGAAGGGATGAAAATGTTCCAAACATTCCAAGATGAGAACAATTTCTCTGGAACAAAATTGAATGAATTTTCACCTGTTACTCCCGAGGAGTTAAAATCCATAATCACCAAAGCCTCACCTGTGACGTGCTCCTTGGACCCACTTCCCTCCTGGCTTTTCAAATTTGCTCTGACGAAGTTTTGAATATTTTGGTACAAATAGTGAATATGTCGTTGTTACAAGCAACTGTGCCTGACAGCCTGAAACAAGCTGTTCTGATTCGGCTCATTAAAAGCCTATCTGGACCCGGATATACTTAAAAACTATAGGCCAGACTCAAACCTAAGTTATCTAACGAAATTGATTGAGCGAGTTATTGCAGTGGGTCTGGATAAACATTTCCTATTGAATAATGTATTGGATAAATTTTAATCTGCATATAGAAAATATTGTTTGACAGAACCTGCTTTACTAAGAGTTCAGAGTGACATCATGTAGTCTCTCAAGCGGCGCTCAATGGTTATAAACGGAGTTCTTTCGGAATCAGTGTGTCTATCCCAAAGGGTGCCCCAAGGATCCGTTCTGGGTCTTTTGTTGCTCACAGTGTATATCTCTCCGTTGTCTGATATTACTAAACGATATAACATGGATTGTCACTTTTATGCAAACGATTCTCAGCAGTATATTGCCTTCGACCTCAGATCTAATTTTAAGGAACGTCTTCATGACCTGAGGCAGTGTATATCAAAATTCAAAAGCTAGATGTTTGCAAACTTTTTAAAGCTGAATGACGAATAAACAAGTTGATTTTATTTGGTTCCAGGCAAAATTTGGCTAAAGTCTCAAAAATTGATATAAAGGTTGGTTCAAGTAACATCACATCCTCCTCACATGTTACAAATCTCGGTGCAGTTATAAACTCCTGTGTGTCATTGACCCAATTTGTTAATTTAAAGGACAATTCTAGTTTGTACTATCTGAGAAATATTGATAGAAGGTATCTTACCTCTGAAGCAACAAAACTAGTTCATTCTTATTTGATTTCTTGCATCGACTATTCTAATTCAATATTGTTCGGTGTAAATAAATGTCCTATGAATCGTCTGCAACTAGTCCAATATGCTGCTACATGTTTAATTTACAATGCTAAAAGACACGACTACGTCATCCCACTGTAAGATTGACATTGGTTGCCAACAGAGTTTGGAATTTTCCTTAAGAATTTAGTCTTCATTTTTAATTGTAAACGGGGACATTCTCTTGAATATCTCTGTGAACTAGCTAAATCGTATCAAACTATGCATACTCTGCGATTCTCCGAACAGTGCTCACCTCACGAACACAGAACAAACACTAAATTTGGTGACAGAGCATTTTGTAACTACGGTCCTAAACTCTGGAATGAGCTTCTGGACGATGTTAAAAAGTGTTCTTCTTTATATGTGTTAAAGAAATCATTGAAGGCTTACTTGTTTAGAGTTGCATATTATTAAAGTTTATATTATACCAGATCAGTATTCCATGCCAAATCAGTTTACTTAATTTTAATTTATTTTTTAACTAATGTTTGGCACTCAGGGCTAGTTTAGATAAGCGCATTATAAATGTTTAGAATAAATAAATCTATAGCATTCTTAGAGGAAGTAACAGCAGGGTAAAAATGTTTAAACAGTTAAAATTGAAAGTAAAAACATGCCGCACCCAAAGTAAAATGACGCCTCATGACGCTTCACAGAAAGCAAAGAAAACATAATTTCATGGCGTACATGATATCATACTGCACATTTAAAGCTTTAACTGAAAGGCAACACTTCAACAAAAAGTGAAACACTTTTCCCAGAGAAAAAGTAATACTAAAGTCTTTAACATCGATTAATCAGTTCAGTATTTGACTCACTGGCTACTTCTAAAAGACCGTATTATTATTATTATTATCATTATTATTATTATTATTTTTATTATTATTACCATTATTATTATTATTATTATTATTATTATTATTATTATTATTATTATTATTATTATTATTATTATTATTATTATTATTATTATTATGGTTCAATTAGTAAAACTGTTTCCAAATACAGTACAAAGTACTTTATGTTCTTATTACTTTATGAAGTACTCATGTTTTAAAGACTTAGTGATTTGCCTGTGTAGAGATTTACAGGGTGTCAGTTTTCATTTTCTGCTACCGCTGGTGTCGTATGGTTATACAGTGAATTTCGTCGAGATACGCCTCGGTGGCCACAGCTTCTCCTGTTATACAAACGCGTATGACTGACAATTAACTTCTATCTTTTTATTACTTTTTCAAAATCACGTTCACTTAACACTGTACGTCTGAATTTGCTATGAAGCGTGATCAAATTAAAACTGATATATGAATGGTGAAATTGTAAATATACCATTGTTATAACTTTCATTTATGTACTATTCAATAGATTTGTCAATTACATCGATTAAAAAGCATACTTTATTTGGTTGAATGAGTTCTATAGTCTCTGCTGATTGCGCAGTTGCCAATCACAATGACGTCATTAAGATACTAGGATTGCGGACAAAATTAACCAATCATATTGTGTGATACAAAAAATTACAACGATACAAAATCTCAAATAAATCGGATTGCAGAATGTAAAATATAAATAAAAATTGTCATTGCTGATTTTAATATTAAGAACTTTGATATACAATTCTCTTAAAAATTGGTCCAGCTTGTGGCAGGAAATGTGCAAAATGGAGTTGGAGATAACTGGAATATAGGCAGTCTACAAGTGGATGAGTGCAGTAGGAGGCTTTCGTACTTCTTTGTACAGATCAATGCTCCATGGACGGGGAGCTGACAGATGCTCCCTCAGCATCAGTCGCGATGATTTCGAATAAAACACATTCCCGGGATGCCACGCATGTTCCGATTGGTTGCTATGCGTGTCTGTCTAAATGACCCATAATTGCTGACTCTGAAAAAATCCTTTTTTCCACCAAACGCAGAATTGGTCTGAAAGAACCGCCCCCCCCCCCCGCCTTTTTATGCGAAAAGCGAGGTACTCAAATTACGTATCCCCATCCCTTTTAACAAAATTGGCACTCCCCGCGGACTATCAATTACTCCTTCCCTTTTCGCCATGTTTTAAGACACACATGCTAAAACGTTTGATACCAAGTGCCCAAATCTTCCCGGGGGTGGGCTAGAGCATTATTCAGTAATGTAAAGACCCCGGGGTTTGATTCTGGACAGGGAAGGTAAAACATGGTATTTCTCCTATTGCCTCTGCTAATCGAATACACCGGGTAATGCACCACAGAAGTCAAAACTAACACCTTTTCTGTCTTCCCACAACCTCTTTATTCTAACTAACCTTTTCGGCTGCTGCACCACCTCCTTTTTCTGACTAAACTTTTCGGTCTTCCCAAAACCACTTTTTTCCTGACTAACCTTTTCAGTCTTCCCACACCACTTTTTTGTGACTAATTTTTTCGGTCTTTAAACCACCTCTTTTTTTAACTAATCGTTTTGGTCTTCCCACCACCTCTTTTTCCTGACTAATCTTTTCGGTCGTCCCACCACCCCTTTTTTCTGACGAGCTTTTTCGGTCTTCCCACTACCTCTTTTATCTGACTAACCTTTCAGTCTTTCCACCTCCTCTTTTTTCTGACTAATTATTTCGGCTTAAAACCATCTCTTTTTTCTGACAAACCTTTTCGGTCTTCCCACTACACCATTTTTCTGACTAACCTTTTCGGTCTTCAAACCACCTCTTTTTTCTGAGTGACCTTTTCAGTCTTCCCACCACACCATTTTTCTGACTAACCTTTTCGCTCTTCCCACTACCTCTTTAATCTAACTAACCTTTTCGGTTTTCCCACCACCTCTTTTTTCTGACTAACCTTTTCTGTCTTCCCACTACCTCTTTTTTCTGACTAACCTTTTCGGTCTTCCCACCACCTCTTTTTTCTGACTAACCTATTTGGTCTTTCAACCCCCTCTTTTTTCTAACAATTTTCGTATTTACCCTCTGAACACTTTTTCGTTGCTTTATCTTCGGTGCGTATTTGCAGATAAGTTCTCAAAAATATGAATAGGTACTGCATAATAAGACATTGTATGAAGTAAGTATATTCTGCGTCCCTAACACCACATACCACACACAAATCTCGCACAATAATGGATTGGAATGTATATTCCAATATTAATTCTGTACAACAACATTAAAATTTACTGCTTTTAACAAATAATTCACATGTAGCACCGAAGTTAAAACTATCGAGACCGGCTTTTTTTCCCGATAATGCCTATTTTATAGGATTTCCAGATAAAAAAATCAAGGGTGTTTTCTAAATCATCTGGTATATAAACCATTTTTATATTGGTGTTTGCATGTATATAACCATTGGTCCGGAAGTGAGACGCCCAGTTTATTCAGGTTTCTTTGCTAAAATAATAAGAGAAAAGTAAAAAAGAACAGGACTGAAAGAATATAATAGTGCGCTGTCGAAGGTGTCCGACTATGTGGTTTTATAATGGCTTTA
Source organism: Protula sp. h YS-2021 (assembly GCA_949752745.1). Classification (NCBI taxonomy): domain Eukaryota; kingdom Metazoa; phylum Annelida; class Polychaeta; order Sabellida; family Serpulidae; genus Protula; species Protula sp. h YS-2021. Next base: position 103,312,501 of record OX457025.1, on the reverse strand, counting down.
CAAGTAAACGAATATAATGGAGTTCGTCAGGGTAATGCTATATATGCTTTATTGTTTATATTTTTCTGTAGAAATCTTAGCCATTGCTGAAAAGTGGTGTCAGTATATTACAATTTCTCAAATTCTTGCCGAATATGATCTTTCAAACAAATATTGAGTGTTAACTGAAATCCAAAAAGATTCAATAAACTCACACTGACTTGTTATACCAATCAATTAAAGAAATTTTAAATCAATGCATGTGATTTAAGAAACTCCTCCTACACATAGATTCGGTCTTCTACAAGGACATATATAAAAAGTTATTAAAAGTATTGGGCAAGAATTGATATGTCATGAAAGCAATGGACGTTAGAGCTAATGTACCTACTCGACATTTATAGGTTGATTTCAGCTGTTCCAAATCACTCACATAAGACTTGTAAAAAACATAAACATAAAGATGTTGAAATAAGCACTACTGTCAGCATAGGCTTGATAAATTATGAAAACGAGATTTGAAAAATGAAATGGTCAACGATTCTAAATAGAGAATAAACATCTAATAAATAGCAAACATCTAACAAAAAACATGGGATATAAAATGATAAATTCGTTCATCGATACTAAAGTCTGACCACACATTATCTGAAGTTGACAGCAGAGTATAGACTTGCAGCATCTTCTGCAAAATGTGAAGTGATTTGTTGAGTACTCAGTCGTACAAGTTTTCTGAAACGTTCTAGAATAATGGATAAGAAAACGGATGTTTCCAAATAGGATAAAATTAAAATTGTCGGGGTACTTGAGAAAAATTATATACAGAATTACCATTCGCGAAAAATTCTATACTGAAGTTCATATACACCCGATATATCAATGTAAGCCAAAAGTCAATATACACCCAATATATCAATGTAAGCCAAAAGTCAAACGTATCTTTTTCTATTTATTAAATATCTTAAAGCTGTTGTACAGCTTGAAAATTGTTGTGTTCCCCAATTGAGAATATCATTATAATTCCTTCCCAGGGAGAAAGGATTATTGATAAGACATATGTTATTATGATTACGCAAAAAAAGCGTAGAAAGGGGAGAGATAACTTTGAGACCAGAAGCGTCCCCACGGTGTGCCAAATAGGTTAAAAGTGGCGAGGTAATTTTTCAGTACTCTGCGTTTTCCAAAAAGGGGGTTTAAAGCATTGTTTAAACCCAGTACTCAGGAGTCATGAATAGGCATGGTAACAGGTCAGAAAATGAGCTACTTCCCCCTGGCATTTCTTACACATGTAGTTATTATCATGCACGTATTCTTGTATAGATATCAATAACTGCAGCTGGAGGCACTTTTGTATCTACAATTTACATTAGTGAAAGTTCATTTTAATTTTGAAATTGAAAACCAAGTGATTAAAAAACGATAAAAAATAATATCACGATGACACAGACGGTCATAAAGTTGCTGATAAGAAACCAAACAGTTATATAAAAGTGACGTCATGATGACGTACAAGTTGACTAAGTCACTGGCAATAATGAAATTAATAAAGCAGATGCAATGATGGTCAAAATATAATCAACCCAATACTCCATTATCCAATTTAATTATCCATGAAATAACTGATCAAATAATCAAATAACCAGTCAAATAATCAAATAACCAATAAAAATGCATTTAAAACTCTTGTATCTGGCAAGGTAGTTTACTCCACTGTTTGATTTTTTGACGTCGACCTTTGATCATCACAATGAATGACTTGAGTTTAAGGCACGGATATCCCAAGCTCTTGATGCCCCAGTCCGAGCCACATATGCGGCAGAATATTTTCGTTATTCCAAGCTTTCTCTCCTTCTCTTTGTGGTGATCTTTTTCTATGTACTAAACACACAAACGTTTTCTTTCTGTTAACATTACGATTGCCAAGTTGTTGGTCTATTTTTTGCATAATAACTCACATCACTCAGGATAAATGTACACAGATTCTTACTGTATGACACTTTTAGCGTTTAGACGTTATCATTTGCTTCTGTCTAGTATTGATTTTACAACTGATTGCGATGTAATCCTTATAATGCATACAAACTGTACTTAGCGGTCTATAGATCTTGTCTAATGTGTTCGCTACGGATAACGCTGAGGGAAACAAAATAAAACTGCAACATTCCAAATAATGTACTAAATTGCAAAAATATAAATTTTGACAGGTAATTTCTTTTTTACTTCGTGGTCTTTTTCTTTTTTTTAAATACATATTGAATCCTTACACACCTTTTCATGAAACTTCTCATCGGGTATGACGTAGTGACAGCGTTCTAACAGTCTGACGTCACTGGCGAAACAGACGTGATTCGAATTGTCTACGCAACCGGCGCAAAGAAGTTCAACATCACTCGCATTGTTCTGGCTATAACAAACACCAAGCAACGTCAAATAACACATGCGCCAAAAAGATTCTGGATGGAGGGTTAAGAATTCTTTTAACAGGCTTCAAATTGAATTTTTGGCTCTTGTTATTTTATTTATGCTCTTATTAAAAGTTAAAAGTGAAAATACCACAGTAGCGGATTCCGAGTGGAGACGGGGGTTCAGTGGTTTCAAAAACATGTCATCCTCTCTAATTTCTCAATAAAATTAGACTGTCAAACTTCATATTTCTATAAAAGCTTTAAATAGTAAACTTGCAGCTTAGGGTGATTTTTCTAGCTGACTACCTCCTTACTCTCTTGAACAAAACCTCCAACCGCCTCTGACTATACATAACTTGCAAGATTTAAAATATTCAAACCTCTTATGCAATGATATTTCTCGATCTTGTCTCTCCCAGTCTTTTAGAATTTTCCTCTGAATTGCCGCTACATGAGTCTGAAATTCTTGGGAGGACATCCACTTGATCATTTCTATTGCACCTCTCATGATTACTTCTACACCGACATTTTTCTTCAAACAACATAAAAATGTGTCATAAAAACAAAGTAGCGGAAGACTGCTATAACCCTAGTGATCAATGACAGTGCCGCTAGTAATCAAAGACAGTGCCGCTAGCCACTTATGACAATGTGGCTAGTGATCAAAGACAATGCCGCTAGTGATCAATGAAAATACCGCCAGCGATCAATGCCAATGCCGCTAGTGGTTAATGACAATGGTGCTGTAGATCAATGACAATTTTGCGGATTCTCCTGGAGACATATAAATATTTAGATAATATGAAAATGTGACAATGTGAATTGAAATATATAGATTTTTTTCACTGTGAACTAAAAACTCCAGCTCAAATAGTATCGTAGCATTTGCACAAAAATGTTCAAAAAACCTCAAGTCCAGATTCTGATCCAAATTCAACAACTTTTTTTTCAACCTGGGCAAAAAAATAACAGCGTGTTCATCAAACAAAATCATTTCTTTTACCCTGTCTTTTTCAGATGTTTCTAGCCAACCAATCACAATTTCTTTGCTATCGGCGGCTCGAGCTCTGCCTCGTGATTGGATCATATTGATTTCATCAGTCACGTGATGGTATTTAACGGTCACATTACAAGCCTGAATATCAACACCTTCACTCGCCACGGTTGTACTAAAATTGAAGTATTTTTGTGTCATTATTCTATATCTTCACTATAAAAATTCTTTCACAACTCATTTGCAGGTTTGCACATACTAAACCAAAACAAGACATATTTTTATTAGAAAGTGCCCATAGCTTTTTATTTTATTTATTTTATTTTTTATTTATTTTTTTAGGAAGGTTGTTTTGTTTAGCAAATTTGGACTTAAAAATCTGAGCATAATTTGAAGGATGTGTGTATATCATATATCATATCTTTCCTAACCTTGAAATTGATTCCAGTTGGGAAATTATTCGATATTCATCGACCATTTCACAGGACATTTTAGGACTATGCCCTGAGGCACAAGACAAAGATATTGTCGAATGCTTAAATAGCTAATCTTCAAATAATAGATAAATAACGAAGATAAAAGATCAACGACGTAAAAGTGGGGATGTCAGGGGACAATAAGATCTGCCGAGATACAGTTAATCAAATAGCAAAAGGCATACAGAAAAAAGCTATTTTTTTTTCACGACGGACCCAGCTAGAGATCATTTACAATCGCGAAGGAATTGGATCAAACCGAAGTTTGTTCCAATTCGCGGTATTTGTCCAGTCTTTTGCAGATCACTCAAAACGATAATTTTTGGACTGCTATAACATTGGAAGCAATCGATTGCGTATGAAATAAAATATCCACTTTTAAAACGTTGGATCGTTTACATTTTTTACATGTCAGATTTGGCTAATTTTTGCCAAAAAAGGTATGCTTAAAAGATCCCCTGAAGATAATTCTTGTAAGATTTAAATCTGATAAAAGAAAATGGTAAATGTATTTTGAAAAAACGGCTTCAAAAATTAAAATGACGTCATTTGATAAGATTTGACAGATTGTCAAAAAGACACTTTTCACAATAAAATCACCTGGAAATCATCCTACATAATTTAAAGCCAACATTAAAAAAACTGTGAAAGGACAATCAGGTGAAAAAGGTAGTTTCTATTTGGCTCCAACACATAATAAAAAAATCAATTGGCCAGTTTAATTGATAATAAAAAATACAGATAATAAAGAAACAACTTTGACGAGAGGACTTCTTAACAAACAAAGACAAAAATGTCAAAGCAATCCGATCATTTCTATGAGTTTTGTCCATAGCCAAAGATTTAATTCCCAAAAGCAGAGTGACCAGGAAATATGCATACCAAATTTGAAAGCAATCCAGTTTAAATTATGAGAAAAACAATTTCAACAGATGCCTTCGAAAACAATTTAAAATACCGTCATTTAACTAAGTTTCTACTTTGAAGGGATAATTTTCGAAGAAAAAAATATCTAGGGAATATTTAAACAAATCTTATACACAATCCGATCAAAATTGTAGCTGAAGAATATCAATTTACACGAGTATATGCGTAAATATGAATTGGACCAGCACACCGAAGTCAGTTGGTCTAAAAATGAAATAAGGATTTTAGTCTACTGCTCTGTCAATTTTCCTTTCACTATAAATAAGAGACAATTTTAATCTAATTCACTTCTTACCAAATAAGAACGGAATATAAACCTCCATTAAACTTTCGAATGATCTGTAGTTGTTCAGCTTTGCTTAAAGCTTCTCCGTCATTTTTTGGCTGAACCAATCAAAATCTCGGGTCGGTACATGTTCAATTCAGCATCTGCCCGCATCCAGGCTTTGAGCGCATGCGCAGTTGATATTGTTCTGACAAAAATCATTCCTGGAAATCAAATATACCTGCGAGTTGTTAAATCAAAGCGATGTGAAGATATGGCACCCAGTAAGCATTGCAACGTTGCAGCAACGTTGAATGGACGTCTTACTCAACGTCGAATCAGTATTTTCCGACATTATATAAAAGTCGGTAAGGTGAGGTTGAATAGCCGTCGGGATAACGACGAAAAAACGTAGAACATTACTAGTCAAGAAAAGTCGTCTCGACAGCAACGATCATGGCGTGGTCAACCTCTATCACAATACGCCACCCTTTGAATAGTTGGTCGATTTCTATGAATGTTTATCGGGAGTGCGTGAGAAAAAAAGCCAACGTGTTTGTTTTCATATTTTACGTCATTGTTACGTCATTGAAATCACCTGTTATGGCTATCATTTCCGGTAAGCGATAACATGAGGATGTTGTTTTTAGTTGTCTGTCTGACGCCTGTTCAACGTCGATTTTTTTCTACGTCTATCCAACGCTATATCCAACGTTGCACCAAAGACGTTGTAAATTCAAACACAGTTATATGGCAGACAAGCAAATAATACAATGAAATATGATTACACCTTCGTTAACTTTTCTGTGAACAGAAGGGTTCACTAAGGGGGAGGGGGGTGGGGGAGTGAAGTCAGAAATGCCAGGGAAATGGTGTTTGCCAATCCGAGGATGCTCACGGATTTTACTGTTGTTACTGAGGACGTTCGTGAAGGTTTTACTGTAATCGCCGAAGTTGTTCGCGGGGATTTTACAGTAATTACCGAGGCTGTTCTAGGGGGTGTTACTGTAGCTAACGTGGCAGTTCTCAAAGATTTTATAACGAGGTTTTATTGTAGTAAACGAGGTTGTTCCCAGAGGTTTTATAGCGAGGTTTTACTGTAGTTACCGTGGTTTTTCACGGGGGTTTTATAGTGAGGTTTTACTGAAGTTACCGTGGTTGTTTGCGGGGGTGTTTTAGCGAGGTATTACTGCAGTTAGTTACCGTGGTTGTTCGCGTGGGTTTTATAGCGAGGTTTATCTGGAGTTACCGTAATTGTTCGAGGGGGTGTTTTAGCGAGGTTTTACTGTAGTTACCGTGGTTTTTCACGGAGGTTTTATGTCGAGGTTTTACTGAAGTTACCGCTAAGTTTTTTGCCCTGTTCTTTCATTTCCGCGTCATGGTCCAACAAGCATTTCTTCAAAGTTTGCAGACTTTCATTAACAGTTGTTAAGGCTCCAATAATGACCTTCATTTTCTTGTCATTTTCTGAAGCCAAGAGCAAAACGTTAAAAAATTTTAAGTGTCTTTCTCAAATTGTAAGTAATAGCTTAAAGTGACTTTATTGTAAAAATGAATACGTGCATTTAAACAGTAAGGATGTCTGTAAACATAGTGCCCAGCTGTAAAAACGAAGATGTGTGAAATTTAAACATGTTGACAGTTGTATGAAAGACGAAGGCAGACAAATATATGGCGTCCATATTCTCATGCAATATTTAAATATTGTTATTTTTTTCTACTTACGTTGGAAAAGATTCAGCATAAATTCTTCTGCAGGAAGCAAGGTGCGTCGCTCTAGGAACGCAGCATAAAATGACGTCAGCATGCCATACCCGCTGCTCTCCAGCGCAATGTGTGAGAGCCTCAGCGCTGTAGGAAAGAAAACAGCATAATGAAATACCGCAGACGCAAAAATACGTTTTTTTGTTTGTTTGTTTGTTTGTTTTTATTTGCTCCGATTGGAACGAACCTTATTGATTTTATCCTTCAGAAAGCATTGCGTATAGAACGGCTTTGGTCAGCAATTACACAAATCCGTCTGCAAAGCTCGGAATATAACGAAACCTATCGACGTTTTCCGACTGAATTTTCTGCAAAACTGTTACAACCAGGATATCAAGTATTTTGTGCATGCCATTTTTCCATCTAAACTTAACTTGATTTCATTTTGCCTTGATTTTTCAGCAAACTGAAAAGTTTCACATGTAATTTATAATAAATTAATTTGGCGTCTACATTGTTTTCCAGGTGTCGAAGTTTATTCAGCGTTTGTTAAACGCCGAAACTAACACACCAACCCAAGCCCCTTCCTCAACCCCCCCCCCTCGGCTAGCCTCTTACCGTTATACTCCGACCCCCCGGCCCTCTGCCCCAACTGATAATACTCCGAGAAGTGATGTGCATAGATATGCTTATCTCCCTTCACAAGGAACAACACGCCTCCCACCCCACTACCCCCACCGGTGTCTTCAAACCCCTGCACTGAGCACTTCATCCCCACCCCCCCCCCCCACCCCCCCCCCCCACCCTCTCACTCTCTTACCGTTGTTATACTCCACCAGGTGCTGCGCATAGATATGCTTATCTCCCTTCATTTCCGTTATGATTTCACTCATTTTACTCTCATACTGCTGTGTCCCTGGAGGCGGGGCCTCGATGCCCGCAACCTCCTCAATATGTGTCTGTGAAAATAGAAATTAACCAAACAATGCCAAAATTGTTTATTTCAAACACTGATCTGGACACTGAGGGTTGATTTTACAACCAAAGTCTAGACCTGGTCTGAAACTAGGTTTCACACCAAGTCTAGTCAGTATTTTGCCAGTTTATGCTAGGCTGTGAAATTCACTATAGTCTGAAACCTAGTTTTAACCGCAGTCTAGACTGAATTTGGGTCTAGACTTGAGTTGTGAAATCGGCCCTAAATTTTCTAATTCTTATTTATTCATGTTACATAATGATGAAAAAAAGATCCATAGTTTTAAAGAAAAGAAATATTTGATACTTTTATTCCTGAAAATGTTATGAATTATTTTCTGGAGTCTGCGTTACTAATTGTTGTTCTTTATATATATATATATATATATATATATATATATATATATATATATATATATATATATATATTTATATATATCTTTCTCTCTCTCTCTCTCTCTCTCTCTCTCTCTCTCTCTCTCTCTCTCTCTTTCTCTCAATATATATATATATATATATATATATATCTCGAAGACCATTTGTGCCAATCAAAAATAAAGTCAATTTTCGTAAAAAAACTTTATTATTATTATTATTATTATTATTACTAGTATTGTTATTATTATTATTATTATTAATTATTATTATTATTATTATTTTTTTATTATTATTATTATTATTATTAAGTTTAAAAATTGCTATAAACAGCATCATTCCCTTTACTTTTTTATTGTCACAGATGGCCTTCTACAGATGTACGTTTTACTTAATTTATATAAAGCAACGGACCATTGTACTTTCTAGGGCAGAGAGGAACTGGTTGTTCAGGTCGCGGGAGACGACGTATTTGTTTTTGGAAGGGTGATGTATGTGCTCCATCAGCTCTTTCTCTAACTCCTTTGGTACAGTCTGAAACACCTATCATACAAAAAAAAATACGTAAACGAGGTAGGACATCAAGAAATATATAATAAACATCGTATAAAGTTTTGTACAAATTGTCCTTTATTAAAGCGTCTGTTTTCTCTCTTTTTTCTCTCTTTTATTTAACTTTGACAAGGAAAAAAAAGTGAAAGAGTGAAAGGTACATTTTTGTGTGCAAGTGGTGTTTTTCATAAGACGTCATCTATTGCGTTTTCAGCAAGGGCCTTAAGAGAATGAAAAGACCTGCCAAGACAACGGATTAGAGAAGAAATTATTCGCATGCCGTGGTTAGAAAGAAAGATAGAAGGGATGAACGAAAGAAAGAAAGAAAAGAAAGAAAGAAAGAAAGAAAGAAAGAAAGAAAAGAAAAGAAAAAAAGAAAAAAAGAATAAAAGAAAGAAAGAAAAGAAAAGAAAGAAAGAAAGAAAGAAAGAAAGAAAAGAAAGAAAGAAGGAAAGAAAGAAAGAGAAAGAAAGAAAGAAAAGAAAGAAAGAAAGAAAGAAAGAAAGAAAGAAAGAAAGAACAAAAGATAGAAAAATAGAAAAAGAAAGCGAGGCCTGGAAAAAAGAAAGATTTTTTATACAGCGTCAAGAATGAGAACTTTTTACGTTTTAAGTTATGGGCTAATATTTCATTAGATTCGTTGACGAAACAAAGTACTAAAATTGTAAAATTCCAGAGCAATCCAGCTGGAATGGTGGAAGGAACAGTATTTTGGGGCTTGGCAGTTTTTGACAAATATCTTGGGCTATTTTTGTGACAGTGAAAAAAATGAGCTGTCTGGAGGACAATCCTTCCACATCTCAAAGTAATAAGTGCAGCAATGCAGAACAAGTGATGGTTAAAGTCCACTGACGTAAGTCGGCTTGTCTAAAAACAAAAAGAAGTAATTCTTTACCTGGGCATCCAGGTTGCCGCAGAGCGTCATGATATGCTCCAGCGCCTTGGATGGATCCAGAGATCCACCCGCTCCAGGACTTGCCGTCAGACCGATGATTTGAGGAAGACTCCTCCCGTCGCTGGAGGCACCGTCTAATTGAGATTTGGCCTGTGATGTTAAATAACTATCAGACATTTACATATTTTGAGTCAACATGAAGCTTTCTTACATAATTATGGAAAGTCTGTTATCTGATTGGCTGATTGCCAAGTCAATATTTGTCGATGTTGACGGAAATGTCGATAGATATTGCAATTATTTTTTATTCAAAATCCAGATAAATCATTTCATAAAAAATAAGGTAAATGCCTATCATTGACCAACATTTTGTCACTGGTCAACAATATATATTCATGTTGACTTATCAACAATATATTCATATTGACTTACGTTGACTTCATGTTGACTTTATTTGCGTGGATAAACTTTGGATCAGAAAAAAACTACAATTTCTAACGATATCTGCGTTCCGCCTAGCACATCAATGACTTTCCCGGAAGAAAAAAGCATAATTTGTGGTCTAAAAGCCTCCAAATGGTCGTGAATATTTCGACTTTTTTATATTTTTGAAGATCGAAAAGATCTAAATTTGGTTGCAACGTGATTTACCAAGAAACAAAAAAAAAAAAAACCAAAAAAAAAAAAAACGAAAAAAAAAAAAAAAAACACGTCGATTGGAATCTGCATTTAACGTCATAATTATTTTTTGAAACAGGAAAATCATAAATGCAAGGTCAAACATCTATTGTACCACAATGTACTAGTATGATAATGCATTAATTGTATCATGTATGAGCACTTCATGTCATGTAGATAAGAGTACACACTGAAACATGACGACTTCTGAGCATGCGCAACAGTTAAGTTTCCTTTTCCTTTTTTAACCTTAAAAAAGAAAACTTGGGTTAAAGGCTACACTGATATCTCATAATTCTGTGTGAACAAAAGGAAATCATATCAACATATAAAGCAGCAAAATAACTTTTATTATCCTATACACAGTTGTAGCTTTCCGATAAAAGTTCATGTTTTCATGTACAAGTATGATGTGTAATAAATATAAGCAGTAGTCTATTCACGTGTAGAAAAGTGTTTTTCAACCATCCGGATCCCAATTTCAAATCCATAAACGTGATTTTTTTCGCGCCAAAAAAGTACTTTTCTTAAAACTTTTTATTACTGAAGCGTTGTCATGATTATGTATTCAACGCGTTAATTTAACATTGATGGGGGTCGGTGGCCGAGTGGTTAAAGACGCTTGTCAGCCATGCAGCTGTTGTTCTGTAGCCCGGGTTTGAATCCCGTATATGCCAATAGACAGGGATTTCAGAGACACTATATGGGCACGTCGAAAGTATAATAATCCTGAGTTTAGAAAACTGTAAGTAAAATAAATAAATGAATATGCATGTATGCGTACATTGTAAACCCGCTCTCTCTCTCTCTCTCTCTCTCTTTGTCTCCCTCCCCCTTTCTGTCTCTCTCTCCCTCTCTCTGTCTCTCCCTCTCTCTTTCTCTCTCTCTCTCTCTCTCTCTTTGTCTCCCTCCCCCTCTCTCTCTCTCTCTCTCTCTCTGTCTCTCTCTCCCTCTCTCTCTTTCTCTCTCTTTCCCCTCTCTCTCTATCTCCCTCTCTCTCTCCCTCTCTCTCCCTCTGTCTCTTTCTCTCCCTCTCTTACCTGCAGATAACATTTCATGATCTGATTATAGGAGTGCTTATCCATTGTATAATGACACTCATCAAACAACACCAGGGTCACATCAAAAATAGACATCTCCTTGTCAGCCAGGGCATTTTTGAAGATGTCTGCCGTCACAACAACTACATCGTTTGCCTCCAGTTTCACTTTTAGTTTCATATCCGTATTGGATCCACCATGTTTGTGACCAACCGAATACAGCGGAAGAAATGATTGAAATTCTCTGGAAATAATCATAGAAATAATCATAGAAATAATCATAGGAATAATCATAGAAATAATCCTAATAATTGTACAGAATCGCTTCAATAATCAAATAAAACATCTCCATATTTTTCTACATTTTTGGGGCCTTGTAAATAAATGTACTTGCAGTGCTCATCTCTCTATTTTAATATTAGAAAGAATACGGTTTTCTGAGTTTACATCTAATTTGACTTATTGGATATTAAGCCGGTAAACATTTTAACGCCCATCTAACAGCGATTTGAAGTTTTGACGTTGACCGGACCAAGCTACGTAAACTCCGGTTTTACGTTGGTTGTGATTGGTCGCGACCACAGATCAGCATCTTACAAACGGCTTTTACACAAACGTTGAATAGGCTTGGGTAAGCAACGCTGTTTTGACCTTGCTTTTGGAACCAACAAAAATGCAACCTTCGACGACATCTAATCAACGTGTTAAATTGAAAAATACACTTTGAGCAGGGGTAGAAAATACACGATGGCCTCAAATATAATCAAAATACAACCAAAATATCACGTGTGTTGTTTTTCTCCGGAAATGGTAGCCATGACAGGTAGCTTTAAAAATAGGCCAAAACAATGACATAAATTTGATAATTTCAGGTTTTTCCCATCTCTGTTTGAAAAATAATCAGCTTCATACGCATCTTGGATGACGGGACACCCTAGAACGGAAGTATTTTGACGGACGGAGGACCACACTTATATTCTATATTACGAATTTCCCCGACATTTATATATAATGTCGCTTTCCAAGAGTCTACACAATGTCAGGAGACAGACGTTGTTTCCACTTCTATTTTCTACCTTTAACAAAAAAAACGTTGTAACTACGTCTGATTAACGACGTCTATCGGAAGTCGAAAGCTAGTCGATGTTTCAACTTTCACAAACAACTAAAATTTGAGACTTTTTCGGTGGAGGGATCGTTTCCACTGCATTTTTTTTTTGGTAAATTACAAAGAAATGTTAAAAAATATAATAAATGATAAACATCTAATTTTCCCTCACCCTGCAAAGTTTACCATATTGAAAGCCAACATACGAGCTTTGAAAACTATTTTACCAATTGTTTAGACTCTTTTATAGTCCACTTGCGAATACGTTCCCAGCTAGTTTGTTTTTTGTCCCTATTTCCTGTTTCTTTACGCCTTTTTATCCCAATTTAATTCAGTAGAAAAGCTAAAACCATTTGGGCCCTATTATGTGGATTTTTATAACCCTAGATTGTTTCACTGAACACTGTCTTGTATATTCTCTCAAAATATAGGTTTAGAAAACACAAGTATTTTTCTCCCCTAAAAATGTTGCTAAGTGTAGAACTGTCGAAGGGGGAGTGGGGAAGGGGAAGGAAGGGGCAATTGGAAAGGGGAGGGGTAAAGGGGAGAAGGTGAGGAATAAGTGATTGTAAGAGGGGAGAGGGGGAGAGGGGGAGAGGGAGGGGAGGTGGTGAGGGGGAGGGGGAGAGGGGGAGGGGGAGAGGGTGAGGAATAAGTGAGGGGAAGAGCGGAGAGGGGGAGAGCGAGGGGAGAGAGAGAGGGGGAGGGGAGGGGAGGGTGAAGGGGAGAGGGTGAGGAATAAGTGAGGGGAAGAGGGGAGAGGGGAGAGCGAGGGGAGACGGGAGAGGGGGAGAGGGGGGAGGGGGAGAGGGGGAGGGGTGGAGGGGAGATGGGGAGCGGGAGAGGGAGAGAGGCAGAGGGAGAAGAGGTAGGGGCAGAGAGAGGGGGAGGGATGAATGGAAGGGTGGAGGGGGAGTGGTGGAGGGGAGAGAGGCAGAGGGGGGAGGAAGGGGCAAAGGGACTGTGGGGGTGCTGAGCACCACACATACCTTAACACATGCTGTAAGATCGTGAACCGCGGAGTCAAATAAAGCACTTTGGCTTTCTCCACCTTGCCTTCGCTATTTGCTTTCATCATGCGGTGCAAATGCGCTTTAATGATCAGTGCCGATACGTGGGTTTTTCCACTTCCGGTAGGGGCACAGACTATCTGGTTCCTGCCCTCAATTCCAGGCCTTGCTAGTTCTAGCTGATATTTCCTTGGTTCCGCATCCGACACTGTTAACCTACAGAAAGAAAATAAATAAATACCAATGCCAGGTTGATTTTTTTTTTTTTTTGCTTTTTTTTTCTCTTTTGCTGTACAGCAAACAACAAAACATGGTACTCACTTATGATATTTTTCTTATTTCTTTTTCACTTCTTTCGGCCAAAATACTTTTTACAATAAGAAATCATTGTTGTATAAGTTCAACAAAAGAGATTATAAAATACAAAATATTTCCAGGTTCGACTAAAATTTCGTATAAAAGTCGGCATCTTCGGCATACATCAGATTTTTTAAAAATTTATTGAATAATTTCATGCTTTGAATATACGCCACAAAATTAAATACTGATTGCGCTACTGAATAGCAATGTTGTGCTTAGAAATGAAATACTTAAAATACGTAAAATATTTACTATATTGTAATGATGGGCTAAATCATGCAATCAACATCTATTGGGTCTGGGACAAACAATAAATAAATATTTCTGCAGGCCTGTGCACTTGCATAGAGTCATGGATTTCATAAAACATGTAACACGCTTACGAAAACTTACAGTTCTTGATATTTTGGCTTAGCAGCAACCGGTCCAATGTCCTCTGAAATCCATAAAGCAGATGCAGTGGTTAAATTTCTTCTTTTTTAAAATAAAATCGATTAGTTCTCAAGAATATTTATTTTTGTAAATAATAATCTATATGTTTCATGTTAAGCTTCTTCATTTGATTTTTTTTTATAAATAAACACCGGAATAAATAGATACATAAATAACAAATAGATAAATAAATAAGCGAGGCTATGTTGTTGATGGAACACCTCGTTTGGTGGAAAGCCAATGTGCTCTGTCCGTCATATCTTCCTTAACCGTCACATCTTCCTCACCCGTCGCATCTTCCTTACCTGTCACATCTTCCTTTCCCGTCACATCTTCCTGGCGATTTGAGAACTGCTGGTTCATTTCTGCTGTGCCCTCTTTTCTTTTTTCTTCTTCCATTTGTTCTTCTTTCCTTTTTTCTTCTTCCGCTTTCTGTTTAAGTTTAACGGTTACGTTTATAACCACAATGTGCAGTTGTAAAATGTGTGACTAAAGAATATCAATTCAAGCTCTTATCTGTAACAAAAAAGGATTACTTAATTTTTTGCGACACCAAAGTGAAACACAAATGGAGAAAGGAGAAAGGAGAAAAGAGAAAGGGGAAAGGGGAAAGGAGAAAGGGGAAAGGAGAAAGGAGAAAGGGGAAAGGAGAAAGGAGAAAGGGGAAAGGGGAAAGGAGAAAGGAGAAAGGGGAAAGGAGAAAGGAGAAAGGGGAAAGGAGAATGGAGAAAGTGGAAAGGAAAAAGGAGAAATGGAAAGGAGGAAGGGGAAAGGAGAAAGGGGAAAGGAGAAAGGAGAAAGGAGAAAGGGGAAAGGAGAAAGAAACACGAACCAGCGCTTGTCGTTGTCTCTCTTCTTCCTCTGTTTTCCTTTCTGTGATCACTTTCTCCTTTTCTAAGCAAATTAAAACTACATATGACCCTATATTTTTTAGAGATGTACATATCCTCCAATAAGGCCTCTTTAGGCGGATTCTTTTAACTTTTGATTGTTACACCGAACCCTTCAAAAATTGAAAATTATCGACATGCTCCAATATTTCAGTGTCACTTGCGTCTAGCCCTCGCCCCCCCCCTCTCCGTTCCCCCACACCCCCCTCCCTCCGCCCCCTTATTGCCTATAGATTTCTGGAGGGAAGGTTTGAGGGAAATTTAAAAAACAAGAAAGTAAAGCAACAAGAAATGCTGGAGAACGGTTAAATGAAAAGTTAGAAAAACTCTGTTTTTTGTGTTTTTTTAACGCATTCCATCCGTTGTAATCGACATTACCTTCTTCCAACCTTTTAGCCCAATGACGCAGGCCAACACTGTCATCTTTCAACACTGTTATAAAATTCTCCCAAAAGTTTGGTCTTCTCACAACCTGCAAAATCAAAAAATAATAAATTTTGTGTGGAAAGCGTCAATATCCGTTAAACAAGCTATTTTGTATCAACTATTATTCATCTGTAAAGAAAATATTTGTGATTTAGGGGTCATCTTATATATTTGGATGCGAGAGGCTTCCATAAACACTCCCAACCCATCCACACCCAATCCCCTGTTAGCGGGCATGGAGGCGAGGGATGGGGGTGATGGACTTGGCTGTCTGGTCAAAACAAAGAGCTTACAAGTCAACTGGACCTGCAGCTTTCAACGGATTACCGGGATCGTTCCAACCTATCTAACTCTATACAACTCTAAACCAATTGCAGACTTAACGCCCATACAGTCCCGTAAATAATTATTATATATTGTTTCAAAACACATGAAACCCATATAGTTTAAGTGAGCACTAATATTTTTGAGAAATTGACAGGAGAACGTGCGTATCTTTATAAGGATGGGGTGGGGATGGTAGGTTGGAGATGGGACACATAGAACCCTATAAAGGGCGATGACGTGTAACCACTTTCCAAAGCCGGTGTGTGTGTCGGGGGTGGGGCTAGAGGTGGAGGGGGGGAGAGAGTCATTATTTTATGAAAGGCCAAAGATATCACAACTCTGAATTTTTAACACCTAAAAGCGAAGTGCTAGGCTAAAAAATGAGATTTTTTTCAGCCAAGCACAGGCCCCCTGTACATTTCATTTTTAAAATCTGCAGTTTATACAGAAATACATATATTATGAATACGGTATTTTTTTTCAAGCGCGGCAAGAAAACCTACCATGACAGGTTAGAATTGTCTGCATGCAGCTTTTGGATTCTGCCCCCCCCCCACCCATCCCTCCCTCTCCACGCGCAACTCAACGAAAATGTAAATAAAATTAGCATTTTCATGCTGACCTCGCCTGGTCTCTTAATTCTGATCCAACCCACAACCCCACCCCTTTTTTCCCCCTTGCGAGCATGCATGGTAAGAAATAGCCTGCAACAGAAAATTACTCCCACCTAATTTGGGATGTAGGTGTGTGTGTGTGGGGGGGGGGTGGGGGGTGGGGGGTACTCGATACCATATGTGTTACCATGCGTGTCCAAAATTTTTGAGGCCAGGTGTAGGCCGAGCGGAGTGCCCATTTCGTTAAAAAGGGAGGGGGTTGTAATTTTCATTCAGTACACCACGTTTCCCATAAAAGGAGGGGTTCTTTTAGAACTGCTATTCGCGTTTGATTAGAATAGGGGGCATTATTTCAAAATCAGCAATTCGCGTTTAGGACTCACTTTAAAAATTCATGGACACGAAAGGTAACCAGGTGTTACGTGAGTGTTCGCCACCGCCCCCACTCCCCCCCCCAAACCTAACTCAACCCTTATGGGGTGCTAATTTTTTGTGCATATTGGTAGGAGCACACGATGTTTTTTTTTTTTTTTTTTTTTTTTTTTTTTTTTTTGGAGGGATGTGGGGACGGGGGGAGGAGTATGGAACTCCCTTCCCTTATATATCAACAAGAAATTGCATGGAACACTTTTTATGATCGTGTGTGTGGAAGACCAATATTTGGGTAAAAGAGGAGGAGGTCGGGCAAAGATCTCACCAACCAACTCCGCCACGCCCACCCCCACCCCCACCCCCAATTACAACCCCAGCACAATTATACACACTACAACCATCCCACACTGATCTGTGTACTTTTTCAGAACTCAACTAATTCTTACTCGATCCAAAAGCTCGAACGCAGCCATTGTGTCACCATCACTCTTCTGCACCGCTGTGATCTTCTCCTTGTCAAAGATTGTCGCTATCTCGTATTGTTCCATCAGCGACAGTATTTCTCTCACTTGTATATTTAATGCTAAATCATGTTTGATGTTTTTAATGGCCTGTACTTCCGGTTTTAAAATCAGATCCACAACCTCCTCCTCCCGCTTGCACACAATGAGTGTTTGTACTGCATTCATTCTCTTTTACTATCTTTACGTCTATTTGTTGAACATACCACTATTCTTTAGAAAAGAACCCGTCTCATTTTCCGATTTTGTATCCAATTTTCTTTTCCTAAAGATATTGCGCAATTCAACACTGACTTGGTAATGAGTGTGTGGTACTTATAACTAGCTGTACTTTAGTCAAAGGGGTCTTTGTTATCGACATATTCTATGGTGGTGCATAACGTTATATTATCGAATAGTAAATGACGTAATGTCTATGCTAAAACGAAACTGCAGTGTGGGAAATCCCACATTATAACAAGCTTTAGTGGATATGAAAGGCAAAATGTTAGGGCCGAAATCCCAGGACTTTTTGTCCCACCCCGCCCCACTATCAGCATTGCAAACTTCAAAACAGGTGATATTTTCAGGTGTGCGTGGAGCGGGAGGGGGTGGGAGGAGGGACCAGGAGGGGGAGAGGGTATATGACAGTCAACGACCTACCATGCACTAACCCGCTGAACATAAGAACGTTTTTGTTTTGTTGTGAAAAGGTTATAACGTTTTCCTAACCAAAATAAAAACGAACCTTTTTTGGTTGTAAAAACGTTACATTTACCAACCAAATAAAAACGTTTTTTCCAAACCAAAAACAAACGTATGGTATTAGAACGTTATTGAAATTGGTTTTTAAAGAACAAAAAACAAACCAAAAACAAACGTTTTGTATAAGAACGTTATTATATCAATTTTAAAGAATGTCATATTTTGGAGCGTCAAGGAAATGTTGTAGGCATTTTAATACTTTGTAAAGTAATTTTAAATATGAATAATATATTCACAATAACAAAAATTACATTTTAGATGCGAAACGTCAATTTCAATTCACATATATTTAACTAATTACTGTAAGCTATAACTAAGCATTAAGTGTGCAGATAAAAAAGCCCATAAAAAGGGAGGGGGTAGACCTTGGTGGAATTTCCGTACGGGGGAATTGCTCGGGGGAGGGGGATTTGAAGTGGGAAGAGTAGGGGTGGTGGGAGTTGGTTCAGGGGAATTGTCTTAGACGCACATCTCAATGGATGCCCCGTGGCGTAGAAGTAAGTTCGTCGCTTTGGATGCCAGAGGTTCCCGGTTCAGACCAAGCCAGGTATGAATGTTTCGTGAAATGTCAGTTGCAAAAAAATTGATGGTAGTTTTAAAAATGAAATATGATGTGATGATGGAGCAAGATGCAGCCTCCCAGAGTGAATACTATTTTGAAGAATGTTGAACGATATTTGTTTTAGATAATTTGTTTTACGCACGTTTCACGATGAAAGGTTTTCTTAAGGTTGTGTAGGAAACGTTCTTAAAACGTTTTCTATAAAACGTTTTTAGAACGTTGCGAAAAAAAACGTTTTTCGGTATTTCATATACAACCTTTAGAAAACGTTTTTTGCAACTTCAAAAGGTTCGGGAAAAACGTTTTTAAAACGTTATTTCAACCAAATTTGTTTTACGGGAAGGTACACGCACACGAGTGGTGTGGACTGATCCGAAACACCCCCCACGGCCTGTAGCACTGCCAGCAGGACGAGTCTGAATCTATGGCGGTATACATTTGTGCAAAAATTTCATGGCGTTCGCGCTCCAGCATTTTTTTTTTTTTTTTTTTTTTTTTTTATCGCAATGGTATATGTATAATTGATAGACGAGAAAATAAATAATTCATTCTATCATTTATTTTTTTAATGATAAAAACCACGTGCAGAAATTAATAGTTACTCGGATAACATAAAAAGTGGTTCGAGAAAGAATTCAATATTTTCCCATCTATTAATTGCAAATAAATACCATTGCGATCAAAAATAAATGTTGGAGCGCGAACGCCATAACATTTTTGTACAAATATATACCGCCATAATAAACCACCCGAGCAGTGCGTGAGGCAGAGGGAGGGTTTGGTGTCAATCCAAACGCAAGTATCTGTCCGATCTGTATTTCATTAATTAAGTTAAAATATATTTCTTGTTTTGGTCATGGTTGGGGGTGAGGGGGGACTTTGGTGGGGAAGGTGGGGTTGCAAATCTCCTATAAGTTGGTTTTCATGACTTTTAAAATAACCCCTATGGACTTAGTACCAACTCGGATTAAATTAAATGACGCTTGAGAATTAGACGCACATTTCCTTTCTCTGACGAGGATCAAGAGTAACCCCACATATTGTTGTAAGAAATTGGAACTTGGAACGAAATCTCACGGTTATCACAACCAGATACCATCGCTCACCGATAATAAAAGCTATGATAATTTTATTCGAAAATAGGCCAAAATGAGGGTGTAAAATACACATATATTAGGAACGCACGAGATAATTTTTAGGCAATTTTCAATGCTTGAGAAATGTTCATGAAAAATGACTGTGTTGCTGAGATCAGTGGTGGGGATACTTTGACAGAAGGGTTTCCATGGCAACTTCTGACTGTCACCGTTTAGATGGCGATTTGCGATCACTTTCCCGACCCCGATGCAATGTCCCGATATCTATGCAATAGATATGGAAGTTTGTGTTACTTCCTAAGGTAAATATGCTAAGGCCGATCGATGTGAGATTGTGACGTTGATACGACCAAACAATAACATTAACTCTGGTTGTGCTTTATTGTGATTAGTCGTCTTATCAACGTTTTTACACCTTGTTTTTTGTCTAAAGAACGGTGCAATTAAAAACTTTCTTCGACCTCCAATCAACATTTTTTTGGTGCAACATTGAGCAGACGTCGGAACAAGGACATTGGATAGATGTTGAAAAGCGGCGTTGTACGGATACCAGACAACCAAACAGCAACCTCCTTGTGTTACTTCTCACCGAAAATGCTTTTTCCATGTTCTCTTGTAAAAAAAAAACTGAAACCGACTTCGTACGTATTCTACACGACCAGATCACCGTAGGGTGGGGCTGGCCACTCTATCGCTGTCACTGGTTTGACAAGGATTTTAGGCTAATATTTTCCCAAACGTCTATGCAACGTCTGGGGACGTTTCAATCTTCGCGCAACGTTGATTAGACGTCCGACTATCAACGTCTATCCAACGTCTGAAAGTTGAGTTAGAATCATAAGTCTGCAATACTTTGGGGAAGGGGGATTTAGGCAGGAAAAACTACACTTAAAGGACGACAGACTTCAAGGGGGGAGGGCAGTAGCCTGTATAAGGCATGGTTATGACGAAAAACCATATAAACATTAAGACGAAATTGAACAAATGCCTAATAAAACTTCAGATGCGCTGCACCGAGGGTGAACACCAGCATTCAGTCCTGTGATCAATAGATAGCAGGTGTGCTGCTCCAAAGGTGAACACTAGAATTAAGTCCTGTGATCAATAGATAGCAGGTGTGCTGCTCCAAAGGTGAACACTAGAATTCAGTCCTGTGATCTATAGATAGCAGGTGTGCTGCTCCAAAGGTGAACAATAGAATTCAGTCCTGTGATCAATAGATAGCAGGTGTGCTGTTCCAAAGGTGAACACTAGAATTCAGTCCTGTGATCAATAGATAGCAGATGTGCTGCACCAAGGATGAACACTAGAATTCAGTCCTGTGATCTATAGATAGCAAATGTGCTGCTCCAAAGGTGAACAATAGAATTCAGTCCTGTGATCAATAGATAGCAGGTGTGCTGTTCCAAAGGTGAACACTAGAATTCAGTCCTGTGATCAATAGATAGCAGTTGTGCTGCTCCAAAGGTGAACACTAGAATTCAGTCCTGTGATCAATAGATAGCAGATGTGCTGCTCCAAAGGTGAACACTAGAATTCAGTCCTGTGATCAATAGATAGCAGATGTGCTGCACCAAGGATGAACACTAGAATTCAGTCCTGTGATCTATAGATAGCAAATGTGCTGCACCAAAGGTGAACACCGGCTATCGATCCTGTGATATATAGATAGCAGGTGCGCTGCACTTAGGGTGGATATCGTTGATTAGATATATCGATGATTAGGGGTGTGGTGTAAACGCTTTCCGAAAAAAATCCCCTAAATAAATGCTCATAGGCAGAATACGACGGAAAGGCTTATTTTTATTGGCCAGTTTCTGAACGTGGTAGCTAAATACAGAAACTGTCCATATAAGTACATCTGAAAATTTCTTTTCTCATTTTTCCCTTGTGATTTATCACAAACTGGAATGTGAATTTGGAATGTTATTTTTTTTGGCTACGGAATTATTTCTATGAGTGAATGTCGGTTTGAATACATCCTTAAGTTTATCAAATATTTTTGGCACTCTTGTTCCGTGTTTGTCCCATCCAGTGACGATGCTCCCACCCCCCTCACTGCCACCCAACCCCCGCTGATGGAATTACTCCGCCCCATACCATACACCAAGAGGCAAGCTTCTAACAATAACTCACTCAACAAATATGTAAAAATTTTTTGTTCTGCCTATTTAGTTATTAACACTTTAATTAATATTTTGTATATTTAATAGTCTATTGTCTTAAAATATGATCTACAGCTGATCAAGCTTTTTTACATTAGATAAGAGATTTTTATAATTATAGATATTTAGTCTTCAATAATCATGGCAAGTTTGGGTATTACTTGTCAGATACAGGTCACTTGAAAGACGTATGAAGTTGTCATACAGGTCAAGGTCAACAGGATGGCCGTCATAACCACCCAAAGCCATACAGTATCTTCCGCATCGTAGTACATCATTAGGAAAGTCTTTATAGCAAGTGTGACTATTGCTCGCCAGATACAGGCCACTTGCCAGACGGTTACAGATGTCGGACAGGTCAAGGTCAGCAGAATTCCCGTCATAACAAAATACAAAGCCAGACAGTATCTTACTCGTCTCTCTGTGTCATGGGGAATCTCTAGAAAAACGAAATATTGGATGGAAATGTAGACTTTCAATCATGTGATACTGATCCGCCTCAATCATGTGATACTGATCCGCCTCAATCATGTGATACTGATCCGCCTCAATCATGTGATACTGATCCCCTCAATCATATGATACTGATCCGCCTCAATCATGTGATACTGATCCGCCTCAATCATGTGAGACTGATCCGCCACAATAAACACAATATAGAAATGCATACTGATAAATATTTTCTCACCCTTTCTTGTAGTATTGTATCCAACATAGCATTTTAAATAAACACTTTAAGCATTTAAAAAGCATAGCTGTAAAACGATAAAAGCCCCTGCAATTTAACTGATCATAACTAAAATGAGAGAAGCAGCGGTCTTCTTAAAACGACATGCTCTTTGTAAGTGACGACACTGACAATTTTAACTGTTTGAAAGTTCGCCAGAAAGTCATCACGCTGGAGAGTTTTGACTGGCCAAAGTCTCTGCTAATGGTTGTAAAACGTATCACAATGTAATATTTAAAGGGCTGTCAATGAACATCCAGTCATGTCATACTTTTTAAAAATTCACTACCGCGTGACATCAACGACATTGATATGCTCTTTGCTGTTTTAAAAAGATTTCATTTTCAAGTTTCTTTCATGGTGCAAAACTATTTATCAATTTATGTCATTCCATTCTCTTCAGTCATAATTTTTAATGTGAATGAAATTGTATATATGCTAATGCAATGAAAATTTTCAGTGCATTTAAGCCAAGCTAAGAACGTTCAGTCTTTTGCGAAGAATCCAAACGTTAAACTGCTCTGTGCAAG
The DNA here is from genome assembly GCA_949752745.1 of Protula sp. h YS-2021. Lineage (NCBI taxonomy): Eukaryota > Metazoa > Annelida > Polychaeta > Sabellida > Serpulidae > Protula > Protula sp. h YS-2021. The sequence continues at coordinate 103,289,351 of OX457025.1, read as the reverse complement.
TCTCTTTGAAAGTATTACGAAAATTGTTGGTATCTTAAGTTCAGTCGACGGAATTGGTAGAGTAATCTATGGCCTTCCGGTACAGCTCCTTCCCCTTCTACCCCTTAATCAATAGTAACGCAAAGACTTTGCTATGTATTATTTACTAGTTAACCAGTTAAATCGAGAAAGTGAAAGTAAATGAGAAAGTACACTAATGTCTAATAACTTGCTGGAACAACGCGGAAAGGTTGCTTCGAGCATTCGTGCAAGGAAGGCTGTTTTTCCAGACCTCAGCCGAATAGAAGATGATGGTGAAATACACACATTCTGCTATTGTTACAGATCGTGGACTGCGGTTATGGTGCTACATACAACAAAAAGTGTTACAATATGCTTTTTATACCTTTTAAAGGGTATTTAAGTATCAAGTGCAATGTAAATAATAAAGTATAACGTCATGAAATCTAAAGGATATTTCGAGCAATCCAATATTTTTATTCCCAAAACTTCGCAAAATTAATATCACTTTTATTTAGCATTTAAACTATTATTAAATCAACAGCATTATTTTCGTACCACCATGGTATAAATTTCTTTTCTAGTCTCGCGGGACATGAAGCAATATGATTTCTGCACAGTGATATAACTGTCAATGTAACGAAATTCAATTGAGCTAGGGTAAAAGACGAGAGAAGCGTTGACTCATCTAAGATCGCTAAATGCCTTGGCATCCAATTAGTGATTTTAACCACTATAAAATAAATAAAATGAATTGTAATATTGTTTTTGTTTTGTTAAATGGTTCCTATTGCTTAAAAAGTAAGTCAGACATCTATCAGCTACCGCAAAATTTTCCACATGTTAGCCTGACATTTGCCAAGTGTTACCCTGGAATTTGGTTCTTAAAGTTTTATTTTTATAGTGTGTACGAAGGAAAACCGATAAGCAGTTCAGCAATTTAAATCAAGCTATTCTTTTTATGCATTAACTACTTTATGGTGTGTTTTCTTGTCTTAGTTTATGGTTATATGTTTCTCATTTCCAACAAGTAAAAATAAGATCTTAAAAATAAATATCCTTACTTTGAGTTACATGTGTATCCCTAATTTTAAAGTTCCTGAAGCATATGTTTTATCAGTAGGGGGAAAGTGGGGGTTTGAAAACAGGAAGTGACATCATCATGACGTCAGGAGGTGTTTTCGAAACCCCATGGGGTTTCTAAAACAGTGACGTCATATTGACGTCATATTGACATCATATTGAGGTCATATGGACGTCATATGGTTGTCATATGGACGTCATAATGACGTCAGGAGGTGTTTAAGAAGCCCCATGGGGCTTCTAAAACAGTGACGTCATTGTTTTAGAATCCCCATGAGTGTTCTGGAATAGGTAACTGATAGAGCGCGCGTCCGTGTCAATGACGTCATGAATACGTCATCATGACGTCATCATTATAACGTCATACTGACGTCATCATGACGTTATAAAGACGTCATAATGACGTCATGACATCATTTTAAGACAGTCCTAAGCAGCATAACCCTAAGTGACCTGTCAATCATCATGACGTCATTAGTCACGTGACCTGTCAATCATAAGTCACGTGACCTGTAAATCATGTGACTCCAACCGTATATGAGGAATATTTTCCCGATCATTAACCTTCCGGCCTGAATGGCTCAGTTGGTAGAGCAGAGGACCCGTGAGCGGAAGCATGATCTGAAGGTCGGTGGTTCGAACCCGCCCTCGGGCATCACTTTAGGTCTATCATATTATTGGGGTTCTTAATCTTAGAACACCCCCGGGTCCTGAATCTTAAGACATCCCCCGGGTCCTCAATCTTAGGACACCCCCCCGGGTCCTCAATCTTAGGACACCCCGCCCCTAGGATGTGATTCAACACTCCATGTGAGGATTTCCATCATCTGTCTATCATATCACGGGGACCCCCGGGTCCTCTATGTGGGGACCCCCCTAGGATGTGATTCAGCACTCCTATAAGAGCACATTGTGTGTGCACATTTTTTATTCACGCTCTGGCTGCCGTTGGATACACATGGAAAAAAAGTGAAAACAGTTGCTCTTACCTGTAGTACTGTTGAAGAACAAGTGAAGGATTGACTGGAATACACATAGGACACGAAGTGAAACATTGACTATTCTTTGGAAAAGGGAAGTGAAAGATTGGTTATTCTTTGGAAAGGAAGTGAAAGATTGGAAATATGGAGACGAATTAGCCAAAGAGTTATGATAATTCACCTTTTTTTCGTAACACTATGTAACATAATGTAACACTATGTAACATAATTTAACACTATGTAACACTATGTAGCATAATGCAACACTATGTTACATCATATGTGACACTATGTGACTATGTAACATCATATGGCTATATGACTATGTAATTGCTATGTGAACATAATTAGTCTAACGTATGTATGTCATTATCAGATCGTTCAACAGACAAGCCGTAATAGCTATCTTGGTAGAACAGACGGCTAGCAACCTGAGAGTTCTGGGATCGATTCCACATCGGGGCAAACTTTTTTTTTTGGTTTTTGTTTTTTTTTGTTCACTTTTGTGACTCTGTGACATTATGTGACATCATGTGACTGTGGCATCATGTGACTTTATGTGATTTGTGACATTATGTGATTATTTTTTGACATAATAGCTATATTTCTATGTTTATTTTCACTATTAATATTATGATAATATTTAATTAGTCATATTTCAATGGTTCCATTACAATAACCACACACACACACAGCATAAGAATAAGTACATGAAAGGTCTCAGAGTGTGGGGGAAACCGATCGATAAATTTCAGAGTGCACTCGTTCAGAGTGTGGGGGAAAATCGATCGATAAATTTCAGAGTGCACTCGTTCAGAGTGTGGGGGAAAACGATAAAATTTCAGAGTGCACTCGTTCAGAGAGTGGGGGAAAACCGATCGATAAATTTCAGAGTGCACTCGTTCAGAGTGTGGGGGAAAACGATAAAATTTCAGAGTGCACTCGTTCAGAGAGTGGGGGAAAACCGATCGATAAATTTCAGAGTGCACTCGTTCAGAGCGTGGGAACGATCAATAAATTTGAGAAGCAAAGGGATTTTAACTATGTTAAGTCTAATGTTATGTTTTCTGTTATAGTAGTTGGAAAATGGTACTTCTAAAGCACATTTAACAAATTTAGTTTTTGATAACATATGATGCATAAAATAGGTTTCAGCATTTTACCAAGCTACTTATTTGAATGTTCTAAAGCTATAGTAGTAGGAAAATGGTGGTTCTAAACCAACTTTAACAAATGTAGTTTCTAACACCATATGATATATAAAATAAGTTTGAACATTTTAGCATGCTACTTATTTGAATGTTCTAAAGTCATAGTAGTAGGAAAATGGTGGTTCTAGACCAACTTTAACAAATCACACGATTCTACCACTTGGTTGGTTGGTTGATTGTTGGAAAATGGGAAGTGAAAATGTGGATAGTTATGTAGGAAAACTGCGCCCATTCAAACATATGTTCGAATGGCAAGCCCATTTAAAAGACGTGTTCGAATGGCAAGTCCATTCAAAACACGTGTCAAATAATTTTTGGAAGATATTACGTCGTTGTATTGCTCACCAAATTGTTCAACATGTTTAACATGTTCAACATGTTCAGCATGTTTAACAAGTTGTTCAACATGCTCAACATGTTGTTGTTCAACAAGTTGTTGCATATAAAGCTATGTTTAAAGACTTTCTCATCATTTGAATAGTGTAGGTTGAACCAAAAGGATGTATAAATGCAACATTTGTTCGAAATCTTACAACTAGCCACAAAGTTACATGTGGTAAAGCTATTTCTAAACATAATAAGACAACTATAAAGTATAAAAGGCAGCCGCCCTCAGACGTAACACGCATTCTGTATCAAGATACGGAAGAGTGAACATGTCTGCAGTGAGCGAACAACAACTACCATCTATGACAATGCCTGTAGAAAAGTCCGAGACAATGCCTGCAAAAAATTTTATAGTAAAGCCTGAGACAATACCTACAGCAAAGTCTAAGGCAATGCCCATGGTAAAGTCTAAGGCGAAGTCACGTCAGCAGCGTCAAAAGCGACCACATTTTAGAAAGATAGAAAGAGATGAGTTACCAGCTATGACGCCGCCGTGTAAAAAGCCAAAAATTAAGACAGAGCCTAAAATTAAGCGAAAACCAGAGCGTAAAGCTGCTACCACCATGAAGAAGATGAGTTATCGATCGGTTTTCCCCCACACTCTGAGACCTTTCATGTACTTATTCCTATGTTGTGTGTGTGCGTGGTTATTGTAATGGAACCATTACAAAACTACATTTCTTAAATGTGCTTTAGAAGTACAATTTTCCAACTACTATGACATAAAACATAACATTAGACTTAAGGTAGGGAAAATCCCTTCCCTTCTCAAATTTATTGATCGTTCCCACGCTCTGAACGAGTGCACTCTGAAATTTATCGATCGGTTTCCCCAAACACTCTGAACGAGTGCACTCTGAAATTTATCGATCGGTTTTCCTCCACACTCTGGGAGCTTTCATGTACTTATTCCTATGCTGTGTGTGTGCGTGGTTATAGTAATGGAACCATTGAAATATGACTAATTAAATATTATCATAATAATAATAGTGAAAATCGACATAGAAATATAGCTATTGGGTTAAAAAAATAGTCACATAATGTCACAGATCACATAAAGTCACATGATGTCACATAATGTCACAGAGTCACAAAAGTGAACAAAAAAAAAACAAAAACCAAACAAAAAGTTTGCCCCGATGTGGGATCGATCCCAGACCTCCCAGGTTGCTAGCCGTCTGTTCTACCAAGTGAGCTATTACGGCTTGTCTGTTGAACGATCTGATAATGACATACATACGTTAGACTAATTATGTTCACATAGCAATTACATAGTCATATAGCCATATGATGTAATAGTCACATAGTGTCACATGATGTTACATAGTGTTACATTATGTTACACAGTGTTACAGAGTGTTGCGTTATGCTACATAGTGTTACATAGTGTTACATTATGCTACATAGTGTTACATTATGTAACATAATGTTGCATAATGTTACATAATGTTACATAGTGTTACCAAAAAAAAAGGCGAATTATCACAACTCTTTGGCTAATTCGTCTCCATGTCTCCAATTTTTCACTTCCTTTCCAAAGAATAACCAATCTTTCACTTCCTTGTCTTCGTCTCCTATGTGTATTCCAGTCAATCCTTCACTTGTTCTTTAACAGTACTACAGGTAAGAGCAACTGTTTTCACTTTTTCCATGTGTATCCAACGGCAGCCAGAGCGTGAATAAAACATGTGCACACACAATGTGCTCTTATAGGAGTGTTGAATCACATCCTAGGGGGGTCCCCATGGTATGATAGACAGATGATTGAAGTCCTCACATGGAGTGTTGAATGACATCCTAGGTGGGGTGTCCTAAGATTGAGGACCCGGGGGGTGTCCTAAGATTGAGGACCGGGGGGTGTTCTAAGATTGAGGACCCGGGGTGGTGTTCTAAGATTGAGGCTTCCAATAATATGATAGACTGACAGTGATGCCCGAGGGCGGGTTCGAACCACCGACTTTCAGATCATGCTTCCGCTTACGGGTCCTCTGCTCTACCAACTGAGCTATTCAGGCCGGAAGGTTAATGATCGGGAAAATATTCCTCACATACAGTTAGGGTCACATGACACATGATTGACAGGTCACTTGACACATGATTGACAGGTCACGTGACTAATGACTCATTTTGAAAACCCCAATAATATGACAGACAGATGGTGAAAGTGATGCCCGAGGGGGGGTTTAAAATGGTGTCATGATATCATTATGACGTCATTATAACGTCATGATGACGTCATTATTACGTTATAATGATGACATCATAATGACGTCATCATGACGTCATTGACACGGGCGCGTGCTCTATCAATTACCTATTCCAGAACACTAATTGGGATTCTAAAACAATGACGTCACTGTTTTAGAAGCCCCATGGGGCTTCTAAAACACCTCCTGACGTCATTATGACGTTCATATGACGTCCATATGACGTCCATATGACCTCAATATGACGTCAATATGACGTCAATATGACGTCACTGTTTCAGAAACCCCATTGGTCTTCAAAAACACCTCCTGATATTCTTATGACGTCACTTCCTGTTTTCAAACCCTCAATTTCCTCCTACTTTTATAAATCAATTTAAACAGCAAAATATCCAAAAACCTCCAAATTTCTTGATAGCAATGTGTTATTAAGATAATATACAATTTCAAAGTTGCGAGTGATAGTTAGCTCATCAGGTTAAAGTGTTGTTTTGGTAATACCAAGGCATTGTTATTATTATTAACATTACTGTTACTATTACTGTGATTACAAATAGTTTTAAGGCAATCGAAATTTCAGTGTTTGTAAATCCGCGACGTTGCATAAAAAAAACTACAAATGACATCGAGAATTTTCGTCGTTTTGACTTTATAAGGAGTTTTCAAAAGCTCTAAGATAGCAGCAACAAAAAAACAATAATAACAAAACAACGACGTTCTACACCACTAAAATACTATCTTTTATTACGCCTCCCCTGCTTTGTGTATATTAGGGGGGGGGGGGGCACATTTACTAGCCAGGAGGTGTAACAATAATCCTTTAATGGCATCTATCATATGATGTTTAAATCAGTTTCTTAACTATGTCATTGCGTGCTGAATGAAACAACACAAAAATAATTAATTTAACTTTAAACGGTTTTATTTTATGAAGATAATAGCATAATACTGACTAAAACATTACTACTTCAAAAAACGATTTGAAAATAAATCAAATTCTTCTTAAATAATTACAGTAAACAAAACTAAAGATGATTTCTTTAGATAAATGTTAATGTTTATAGTAAAAAATCCACCAAGTATTTTTCGTTTTAGTGAAATAAATATATTTGGCCTCAAACACAAGCCAAACAAAAGACAAGCAACTGAATTAGACTATTTATGCATGAATAGTATGCATAAAATAATCTATGCCTAAATTAAGAATAAATTGTACATAACATAAATCATGTATAAATGCATCAATAGGCTAATTAACATTATGCAAAGAATATTTCTTAGAAACATATGCAAAATATAAAGCAGAATAAGTGTAATACAGACGAATTTACCATGTACTTACATGTCAAGTATTATTCCAAGGTTTCTATATTTTACTGTTAAATATTGTATTTAGTGCAATTTTTGTGTTTTCTACATTTATCGTTGTAAACTGTGACACATATATCATATATTTTTCCTACATATGCTTTGCATATGAGAAGCAGATATGGGCATACCCGTTAGTTCTGATATTCCAATATCAAAAATCTTCACAAAACGCACTACTATAAATACAAAAAAAAATATAAAAGAGATAATAATACTAAATATTCCTAGAAATTATGAAATAAATCCACACTGGCTTCTCTGAACTGCTATGAAAACCTGCCTTCTGCCTTGCACCAACAGGCCTGTCTTTGCGGTTTATGTGGCCATTCTTACACACTGTTGGAATAACGTTCACATGCAGATTTTCTGGCTTATTTGTATATAAACAAATATAACCACTCCCCCAACATATTTACATATGCGCAAATGTAGCTCTGTTCCAGTCTCATTTATATAAAAAACAAATCAATTCCTACTGTGCGATGCCAGACTTTATTTTAGTTATTTGTCCCGGACCTTCATCGGCCATTAAGACAACCCTGAATAAATGAGGCTGAACTGACGAGACGATACGTACTACGAAAACAAAAATTAACGCTGAAATGAAATTACCACAAGGAGAACAAGTGTCACTGCTCTTTACAACTGGATTGCCACCATCATGGTCACTTTAAAAATTATACAGCTCTCTTGACACCCATATTAAATAGGCAGTATTGACAATATACTTCACGAAGGCAGTTTTATTTCACTACTAACAAAGTGATCATAATATCTACACAAAAGTGTAGCAGAGAATTCTATTTACCAAATAAATCAACTTTACCAAACGTTTAGTCAGTTCCCAAATAAGCCCCTTTTGTGGAAAACGTGGATTGCTCAATGAAAATTATCCTGACTCCTCCTCCTCTTTTTAACAGTATTCACACGCTTAACTTGAAGAAATTTGTTGTACTTACAGACTGAACCTATAGAAGTGCTTGATGGTTTATACACGAAAGGTAGAGTTGATTGCTATATGACCATATCACACCGAGTACTTTGTCATGAATATTGTGAATATGTTAAAACGACACTTATCACAAGACTTAATGAAAATACATGAAGACCTTAGGAATCAGCGGTTTAAACATTGTTTACCTATTTTAAAGAAATAAGCCTGATTCCACCGCCTTCTCTTTACGCAGCAAAAAGTTAACTGCTGATTAATATCACAGTATTAATGTTATTATTACTATAATCATCATTTTAGATTTGTGATGGTATCGAGTACCACCAAAGTGAACATCAAATCTAGTTTTTGTGGTATGTGATAAGTTTTTCAAATGCAGTCCAAAATAGAAGAGCATTTTCTAAACCACATTTGTTTATCCAGAAACAAAATGATCTGTTTTGAAAGAGACAGTATAAAGTGTCGTCTCTGACAGCATCCAGCTCGTTCCTCTTCACGTTTTTCTAAAGCATGTGAACATTTAGTTAAGTTGCAGTTTCCAGGAGTATAGAAAGAGGGTATGTTTCCTTTTGAATATAGCTCAACTAGTTTGGCATAAATGTTTCTTGCCCATTGTTCCTTAGACAATTTGTTACTGAGTATATCGTCATCGTTTTGAAATTCATCAAGCAAAAACAGCAAACAAGTTTTCAGTCTGTAACTGGTCAGAAAATCATCGACCTGAATAGGTTCCGTGATAGGCAACTCTGGCCGAGAGCGACACACGCGTACATCCCGGCACGCTTTTGCGAGAACATAGCCCTCTTTTATATTGACAGGAAGCTTCAGTAAGACATTTCGTTCGTAGTCAGAAAAGGACACAGGCATATCCGTACCATGTTCAACTAGTTGTGTTTTTTTAGCTATAAGGTGGAACTCATTGCTGAGGCTGAGGGGTAAACGCTTTGGCAACTTATATTCACTAATGGGTATAGCTGGCACAACGTCTATTTTGATTACTAAATCCTTGAAAAACTTCCCCTTCCAAATAACTTTCATGCATGATATTTTTTCATGACGGATAAAGAAGAATTTTGGAATGTATAAGCAGCCAAATGTTCCTGTGTAATCTTTGGCAAGTAATTTTTCAGCTGAAGACGTGAACTTTTCATAAAACAGTTGCGAAAACTTGGCAGTATTAACGTATCCATCTTCATCAGCTATTTGCGACAGAGGATGATCTTTATGTACTTTTATTCGCATATGGGCATCACTGAGAGAACTGTGTTCAAATACCATTTCCTCGAGTGATGTACATTCACATATTATGTCTAATTCGTTTGGTAAGGCTATTTTTGTGTTTTCACCTACGCTTCCTCTAATTTTTGGATCAAATCGCAAAAAGTTTTTATCTAAATTTTCTGAAACGTCACAAAGCATCTTTGAGATGAGACCGTTTATTTCACTAGCCTCTTTGCCATGCAACAGATAAAACGACGTTGCTTTTTTGTACAGTTCGTCAACGGAAAGAGTGCAGTCATTCCACTCGTCGGGACACATCTGCAGTTTGATATTTTGAAGAAATGTCCACCATTCACTCATTTTAGAATAAATATTCCGTTTGATCTTTTCTGGATATTGCTCACATAACCAGTTCCAAGTATCGATATCCTGTATGCACGTGAAATCTAGTTCTTCTAATACAGATCCACTAATAGTCTCACGTATGAGCTGTTTTATTCCCAAGCGGAGAGCGTAGCAACGAATGCTTTTCTTTCGTTCTTCAACAATGACACTGCTGTAATGCAAATGTCTTTGCAACTTTAACTTCAGAACGCAAAACGTAACAGCATTATGTTATATTTATCTCTATTTATGAACACAGTGCGGAAACAAGGTGTAGGTTACAAGTAAAATATTTTCACAGTTCATGCATTCGCCTTTACTGTTTTACAAATTCTTGAGCATTTAATTTCACTTCTTGAGTTTATAACTTTCGTTTTCAATGCCTTAAAACTTCTATGAAAAATAATCTAAAATTTAAGGACGTCAATAAGTCATTACTGGCTCTTACCTCAACAATTCAACAGCTACAACTGTGTGTGTGTTATCTACAAGCAGCTGGATAATTTCTCGCGATGCTTCATGTACAATTGCAAATTTCAATGGTGTTAAGCCATCAAACAAAACAGTAAGATCTGCATCATATTGCAAAAGAAGAGTGCATTTATGGTACGAGTCCACAAATATGGCTTTGTGAAGAGCAGACATGCCGTCACTTTTGCTGTTAACATTTGCGCCGTTTTGAAGTAAATACTTAACAATTTCAATGGGACAAAATTCTACTGCTAATGCGAGATTCTCTTCTGGCGCATTGATGTTAACACTTTGGGCATCTGCCAACGATTGAACCATAAGGAAAATCTGCTTGTTGCATTTCATCGAAGACTCCAATGCCCATCGCAGAGCTGCTGTTAGTGGCGTTGAACCATACACATCAGTAATACTGGGATCAGCCTATAGCAGGTACAAGAATACTTGCATATATAAATATATAAAATACCAAATATTGTCACATTGTAACTAGATGTACCTTCGTCTCTGCTTTCCCTCATCAGTGAATCCTAGAGATATAATGTAACTATTACCAGGTGCTAGTACTAGTAAGTAATCAGAACACTATGCTACTGCTGATCGAAGTCCACCCTTTGTTACTAAAAAGTCTCCGCAAATGCTGATATAACAAATTAAATGATTTGTGATTTTCGTTATTTTAGCTTAGTTTGGGATGCTCGAGAAATAATTTAATACCGAGAAACTTGGAGACTGGGCAGCAGAGGGCAACGGCGTGCAACCGCGGCTGGGTTTTACATTTATAGCACACTGCGTAAATTCATGTTGCAATAACATCTTAAAATCTTCTGTGTTGCATAACGCTAAATTAACGTTAATGCTTACCCTACTCAAGTAGTTCTAGCAACATATCTAATTATAACAGTATAATAATAAAATAATTATAAAACTCTTTGCTTGTATTATTTCATAAATTCGTAGATTTCCATCTCGTATCACTTACTGATGTTTATTTGGTTAGTAAAGAAATTAAAAAAATATATCTAATTTTAGTCAAACCATACAGAATATTTGTATTTACCAATGTAAAAAAAATTCAAAATATATCAATGTGGAAATAAATACGATTAGCCAAAGTGTGTGATTATATTTTTCAAACAACTATTTCGGCAAAGAAGAGCCAAAAAAGTGTTATTGCAAACCAGTTTTTCTCTTTCTTTCGACCGTTCTGTCAGCTTTGATGCAATTGACGTTATTAGGGTAGGTGCATGTAAAATTTCTCAGCCGCTGAATATCGAAGAAAGCTCGAACTTGGTCAAATTGTTGGTTGACAGATCCTAAAGATTCTATTAAATAATATATAATATATAATATATAATTAAATAAATCTTATTGTTAGTTAATGTCATTTAATTCGAACATTTTACCTTCTTCAGCAGCAAGATCTTTATTACTTCTGGTTGTCCTTTAGCGGCTGCCAAATGTAATGGGGTCGAGCCATCGTTAGTCTTAGCTTCGATGTTGCACTGTTGATTAGACTTGTACAATTATGTATCCAAACGCTATCACTTTTCAGTCTACATTTACGATTTACAGCAATTCTTTTTTTCCATCCCTAATCTTTCCTGCTTTGTAATTACGAAGCTTTCAGGATTATTATGCAGAATGCTTGAATCAAATGAATTAGATTTTGCGACACATGAGCAATATGAGAAAGTTTGCAAATCTTAATTAGACGTATGAAATATATTTTGTTAACACATCTGAGACATGTAAAAGTAATATTAATCATAGCAAATCAAGAATTTATGAAATTGATAAGTGACATTGTGGACTTCGCCTTTGGATGCTTGAGCAGCAAAGACAGGACTTGAATGTCCATATAAGGAGGCAACATGGAGAGGTGCAGAACTCTCAATGTCAGAAATATTTACAGAGATGTTTTACAATAAAAGACGAACACAGAGTGCCCAGACAAAAATATTGACACTTTTTATATATTTTTTCAGACACTGTTTTTAACTACTTTTTAATTACTTTCTTTGTGAAAGGCAACATTTAGAAACATATTAGAGATGTTTAGCGTTTCTGGGTAACACATACCTATCAAGTGGAAGCAATCGAAGCTTACATAAAAGTAATACGTAATATGGCAGTTTGTCAAAAAGAGTCTTTTAGCAGCATTAACCGTTATGACATTTGCGAGCATTGAAACTGATAACATAAACTAAATGAAAGTTTTTAATAAATGAAATTTAATTCGAACGATTTACCTTCTTCTGCAGCAAGATCTTTATTACTTCTAATTGTCCTTTCTCGGCTGCCAAATGTAATGGGGTCGAGCCTTTGTTAGTCCTAGCTTCGATGTTGCACTGTTGATAAGACTTGCACAATTATGTAACCAAACGTTATCGCTTTTCAGTTTCCTTTTACGATTTACAGCACTTCTTTTTTTCCATCCCTAATCTTTCCTGCTTTGTAATTACGAAGCTTTCAGGATAATTATGCAGAACGCTTGAATCAAATGAATTAGATTTTGCGACACATGAGCAATATGAGAAAGTTTGCAAATCTTAATTAGACGTATGAAATATATTTTGTTAACACATCTGAGACATGTAAAAGTAATATTAATCATAGCAAATCAAGAATTTATGAAATTGATAAGTGACATTGTGGACTTTGCCTTTGGATGCTTGAGCAGCAAAGACAGGACTTGAATGTCCATATAAGGAGGCAACATGGAGAGGTGCAGAACTCTCAATGTCAGAAATATTTACAGAGATGTTTTACAATAAAAGACGAACACAGAGTGCCCAGAAAAAATATGGATACTTTTTATATAATTTTAAACAATAGCAGTCAAAATAAGTTTGGATTTCCAGGGTGAGCAGGATATACTTTTTTCCTCCACACAGCTTTTAAAAAAATTTTATAAATCATGAAAGATGTTAATAAGAAATTAAGTGGCGGTGTCTGATTTTCAGACACTGTTTTGAATTACGTCTTCATTACATTCTTTGTGAAAGGCAACACTTAGATAAATATTTGAGATGTTTAGCGGTTCTCGGTAACACATACCTATCAAGTGGAAGCAATCGAAGCTTACATAAAAGTAAAACGTAATATGGCAGTTTGTCACACAGTTTTTAAATAAATTTTATTAAACATGACAGATATTGATAAGAAATTTAGTGGCGATGTCTGATTTCAGACACTGTTTTGAATTACTTTTTCATTACATTCTTTCTAAAAGCCAACATTTAGAAAAATATTTGAGATGTTTAGCGTTTTCGGTAACACATACCTATCAAGTGGAAGCAATCAAAGCTTACATAAAAGTAATATGTAATATAGCAGTTTGTCAAAAAGAATCTTATAGCAGCATTAACCGTTATGACATATGCGAGCATCGAAGCTGATAATATAAAATAAATGAACCTAATTTTTAGTTAATCTCATTTAATTCGAACATTTTACCTTCTTCTGCAACAAGATCTTTATTACTTCTAGTTGTCCTTCAAAGACTGCCAAATGTAATGGGGTCAAGCCATGTTTATTCTGAGCATCGATATTGCACTGTTGATAAGACTTGTACAATTATGTAACCATACAATATCGTTTTTCAGTTTCCTTTTACGATTTACAGCAATTCTTTTTTTACATCCCTAATCTTTCCTGCTTTGTAATTACGAAGCTTTTAGGATTATTATGCAGAATGCTTGAATCAAATGAATTAGATTTTGCGACACATGAGCAATATGAAAAAGTTTGCAAATCTTAATTAGATGAGTGAAATATTTTTTGCTAACACATCTTAGACATGTAAAAGTAATATCAATCATAGCAAATCAAGAATTTATGAAATTGATAAGTGACTTTGTTGACTGTCGCCTGTGGATGCTTGAGCAGCAAAGACAGGACTTGAATGTCCATATAAGGAGGCAACATAGATAGGTGCAGAACTCTCAATGTCAGAAATATTTACAGAGATGTTTTACAATAAAAGACGAACACAGAGTGCCCAGACAAAAATATGGTCACATAAATAATAGCAGTCAACATATGTTTGGATTTCCAGGGTCAGCGGGATATATTTTTCCACCACACAGCTTTTAAATAAATTTTATAAAACAGTACAGATATTCATAAGAAATTTAGTGGCGATGTCTGATTTTCAGACACTGTTTTGAATTACTTTTTCATTACATTCTTTGCGAAAGGCAACATTTAGAAAAATATTTGAGATGTTTAGCGTTTCTCGGTAACACAAACCTATCAAGTGGAAGCAATCGAAGCTTACATAAAAGTAAAACGTAATATGGCAGTTTGTCAAAAAGAGTCTTATAGCAGCATTAGCCGCTACGACATTTGCGAGCAATGAAACTGATAACATAAACTAAATGAAAGTTTTTAAAAAATTAAATTTAATTCGAACAATTTACCTGATATTGCAGCAAGATATTTATTACTTCTAGATGCTCTTTCCCGGCCGCCAAATGTAATGGGGTCCAGCCATCGTTGTTCTCAGCATCGATATTGCACTGTTGATTAGACTTTTACAATTATGTAACCAAACGCTTTCGCTTTTCAGTCTACTTTTACGATTTACAGCAATTCTTTTTTTCCATCCCTAATCTTTCCTGCTTTGTAATTACGAAGCTTTCAGGATTATTATGCAGAATGCTTGAATCAAATGAATTAGATTTTGCGACACATGAACAATATGAGAAATTTTGCAAATCTTAATTAGAGGTAGGAAATATATTTTCCTACCACATCTGAGACATGTAAAAGTAATATTAATCATAGCAAATCAACAATTATGAAATTGATAAGTGACTTTGTTGACTGTCGCCTTTAGATGTTTGAGCAGCAAAGACAAGATTTGAATGTCCATATAAGGAGGCAACATGGATAGCAATAAAGGACGAACACACAGTGCCCTGACAAAAATATGGACACAAAAATAATAGCAGTCAAAATATGTTTGGATTTCCAGGGTCAGCGGGATATACTTTTTTCCTCCACACAGCTTTTAAATAAATTTTATAAAACATGAAAGATGTTGATAAGAAATTAAGTGGCGATGTCTTATTTTCAGAGACTGTTTTGAATTACTTTTTCACTACATTCTTTCTAAAAGCCAACATTTAGAAAAATATTTGAGATGTTTAGCGTTTTTCGGTAACACATACCTATCAAGTGGAAGCAATCAAAGCTTACATAAAAGTAATATGTAATATAGCAGTTTGTCAAAAAGAATCTTTTTGCAGCATTAACCGTTATGACATATGGGAGCATCGAAACTGATAATATAAAATAAATGAACCTAATTTTAAGTTAATCTCATTTAATTCGAACATTTTACCTTCTTTTGCAACAAGATCTTTATTACTTCTAGTTTTCCAACAGAGACTGCCAAATGTAATGGGGTCCAGCCATGTTTATTCTGAGCATCGATATTGCACTGTTGATAAGACTTGTACAATTATGTAACCAAACGATATCGTTTTTCAGTTTCCTTTTACGATTTGCAACAATTCTTTTTTTACATCCCTAATCTTTCCTGCTTTGCAATTACGAAGCTTTTAGGATTATTATGCTGAATGCTTGAATCAAATGAATTAGATTTTGCGACACATGAGCAATATGAGAAAGTTTGCAAATCTTAATTAGAGGTATGAAATATAATTTGCTACCATATCTGAGACATGTAAAAGTAATATTAATCATAGCAAATCAAGAAATTATGAAATTGATAAGTGTCTTTGCTGACTGTCGCCTTTGGATGCTTGAGGAACAAAGACAAAACTTGAATATCCATATAAGGAGGTAACATGGATATGTGCAGAACTCTCAATGTCAGAAATATTTACAGAGATGTTTTACAATAAAAGACGAACACAGAGTGTCCAGAAAAAATATGGACACTTTTTATATAATTTTAAACAATAGCAGTCAAAATAAGTTTGGATTTCCAGGGTGAGCAGTATATACTTTTTTCACCACACAGCTGTTAAATAAATTTTATGAAACAGGAAAGATGTTGATAAGAAATTAAGTGGCGATGTCTGATTTTCAGACACTGTTTTTAATTACTTTTTCATTACATTCTTTGTGAAATGCAACATTTAGAAAAATATTTGAGATGTTTAGCGTTTCTCGGTAACACATACCTATCAAGTGGAAGCAATCGAAGCTTACACAAAAGTAATATGTAATATGGCAGTTTGTCAAAAAAGAGTCTTATAGCAGCATTAACCGTTATGACATTTGAGAGCATTGAAACTGATAACATAAACTAAATGAAAGTTTATAAAAAATGAAATTTAATTCGAACGATTTACCTTCTTCTGCAGCAAGATCTTTATTATATCTAGTTGTCCTTTATCGGCTGCCAAATATAATGGGGTCGAGCCTTCGTTAGTCTTAGCTTCGATGTTGCACTGTTGATTAGACTTGTACAATTATGTATCCAAACGCTATCGCTTTCCAGTCTACTTTACTATTTACAGCAATTCTTTTTTTTCCATCCCTAATCTTTCCTGCTTTGCAATTACGAAGCTTTCAGGATTATTATGCAGAATGCTTGAATCAAATGAATTAGATTTTGCGACACATGAGCAATATGAGAAAGTTTGCAAATCTTAATTAGACGTATGAAATATATTTTGTTAACACATCTGAGACATGTAAAAGTAATATTAATCATAGCAAATCAAGAATTTATGAAATTGATAAGTGACTTTGTTGACTTCGCCTTTGGATGCTTGAGCAGCAAAGACAGGACTTGAATGTCCATATAAGGAGGCAACATGGATAGGTGCAGAACTCTCAATGTCAGGAATATTTCCAGGGATGTTTTACAATAAAAGACGAATACAGAGTGCCCAGACAAAAATATGGACACTTTTTATATATTTTTTCTGACACTGTTTTAACTACTTTTTAATTACTTTCTTTGCGAAAGGCAACATTTCGAAACATATTCGAGGTGCTTAGCATTTCTCGGTAACACATATCTATCAAGTGGAAGGAATCGAAGCTCACATAAAAGTAATATGTAATATGGTAGTTTGTCAAAAAAGTCTTATAGCAGCATTAACCGTTAATTCGAACAATTTACCTGATATTGCAGCAAGATCTTTATTACTTCTAGATGCTCTTTCCAGGCCGCCAAATGTAATGGAGTCCAGCCATAGTTGTCCTCAGCATCGATATTGCACTGTTGATTAGACTTGTACAATTATGTAACCAAACGCTATCGCTTTTCAGTCTACTTTTACGATTTACAGCAATTCTTTTTTTCCATCCCTAATCTTTCCTGCTTTGTAATTACGAAGCTTTCAGGATAATTATGCAGAACGCTTGAATAAAATGAATTAGATTTTGCGACACATGAGGAATATGAAAAAGTTTGCAAAACTTAATTAGATTTATGAAATATATTTTGTTAACACACCTGAGACATGTAAAAGTAATATTAATCATAGCAAATCAAGAATTTGTGAAAATGATAAGTGACTTTGTTGACTGTCGCCTTTAGATGTTTGAGGAGCAAAGACAGGACTTGAATGTCCATATAAGGATTTAACATGGATAGGTGCAGAACTCGCAATGTCAGAAATATTTACAGAGATGTTTTACAATAAAAGACGAACACAGAGTGCCCAGAAAAAATATGGACACTTTTTATATAATTTTAAACAATAGCAGTCAAAATAAGTTTGGATTTCCAGGGTGAGCAGTATATACTTTTATCCACCACACAGCTTTTAAATAAATTTTATGAAACATGAAAGATGATAAGAAATTAAGTGGCGATGTCTGATTTTCAGACACTGTTTTTAATTACTTTTTCATTACATCCTTTGTGAAAGGCAACATTTAAAAAAATATTTGAGATGTTTAGCGTTTCTCGGTAACACATACCTATCAAGTGGAAGCAATCGAAGCTTACACAAAAGTAATATGTAATATGGCAGTTTGTCAAAAAAGAGTCTTATGGCAGCATTGACCGTTATGACATTTGAGAGCATTGAAACTGATAACATAAACTAAATGAAAGTTTTTAATAAATGAAATTTAATTCGAACGATTTACCTTCTTCTGCAGCAAGATCTTTATTATATCTAGTTGTCCTTTCTCGGCTGCCAAATGTAATGGGGTCGAGCCATCGTTAGTCTTAGCTTCGATGTTGCACTGTTGATTAGACTTGTACAATTATGTATCCAAACGCTATCGCTTTTCAGTCTACATTTACGATTTACAGCAATTCTTTTTTTCCATCCCTAATCTTTCCTGCTTTGTAATTACGAAGCTTTCAGGATTATTATGCAGAACGCTTGAATCAAATGAATTAGATTTTGCGACACATGAGCAATATGAGAAAGTTTGCAAATCTTAATTAGACGTATGAAATATATTTTGTTAACACATCTGAGACATGTAAAAGTAATATTAATCATAGCAAATCAAGAATTTATGAAATTGATAAGTGACTTTGTTGACTTCGCCTTTGGATGTTTGAGCAGCAAAGACAGGACTTGAATGTCCATATAAGGAGGCAACATGGAGAGGTGCAGAACTCTCAATGTCAGAAATATTTACAGAGATATTTTACAATAAAGACGAACACAGAGTGCCCAGACAAAAATATGGACACTTTTTATATATTTTTTCAGACACTGTTTTTAACTACTTTTTAATTACTTTCTTTGTGAAAGGCAACATTTAGAAACATATTCGAGATGCTTAGCGTTTCTCGGTAACACAAACCTATCAAGTGGAAGCAATCGAAGCGTACATAAAAGTAATATGTAATATGGCAGTTTGTCAAAAAAAGTCTTATAGCAGCATTAACCGTTAATTCGAACAATTTACCTGATATTGCAGCAAGATCTTTATTACTTCTAGATGCTCTTCCCAGGCCGCCAAATGTAATGGGGTCCAGCCATCGTTGTTCTCAGCATCGATATTGCACTGTTGATTAGACTTTTACAATTACGCAACCAAACGCTATCGCTTTTCAGTCTACTTTTACGATTTACAGCAATTCTTTTTTTCCATCTCTAATGTTTCCTGCTTTGTAATTACGAAGCTTTCAGGATTATTATGCAGAATGCTTGAATCAAATGAATTAGATTTTGCGACACATGAGCAATATGAGAAAGTTTGCAAATCTTAATTAGACGTATGAAATATATTTTGTTAACACATCTGAGACATGTAAAAGTAATATTAATCATAGCAAATCAAGAATTTATGAAATTGATAAGTGACTTTACTGACTGTCGCCTTTGGATGCTTGAGCAGCAAAGACAGGACTTGAATGTCCATATAAGGAAGTAACATGGATAGGTGCAGAACTCTCAATGTCAGAAATATTTACAGAGATGTTTTACAATAAAAGACGAACACAGAGTGCCCAGGATAAATATGGATACTTTTTATATAATTTTAAACAATAGCAGTCAAAATAAGTTTGGATTTCCAGGGTGAGCAGTATATACTTTTATCCACCACACAGCTTTTAAATAAATTTTATGAAACATGAAAGATGTTGATAAGAAGTTAAGTGCCGATATCTGATTTTCAGACACTGTTTTTAATTACTTTTTCATTACATTCTTTGTGAAAGGCAACATTTAGAAAAATATTTGAGATGTTTAGTGTTTCTCGGTAACACATACCTATCAAGTGGAAGCAATCGAAGCTTACACAAAAGTAATATGTAATATGGCAGTTTGTCAAAAAAGAGTCTTATAGCAGCATTGACCGTTATGACATTTGAGAGCATTGAAACTGATAACATAAACTAAATGAAAGTTTTTAATAAATGAAATTTAATTCGAACGATTTACCTTCTTCTGCAGCAAGATCTTTATTACTTCTAATTGTCCATTATCGGCTGCCAAATGTAATGGGGTCGAGCCTTCGTTAGTCTTAGCTTCGATGTTGCACTGTTGATTAGACTTGTACAATTATGTATCCAAACGCTATCGCTTTTCAGTCTACATTTACGATTTACAGCAATTCTTTTTTTCCACCCCTGATCTTTCCTGCTTTGTAATTACGAAGCTTTCAGGATTATTGTGCAGAATGCTTGAATCAAATGAATTAGATTTTGCGACACATGAGCAATATGAGAAAGTTTGCAAATCTTAATTAAACGTATGAAATATATTTTGTTAACACACCTCAGACATGTAAAAGTAATATTAATCATAACAAATCAAGAATTTGTGAGAATGATAAGTGACTTTGTTGACTGTCGCCTTTGGATGTTTGAGCAGCAAAGACAGGACTTGAATGTCCATATAAGGAGGCAACATGGATAGCAATAAAGGACGAACACACAGTGCCCTGACAAAAATATGGACACAAAAACAATAGCAGTCAAAATATGTTTGGATTTCCAGGGTCAGCGGGATATACATTTTTCCTCCACACAGCTTTTAAATAAATTTTATGCAACATGAAAGATGTTGATAAGAAATTAAGTGGCGATGTCTGATTTTCAGACACTGTTTTTAATTACTTTTTCATTACATTCTTTGTGAAAGGCTACATTTAGAAAAATATTTGAGATGTTTAGCGTTTCTCGGTAACACATACCTATCAAGTGGAAGCAATCGAAGCTTACACAAAAGTAATATGTAATATGGCAGTTTGTCAAAAAAGAGTCTTATAGCAGCATTAACCGTTATGACATTTGAGAGCATTGAAACTGATAACATAAACTAAATGAAAGTTTTTAATAAATGAAATTTAATTCGAACGATTTACCTTCTTCTGCAGCAAGATCTTTATTATATCTAGTTGTCCTTTATCGGCTGCCAAATGTAATGGGGTCGAGCCTTCGTTAGTCTTAGCTTCGATGTTGCACTGTTGATTAGACTTGTACAATTATGTAACCAAACGCTATCGCTTTTCAGTCTACTTTTACGATTTACAGCAATTCTTTTTTTCTGTTCCTAATCTTTCCTGCTTTGCAATTACGAAGCTTTCAGGATTATTATGCAGAATGCTTGAATCAAATGAATTAGATTTTGCGACACATGAGCAATATGAGAAAGTTTGCAAATCTTAATTAGACGTATGAAATATATTTTGTTAACACATCTGAGACATGTAAAAGTAATATTAATCATAGCAAATCAAGAATTTATGAAATTGATAAGTGACTTTGTTGACTTCGCCTTTGGATGCTTGAGCAGCAAAGACAGGACTTGAATGTCCATATAAGGAGGCAACATGGAGAGGTGCAGAACTCTCAATGTCAGAAATATTTACAGAGATATTTTACAATAAAGACGAACACAGAGTGCCCAGACAAAAATATGGACACTTTTTATATATTTTTTCAGACACTGTTTTTAACTACTTTTTAATTACTTTCTTTGTGAAAGGCAACATTTAGAAACATATTCGAG
The DNA here is from genome assembly GCA_949752745.1 of Protula sp. h YS-2021. Taxonomy (NCBI): domain Eukaryota; kingdom Metazoa; phylum Annelida; class Polychaeta; order Sabellida; family Serpulidae; genus Protula; species Protula sp. h YS-2021. The sequence goes on along the minus strand of OX457025.1, from coordinate 103,267,670 downwards.
ATGCTTGGCGTTTCTCGGTAACACAAACCTATCAAGTGGAAGCAATGAAGCGTACATAAAAGTAATATGTAATATGGCAGTTTGTCAAAAAAGTCTTATAGCAGCATTAACCGTTAATTCGAACAATTTACCTGATATTGCAGCAAGATCTTTATTACTTCTAGATGCTCTTCCCAGGCCGCCAAATGTAATGGGGTCCAGCCATCGTTGTTCTCAGCATCGATATTGCACTGTTGATTAGACTTTTACAATTATGTAACCAAACGCTATCGCTTTTCAGTCTACTTTTACGATTTACAGCAATTCTTTTTTTCTGTTCCTAATCTTTCCTGCTTTGCAATTACGAAGCTTTCAGGATTATTATGCAGAATGCTTGAATCAAATGAATTAGATTTTGCGACACATGAGCAATATGAGAAAGTTTGCAAATCTTCATTAGACGTATGCAATATATTTTTTAACACATCTGAGACATGTAAAAGTAATATTAATCATAGCAAATCAAGAATTTATGAAATTGATAAGTGACTTTGCTGACTGTCGGCTTTGGATGCTTGAGCAGCAAAGACAGGACTTGAATGTCCATATAAGGAGGTAACATGGATAGGTGCAGAACTCGCAATGTCAGTAATATTTACAGAGATGTTTTACAATAAAAGACGAACACAGAGTGCCCAGGATAAATATGGATACTTTTTATATAATTTTAAACAATAGCAGTCAAAATAAGTTTGGATTTCCAGGGTGAGCAGTATATACTTTTTTCCACCACACAGCTTTTAAATAAATTTTATGAAACATGAAAGATGTTGATAAGAAATTAAGTGCCGATGTCTGATTGTCAGACACTGTTTTTAATTACTTTTTCATTACATTCTTTGTGAAAGGCAACATTTAGAAAAATATTTGAGATGTTTAGTGAATCTTAGGTAACACATACCTATCAAGTGGAAGCAATCGAAGCTTACACAAAAGTAATATGTAATATGGCAGTTTGTCAAAAAAGAGTCTTATAGCAGCATTAACCGTTATGACATTTGAGAGCATTGAAACTGATAACATAAACTAAATGAAAGTTTTTAATAAATGAAATTTAATTCGAACGATTTACCTTCTTCTGCAGCAAGATCTTTATTATATCTAGTTGTCCTTTATCGGCTGCCAAATGTAATGGGGTCGAGCCTTCGTTAGTCTTAGCTTCGATGTTGCACTGTTGATTAGACTTGTACAATTATGTAACCAAACGCTATCGCTTTTCAGTCTACTTTTACGATTTACAGCAATTCTTTTTTTCTGTTCCTAATCTTTCCTGCTTTGCAATTACGAAGCTTTCAGGATTATTATGCAGAATGCTTGAATCAAATGAATTAGATTTTGCGACACATGAGCAATATGAGAAAGTTTGCAAATCTTAATTAGACGTATGAAATATATTTTGTTAACACATCTGAGACATGTAAAAGTAATATTAATCATAGCAAATCAAGAATTTATGAAATTGATAAGTGACTTTGTTGACTTCGCCTTTGGATGCTTGAGCAGCAAAGACAGGACTTGAATGTCCATATAAGGAGGCAACATGGAGAGGTGCAGAACTCTCAATGTCAGAAATATTTACAGAGATATTTTACAATAAAGACGAACACAGAGTGCCCAGACAAAAATATGGACACTTTTTATATATTTTTTCAGACACTGTTTTTAACTACTTTTTAATTACTTTCTTTGTGAAAGGCAACATTTAGAAACATATTCGAGATGCTTGGCGTTTCTCGGTAACACAAACCTATCAAGTGGAAGCAATGAAGCGTACATAAAAGTAATATGTAATATGGCAGTTTGTCAAAAAAGTCTTATAGCAGCATTAACCGTTAATTCGAACAATTTACCTGATATTGCAGCAAGATCTTTATTACTTCTAGATGCTCTTCCCAGGCCGCCAAATGTAATGGGGTCCAGCCATCGTTGTTCTCAGCATCGATATTGCACTGTTGATTAGACTTTTACAATTATGTAACCAAACGCTATCGCTTTTCAGTCTACTTTTACGATTTACAGCAATTCTTTTTTTCTGTTCCTAATCTTTCCTGCTTTGCAATTACGAAGCTTTCAGGATTATTATGCAGAATGCTTGAATCAAATGAATTAGATTTTGCGACACATGAGCAATATGAGAAAGTTTGCAAATCTTCATTAGACGTATGCAATATATTTTTTAACACATCTGAGACATGTAAAAGTAATATTAATCATAGCAAATCAAGAATTTATGAAATTGATAAGTGACTTTGCTGACTGTCGGCTTTGGATGCTTGAGCAGCAAAGACAGGACTTGAATGTCCATATAAGGAGGTAACATGGATAGGTGCAGAACTCGCAATGTCAGTAATATTTACAGAGATGTTTTACAATAAAAGACGAACACAGAGTGCCCAGGATAAATATGGATACTTTTTATATAATTTTAAACAATAGCAGTCAAAATAAGTTTGGATTTCCAGGGTGAGCAGTATATACTTTTTTCCACCACACAGCTTTTAAATAAATTTTATGAAACATGAAAGATGTTGATAAGAAATTAAGTGCCGATGTCTGATTGTCAGACACTGTTTTTAATTACTTTTTCATTACATTCTTTGTGAAAGGCAACATTTAGAAAAATATTTGAGATGTTTAGTGAATCTTAGGTAACACATACCTATCAAGTGGAAGCAATCGAAGCTTACACAAAAGTAATATGTAATATGGCAGTTTGTCAAAAAAGAGTCTTATAGCAGCATTAACCGTTATGACATTTGAGGGCATTGAAACTGATAACATAAACTAAATGAAAGTTATTAATAAATGAAATTTAATTCGAACGATTTACCTTCTTCTGCAGCAAGATCTTTATTACTTCTAATTGTCCATTATCGGCTGCCAAATGTAATGGGGTCGAGCCTTCGTTAGTCTTAGCTTCGATGTTGCACTGTTGATTAGACTTGTACAATTATGTATCCAAACGCTATCGCTTTTCAGTCTACTTTTACGATTTACAGCAATTCTTTTTTCCACCCCTTATCTTTCCTGCTTTGTAATTACGAAGCTTTCAGGATTATTGTGCAGAATGCTTGAATCAAATGAATTAGATTTTGCGACACATGAGCAATATGAGAAAGTTTGCAAATCTTAATTAGACGTATGAAATATATTTTGTTAACACACCTCAGACATGTAAAAGTAATATTAATCATAGCAAATCAAGAATTTGTGAGAATGATAAGTGACTTTGTTGACTGTCGCCTTTGGATGTTTGAGCAGCAAAGACAGGACTTGAATGGCCATATAAGGAGGCAACATTGATAGCAATAAAGGACGAACACACAGTGCCCTGACAAAAATATGGACACAAAAATAATAGCAGTCAAAATATGTTTGGATTTCCAGGGTCAGCGGAATATACATTTTTCCTCCACACAGCTTTTAAATAAATTTTATGCAACATGAAAGATGTTGATAAGAAATTAAGTGGCGATGTCTGATTTTCAGACACTGTTTTTAATTACTTTTTCATTACATTCTTTGTGAAAGGCAACATTTAGAAAAATATTTGAGATGTTTAGCGTTTCTCGGTAACACATACCTATCAAGTGGAAGCAATCGAAGCTTACACAAAAGTAATATGTAATATGGCAGTTTGTCAAAAAAGAGTCTTATAGCAGCATTAACCGTTAATTCGAACAATTTACCTGATATTGCAGCAAGATATTTATTACTTCTAGATGCTCTTCCCAGGCCGCCAAATGTAATGGGGTCCAGCCATCGTTGTTCTCAGCATCGATATTGCACTGTTGATTAGACTTTTACAATTATGTAACCAAACGCTATCGCTTTTCAGTCTACTTTTACGATTTACAGCAATTCTTTTTTTCCATCTCTAATCTTTCCTGCTTTGTAATTACGAAACTTTCAGGATTATTATGCAGAATGCTTGAATCAAATGATTTAGATTTTGCGATACATGAGCAATATGAGAAAGTTTGCAAATCTTAATTAGGCGTATGAAATATATTTTTCAAACACATCTGAGACATGTAAAAGTAATATTTATCATAGCAAATCAAGAATTTATGAAATTGATAAGTGACTTTGCTGACTGTCGGCTTTGGATGCTTGAACAGCAAAGACAGGACTTGAATGTCCGTATAAGGAGGTAACATGGATAGGTGCAGAACTCTCAATGTCAGAAATATTTACAGAGATGTTTTACAATAAAAGACGAACACAGAGTGCCCAGGAAAAATATGGATACTTTTTATATAATTTTAAACAATAGCAGTCAAAATAAGTTTGGATTTCCAGGGTGAGCAGTATATACTTTTTTCCACCACACACCTTTTAAATAAATTTTATGAAACATGAAAGATGTTGATAAGAAATTAAGTGGCGATGTCTGATTTTCAGACACTGTTTTTAATTACTTTTTCATTACATTCTTTGTGAAAGGCAACATTTAGAAAAATATTTGAGATGTTTAGTGTTTCTCGGTAACACATACCTATCAAGTGGAAGCAATCGAAGCTTACACAAAAGTAATATGTAATATGGCAGTTTGTCAAAAGAATCTTATCGCAGCATTAACCGTTATCACATTTGCGAGCATAGAAACTGATAATATATTATTAAATGAATCTTATTGTTAGTTAATGTCATTTAATTCGAACATTTTACCTTCTTCTGCAGCAAGAGCTCTATTATTTCTAGATGTCCTGCCTTGGCCGCCAAATGTAATGGGGTCAAGCCATCTTTATCCTGAGCATCGACGTTGCACTGTTGATAAGACTTGTACAATTATGTATCCATACCTTATAGTTTTTCAGTTTCCTTTTACGATTTACAGCAATTCTTTTTTTACATCCCTAATCTTTCCTGCTTTGCAATTACAAAGCTTTTAGGATTATTATGCAGAATGCTTGAATCAAATGAATTACATTTTGCGACAAATGAGCAATATGAGAAAGTTTGCAAATCTTAATTAGGCGTATGAAATATATTTTTCAAACACATCTGAGACATGTAAAAGTAATATTAATCATAGCAAATCAAGAATTTATGAAATTGATAAGTGACTTTGTTGACTGTCGCCTTTGGATGCTTTAGCAGCAAAGACAGGACTTGAATGTCCATATAAGGAGGCAACATGGATAGGTGCAGAACTCTCAATGTCAGAAATATTTACAGAGATGTTTTGCACTAAAAGACGAACACAGAGTGCCCAGAAAAAATACAGACACTTTTTATATAATTTTAAACAATAGCAGTCAAAATAAGTTTGGATTTCCAGGGTGAGCAGGATATACCTTTTTCCTCCACACAGCTTTTGAATAAATTTTATAAAAAATGAAAGATGTTGATAAGAAATTTAGTGCCGATGTCTGATTTTCAGACACTGTTTTTAATTACTTTTTCATTACATTCTTTGTTAAAGGCAACATTTAGAAAAATATTTTAGATGTTTAGCGTTTCTCGGTAACACATACCTATCAAGTGGAAGCAATCGAAGCTTACACAAAAGTAATATGTAATATGGCAGTTTGTCAAAAAGGAGTCTTATAGCAGCATTAACCGTTATGACATTTGAGAGCATTGAAACTGATAACATAAACTAAATGAAAGTTTTTAATAAATGAAATTTAATTCAAACGATTTACCTTCTTCTGCAGCAAGATCTTTATTACTTCTAGTTGTCCTTTATCGACTGCCAAATGTAATGGGGTCGAGCCTTCGTTAGTCTTAGCTTCGATGTTGCACTGTTGATTAGACTTGTACAATTATGTATCCAAACGCTTTCGCTTTACAGTCTACTTTTACGATTTACAGCAATTCCTTTTATCCATCCCTAATCTTTCCTGCTTTGTAATTACGAAGCTTTCTGGATTATTATGCAGAATGCTTGAATCAAATGAATTAGATTTTGCGACACATGAGCAATATGAGAAAGTTTGCAAATCTTAAATAGAGGTATGAAATATATTTTGTTAACACATCTGAGACATGTAAAAGTAATATTAATCATAGCAAATCAAGAATTTATGAAATTGATATGTGACTTTGTTGACTGTCGCCTTTGGATGCTTTAACAGCAAAGACAGGACTTGAATGTCCATGTAAGGAGGCAACATGGATAGGTGCAGAACTCTCAATGTCAGAAATATTTACAGAGATTTTTTACAATAAAAGACGAACACAAAGTGCCCAGACTAAAATATGGACACAAAAATAATAGCAGTCAAAATGTGTTTGGATTTCCAGGGTCAGCGTGATATACTTTTTTCCTCCACACAGCCTTTAAATAAATTTTATAAAGCATGAAAGATGTTGACAAGAAATTAAGTGGCGATGTATGATTTTCAGACACTGTTTTTAATTACTTTTTCATTACATTCTTTCTAAAAGCCAACATTTATAAAAATTTTTGAGATGTTTAGCGTTTTTCGGTAACACATACCTATCAAGTGGAAGCAATCATAGCTTACATAAAAGTAATATGTAATATAGCAGTTTGTCAAAAAGAATCTTATAGCAGCATTAACCGTTATAACGTATGCGAGCATCAAAACTCATAACATAAAATAAATGAACCTAATTTTTAGTTAATCTCATTTAATTCGAACATTTTACCTTCTTCTGCAGCAAGAGCTCTATTATTTCTAGATGTTCTGCCTGGGACGCCAAATGTAATGGGGTCAAGCCATCATTATTTTGAGCATCGATGTTGCACTGTTGATTAGACTTGTACAATTATGTAACCAAACGCTATCGCTTTTCAGTCTCCACTTACTGTTTTCAGCAATTCTTTTTCACATCTCTAATCTTTCCTCCTTTGCAATTACGAAGCTTTTAGGATTATTATGCAGAATGCTTGAATCAAATGAATTAGATTTTGCGACACATGAGCAATATGAAAAAGTTTGCAAATCTTAATTAGATGAGTGAAATATATTTTGCTAACACATCTGAGACATGTAAAAGTAATATCAATCATAGCAAATCAAGAATTTATTAAATTGATAAGTGACTTTGTTGACTGTCGCCTTTGATGTCAATGTCCATATAAGGAGGCAACATGGATAGGTGCAGAACTCTCAATGTCAGAAATATTTACAGAGATGTTTTACAATAAAAAACGAACACAGAGTACCCAGAAAAATTATGGACACTTTTTACACAATTTTAAACAATAGCATTCAAAATATGTTTGGATTTCCAGGGTGAGCAGGATATACTTTTTTCCTCCACACAGCTTTTAAATATTACGGCAATTCTTTTTTACATCTCTAATCTTTCCTGCTTTTAGCTATTAGTACGGTTATGCAGAATGCTTGAAGTAGTTGATAAGTGGGCGTTCAATAACAGTGACGTCATAATGTCGTCATGGCTGTTTTAGAACGCCCCTGGGCATATTAAAACAGTGACGTAATAATGACGTCATAATGACGTCACAGGGATGGCGGGCAGACGGCTCGACGAGGAAGGACGGCTCGACGTGGGCAGAGGGGCAGATGGACAGACTTACAGACGGGCACCCCTAAACCTACAAGCTCCCGACCTTTTTTCTGCAGAGAACTCATAGCCACATGGTTTGAGCTCACCTATGAGACCCCCTTAAATTCAAAGGGGGTATAATTTGAAGACGGACAGACGGTTCGACGCGGACAGACGGACAGACAGACAGATGGGCACCCCTAAACCTACAAGCTCCCCAACGTTTTTAAGCAGCGGACTCAGTCTGGCTTTCGGGGGCTGGTAATCTTGACCGGAGTAGCTTTCTTTTAGGGCGACGGATCCCGCAACTTCACAGGTGACCGTTGCCTCAACCGTTTGTAGCTCTCCTCCGCGCCCTGCCAAAACGGTTGTACTCCTTGCTGGTAGCCGCCAGACGTTGCCTCCACTTTTCAATTTTAAATACTTCGTATTCTATATAAATTTCCTCGAATAGGTCAACGTCCTTATCCGTAGGGAAAAACTTTTGTCTGCGCTCCGCGCTGAAGAACTCTGTTTGAAATCCAAGCCTACACACAAAAGCAAAGTGAATCAAGTTATCGCTGCCTGAAAACGCGGCTACCTGAAAACGAGGCTAGCTTGTCACCATGTACCATGTGAGAACCCCCCGGGTTCTCATGGCCCCCCCCCCTCCCCGGTTCTCATGGACCCCCCTCCCGGGGCCTGCATGCGGCATACACTGTGAGGATAGCCGCTTACGAGTAGTGTATCCGTATAAGTGCTGGATGTGGCTGGAATATGCAGGACAGCCTCACAACTGTCCAGTACACCACAATACACCGCGGCGGTTCTGTTACAAGGCCTGGTGTGGTTTGCTCTGGTACATGTTTGCAGCCACGCTGACTGGATCAGAACCATGTACAGACTGCTTGTGGTGCGGTGCGACACTGAGAAGCATCAAGTATTATAATTTTTACCCTTTCAAGTGCCCGGGAAGACCTTTCACCATGCAATAATTCTACAGATACCAGTGCAGTTGCGGGAACCCGACTTGTTGGTGAAGAGCCAACTTACTAAAATCTTTCAGCCCTTCTAAGGGCCATCCTCTCTTATGAAATAAACGCGAATTCTGTCTATGTATGAGTGTGTATAAAAGGGGATGTCTGAGATTACATTTCCGCATTTCAGTTTCAGCAATTGACGTAACAATAACAACCAGCTAAGATGAAACGTGAAGAGCTTTGGAAAGGAGTAAAGAGACGAAAGATGGAACAAGATGACATTTTTACATACGGCCCAGTCCTCTGTATAAAATTTAATGTGGAATTTCCATCTATGGATGGGCTTGAAGCACATACATGTAGTAAAGCTGAGATGAAAACTATAGTGAAACATGCTCGTGAAAAGCATGGGAAAGGAGTAAAGATGGAATAAGATGACATTTGGCCATACGGTGCAGTCCTCTGTATGAAATGCAACGTGGAATTTCCATCTATGGATGCGTTTGAGGCAAATACATGTAGTAGTCTAAAGCTGAGATGAAAACTATAGTGAAACACGCTCGTAAAAAGCACGGGAAAGGAGTAAAGATGGAACAAGATGAGATTTGGGCATACGGTCTAATCCTCTGTATGAAATGCAATGTAGAATTTTCATCTATGGATGCGTTTGAAGCACATGCATGCATACCAGCTGAGATAGAAAATGTGCCTCATGAAGAACATGTTAGTCTTGGTGAAAACGCGCAGGAAAACCGGTTTGAGTCTGAGGATGGATCGGATTTCCTGCTTGAAATGCGGCAGCAAGAGAACCGTATTAAGACACATTTGTTGGAGACCTTAAACCATGGAATGAAATGACATATTGTATTGCATGCACACTTCAAGAAACTGACAGCGAATGCAGAAGGTGTTATGACAGAACAAGTGGATAATGCATTTATCAGCAGTCCAACATATAGAGCATAAAATCCAGCAGATATTGAACAGGACTTCCTAGAAGCCTATAATTAATTATTTACTAAGTTTGACGAACATGAGCGCCAAGGCTCTGGCTGGGTAGTGGATAACATACTGTACATTGAAGTACATACCATGGTGCCTCTGAAAGCGAGTAGTTTTAGTCCACTGCCGACGAAAGTGAAGAAAACAAAGGGTGTGATAAACATTGAGAATGATGACAACAAGTGTTTCTTATGGTCAGTATTGGCTTACCTCCACCCTTCAACAAACATCCCAAATCACGTGAAACTATACAAGCCATTTGAGAAAGAATTAAAGGTAGTGTATGACATTTCCAACATCTTACTAACATTACAAAGTTTGAAGAGGAGAACGATGTATCCATCAACGTGTTTGGATATGAACAAGATGTAGTTGTTGCGATACAACTTAGTCGAAACCTCAGTGCGAGAGAAATCAACTTACTTCTGATTAGCAATCACAAGAAAAGGCATTACTGCCTCATCAAGAATTTCAGTAGACTTAAGCCTTATCGATCAAAGCATCATAGAACAGCATTTTATTGTTTCAACTGTCTTCACAGGTTTGTGCAACAAGAGCTTTTCGATAAACATCGTGAAGTGTGTGGCAAGCATGGAGCACAACGTTTATCATTTCCCAAGGAACCTTTCATCAAGTTCAAGATTGTAGCCAAACAACAGCGAGTATCGTTTGTGATTTATGCCGACTTTGAATGTTTCACGCAAAAGCATGAAGAAGGAGACAAGTATCAGCATCATCGTCCAAACAGCTTTGCCTATGTGGTTCTTAGTCAGTGCGACACATGTGCACCAGTTGTGTATCGAGGAGACAACGCCGATCGTGATGGTATTGTGTTGGTTTACAGCAGCCAAAGGAAATGGTGATGACTCGTGAAGACAAAGAGAATTTCAAGAACGCTGTTGATTGCTACATTTACCATGAGCCTCTAGGAGCAGATCGTGTGATGGATCATGATCACATCAATGGCAAATATCGCGGAGCAGCGCATAGTGAATGCAACTTACAATTTCGACTTAGAAAAGATCAACAGGGGGATAAAGATTCTTTTATCATTCCTGTGTTTTCCACAATTTGCGATGCTATGACAGTCATCTGATCATTGAGGAAATTGGGAAATTCAAAGATGAAACGATTACAGTCATTCACAACACCACTGAGAAATATATTGCATTTACCATGAGCAATCTGAAATTTACAGACAGCTTTCAGTTCATGAGTACCTCTCTACAGAAGTTGTATCCAACCTTGCAGCAGATAGGAAAGATAACTTCTACAACATGACCTCTCACATTCACGATAGTAAACAACAAGATTTGTTGCTGAGAAGGGGAGCGTACCTTTACGATTACGTGGACGAACCATCGAAGTTTGCTGAAACGCAGCTACCATCAAAGAACAAGTTTTATAGTCAGCTTAGCCATGCTGACATTAGTGATGAGGATTGCGAGAAGGTGTGGGATACATTCAACTGTACCACATTCGGTGAATACGACCTGTACCTGAAATCAGATGTGCTGCTGCTAGCTGACGTGTTTGAAAATTTTCGTCAAGTGTGTCTCAACACGTATGAATTGTATCCTGCACACTACTATACAGCGCCAGGACTGTCGTGGGATGCGATGTTAAAAGCGGCAAAGGTGAAGTTGGAATTGATCAATGACATTGAAATGTACCAAATGGTTGAGCAAGGCATACGTGGAGGAATATCTGTGATCAGACACAAGTATACGAAAGCAAATAACCCCTAGGTAGCAGATTACAATTCTGAGATACCAAACAACTGCCTGATGTACCTCGACGCAAACAACTTGTATGGCTGGGCCATGTCACAAAGCATGCCACAAAGAGGATTTATGTGGGTGAGCGAGCCAGAATCCCTCGACTTCAGGGATGTAGCTGAAGATGACGACATTGGATTCATTTTGGCAGTGGATTTGGAATACCCAAATTCAATCAATCCACGATCGTCATAATCACTACCCAGTGGCTCCAGAACGAAATGTGTCAAAGTTGAAGAATTGTCAGAGTACAGTTATGGAAGCTATGAAAAGGTCTGAACATGAAAGACAAATCTAATGAAAAGCTCATTCTTAACTTGTGTGATAAGAAGAAATATGTGCTTCATTATAGGAATTTACAACAGTACGTCTCACTGGGGTTGAAAGTCACCAAAGTTAATCGAGCCATCATGTTTGAACAGAGTAAATGGTTGACAAAATACATTACCTTGAACACGAAAAAGAGAAAATTGGCTAAGAACCCATTTGAGAAAGACTTCTTCTAAATGATGAACAATTCTGTGTTTTGTAAAACCATGGAAAGTGTGAGAAAGCGAATCAATGTTGAACTTGCCCACAAGAAACTCCAAACGATGACTACAGGACACATTATTCGAAGTCATAGTCACCAGCTTTTCTTGTTTTGAATGATGGCTATTCCACCTTAGTGTATTGATATTACAAGGCTACGTTATAAAAGGAGGCGGTCCTCCAACGTAAGAGTTATTTCAGGTGTGAACATTGAAGCGTTAATATGGAACTTGGAAGTGGTAAGAGATCTACAACTGATATGGATACTTTTGCTGATACGGTTAAAGACTTAAAAGTTAAAAATCCTACCACTACTATCAAGAAATTGAAAGTGGAGACGGCACCAACACCACCGAAGTCGTGGGATGGAATGCTTTCTCTAGGAAATGGAAAGTGCATTAAAATTATGAAACAAAGCAATGAAGGAGTGGTGAACATTCGCAAGTACCTCAGAGATGAGAGGTCTGTAAGAAACCGTCTTACGAAAAAGGGTATTTTGCTGATAATACGTGAATGGAAAATGTTGAGGAAGCAAGTGAAAGAACTGGATAAAAGGCTTCAAAGACAAGAAGACGGCTCATAACAAGGTATTGCCATCATGAATGCACTCGTGTTTAACGGTTGTGCTTACCTTACTGTAAATGATTTGAATGAAGTGATAATAAGTTCTATAATAATAAGTTCTGCTGATCGGTTTACACCTGAAGTGTGGAAAAACATACCGCTTAAACCTGGGTTTGAAAGTAGACTTGAAAATAAAGTTGAAGTGTTAGTGGTCGGACATGATTCTGACATATGTGTTAGATTCTGGAGAAATCTTTCACAGGATTATCCAGAGGATTATGATGGAGTTGTGCCAGATACTCCATATTCAGATTTGACTGTCTTTGATATAAAGAATTGGCGCGCACTCTTACGACATAGACATAGAGACAGCTCATAGTTGATCTGACTGTTGAACGAGATGGAAGAATTTTTATGGGATTATGAACCCATTACAAATGGATTCTCATATCTGAGAAACTGATGTGATGACATTGTGTTAAGACATTTTGGAAAGTATATCATTCTATCACTTGACGAACAATTCGTGTTGAAAGACCATCTAGAGAATTGAGGATACCTGGCTTTCTCCTTTTACTCTCAGAGGATTTAGAAGTGCTTGTGACTGAGAACTGTCTCGACGTGTTTGTGCGATTTCGCCAATATGACGAGCTTACAGAACACTACGACTACATCACCCTCAACACATTGGAATGGTACGCTCTGTTACAAGTACTCGATTGGAAAGAATCTGACGCTTGAATTCAAAGAGGAAGGAGTACAACTCATGTGGGGCACCAAGTCCATTGAGCTGACACATCCCATGTGCGTTATGGTGATGGACAAAGACATGAATGAACATGGATATGAACTTAAACTGTCTGAACATGAAGATGTTAAAATGATAAAGTTTGCCAATGGACAGTGTTGTGCTAGATTTCATAGAATTTACAAACGTGGGTGTAATGTCTATGATACATATATTAATTTAGAGTGGTATGAATGGCATTCGGTTATTAATGAATGCATTTGCGAAATAAAAGTTTAATGTAAAATAGAGTTGTTGAAATGTAAAATAATTGTTGAAATGTAAATAATGTATAACACAATAAAAAAGAATGTTGTATAAAAGTGTCTTGTTTATTTACAATATTCATAATAAAATTAACAATCACCAACAACTTAACAAATACAACATCAATAAAATAATGGTTTGTAATGTCTATATACAAAATCCTTTACAACACAATCACCATCACTTCTTCTTAATGCATCAATGATTTCAAAAAGACTATGTCATCGAGCTCTTTGAATGATATAATAAACACAATAAAATCCATATATAGATGATATCGGTGTTTGTAATGGTACTGAATTATAAATGAAATTAAACTTTAAAAACTTATTCAAGCAAATGTCTGTAGGTAAAAGTCCATAAGAGTCGAAATATTCTGCATGGTCTTTGTCATAATATACTGCCATCCAATGCTCTCCTGGCTCATCATGATCGTCTGTGTTGATGACATAGGCACCGCGTTGTAAAGATGGTAACTGGTAAATGAAAAACACACCTTGAAACAAGTCTTTTGTCGCGGCATCATGGGACAGTATGGCCTCTATCCGCTTCGTGTTCATGACTGGTAGTCGAACTGAATGCTGCGATTTGCACCTATTTCAATGATCTTATCAAATCCAGCATACACTATAACATTGACTGTATTTTGCAAGTCACCAGCAAAATTCATTTCTAGTCGCAAATTCCCATGTTTGATAAGGGCATAATGATCATCACCATCATAATCGGGTGTTAAGTCAAAAGAAAACAAAGCATAACCTCTTGGCCAATCTTCCCCAACATTCAATTTATCAAAACATTTGTAAAGAGTTTCAAAAGCGTCAAGATATTTGTTCCGATTTATGTTAAGCTTGAGAGGTTTGGATAGGACTGGTTCACCATCCATGTAAAGTTGCTTATAGTTAACATTAAAATGATAAAAATTGTATGGATTTCTCAACACTGTTCCAGCAAAGGATTCATTATGAACCAGTCCAATGACAATACGTTATGGTAATTGGCCTAAAAAGATACTATCTTTCACAAAACATTGAAATCCAGCTGGAATAGCTAAAAGTTTACATTCTTTTCTAGTAATAAGAAACTTAGCAGGACTTTTCATCAATGCATCTGTGTGTCCTCATTGAATACCTGGACTAACCCTCACTTTGTTAATGATTAAAAACGCATCTCTCACTTCTACTTTAAAATCATTATTTGCAGCCATTAATCCATATTCATCTTTTTGTCTATGTAAACGTAATTTCATACTGATGTCATTTGGAAGATAGCGATCCTGCTTAAATAAATCTACCCTTACATCACCTGAAAGCACAAACCTACTCCTTAAGCGTGTATACAAATAACGATTATATAAACCATTATTTCCTTGTAGAGCTAGATCACCACCCTCAATATTTACATAAAACCCTGATACATATCTTTCATGATTAGCTCTTTTCATCTCATGAGTATTCATTGAGCCGGCAGTATCTTTATAGATGAGACGCATAGAGCGCTCAGAATGGAGACTTTCTTCCGAGTCATGAATGAGATGAGATATGATACTGTTATAACCATGGGTATTGTTACTATGAGATACCAAACGATCATTTAGAAATAATTCAATATTGGACCATAACCCATTAAACAAATCATTAATGCATGATACGTTCTCATCTGCACCACATTGTGTTCCATCAGCTTTACAATGCTGCATACAATATGAAGTCTACTGTTCTTTAAATCTATATATTCTTCTGTACTCGCAGGAATGAAGAATTCTACTGGAACACCCTCTCTAATGGTAGTTAGTGGTTGATAGTCTACATTATACCTTTTTTCTACAGCGGCTTGTGTTGGTGGTATACGAAAACATTCCAATGGAGAAAGACTACATTCACAAGAATGATTATGAATTAAAGATATCATTGAAACATATCTTTCTTATATTTTGTTGATGTTATCCGTTTAGCTGCTTTTCGCCTACCTGTAACATCTTTCGCGACATCTTTTGCAGCCTTTCTAAGAAGTGGTGCAACGATTTTAGCCCCTGCCTTAAGCAGTGGAATAGCTTTGTGAGCCAATGATCCCAGTATTGAACCAATACCATCTTCATATTGTATTCGCGATCCTTTAAATCCTGGTAATTCCCCACCCACTTGACGAAGAAAATGGTTGTGATATGTAGACGGATCGTGTGTATATGCTTTCATAATACTTTTGGTCGAAAATGAAGTTTACATATCACTTTCCCAGTTTGAAACGAAACATTATGACCTGTGTCATCCTTAATATTCATTTCTATCGTATCAAATTTGGATGTGTTTACAGGGACGTAATGAGTTTCTTTATAGGTTTTCATAATAATATCACCATCATCTCCTTTAATGGGAACAGAACGTAGTAAAGGAACATAATAATCTCCAACTTCTTGTGGCTCACAAATACTACAGTACCTATAAAGTGTATAAAATCCATGTTTAACATCCGATTGATGTTCAGCAGGACCCGATTCTTTATACCATTTATCTGGTATAAACCCTAAAATCTCAGCTAATCCAGTAGAAAAGACAATCTCATAATCATTTCTCAAAATAAGATAAACTCTTCGACTAATTTTATCATACTTTAACTGAATAAGGTTTGCATTAATAGATTTTTGTAATTCTTCATTTATTGCACTACATATTTCAGGTATGGATTTTTAGTAACTATATGGAATGGTAACTGCATAAAATACTTCTAATGATGATCGATAATGAAGAGTATAATCTATTCCTGGCCTCATTGTCGTCCATGTGTGTGGGTATTAAATTTCAGCTAAGGCTACTTCATATTTTCCTTTCAAATATAATGTACGAGGTAAACGAATTTGATAAGTAGAAGCCTAATTAGTAGGATAATAGTTCATACTAGCATTGCTGGGTAAAGTAATGTAAAAACTTGTTGACGCCATGGCGGCTAGTAGTTGAAAAACGACAGAACTGGCCCAAGAAATGGCGCCAAAATGACGTCACAGGGTGGTCCAGAACTGTCATGACAGTTCTGGCCCAGATGGTAATTGAAAGAGCGCGCGCCTGTATGAATGACGTTATAATGAGGTCATCATGACATCTTTAGTCACGTGACGTGTCAATCATGTGTCACGTGTCATGTGTCACGTGTCATGTGTCAATCATGTGTTATGTGACTCCCACCGTATATGAGGAATATTTTCCCGATCAATAACCTTCTGGCCTGAATGGCTCAGTCGGTAGAGCATAGGACTCGTAAGCGGAAGCATGATCTGAAGGTCGGTGGTTCGAACCCGCCCTCCGGCATCACTTTCACTTTCTGTCAATCATATTATTTAGGTTGTTAAAGTGAGTCATTAGTCACGTGACCTGTCAATCATGTGTCACGTGACCTATAAATCATGTTTCATGTGACCCTAATTGTATATGAGGACTATTTTTCTGATCATTAACCTTCTGGCCTGAATGGCTCAGTCGGTAGAGCATAGGACCCGTAATGCTGAAGCATGACCCGGAGGTCGGTGGTTCGAACCCACCCTCCGGCACTACTTTCGATCATATTATTAGTCCTCAATCTTCAGAGCCCCCCCCCCCGGTCCTCAATCTTCAGAGACCCCCCAGGATCCTCAATCTTCAGAGACTCCCCGGTCCTCAATCTTCAGAGAACCCCCCAGCATCCTCAATCTTCAGAGACCCCCCCTCCCAGGATGTGATTCAGCACTCCTATAAGAGCACATTGTATGTGCACATATGCATCATTCAAGCTCTGGCTGCCGTTAGATACACATGGAAAACAAGTGAAAACAGTTGCTCTTACCGGTGCTATGCTGTGCTGCTGAAGAACAAGTGAAGGATTGACTGGAATACACATAGGAGACGAAGTGAAACATTGGCTATTCTTTGGAAAAGGGAAGTGAAACATTAGCTATTCTTTGGAAAAGAGAAGTGAAAGATTTGGTTATTCTTTGGAAAAGGGAAGTGAAAGATTGGAAGACAAATTAGCCAATGACTTGTGGTGAGTCATCTTTTTTGTAACATTTTGTAACATTATGTAACATTATGTAACACTAAGTAACACAATGTAACATTATGTAGCCTTATGTAACAGAATGTTACATTATGTAACACAATGTGACACTATGTTACATAATGTAACGCTGTGTTATATAATGTAACATTTTGTTACATCATGTGACACTTTATTACATCACGTGACACTATGTGACTATGTAACATCATATAGCTAGATGACTATGTAATTGCTATGTGAACATAATTAGTCTAACGTATGTATACCATTATCAGAGCATTCAATAGACAAGTCGTGATAGCTCACTTGGTAGAGCAAACGGCTGGCAACCTGGCAGTCTCAGGTTCGGTTCCCGGCTCGGACAAACTTTTCCTTGGTGTTTGTTTTTTGGTTCACTTTTGTAATTCTGTGACATTATGTGACAACATGTGACTGTGACTTTATGTGATTCTGTGACTCTATGATTTTTTAACATAATAGCTATATTTCTATGTCTATTTTCACTGATAATTAGTCATATTTCAATGGTTCCATTACAATAACCACACACACACACACACAGTATAGGAATAAGTGCATGTAAGGTCTCAGAGAGTGGGGGAAAACCGATCAATAAATTTCAGAGTGTACTCGTACAGAGTGTGGGAGAAAAACCGATCGATAAATTCAGAGTGCACTCGTACAGAGTGTGGGAGAAAAACCGATCGATAAATGTCAGAGTGCACTCGTACAGAGTGTGGGGGAAAAACCGATCGATAAAATTTTAGAGTGCACTCGTTCAGAGCGTGGGAACGATCAATAAATCTGAGAAGGAATGTGATTTTCCTTACGTGAAGCCTAATGTTATGTTTTATGTTATAGTATCTGGATAATGACACTTCTAAAGCACATTTAACAAATGTAGTTTTTGGAAAACAAATAAGTTTTAGTATTTTACCATGCTACTTATTCAAATGTTTTAAACTTATAGTAGTGTGAAAATGACACTTGTAAACCAACTTTAACAAATTTAATTTTAATAACATATAATATATAAAATAAGTTTTAGTATTTTACCATGCTACTTTTTCAAATGTTTTAAAGTAATAGTAGTGTGAAAATGATGCTTCCAAACCAACTTTAACAAATTTAGTTTTTGATAACATATAATATATAAAATAAGTTTGAACATTTTACCATGCTACTTATTCAAATGTTCTAAAGTTATAGTAGTGCGAAAATGATAGTTCTAAACCAATTTTTTTGAAAACATATTATACTTTTCTTAATGCTTTCAGGTATCGTCAGAACACATCGCTCTCTGCTTTCACCTGACTATTAACAATGTCAACATTACTTCTTCACCAATGTGTAGAGACTATGGATGACGTCTTCAAAGTGAACTTTGTTGACTATGTGTTTTCAAAGCTTCCTGCTTTTGAATCTAATTGGATTTTACAAGTGAAGAATTTGCATAAGCATTGGGAAGCTACTTTTACCATCAACTTACGACATTGATTCAGCATTTATCCGCGCGGATACAACTTGGGCAGCTGAACTCATGTTAGTTATAGCTGCTAGAATTATTTTACTTTATGATGATGACATTCAATTGACGACGAATGTATCAGAACTTGTTCGATTCATTAATGGACGAGTTGAAGTGAATTCAAAACTTTGTAAAATGTTTGAAGAACTATAAGAAAGCTGACTCTGCAATTTTTTATGTATAAAAGGAGAAGGGTGAAGTGAAGTCATCATTCAATGCACAGTCATGGAGAAGACAAGCAGCTTTAAAATTAGTGCAAACTTAATCATTACTGTAGAGCATGGACAATTTGGACCATTTCTTCGAATCAAACGTGGAGAGAGATGGCTTGCTTTAGCACCATCCTTATGGCAAATTGTGTGTGAGAGATTGAAAAATTTGCGCAACATTGGCTTTAAACTGTACTTAACGCAGACGAAGTGGCTTGAAGTCATTTCATACTTGGGCATGCGCTATGTGAGTTTTGTGCAAACATCCTTGTTTGAAGGGAAAGAATATACGCGTTACATCAACATGAATGATGGTGAATGGGAGACATTGCTTCAGGAGATGGATAGCATTAACTCAACCTTATTGCCATGTACGGAATGTCATGGCAAGAAAACTCCTATCAAGCTGCAAAAGGGCAATCGGATGAAAGGTGTCAAAGTTATCCAAGAAAAGACTGGCTGAAGTTCAATTGGAGAATATGGATGTGCAAAATCAACTTGGACTTACCTGTGAATATTGTGGTGCTAACGGATATGCTGAGGACTATGATTGTCACTGCCACAAGTACAATTGCAAGCTTTGTGAACCAGACAACTTCTGCAACAAGTGCGGCTCACTAACTGTTTCTGCAGAGTAAGACTGAGAGTCCTTTGCTTACCAGCTGTCATAGTGTGCAGACGTGTTATATGGATATGTGAAAGATGGATGTAGAAACATGTTTCAAGGAGAAGTATGTGGACTACATGATAAGTGCACTGGCACGTTTTGGATCTATTCAACAACAACTGCAGCACTTTGACATTTATTGGGAACTTGCTCATTTCACGTTAAGTGTACCAAACTTACGTGAGGATTTCATCACAGAGTGTGTGTTTTCAAACATTGACGGAGCTGAGAAGTTTGATGCGGAAGCAGCTTTTCACTTCGCTCGATTTGATCAAAGACTGTTTGATGAAGTGAGAGAGTGTTTAATCTATATTGCAGTATAATGACGGACAATACATTGAGACAATATATTGTGCAAAAGACATATTGTGAAGAAATGTTATTAGCTGTAAAAAGTTTGCATGTTTAGTATGTCCTGCTTGTCAAGATGAAGAGTGTTTAGAACATACATGTCATTCTACATGTGTCTATACATATTGGAATGAAGCTAAATATTACATTCATTTAGATAAAGTGTTAGATAATGCAAATCAACGTTGTGAAAAATATGGTGTAGATGCTATCACACATGATGAATTAAGTGGTTGGTTAATGTTCATTGAAGATCAATGGACTCCAATTATTCATACCATTGTATCAATACTTGATTTGTAAGATATGCTGATTGAGTTATAAAAAGCATGGTGATTGAGTTGTAAGACAAAATAAAATGCAAGATAT
Organism: Protula sp. h YS-2021; assembly: GCA_949752745.1. NCBI lineage: Eukaryota > Metazoa > Annelida > Polychaeta > Sabellida > Serpulidae > Protula > Protula sp. h YS-2021. The sequence continues at coordinate 103,247,108 of OX457025.1, read as the reverse complement.
GTTAACAAGTGTTAATTATTTAGTGTTAACATGTCGACGTGGAAAGACTACTTAGCAAAATTTACTTTAAACCTGGTCAACCCGGGGCATTTGCTGGTCCTTACAAACTTTATCACATATAAAAAAACATGATCAACCAGTCACTCATTCACAAGTGAAGAAATGGTTACAGGATCAAGATGCCTTCAGTTTACTACAACCTGTAAAATAGGTTTAAAAGGCAACGTGTCATTACACGTGGAATTGATGACATGTGGGATATTGATTTAGCTGACATGGGAAACATAGCTTCCTATAATGTTGACACCCACTTTTTATTGGTTGTCATTGATGTGTTTTCCAAATATTTATGGGTGCAACCAATACCTAATAAATCACATACTAGAGTCATAGAAGCCTTTCAAAATATTTTTCATGAAACACAACGAAGACCAAGAACTCTAAGGTCGGATAAGGGAACTGAATTTAAAAACAGATGGGTAAAAGCATTTTTGAAGAAGGAGGGAATACATGCCTATACGACAAAGAATTGAAACCAAAGCCAACTTTGCTGAGAGAGTCATTCGTACTCTAAAGGGAATGATGTATCGATATTTCCTACATAATCAAACTTATCGATATATGGACATTCTTCCAGACGTAGTGTATAATTACAACCACAGACCACATGGCTCCCTCCCTAATAAATATGCTCCTGCAGATATTCGTAAAGACATTGAATCGAAAGTGTGGAAGTATATGTATGTAGACAAATTAAAATTAAAAAAGAAGAAAAAAACCCTACAAATTTAAAATTGGTGATCAGGTTCGCATTTCTCACATAAAATATGTATTTCAACGAGATTATCATATAAAGTGGACGCAAGAAGTCTTCATTATCACACATCGTTGTAAGAAGCAGGGATTACACTTGTATCGTGTGAAAGACTTTTTGGATGAAGATATTGATGGACATTTCTATGAAGAAGAACTGCAGAAAGTGACAAAAGATATTGAATCAGTCTACAGAATTGAAAAGGTTTTGAAAACACGAAAAAGACGAGGTGTTAAAGAATTATTTGTGAAGTGGTTAGGTTGGCCAAAGAAGTTTAACAGTTGGGTGAAAGAAACAGATATTCGAAAATGAAGCATCCATTCACATGTTTGGTCTCTGGACCTACAGGCAGTGGTAAAACTTCTCTAGTTAGAGAAATTCTAGAACAAAAGTTAATTAAACCCTCTCCAAAAACCATTTTATGGCTCTATGCAGCAGATCAGCCTTTGTACAAGGGAATGAAAGGTGTGCAATTTTACCAAAGCATTCCAGATGACATTGAAGAGCGCCTTAACCCAAAAAAGTCAAACTTACTCATCATTGATGACTTAATGACCAAATGTCATAGTGATGAGCGCATGACACGTCTCTTTAGTGTTGGCAGTAGTCATCAAAATCTAAGCATTATTTTTATTGTGCATAATTTGTTTCATCATGGTAGAGAAATGCGAAATATAAGTTTGAATACACATTACATCATTCTGTTTAAAAATTCCAGAGACAGTCAACAAATAAGTACATTAGCGCGACAAATGTATCCTGGAAAATCTCAATTTCTCATAGAAGCCTAACGAGATGCTACCAGCAAACCTCATGGTTATTTATTCATTGATTTGAAGCCGAAGACAAATGATCAACTACATATTCATACAGTCATTTACCGAAAGATACAAATTACGTATATGTTGATAAAGTAGTGTATGAACAAGAACCAAGTCACTTGACCATTCGCAGCCAAGATGTCTAAACGTATTCAAGCGAATCAACCTTTTCTTCACTTGCTCGCACGCAGCGGGCCTAAACGACGTAAATCCTTGCTACAACACACTACTAAGGAGGAATTAACTAGCTTGTTTGAAATTTGTTTGAATATATTGCGAGGACATTTGCCCTTAAGCTCAAAAAGGTATAAGGAATTCAAGCGTGAACGTCATTCCCTACGCACACTGGGTGATAAGAAGATATCACTTCAAAGAAAAAAGAAGTTGGTTAATCAGAAAGGAGGATTTATTGGAGCTATTGCTAAATTTGCATTACGTTTGTTAGCTCAGTTACTGTTAAAATGAAACATACTTTGAAAATGGTCCTCATTCCTGAATATGAATATAAAATGTTGTTAGAAAAGAAGGGAAAAGATGTTGAAATGAAAACGAAAATGAATAAACTTTTACGTGGAAAACAAACTCGTGAAAAGGCAATAGAAATGTCACAAGTTCTTGGCCGTCATTTACGAACAATTCAGTCACAATAACAACAACGACAAAAGTCTGTTACATCATCCAATGCAGAAAAATCAGAAAAGTCCCAACAGTTTCTAAACCATTTTCAGCCTATTTATCATGTAAAACTAACGCAACTTCTGACAGAACTTAAGAAATATGGCACGAGATGGACAGATGAAAATGAACTTGTTTTAAAAACGGGTACTGTCATTACAAATTCCAACATTATTGATTTGTTGAAAGAAGCATTGGTTTCTACAAGAAGAAAAGAACGACGAGAACCACCACATGGTTGGAAGCAGTTTATTGAGGAAATTGTAGACGCTAATATTCCAAAAACTGTTTTTGGCAAAAAGACAACTCGTGAAGATATTGCAAAAGAGATACAACAACGTCAACAAAGGTTGTTTCCAGAAGGATGGGAAACTTTTTAACATGGATTAAAGAGTTATGGTGGTGTTGTTGTAAAGAAAATGGAAATAAAAACACTATTCCTGTAAAAATTAGGTGTGTTAGTGCTTGTTGTCAAGGAGAAGTAGTAGATACCAATGTAGATACCAATGTAGATCATGTAGATTTGGACGATAATGTAGACAGTGTAGATGACGAATGTCAAACATGAAGTAATCTATAAACACATCTAGTCTATCTACATCACATAAACGATTTAGCTGTCATGGAGTCAACAACTTTTTATATTACTTAACCCAGCAATGCTAGTATGAACTATTATCCTACTAATAAGGCTTCTACTTATCAAATTCGTATGCCTCGAACCATCTATCTGAACGGAAAATATGAAGTAGCCTTAGCTGAAATTCAATACCCACACACATGGACGACAATGAGGCCGGGAATAGACTATACTCTTCATTATCGATCATCATTAGAAGTATTTTATCCAGTTACTATTCCATATGGCTACTACAGACTGCAATAAATGAAGAATTACAAAAATCTATTAATGCCAACCCTATTCAGTTAAGGTCTGATAAAATTAGTCGAAGAGTTCATCTTGTTTTGAGAGATGATTATGATATTGTCTTTTCTACTTGATTAGCTGAGATTTTAGGATTTAAGCCAGATAAATGGTATAAAGAATCCGGTTCTGCTGAACATCAATCGGATGTTAAACATGGATTTTATACACTTTATGTGTACTGTAGTATTTGTGAGCCACAAGTAGTTGGAAATTATTATGTTCCTTTTACTACGTTCTGTTCCCATTAAAGGAGATGATGGTGATATTATTATGAAAACTTATGAAGAACCTCATTACGTCCCTGTAAAGACATCAGAATTTGACACAATAGAAATGAATATTAAGGATGACACAGGTCATAATGTTTCATTTCAAACTGGGAAAGTCATATGTAAACTTCATTTTCGACCAAAAGCATTATGAAAGCATATACACACGATCCGTCTGCATATCGCAACCATTTTCTTCGTCAAGTGGGTGGGGAATTACCAGGATTTAAAGGAGCGCGAATACAATATGGAGATGGTATTGGTTCAATATTGGGATCATCTATAAAGATATGTATCAGGTTTTAATGGCTGTATTAATGGCTGCAAATAATGGTTATAAAGTAGAAGTGAGAGATGCGTTTTAACCATTCGCAAAGTGAGGGTTAGTCCAGGTATTCAGTTAGGACATGCAGATGCATTGATGAAAACTCCTGCTAAGTTTATTGTTACTAGAAAAGAATGTAAAGTGTTGGCCATTCCAGCAGGATTTCAATCTTTTGTGAAACATCTTTTTAGGTCAATTACCAAAACGTATTGTTATTGGACTGGTTCATAATGAAGCCTTTGCTTGAACAGTATTGAGAAATCCATACAATTTTGATCATTTCTTTCTGAACTATATGCAACTTTACACGGATGGTGAGCCAGTCCTATCCAAACCTCTCAAACTGAACATAAATCGAGACAAATATCTTGATGCTTTTGAAACTCTTTACAAATCTTTTGTTAGATTGAATGGTGAGAAAAGTTCCATTATAAAACGGGAAGATTGGCGTAGAGGTTATGCTTTATTTTCTTTTGACTTAACACCTGATTATGATGGTGATGATCATTATGCCCTTATCAAGCATGGGAATTTGCGACTAGAAATGAATTTTGCTGGTGCCTTGCAAAATACAGTCAATGTTATAGTGTGTGCTGAATTTGATAACATTGTTGAAATAAGTGCAAATCGCAGCATTCAATTCGACCATCAGTCATGAACACGAAGCAGATAGAAGCCATCCTGTCCCATGATGTTGCGACAAAAGACTTGTTTCAAGGCGTGTTTTACATGGACCAGTTACCATCTTTACAACACGGTGCCTATGTTATCAACACAGACGATCATGATGAACCAGGAGAGCATTGGGTGGCAGTATATTATGACGAAGACCCTGCAGAATATTTTGACTCTTGTGGACTTTTACCTATAGACAGTCGTTTGAATAAGTTTTTAAAGTTTAATTTCATTTATAATTCAGTTCCATTGCAAACGCCCATATCATCTACATGTGGATTTTATTGTGTGTATTATATAATTCAAAGAGCTCGAGGGCATGGTAATTGTTAATTGTATTATGATTATTGTAAATAAACAAGACAGTTTTATACAACATTCTTTTTTTTTTTTATTGTGTTATACATTATTTACATTTTTACAATTATTTTACATTAAACTTTTATTTTACAAATACATTCAATACATCGGAAAACAAATGCCATTATTTTATTGATGTTGTATTTGTTAAGTTGTTGGTGATTGTTAATTTTATTATGAATATTGTAAATAAACAAGACACTTTTATACAACAGTCTTTTTTATTGTGCTATACATTATTTACATTTCAACAATTATTTTACATTTCAACAACTCTATTTTACATTAAACTTTTATTTTGCAAATGCATTCATTAATAACCGAATGCCATTCATACCAATCTAAATTAATATATGTATCATAGACATTACATTCACGTTTGTAAATGCTATGAAAGCTTACATAACACTGTCCATTATTATTTTAACAACTTCGTGTTCAGACAGTTTCAGTTCATATCCATCTTCATTTATGTCAATGTCCATCACCATAAACCACATGGGATGTGTCAGCTCAATGGACTTGGTGCCTCGCATGAGTTGCACTCCTTCCTCTTTGAATTCAAGCGTCAGGTTCTTTCCAATCCGATGCTTGTAACAGAGCGTACCATTCCACTGTGTTGAGGGTGATGTAGTCGTAGCATTCTGTAAGCTCGTCATATTGGCGAAATCGCACAAACACGTCAAGACAGTTCTCAGTCACACGCACTTCTAAATCCTCTGAGAGTATTAGGAGAAAGTCAGGTATCCTCAACTTCTCCAGGTGGTCTTTCTACATAGATTGATCGTCAGGTGATAGAATGATATACTTTCCAAAATGTTTTAGCACAATGTCATCACATAAGTTTCTCACATATGAGAATCCATGTGTAATGGGTTCATATTCCGATAAAAAGTCTTCCGTCTCGTTCAACAGCCAGATCAACTATGAGCTGTCTCCTTATCTGCAAAGACGGTTTTTATGCTCGCAAGATGGTGAAGAGTGGATGTTGTATAGCTTCTAGGAATCGTAAGACTGCGCGCCAATTCTTCATATCAAAGTGAATCAAATCTGAATATGGAGTATCTGGCACAACTCCCTCATAATCCTCTGGATAAACCTGTAAAAGATTTCTCCAGAATCTAACACGTATGTTAGAATCATGTTCACTCACAAACACTTCAACTTTATTTTCAAGTCTACGTTCAAACCCATGTTTGAGCTATATGTTTTTAAAGTCTTTCCACACTTCAGGTTTAAACCGACAACAACTTATCTGAGAACCTATTATCACTCCATTCCTCTCATTTAGAGTAAGATAAACACCATTGCTAAACATGAGTGCATTCATGATGGTTATACCTTGTTATGAGCCGTCTTCCTGTCTGCAAAGCCTTTTATCCACTTCTTTCACCTGCTTCTTCAGCAGAATACCCTTTTTCGTAGGACGGTTTCTTCCAGTCCCCTCATCTCTAAGGTATTTGCGAATGTTTACCACTCCTTCATTGCTTTGTTTCATAATCTTGATATACTTTCCATTTCCTAGAGAAAGCATTCCATCCCACGACTGTGGTGTTGGTGTTGTCTCCACTTTCAAATTCTTGATGGTGGTGGTAGGATTTTTCACTTTCAAGTCTTTGACTGTATCTGCAAGAGTATCCATATCAGTTGCAGATCTCTTACGACTTCCAAGTTCCATGTTAACGCTTCAATGTTCACACCTCAAATAACTCTAACGTTGGAGGACCTCCCCCTCTTTTATACCAAAGCCTTGTAATGTCCATGAGCTAAGGTGGAATAGCCATCATTCAGCACATATCGCTTGTCGTCATATGAAGAGAGGGCTACCTTTCTCAATTTCTCCGAGAAAAGCTGGTGACTATGACTTCGAATAATGTGTCCTGTTGCCATTGTTTGAGTTTTCTTGAACAAACTGTCTCTATACTGCACATGTTTAATGCGTCTTTGGCAAGCTCGAGTAATGCCTTTAGCTGTATGTTTTTCTTTCCCGCCACACAATAAACTATACAGTTTCGGTCTGAGTCCAACAAACTCTTCAATGGGGATGCCTGCCGTCTCATCCTTCATTTTTTCAAGCACTTTTTTGTTTACGTTGCAATGTAGGAAGTGATCCAGCGGATAGTCACTTGTGTCGAACAGGTTAGCATCTTGCTGCATATCCTTGTAGATATCTTCCGTTTCTATGTCGTAACATAGACTGTCGGTGTCGCTGAAGAACAACTTGGCATTGGGATACTTGACCATGATGTAGTTGTAATGAAAGTTGAACATGAGCACTTTGCTGGGGTAGAGAATGGTGAAGCCAACTTGAATGGGTTTATCCAAAAGCAAATCCACTTTGCGCAAATGTACAGCGGTCAAATCTTCGTTGAAAATATTGAATTTGTGGAAAGAAGGTTTGGCTACGAGTTTCTTGAACCGCTTTTCTATGTGAACAAGTTCAACATTGATTCGCTTTCTCACATTGTCCATGGTTTTACCAAACACAGAGTTGTTCATCAGTTTAAAGAAGTCTTTCTCAAACGGGTTCTTGGCCAATTTTCTATTTTCCGTGTTCAAGGTAATGTATTTTGCTAACCATTTTCTCTGTTCAAACATGATGGCGCGATGTACTTTGGTGGACCTCCCCCTCTTTTATACCAAAGCCTTGTAATGTCCATGAGCTAAGGTGGAATAGCCATCATTCAGCACATATCGCTTGTCGTCATATGAAGAGAGGGCTACCTTTCTCAATTTCTCCGAGAAAAGCTGGTGACTATGACTTCGAATAATGTGTCCTGTTGCCATTGTTTGAGTTTTCTTGAACAAACTGTCTCTATACTGCACATGTTTAATGCGTCTTTGGCAAGCTCGAGTAATGCCTTTAGCTGTATGTTTTTCTTTCCCGCCACACAATAAACTATACAGTTTCGGTCTGAGTCCAACAAACTCTTCAATGGGGATGCCTGCCGTCTCATCCTTCATTTTTTCAAGCACTTTTTTGTTTACGTTGCAATGTAGGAAGTGATCCAGCGGATAGTCACTTGTGTCGAACAGGTTAGCATCTTGCTGCATATCCTTGTAGATATCTTCCGTTTCTATGTCGTAACATAGACTGTCGGTGTCGCTGAAGAACAACTTGGCATTGGGATACTTGACCATGATGTAGTTGTAATGAAAGTTGAACATGAGCACTTTGCTGGGGTAGAGAATGGTGAAGCCAACTTGAATGGGTTTATCCAAAAGCAAATCCACTTTGCGCAAATGTACAGCGGTCAAATCTTCGTTGAAAATATTGAATTTGTGGAAAGAAGGTTTGGCTACGAGTTTCTTGAACCGCTTTTCTATGTGAACAAGTTCAACATTGATTCGCTTTCTCACATTGTCCATGGTTTTACCAAACACAGAGTTGTTCATCAGTTTAAAGAAGTCTTTCTCAAACGGGTTCTTGGCCAATTTTCTATTTTCCGTGTTCAAGGTAATGTATTTTGCTAACCATTTTCTCTGTTCAAACATGATGGCGCGATGTACTTTGGTGACTTTCAACCCCAGTGAGACGTACTGTTGTAAATTCCTATAATGAAGTACATATTTCTTCTTGTCAGACAAGTTAGGAACGAGCTTTTCACTGGGTTTCTCTTTCATGTTTAGATCTTTCCGCAGCTTCTGACTGTACTCAGACAATTCTCCAACTTTGACACATTTCCATTCTGGAGCCACTGGGTAGTGATTATGACGATCATGGATTGAATGCGGGTATTCTAAATCCACTTCCTAAATGAATCCAATGTCATCATCTTCAGCTACATCCATGAAGTCGATGGATTCTGGCTCGCTCACCCACATAAATCCTCTTTGTGGCATGCTTTGTGACATGGCCCAACCATACAAGTTGTTTGCGTCGAGGTACATCAGATAGTTGTTTGGTATCTCAGAATTGTAATTTGCGACGTAGGTATTATTTGCTTTTGCATACTTGTGTGTGATGACAGATATTACTCCATGTATGCCTTGCTCAACCATTTGGTACATGTCAATGTCATTAATCAATTCCAACTTCACCTTTGTCGCTTTTAACATTGCATCCCACGACAGCCCTGGTGCTGTATAGTAGTGAGCAGGATCCAATTCATACGTGTTGAGGCATACTTGACGAAAATTTTCAAACACGTCAGCTAATAATAACACATCTGATTTCAGGTACAGGTCGTGGTATTCACCGAATGTGGTACAGTTGAATGTATCCTACACCTTCTGCGCATGCGCATAATCCTCATCGCTAATGTCCTCATCGCTAAGCTGACTATAAAACTTGTCCTTTGATGGCAGCTGTGTTTCAGCAAACTTCGATGGTTCGTCCACGTAATCGTGGGGGTACACTCCCTTTCTCAACAACAAATCTTGTTGGTTACTATCGTGAATGTGAGAGGTCATGTTGTAGAAGTTATCTTTCCCTTCTTTCGCTAGGTTGGATACTAACTTCTGTAGAGAGGTACTCACGAACTGAAAGCTGTCTGTAAATTTCAGATTGCTCATGGTGAATGCAATATATTTCTCAATGGTGTTGGGAATGACTGTAATTGTTTCATCTTTGAATTTCCCAATTTCCTCCATAATCAAATGACTGTCATAGCCTCGTAAATTATGGAAAAACACAGGAATGATAAAAGAATCTTTATCCCCTTGCTTATCCTTTCTAAGTCGGAATTGGAAGTTGCATTTATTGTGCGCAGCTCCACGACATTTGCCATGGATGTGGTCATGATCTCTCACACGATCTGCTCCTAGAGATTCATGACAAATGTAGCAATCGACAGCGTTCTTGAAATTCTCTTGGTCTTCACGAGTCATCACCATTTGCTTTGGTCGCTCTAAACCACGTACAGTACGATCACGTTCATTCACCATATGGTCTAAAAAGACTTTCACAGCATTGTCTCCTCGATACACGACTGGTGCACGTATGTTGTATTGACTCACAGCTACATAGGCGAAGCTGTTTGGACGATGATGTTGATACGTGTCTCCTTCTTCATGCTTTTGTGTGACACATTCGAAGTCTGCATAAATCACAAACGGTGCTCGCTGTTGTTTGGCTACATTCTTGAACTTGATGAAGGATTCCGTTGTTCATCTAAAAGATCTTGTCGCATAAATCCGTGAAGACAGTTGAAACAATAAAAAGTTACACCATCATGTTTTGATCGATAGGCCATAAGTCTGCTGAAATTCTTGATGAGGCAGTAATGCCTTTTCTTGTCATTGCTAATCAAAAGTAGGTTGATTTCTCTAGCACTGGTGTTTCGACTCAGTTGTATCGGAACAACTACATCTTGCTCATATCCAAACACGTTGATGAACACATTGTTCTCCTTTTCAAACTTTGGAATGTCCGTAATCGGTGTTGGAAATGTCATGCCCTCTGTCTTTAATTCCTTCTCAAATGGTGTGTAATGATTCAAGAATTGTGGGTTGTTCTCATGAGGGTGAAGGTACGCCAATACAGACCATAAGAAACACTTGTTGTCATCATTCTTAATGTTTAATACACCTTTTGTATTCTTCACTTTCTTCGGCAGTGGAATAAAACTACTCGCATCCAGTGGCGCTGACGTAGCTGTATGTACTTCAATATAGAGTATGTTATCCAATACCCAGCCAGAGCCTTGTCGCTCATGTTCATCAAACTTAGTAAACAATTCTTTGTAGGCTTCTGGCAAGTCCTGCTCAATATCCGCTGGATTGTATGCTGTATATGTTGGACTGCTGATAAAGGCATTATCCACTTGTTCTACCATAACACCTTCAGCATTTGCCGTTAGTTTCTTAAAGCGCGCATGCACTACACTGTACCATTTCATTCCATAGTTTAAGGTCTCCAACAAATGTGCCTTGATACGGTTCTCTTGCTGTCGCATTTCAAGCAGTAAATCCGATCCATCCTCAGACTCAAACCGTTTTTCCTGCGCGTTTTCACCTAGACTAACCCTTCTACCTCTCCCTACTTGTCCTGTCTTTTGTTTCTTTGAAACATGTTCTTCATGAGGTACATTTTCCATCTCAGCTGGTATGCATGCATGTGCCTCAAAAGTATCCATAGATGGAAATTTCACATTACATTCCATACAGTGAACTTGGCCGTATGGCCAAATGTCATCTTCTTCCATCTTTTGTCTCTTTGCTCCTTTCCCATGCTCTTCATGAGCATCTTTCACTAAAGTTTTCATCTCAGCTTTACTGCATGTATGTGCATCAACCAATTTCAAAGACGGAAATTCTACATTGCATTCAACGCAGAGGACTGGTGTATCCTTAACTGAACTCGCTGCCATTGCTGAACTCGTTGTGTTACTTCATCAATTGCTTAAACTGATATGATGGAATGTAGGTCAAGCTCATCCAATTTATATTGTCTAAGCATGTACTACAGAGACATCTAGCGGACAGCGACGTGTTCTGACGATACCTGAAAGCATTAAGAAAGGCTGTTAGTAGAATCGTTTGAAACGTGTAAAAATTTAATTTGTTAAAGTTGGCTTAGAACCACCATTTTTCCACTACTACACCATGGTAAAATGTTCAAGCTTATTTTAAATATCATATGTTGTCAAAAACTAAATTTGCTAAATTTGGTCCAGAACCACCATTTTTCCACTACTATAACTTTAGAACTTTGGAATAAGTGGCTTGGTAAAATGCTAAAACCTATTTTAAATATCATATGTTATCAAAACCTAAAATTGTTAAAGTTGATCTAGAACCACCATTTTCACACTACTATAACTTTAAAACATTTGAATAAAGAGCATGGTAAAATGCTAAAACCTATTTTATATATCATATGGTGTTAAAAACTACATTTGCTAAAGTTGGTCTAGAAACACCATTTTCTAACTACTATAACATAAATCATAAAATTAGACTTAACGTAAGGAAAATCCCATTCCTTCTCATATTTATTGATCGTTCCCACGCTCTGAACGAGTGCAATCTGAAATTTTATCGATCGGTTTCCCCCACACTCTGTACGAGTGCACTCTGACATTTATCGATCAGTTTTTCTCCCACACTCTGTACGAGTACACTCTGAAATTTATTGATCGGTTTTCCCCCCACTCTCTGAGACCTTACATGCACTAATTCTTATACTGTGTGTGTGTGTGTGTGGTTATTGTAATGGAACCATTGAAATATGACTAATTATCAGTGAAAATAGACATAGACATATAGCTATTATGTTAAAAAGTCATAGAGTCACAGAATCACATAAAGTCACAGTCACATGTTGTCACATAATGTCACAGAATCACAAAAGTGAACCAAAATAAAACACCAAGAAAAAGTTTGTCCGAGCCGGGAACCGAACCTGAGACTCTCAGGTTGCTAGCCGTTTGCTCTACCAAGTGAGCTCTCACGACTTGTCCATTGAATGATCTGATAATGACATACATACGTTAGACTAATTATGTTAACATAGCAATTACATAGTCATATAGCTATATGATGTTACATAGTCACATAGTGTCACGTGATGTAACAAAGTGTCACATGATGTAACAAAGTGTTACATTATGTAACACAGTGTTACATTATGAAGCATAGTGTCACATTGTGTTACATAATGTAACATTGTGTTACATAAGGCTACATAATGTTACATTATGTTACATAGTGTTACATAATGTTACATAATGTTACAAAATGTTACAAAAAAGATGACTTACCACAAGTCATTGGCTAATTTGTCTTCCAATCTTTCACTTCCCTTTTCCAAAGAATAACCAAATCTTTCACTTCTCTTTTCCAAAGAATAGCTAATGTTTCACTTCCCTTTTCCAAAGAATAGCTAATGTTTCACTTCGTCTCCTATGTGTATTCCAGTCAATCCTTCACTTGTTCTTCAGCAGCACAGCATAGCACCGGTAAGAGCAACTGTTTTCACTTGTTTTCCATGTGTATCTAACGGCAGCCAGAGCTTGAATGATACATATGTGCACATACAATGTGCTCTTATAGGAGTGCTGAATCACATCCTGGGGGGGGGGTCTCCGAAGATTGAGGATCCTGGGGGGGTCTCTGAAGATTGAGGATCCTGGGGGGGGGGTCTCTGAAGATTGAGGACCGGGGGGCTCTGAAGATTGAGGACTAATAATATGATCGAAAGTAGTGCCGGAGGGTGGGTTCGAACCACCGACATCCGGGTCATGCTTCAGCATTACGGGTCCTATGCTCTACCGACTGAGCCATTCAGGCCAGAAGGTTAATGATCGGGAAAATAGTCCTCATATACAATTAGGGTCACATGAAACATGATTTATAGGTCACGTGACTAATGACTCACTTTAACAACCTAAATAATATGATTGACAGAAAGTGAAAGTGATGCCGGGGGGCGGGTTCGAACCACCAACCTTCAGATCATGCTTGAGCTTATGAGTCCTATTCTCTACCGACTGAGCCATTCAGGCCAGAAGGTTATTGATCGGGAAAATATTCCTCATATACGGTGGGAGTCACATAACACATGATTGACACATGACACGTGACACATGACAGGTGACACATGATTGACACGTCACTTGACTAAAGATGTCATGATGACCTCATTATGACGTCATTCATACAGGCGCAAGCTCTTTCAATTACCATCTGGGCCAGAACTGTCATGACAGTTGTCTTTTTGCCAAAAACAGTTTTTGAAATATTAGCGTCTACAATTTCCTCAATAAACTGCTTCCAACCATGTGGTGGTTCTCGTCGTTCTTTTCTTCTTGTAGCAACCAATGCTTCTTTCAACAAATCAATAAAGTTGGAATTTGTAATGACAGTACGCCGTTTTTTAAAACAAGTTCGTTTTTATCCGTCCATCTCGTACCATATTTCTTAAGTTCTGCCAGAAGTGCTGTAAGTTTTACATGATAAATAAGTTGAAAATGGTTTAGAAACTGTTGTGACTTTTCTGATGTTTCTGCATTGGATGATGTAACGGACTTTTGTCGTTATTGTTCTTGCTGAATTGTTCGTAAATGATGGCCAAGAACTTGAGACATTTCTATTGCCTTTTCACGAGCTCGCTAACCACGTAAAAATTTATTCACTTTCGTTTGGATTTCACAATCTTTTCCCTTCTTTTCTAACAACATTTTATATTCATATTCAGGAATGAGGATTATTTTCATAGTATGTTTCATTTTAACAGCAACTGAGCTAACAAGGGTAATGCAAATTCAGTAAAAGCTCCAATAAATCCTCCTTTCTGATTAACCAACTTCTTTTTTCTTTGAAGTGATATCTTCTTATCTGCCAGTGTGCATAGGGTATGACGTTCACGCTTGAATTCCTTGTACTTTTTTAGCTTAAGGGTAATGTCTTAGTATTATATTCAAACAAATTTCAAACAAGCTAGTTAATACGTCCTTAGTAACTTGTTGTAGCAAGAATATACTTCGTTTACCATGATGGAACAAATTATGCACACTAAAAATAATGCTTAGATTTTGATGACTGCTGCCAACACTAAAGAGACGTGTCGTACGCTCATCATTATGACATTTAGTCATTAAGTCATCAATTATGAGTAAGTTTGGTTTTTTCGGGTTAAAGCGCTCTTCAGTGTCATCTGGAATGCCTTGGTAAAATTCTACACGTTTCATTCCCTTATACAAAGGCTGATTCTGCTGCATAGAGCCATAAAATCGTTTTTGGAGAGGGTTTAATTAACTTTTGTTCTAGAATTTCTCTAACTACAGAAGTTTTACCACTGCTTGTAGGTCCAGAGACCAAACATGTGAATGGATGCTTCATTTTTAATGTCAGTTTCTTTCACCCAAATGTTAAACTTCTTTGGCCAACCTAACCACTTAACAAATAATTCTTTAACACCTCGTCTTTTTCGTTTTTTTCAAAACCTTTTAAATTCTGTAGACAGATTCAATATCATTTGTCACTTTCTGCAGTTCTTCTTCATAGGAATGTCCATCAATATCTTCGTCCAAAAAGTCTTTCACACGATACAAGTGTATTCCTTGCTTCTTACAACGTTGTGTGATAATGAAGACTTCTTGCGTCCACTTTATATGATATTCCCGTTGAAATACATATTTCATGTGGGAAATGCGAACCTGATCACCAATTTAAAATTTTTAGGGTTTTTTTTTCTTCTTTGGTTTCAATTTCAGTTTGTCTACATACATATACTTCCACACTTTAGATTCGTTGTCTTTACGAATATCTGCAGGAGCATACTTATTAGGGTGGGAGCCGTGAGGTCTATGGTTGTAATTATACACTAAGTCTGGAAGGATGTCCATATAGCGATAGGTTTGATTATGTAGGAAATATCGATACATCAGTCCCTTTAGAGTACGAATGACTCTCTCTCAGCAAAGTTGGCTTTGTCGTATAGGCATGAATTCCCTCCTTCTTCAAAAATGCTTTTACCCATCTGTTTTTAAATTCAATTCCTTTATCCGACCCTAGAGTTCTTGGTCTTCGTTGTGTTTTATGAGAAATCTTTTCAAAGGCGATGACGATGACGATGGTATGTGACATGGTATGTGATTTATTAGGTATTGGCTGCACCCACAAATATTTCGAAAACACATCAATGACAACTAATAAAAAGCGGGTGTCATCATTATAGGGAGCTATGTTTCCCATGTCGGCTAAATCAATATCTCACATGTCATCAATACCACGTGTAATGACACGTTCCCTTTTAAACCTGTATTTTACAGGTTGTAGTAAACTGAAGGCATCTTGATCCTGTAACCATTTCTTCATTTGTGAAAGTGTGACTGGTTGATCATGTTTTTTAATATGTGGTAAAGTTTGTAAGGACCAGCAAATGCCCCGGGTTGACTAGTTTTAAAGTAAATATTGGCTAAGTAGTCTTTCCACGTCGACATGGTAACACTAAGTGATCAACACTTGTCAACATATCTTGCATTTTATTTTGTCAACATATCTTGCATTATATTTTGTCTTACACCTCAATCAGCATATCTTTTAGCTTAATCAACAAATCTTACAAATTAAGTATTGATACAATGGTGTGAATAATAAGAGTCCATTGATCTTCAATGTATATTAACCAAGTACTTAATTCATCAAATGTGATAGCATCTACACCATATTTCTCACAACGTTAATTTGTATTATCTAACACTTTATCTAAATGAATATAATGTTTAGCTTCATTCCAATATGCATAGACACATGCAGAATGACAAGTATGTTCTGAACACATACTAAACATGCAATTTGTTTTTACGGCTAATAACATTTCTTCACAATATGTTTTTGCACAATATATTGTCTCAATGTAATGTCTGTCATTATACTGCAATATAGATTAACCACTCTCTCACTTCATCAAACAGTCTTGGATCAAATCGAGCAAAGTGATATGCTGCTTCCACATCAAACTCCTCAGATCCGTCAATGTTTGAAAGCACACACTCTTTGATGAAATCCTCACGTAAGTCTGGCACGTTCAACGTGGAATGAGCAAGTTCCCAATAGATGTCAAAGTGTTGCAGTTGTTGTTGAATAGATCCAAAACGCGCCAGTTCACTTGTCATGTAGTCCACATACTTCTCCTTGAAACACGTTTATACATCCGTCCTTGTTTCACATACCCATATAACAGTTGGAAAAACACGTCTGTAAACTATGACGGCTGGCAAACAAATGACCCCCCGTCTTACTCTGCAGATGCTGTTAGTGAACCGCACTTGTTGCAGAAATTGTCTGGTTCACACAACTGGCAATTGTACTTGTAGCAGTGACAGTCATAATCTTCAGCATATCCGTAAGCACCACAATATTCACAGGTAAGTCCAAGTTGATTTTGCACGTTCATATTCTCCAATTGAACTTCAGCCAGTCTTTTCTTGGATAACTTTGACACCTTCACCCGATTGTCCTTTTGCAGCTTGATAGGAGTTTTCTTGCCATGACATTCCGTACATGGTTCAGGTTTGGCGAATAAGGCTGACTTGATGTTATCCATCTCCTGAAGCAATGTCTCCCATTCACCATCATTCATGTTGATGTAATACTTGTATTGTTTCCATTCAAACAGAGATGTATGCACAAAACTCACATAGCGCATGTCTTGATATGAAATGACTTCAAGAAATTTCCTTTGCGTTAAGTACAGTTTGAATCCAATGTCACGTAATCTTGTTAAGTTCAGACACACAATCTTCCACAAGGATGGTGATAAAGCAAGCGATCTCTCTCCACGTTTGATTCGAAGAAATGGCCCAAATTGTTCATGCTCCACAGTAATGGTTAAGTTTGCACTAATTTTAAAGCTGCTTGTCTTCTCTATGGCTGTGCGTTGAATGATGACTTCACTTCGCACCTCACTCCTTTTATATGGACATCACATGTATGTTTTCATGAGATGTTTGTAAAATCGCGGAGTCATCTCGTTGAAACCATCAAAAATGGCTATTGGCAAACGGTCTGTTAGAGATTGTCTCATGACGATTACTAAAACGTCTCCTCGTTTGCGACTACCTATTATCCATTCAAAGAGCATTGGCATGGTGAAATGTCCTTTTTCATAGAGGTAGGCCATCATATCATACACCTTAAAACGTTTTTCAAGGTACTTGAAACCATGTAGCGTGACCTTTACACATTTGGAATCGTAATCCTCATCAACACACTTTGGCTCTGGTAAGCACAAAGTCTTTGTGTCAAAGTTCCTCATGAAGGCTTCTAATAAGTTGAACGAAACGTCGGGTCATGGCTTCGGAGAACGTGGGAGGATGTTGTATGTTTCCTTCTAACATGTAGATAAGCTGAATGACAGTGTTCACTTCTTCCTTTAGGTGCACGTACGTGTGTTGGTCGAAAAAGCCTTCTTCACATGAGTGCCATAAAATGTTGCAATCGATCAGAGGAAGCACTGCTTGAAAGTTTCGTTTCAACAGCGTGACGTCTTCCTCAGTAACAGAAATGGCCTTGCTCAATTCAAATTTAGATTTGAGATGCTTGTCGTCATCGTCGCTGTCGTCATCACCGTCATTGTCGTCATCATCATCGTTGTCGTCGTTGTCGTCGTTGTCGTCATGGCTTGATATGAACACTTCTTCTTCCTCAAGATGCTCTAGATATGCCTTAACTTTGTGCTGAATGGCTTGGCGCATTTGCAACCCAGAACGGATAGTAAGATCCCCCAGGATCTGGTATTTCTTGCTGCACTGTAGACACGTCTAACGGAGCACCTAATGCTTACTCCAAGGCTTTTTCAGCCTTTGCCATTGTACTTAGGAACGCAGCAGTCTCCTCCGCTGTTAAAACTATATCTATAAAAGCCGTTGTTTCGTTGCCGAACATGCTATCAATTTCCATGTTGCTAGCTGAAGTTGCTAACAGAGACGTTTCCATGATGTCTTGGCGATGCAATTGCTATGGCATTCACGAACTGACCTTTTTTATACTACTCATATATGGAGTTGGTGGTGACCCAGTGGCCTGTGGCCCAGTGGCCCGGGGGGGGGGGGTTCCCATGAGAACCCGGGGATCCTCACATGGTACATGCTCCAGGTACATGGTATAGATACAGTGACCCGGGGGTTCCCATGAGAACCCGGGGGGTTGGTATATAATGGCTGGTTATATCAGTTCAGCTTCACTACCGCTTCACAACCGCTTTCGACACCACATTTACTTTGCAATGAACGACGCGCTCACCCTGAGACATGTGAGAGACGCGAACATGCCGGTGACTCCACCAGCCACACAGCCGCAACGCTTCCACTTTTACCAGCTGCTGACGGAACCGACTGGTCACGCTCGGGAAGCGCCTACGCGACATTGAAGCCGGATACTATGATCAAACCTATTTCCGCCCAACTTTGCTGAGGGAGGCGATTCCCTCCTGCCTAGGAGAAGAGGAGTACCCGGCCTGGGGGAGATATTTCCTGCAGCAAGATCTAGAATTCCGCATCGGCTGCCACTGCATTATTAGTCCGGACAGGGTGATAGCATCAGCTATGTTTATATTGCGCACCACCAGGTGCTTCACATATGGTCTAAGAACTGATCATTTCCTATTCAACGGTCAGCAGATGAGCCAGTGCGCAAGACCAGTTCAAGACATAGTGGAGTTTTTCTAAACCCGGGCCCGGAAGCAGCAGGAAACACCTTCGGCCCTTTTAAGGGCCATCCACTAATACGAAAAAAGCGCTAAACGTGGAATGGTGTTGGTGTGTTTGTATGCATGAGAGTGTGGGAAATGCTAAAAGGGGGCTTTTTTATACCCCTTTGAATTTGAGGGGGCCTCATAGGTGAGCTCCAACCATGTGGCTATGAGTCCTCTCCTTAAAAAATGGGGATGTCCATTCGCCATAGCTTTATACCCCTTTGAATTTAAGGGGGCTCATAGTTGAGCTCGAACTACCAACCACGTGGCTATGAGTCCTCTGTTTAAAAAATGGGGGTAGTACTCACATAGAGAACCCAAGGTGGGTACTCGCATAGAGAACCCAGGGTGGGTACTCACATGGAGAACCCAGGGTGAGTACTCATGTAGAGAACCCAGGGTGGGTACTCACATGGGGAACCCAGGGTGGGTACACACATGATAGTTTTAAGTCGCCCTGTGTGACGTCGCTGCTGGGACTGGGTCAAAATAACTAGGTGAGCTCGAACCATGTGGCTATGAGTCCTCTGCTTAAAAAAAGTTGCGGAGCTTGTAAGTGTAGGGGTGCCCGTCTGTCTGTCTGTCTGTCTGTCCGTCTGTCCGTTCTTACAGGAGCTACGTTGTGGCAGAAGTCATCCGCATTTTCCATACGATGTGGCACAAAATCGCGTTGTGGAAAAAAAACCATGTGGCTGAAAATCAAAATTGAAACCGCCGATGTTCACTGAGTATTGTAGAAAAGTTTTCCGAATTTTGTCCAAAAATGTCTGTCTGTCCTTGCTTCTGGTTGCTGTCTGCATTTTTAAATATCCTTGCAATGTACGAGCGGCACCTGGTGTTGAAAAAAATGCCACGAAAGCACGTATTTTGATAGCGAATCAGAAAGCCCCCGATGAAGTGTATGTATTCTTGCGCGAAATATTCAATTCCTTTGATATGCCTCCTTATGTTAAGTTTTGGCGGGTTGAAAAAAATCACGCCATAGGTTCCTGAAGATAGGTCAAATTAGAAGATGGCAATTAGTCATATTATATAAATAAATATGTTCCCAGCTATTTTTAAAATAAAAAAATATCAAGTAAACACTTTATTTAATATTTATTACTTTGAAAATAGTTATTTTAAAGTGTGAAAACTGTGGACTATTTGTGTGCGCGCGCAGCTCGGTGTGATGAGTATTAGGAAGAACTTCGTGTGTTGTTTGTTCGAAAAAGTTTTTAAGTTCAAATTTTCATGCTTGTGAAGGATTAATAAACTAAATAAACAATGTAATTATTTTTTTCAGAATAAGAAAATGTATTGTCAGAAATGACAACTTTGATGGATATGTTATTATTTGAATATTTGGGAATGTTTGACATCGTTCGTCGTTTGAGAAAAAATGAGGCATAATACAATAAAGTATGTATTTTTTACCACGGCATAAGTTTAGCAACATTATTCTGCATAGTTTGTGCTAATAAAGTAAAAATAACAGCTTTTTACGCTGTTTTTGACACGATCATGAAATACTGTCTGTCTGAGTAGAAATCGAAAATTCTTTTCTAAAGAACTGAGAGCCAAATAAAGCAACAAAATTATTGTTTTGATAAAGCATACACTTTTTAGTTCAGTCTTCATATATTTTACAAAGCAGATCTGAAAAATTCAGCCTTTTCGGTTGTGTTAAACGTTTTAAAAAGCTGATGTAAGGAATTAGCAGTCACCGTAGGTGTCAGTACGAGAGTTTCTTGGAATCTTGCGCTGAACTGTCAACAGGACCTTTATGGGCTGTTTATTTATCCTTAACAAGCATGAAATTTTAACGTAAAACATTCTTTTGTTGAGCTGCTTGTTATCTTGCTTATTATAAGCCAAATCACACTTTGGGTGTTTCGAATAATTTGCGAAAGAATTTGCGAGGGAGCCGGATAAAAAAATGAAAGAAATTGTAGAAAGATATGGAAGAAATATCGCAAACAGCTCATATTCGGAACATAAAAGAAATTGAAACTATTTGTTAAAATTTTTAATACATTTCTAAAATGGTATACAGGTTGTTAAAAACCCGACTACTCTTTGGTGCATGAGAAATTTGACATTTAGGCGAAATTTCTCTATCATTTCTTTCATTTTTACCCGGTTACTTTTATTCGAAACGCAGAATTTTTACGCATTGTTATTAGGAACGCCCAAAGTGTGATTTGGTTTATACGAGTGGGAGACCCGTAATAAGCCAAATTGCACTTTGACTTTCGTCGAAAAGTTTTTGTGTTTCGGCTGAATTCAGTTGGGATAAGGATATAAAGAAATGATAGAAAAAAAACGTTGATTATTGCCGTTTTTTTATCATTTCTTTATGTCCTTAACCCAATTGAATTCAGCCAAAACGCACAAATTTTTCGGCAAAAGTCAAAGTGCGAATTGACATAGGTAGGATGTTTTAATTTTAACAACTTCGGGGTTCTGTCCTCGTTTAGCAAATTTTCAAGCAAGATCAACATAGCTTAATATGGGTCGCCACGATAAAATGAGCAGAAAAGCTTATTTGAAGAGGAGAAGAGAGATGTCAAAATGCATCAAACCTAAGTCAAAAAATGAACAGTTGGATGAATGTGGAAAAATTGAAGGAAAAGAAGTGTTGACTGATTGGGAGATCGTATAAATTGGCGTAAAATCTAGTGAAATGAAATTTAGGGCTGTTTGTGGTCTTTGACATCTGCTTTAAGCATGGGTAGGCACAATAGCAAAGAAAGAAAGAAGTACAGAAGGCGGCGAAAATGTAATGCCGATAATTATAGTCCAAGTGCGAAGCTTGCTCGAAAACGTTTAGAAAACTGTATTGGAGGAGAAAACATTGGATATAAAGCAAGAGTTGTCAACTGGCTTAATGAGCAATGTAGCGATAGCTGTAGAAGTTCACAGCATGATATTTCACTACAAAATACCCCAGAACATGGCACTTCACAGACTTCTGACACCAGTTGCAAAGTAGTGAAGAAATGTGAGAGAGTGGGGCCGAGACGCAAAAAAAAAACACTTTAAAATCGGCTTATTTAGCGGATGCGTTTATCAAGAAAGATCCGTTGTACGAACATTTTCAGAAATATGTTAACTTCAAAGATGTCACTAACACATTTGGCAAATTAAAAATTGGAAAAAAGCAGTGCAAAATCAAAGAAATAATGAGCGAGTCAAATGGGATGATATTTCGAAGAAAAAGTCTTGAGCAGATAGTAAGGATACTGCATTGTACAGTATGGGGTAAGTAACGCTATATACATTTATATTTTTTTGTAATAAGTTGAGATTCACATCTGTCTCTGACGTATTATATAAGCATTAGAGCGTTTATTAATGAAGGTGGGGAGGGGGAAGGGGGGTGACCTACGGAAGAGATGTGGAGGCATGTAAGAGTGGTGGTGGGGACAGGCAACAAGATCCAGTGGCCGAAAATGTGCCGGAAGGTGTCGAAAAAAATTAGCATAAAGCTCTGTGTATTGTGTGTGTGTGTGTTTTTAAACATCTGTTGCTGTTATCATAATCGCGCCATGTGAAGTCATTTTTTGTTATAAGTTCGGATTTATATTCACATTTGTCTGTAGTTTTCCCCGCGAAGACGTCAGTGACCTATTATATAAGCATTAGAGCGTTAATTAATGAAGGTGGGGGGGGGGGAGAAAGGGGTGACCTACGGAAGAGACTAAAGTGTGGGGGCATGTAAGAGTTGGGGGGGGGGGCAAGCAACAAGATCCAATTGCCGAAAATGTGCCGGAAGGTGTCGAAAAAAATTAGCGTAAAGCCCTCTGTGTCTGTGTGTTTTTAACAGCTGTTGCTGTTATCGGAATCGCGGCATGTGAAGTCATTTTTAAGTTTTTTGTGATATTGCTTTTTAGCCAGTATTGTCTGTCGATGTTCTCACGGTTTGCTTTCATCAAAGGCCAGGCCCCTAGTTTAGGTCTGTGCTATGACTGGCTCAGATTTTATGGCGGCTAGATCAAGGCACTGTGTATTGATTGGGAAACGTCTGTGATTGGTGGAATTTTGTGTAAACATCAGCGAGGTCTTTTTTCCCACGCTTTGCCACTGCAGTTGTCACTGTTCTTTTGGTTGAGCAAGCGTGAAGACTGATTAAAAAAATATCTTTTGGCATTATATCTTGTGGTGTTAATAATTTAATTATTTATAAACAAGGGATGCTAAAGGATATTGTTCACACTTTAAAGAGGTAACATTTATTTTTTTGTTTCTTCACTGAATGTTCAATTTTATCTTAGACAATTTTTTTCAAAATAATTTTTTAAGTATAACAGAATTATTTTTATAAAACCGTAATCTCCCGGGTAATCGCCCCCGCATTATTTTTATTTTTTACCCGCTTGACGTCAAGAGGGATATTATCATTTACTGTTGGCCAAATGTTTTTTTCTGCGAAAAATGCGATGTTTTGAGGTCACAAACTCGTTCGAATATACGGGACCTAGAAACACGAAATGTTGTACACGGATAGAAATTTGTTTTAAGTTGAAAGCTAGGCTTTTTTAGAGATCGGCCCATTTTCAGATGAGATATGACGAATTAAATAAAGACGGCATTTTTTCGACAAACCCCTTGCGACGCGCCGCATTTGTCTTTGTCTATGGGGGACTGCCCAGTAGTCTGACGTGGTACAAGTCCAAAGTCCCAATAGTCCGAAAGCCCACAAGTCCGAATGTGCATGGAACGCCAGAATAGTTGGTCGTGGGACAAATACATCTAATAATTGAACCCTCGCAGTAGTGAATCTCCTAAGTCATGGTCCTTTAAGTAAGCATCATTTAGAATTTTGGGTTTTTGGACTAGTGGGACGTCGAATTTGTGGCACGTCAGAGTGATGAGATTTACCCGTTTATTCGTATTTTTTATTTACAGGCATTATGTCAGTAAATCCTGTCGAGGACATAAATGAAGGGGACGCAGTGTGGGCTTTCATCCAGAACAAAGTTTGATGGCTTGGGCAGGCTATTAAAGCCACCTTGTTTGATGTGCATGTGAAGTTTTGGTCTGACGGACAACGTGAGTTTTCGTTTTCAGTTCCTTGTTTATGTTACTCACTAGAGCATTAGAGCGTTTATTAATGAAGGGGAGGGGGGAGGGGGAAGGGGTGACCTACGGAAGAGACAATGTGGGACATGTAAGCGTGGTGGTGGGGGCAGGCAACAAGATCCAATTGCCGAAAATGTGCCGGAAGGTGTGTGTGTGTGTTTTAATATCTGTTGCGGTTATCGTAATCGCGGCATGTGAAGTCATTTTTGTGATAAGTTCAGATTTTTATTCACATCTGTCTGTAGTTTTCCCCGTGGAGACGTCAGTGACGTATTATATTAGGATTAGAGCGTTATTGATGAAGATGGGGAGAACACGAATTGACACTGTGTGGTTCCTTTTGCAGGGAAATTAAGAATATGTCTTCCTCGTCAACGGTGGCTGCCTTTAAATTCGACTCTGCCACAGCTGCGAAAGCAAAGGGGTTTATATAAATCCCCTCGCTCAACCCACCTCGAGTAAATCAATAGAAAAGCCCAGCACCAGTAAAGGACCAGAAGTTACTTTCCACCCCTTATGACCCGACACAGGAAAAAAAAGGAAAACCACAGAAGCACTCAGAAAGTCTCAAACTGATACTGGTATGCATACTTCAGATACATTAACAGAATCCGCAGAGGAATGGAAACAAAAAAGTCCCCATAAACGTCTTAAAACCACACCGAAGAGCAAAAGATATCGCGTGTAAAGAAGGCAGCAAACTCCTCTCGTCCCGAACCTGTTAAGATGTCTTATAATGGGGTGAAAGTCATCTTGCTAAATGCTGGCCGACTCTTCACACAGGTTCGTATGTTCCCAAACGTATGATATTTCCAGTTAAATCTGCCCGCTGGTGGCTGTGGATTAAAATAAATAACATTGCTATTACTTATATATATTTTTGAAGAAGGGTGTGGCATGTCCAAGAAAGCATTAACATTCAATTCATACTTCTCTCTCGTTGTGTTTCAGTACGTTTGTGATACAGTAAATTTGTTAATATTTGCAGGGCAAAATATATATAAAGAAATACCTTAATATCTTTGTTGCAGTTGGGGGCAGTCAGGAAATCTCCGGACAAGGCCGCAACAGTGTAAAGGCGCAACCGCGCGAAGCAGGATGCACACCTTTACAAATTTGAAATATTTATCTGTGACTGTGTTTAGTTAAAAATCAGAATTGATACAGATCACTAGCATCAGTAAACGCTTGATTGTATATATATAAGTATTTTTTTTCAAATTTTCAGAAAGAAACGGGGCCAGTCACATCATCTCTGGACATGGCCGCAACAGTGCCACTGGCACAGCCAGAAACGTCAGACGAACAAGTGCAGCAACCGGCTTTACAAACTGAACAGGTCTTAAGTGTAGCCCCCCCCCCCAAAAAAAACACTAGGATTAAAATCAAATATGTCTGATCTTTGGTTGAAAATCAGCAAATGATACACATAATTGCTGCCTCCGCTTAGCAAACTTAATTGATTGTAAATTGAGGAAACGTAAAGAAGTAGGATTGAAATGATATTTGTCTGTCTATTTTTCTGTTTAAAATCAGTAAAAGATACAGATTTTTAGTCTCAGCAAAATATTGAGAAAAACGTTATATATGAGGATTCAAACGGTATTTATCTGTGACTGTGTTTAGTTAAAAATCAGAATTGATACAGATCACTAGCATCAGTAAACGCTTGATTGTATATATATATATAAGTATTTTTCAAATTTTCAGAAAGAAACGGGGCCAGTCACAGCATCTCTGAACATGGCCGCAACAGTGCCACTGGCACAGCCAGAAACGTCAGACGAACAAGTGCAGCAACCGGCTTTACAAGTTGAACAGGTCTTTTAGTTTACCCCCGCCCCCCACCAAAAAAAATAAATTAATAAATAAAAAATCACTATTACTAAAATCAGATCTGTCTGATTCTTTGGTTTAAAATCAGCAAATGATACAGACAATTGCTGCCCCCCCCCCCCGAATAGTAAACTTAATTGATTGTATATTGAGGAAACATAAAGTAGTAGGATTGAAATGATATTTGTCTGTCTATTTTTCTGTTTAAAATCAGTAAAAGATACAGATTTTTAGTCTCAACAAAATATTGAGAAAACATAATATATGAGGATTCAAACGGTATTTATCTGTGACTGTGTTTAGTTAAAGATCAGAATTGATACAGATCACTAGCATCAGTAAACGTTTAATTGTATATTTTTTATATATGTAGAAAGAAACGGGGGCCATCATAGAATGTCCGGACAAGGCCGCAACAGTGCCAGATACAGCGTACATAGAATCTGAAACAGACAAGACGTTAGAATGTATTACCGAAATAGTGGCAGAGAAAACAGACACAGAATCTGAAACAGACAAGAATTCGGAATGTCTTATCGAAGAGATACCGATTAAGGTCCGTATGTGTTATTATAATATTCGATAACGTCATTTGGCATTTTTGATAGTTGTGATATAAAAAAAATAATATGGTATTTTGAAAAATATCATAAAACAATTTCCGTTAATTGTTTGTATAATTTTAACAGACCATGCTATTGTTTCCTTAATGGTTTTGGGAAAAAACAGTTAATTATAAAGAAACATGAATGGATATTATGTTATAGGAGAAGCGCACGTTAAGAATTGAAGTTGGCCTGCATGAACAATCAAGCGAAGCATTCCAAAAAGAATCAGACACACAATCAGATGCCCCTGTACTACAGAAAGAAGCAGAACAATTGTCAGATGAAGGAATGATAGAGTCGCCTGAAGAATGTCCAGAACTACAACGGGTTTATGTTTGTTTTTACAGTGTTAAGAAAGATCTGCAAATATTTTTCCGTCTTCAACTTTAGTTTAAAATGAAAAAAAGTACAGATCCGTCTCCAAGTTTGGTTTAAAATAAAAAAAAATACAGATAACATTGCTTTTAGCTGTAATACTTGCCTCTTGTCAGTAATTTCATTTTGGTGTGAAATAAAAAAACAGTTATTGGTAAGATTGCCTTTAGCATTAGTACTTCGAAGGAAACATGCACTTTTCTCTGTCATTACATTTGGTTAAAAATAAATAAATGATACAGACTAGAGGATAAAACGCAAGTTGCATGACAGTCCCTTTTCCTGTTGCAGTTTAAGTTGCCAGAAAAGGTGATGGCACGACGAATGCGTCACGAACAAGAGCAAGTCTCATGTCTAAATTCCTTTGACAAACTTTTACAACAAAAAAAGAAAAAAACTGCTAAGAAAGAAAAAGCGCAGGTCTAAAGTCAAAGAAATATTATATTTTAGTGATTCCGAATTTTGTCCATCTTCGGATGACAGTGATGAAGAATCAGTGTCTGACACAGAGGTGCCAAAGCTTGGGACGTCAAAAAATACTGTAAAAAGCGGACATCTTCAGATATCGTAACGATGGCATCGCCGGAAATAAAACGGAAGAAAACAGCACAGACACCCACACACACAAAGGCAGTAAAGAGAAAAGAAAATTATCCAAACCAAAAAAGCACCACTCATATCAGTTATTTCAGACGGGTCCTTGGGCTCACAAAATGCGAGATTCTGATCCTGAGGGTTCACAATTTTGTCCATCTTTGGATGACAGTGATGAAGAATCAGTGCCTGACACGGAGGTGCCAAAGCCTGGGACGTCAAAAAATACGGTAAAAAACGGACATCTTCAGATATCGTAACGATGGCATCGCCGGAAATAAAAAGGAGGAAAACAGCACAGACACCCACACAACACAAAGACAGTAAAGAGAAAAGAAAATTACAATAACCAAAAAAGCACCACTTATATAAAGTATTTCAAACTGATCGTTGGCCTAAGGAAACTTCAACCTCTACCACAGAATTATCTGACGAAGAGTTCCCTCAATCTGCAAGTTTTGCGAAAGTAGTGTCAAATATTACAGAGCAACAAAAACGAACCTCTTTTGAAATGAAATTTCGTGGTAGGCCAGCGACGCACGTTAAAGACCGTGTATGTGATACATTCCCGGAAATATATTGCACTGCCGTTGCCAAGGAAAACACAGGCACATGTGAATCCAGGATGAAACGTGTTCGCAACTCCTTACAGGCTTGTCCGTTTGAGTGTGATCAGAGGGACACAGACAAATTATTTACCAGCTTCGCCACTCATGTCAGATCGAACATACATATAAGGAATCCTGAAATTGAGTCAATTATCAAAGAAGAAAAAAGGGCAAGCAAGCAACCTCCTGAAGAAAGAAGTGTTTCCAATTATGTAGGCTGACAAGATAACCGTCATTGCCCAGCAAGACCCTCTGATAGTTGGGGTGGTTTTAAAGGCAGAGAATGATATCGATAATTTAGGATTCAGTTAAGGGAGGCATTTATCTGCATTTTACTTTGCTTTAAAATTACAGGGGCAAATAGTGAAGTTATGAAACAAAGTAAATAAGGAATAGAAGTAATGGTTTGTGGATTTTCTTGTGCATTTCAAAATAAATATTTTAGATTGAGCAGTTACGAGCAAAGAATACAAGATATAGACGAGATCTCCGACGACCTGATCGGGGAACTTTCCGAGAGTGAGCGGCACATTCTAAGAACTCGTGAAGTCATTGAAATCAGGGGAAAGGTTTGTAGTTTCTCAGTAATATAGGTGTTGTACTTCGCCATTATGTGGAGCAGAATAGACATTTTTTTTAGCTTGACTGAAGAAAATTGTACAGATAATTTGGGTTATAGTTAGCGATGGACGAAATATGGGCTTTTATCAGTCTTTTAATTTGATTTAAAATTACAGATGTATGTTCCTTTTACCATAGTTTCTATTTTTATGTTTTCAGTGGTCGAAACCAGTGCCGTGCATTGTTCCGCAACAGTGTTTAAAGTTGCTGCACTTTATTGTGCAGAATAGGAGAAAAGTAGGCGTCAGTGTCAATAGTCCTTATTTTTTTGTGCGGGAGAGGCAAGTTTAATGTGGAATATACATCTTGTGCTACGTAATTCGCGTTCAAAGAAAAAGATTGTGAAAAGAAAAAAAATTCTATCTGTAAGTAAATTGATTTTAAATAAGAAAGCTTAACGAAGCAAGTTTGCTGGCTGTATGTAATTGAATTGTAAGCCTAAAAACAATACAGGTATCTTTTTAACATCTCAAGTGTGCTGTCTGCATGTAATCGAATTTTAAACCGGAAAACAATACAGACATCTTTATTGTTATTAAAAACAATGAATATCCTACTTTTATTAGCGTTTGGAGTGGTTCGTGGCTACACTGCATTGGCAACCGTCACCGAAGCCGAGTTACAGTACCCAGAACGAATTAGGTCCACTAATTTGAGAAAATATTTTGCCACTCTCATTCAGGTAATTATAATGTCCTGTCTGTGCAAATAACTTAATTAAAATCAATTTATAGTATAGATTTCAGTGTGGTGTATATTTAATTTGCTTGGACTTCAATTAAGATGGGCATGGTATTTTGAGCTTTGTTCTCCTTGTAATATATGTTTTCTAAAACATATTTCCTCCAATTCAAGGTCTGTTTCGGTATAAAATGCATGTTTAAATATATTAATTTGTATTGCGTTTCAGTCGTTCGACCTAACACAGCAGCAGTTGGAGCATTTCCTTGACCACATGGGGCATACCACCGAGGTCCACAAGATTTTCTACCGACAGCTCAGTCCGTAAATTGAAAGGCTGGAACTGGCAAAGGTTTTGCTGGTACAGGATTTGGGATTAACGAAGAAGTATATGAATACGTCTTTGCATGACATCGATATGGCTGGTAAGTTTTTTTATGCCACACGGATGTAAACGTGTTCAATTTATGCCTGTAAGCACTTTAATTTTAATCGAAGCAAGATTACGAACAGGCAGATAAATTTCAATAGTTGCCGCTTGTTTTTAAAAAAGAAATTAAAATAAATATAAATATCTATTTTGGTAAACATGGTTGGCCTCTGTAGCAGGATCAATTACATTCATGATTAAATTGCATCCTTTTTATGGTAGAAATAGTAAGAGTCAGTGAGGAAGAGGAGATCAGAAGAAGAGAGGAAGACCTTGGTATAGATGAAGAAGACGATGCCCTACAGCCGAATCCACAGCACAGACCAGAAACTCCTGTTGAGGACGATGAAAATGACTGGTTTTCCCCAGATATGTTCGAACGTGAGGAAGCCGAAATGGAAATCTGCATAGGTTGTGATATTGTCTGTTTATTGATTTCGTTTAAATGCACATTATTAACTGATTGTCCAATTATTATAATTCTGGCTTGGATCATATAAAAAAGTCGACAGGAAAATAATTGTAACACATAATAGAAACAACAAGTCATTCATCTTTATTACTTTTCAATAAGAAACGATAACGAAATCTAAGAAAGAAATGATAAAATGTTTTTTTTTTTTGGCAGAGCATCAGAAATGCGCAAATCCAAGAGAAGAACATACTTCTCAGCAGAACAGACTGCGGAATTTCAAGAGCTCTTCAGTGACTATTTGCAAAAAGATATGATGCCAAATTGTTCTCAGATAGCGTCATGGCTGAACGAAAGCAGAAGGCAGGGTGGAACTCTCCATAATTATAACCTCAAGAAAATTCAGAAAAAAATTTCATGGATGAGGCATGGCTCCAAAGCTACAAAGTATTAAAGATATCTGTCTGTTTTTTTTTTTGTTTTAATCCAGTGTGTAAGACGGACAAGTTACTTTTCCATTTCAACGTTTTGAACTTTGGCATGTGTTTGCTTGCAAGCAGTTGCAATTTCTTGTAAGCAATGTGTCCGCTGGACAGTGCGACCTTTATGTCCACGGTGAATGGTTACTACGTAGTGCGATCTTTATGCCAACCGGATGAGTGGTCACTTGATGGAGCATGCTTTGCATGGTGGGAATTTATAACTGCTTGCACCGTCATCTCTAAAGCCTTTTTTAGAAATGCAACTTGTCTGTGTAACACTGTGGTTTAAAATCAAAATTAGTATAGAATGTATTTTTTCCATAGGGCAACAATTGTGTCTGTAGTCGTCAAGACTTAGGCATCGACACTTTGGAATGTTTTGGGTAGGGAAACCAGGACATTCAGTATTTGTAACTGCTTGCACCGTCATCTCTAAAGCCTTTTTATTCGAGAAATGCAACTTGTCTGTGTAACACTGTGGTTTAAATGAAAATGAGTGTGGGTTGTTTTTGTTGGTTGACACTGAATTCTAGTAGGACACTCAAGGTAGTTAAGAAGAAAAGGTGCTCGAAAGTAATACACTCAGTATAGTTAAGCTAAGTGATTGCTCAGCGTTGAATGTGCCTATAATGTGGTCTTTCTTTTAATCATGTGTGTAATACGGACAAGTTACTTTTCCATTTTAACGTTGTGAACTTTGGCATGTGTTTGCTTGCAAGGTTGTAATTTCTTGTTAGCAATGTGTCCGCTGGACAGTGCGATCTTTATGTCCACGGTGAGTGGTTACTACGTAATGCGATCTTTATGCCAACCGGATGAGTGGTCACTTGATGGAGCATGCTTTGCATAGTGGGAATTTGTAACTGCTTGCACCGTCATCTCTAAAGCCTTTTTTAAGGAAAGCAACTTGTCTTTGTCACACTGTTTTTTGAGATGAAAATGAGTGTGGGATGGTTTTTGTTGGTTGACACTGA
The DNA here is from genome assembly GCA_949752745.1 of Protula sp. h YS-2021. Lineage (NCBI taxonomy): Eukaryota > Metazoa > Annelida > Polychaeta > Sabellida > Serpulidae > Protula > Protula sp. h YS-2021. The sequence goes on along the minus strand of OX457025.1, from coordinate 103,215,416 downwards.
TTTCTAATAGAACACTCAAGGTAGTTAAGAAAATGTGCTCGAAAATAATACACTCAGTATAGTTAAAAAGAAAAGTCACTTGAAAAAAAATACTTGACGTTGAAAGTAAAAATTGGTTTTACATGTAACTGTGAAGTTTAAATGCATGCGATATGTGTTAATTGTAAATAAAGGTTATAACTTATTATAGATATGTCTTTGTCTGTGTTAATAATACAAAAAAAAAAAAAACAACACAAAAAAGTGTTAATAGCATAAAACATCTTTAATCAGCTTTATTCACCAAATCATGCATATACAGAAACGAGATTTAATTACCCTTTCTTGAAAAAAACTATTTCTAGTGAAATGAACAATGCAACAGCAGAGCAAATTTTTTGCGCTGTCTGTTTGCAGCTATGATTTTTAACCACATTTGTCTGTCATGCCCGTTTTAGTTCTGGTTTATGTCTGCTTTGTTTGACGGAAACCGGAAGTGGCATTAATCCTGGTTTTAAATCAGTTTGCGCGGTCTGTTTGCAGTTATGATTTTTAACCATATTTGTCTGTCATGTCCGTGTTCAGATAAGGTTTATGTCTGTACTTTGTTGTGGCACAACCGGAACTATTTTTTTGGTTCCACGTGCTTTTGTTTACATTATTTTCTGCCAAAACATGTCTGTCTTTTAATCGGAATTTGTCCGCGATTATTTGTCACAGCTTCTGAAGAATACGTAAAAACATGGTAGCTCTCATGCGTATGTCCGTCTGCCCGTCTGTGCGCGTCGAGGGGTCTGTCCACGTCGAGCCGTCTGCCTGCCATCCCTGTGACGTCATAAGTGGTCGTTCTAAAACATATATATTGGGCGTTCTGAAACAGTGACATTATTACGTCACTGTTTGAGTATGCCCATGGGCGTTCTAAAACAGCCATGACGTCTTTATGACGTCATTGTATTATAACGAAAAATTATTTCTGTTTTAGAACGCCCATTTATCAACTACTGATTGAATCAAACGAATTAGATTTTTCGACACATGAGCAAATGAGAAATTTGCAAATCTTAATTAGTCGTATGAAATATATTTTGCTAACACATCTGAAAAATGCTTAAGTAATACTAATCATGGCAAATCAAGAATTTATGAAATGATAAGTGACGTTGTTGATTGTCACCGTTGGATGCTTGAGCAGGAAAGAAACGACTTGACTGAGGCAAGATGGAGTGGTGTGAGACCCTTATTGTCGGAAATATTTACAGAGATGTTCTACAGAAAAAAAGGAACACAGAGCGACAAGGAAAAATATAGACGATTTTTGCTTATATTATTTTAACCAATAGCAGTCAAAATATGTTTGGATGTTCAGGGTTAGCAGTATATACTTTTTCTACTCCACACGCGTTGTAAATAAATTTTACAAAACATGAAAGATGGTGCCAAGAAATTCTTTTTTTACATTCCTAAAATTCTTTTCTAAATAAGCAAACCGCTGCTAATATAGACTTATGGAATCTTTTTTTAATATTTAAAACTGACTGATAAAACTATTTATTTATATTGTCGACATTACTAGCAGTACAGCATCAATGTTCAAAATCTAAATGTGTTAATTGATTTAGAGCATTCAAGACAAATCTTAATATATGTTTAGTCTATAAATCTCAATTGTTGATACTATTTTGGTCTTGATTTAACTCATTAATTTAATTTAATTTAAAATTATTTTATTTAAAAGTATGAATTCTACCAGTAATTCTGTCAGTAATGTAAAATATTTTGCTGTATAAATGGCACAAAAACCTCATCGTCTTGCAGTAGACGCCGTACTTCTGTGACGTCATTTTTCCATGTTGCATGAATGAGTTCGTTGGTTTCCTCGATACCTTCTGAACGGACACCTGATTTATCGCTGTATGCGTTCGCGTCACTGAGTAAAATTAACGTTTTGTCGAAAAGAATTGGCAGTTAATAGGTATGATTCACACAATAATTTCTAGTTCTTTCGTATGATGTTTTGAGTGGCGGTGAGTAGATATAAGACAGTTTGCTGGAAAGTCTTTTAATTCTGTTAACTTACCAGCACGCCGGAATTGACGATAGCCTCAGATGAAACCGAAAGTGTGGTGATACGAGCGTTTTGTATGCCGACTTAGCATGCACAGCCAGCAAAAATTTTCTGACTTTAGCATATAAAACGAGGGAATGAAAACACTTCTGGTTGTGGTTATCGTCACTTCCGGTTAGCTTGTAAGTGAAAAGTACACGTCTCCTCCGTCCAGACACGTTCGTCATAGGACACATGTATTTTTGTCACCCCATCATGTCAGGTTCGTTACAGTACACATGTATTTTTAACCTTCACCCTATCAAGTACACATCTACTTTCGCTACACACGTCTAAGTGCCCGTGTACTTTCCTCATGATATCCAGGTACGTTCGTTGAAGTACACATCTGCTTTCATCACCCTCACTAGGTATGTTCGTCACAGTACTTTCTAACTTCACCCCATCTAGACACGTTCGTCACAGTACACATAAACTTTTTACCTTAACCCTGTGCAGACCCGTTCGTCAAACATCCAGGTAAGTTTGTCATAGTTTACGTATACTGTGGCCACCCAATTCAGGCACGATTTTCAAGTTGTACGTCTACTCGCGTCATCCTATCCAGGTGCTTTCGTCGAAGTACACATTTACTCACAAGTACACATTTACTCCCATTCTGGCATATACGTATACATGTACTTTTAACCTTGACCCCGTCCAGGCATCCGTCAAATATCCAGGCACGTTCGTCAAAGTACATGTGTAAATTTAAATCTGTATACTATTTTACATCAACACCGTTTAGTTATCCGTTTCTCAACCAATAAATTTCCAGTCCAAGAAAAAATTAACCGAACATTTTGTTAACTGTCAATATATATTCAGTAGCTGGGTAAAAGAGAAAAAAATACAGTGGTTTTAACATGCACTTCAAACACCGTTCAAATGTTTAAGCTCTGGATCAATTGGTAGTGGAAATGATCTCTTGTTACAGATAATATTATTCATTAGCTAATTGATTCGCCTGCAAAACATATTTTATGGTTATATGCTACGAATCAACCTTTATACAAGTATGTTCCTCAGTTGATGTTTCACGAACGTACACCAGAAGAATTGAAGACAGGGTTGATCCTAAAATCACCAATCTCTTGGTTATTGGTGACTTAATTACACAGTGCCATAACGATGAGTGCATGGTACGTCGGTTAAGCGGGGCAGGGAGCCATAATAATTTAAGCATTCCGTTTGTTTCATCAAGGAAAAGAAATGCTAAGAACCTGTTTAAACTCAAATGACATTATTTTGTTTAAGAATTCCAGATATAATGACAAGTTACTACACTGACGCGTCAAATGTATCCAGCACAACTACATTTTAATTGAAGCGTTTCACAAACTGTAACGCTTTAAACAAACCTTTTGGGTACTTGCTTATTGATTTAAAACCAAAAACCGACGAGCACCTTTGTATTCGTATTGGTACTTTACCTCCTGGCAAACCTTTCGTTTATGTTTATGACTAAGTAAACAGTATAATGGTTAGTTCTGATTTATGCATAGAATGAATCATCATCTCAAAGCAACTAAAATCTAATCAGACATTTCTTTTTATTGGCAGGAAAACAAGGAACAAAAGAACAATTAAACTGTTTGTTTGAAATTTCTTTCAGCATTTTAAAAGAGCATTAAATGCTCAAACTTATCAAAAGCTTCACTATCACTATCACTGTCGGTATTTATGTTGCGCATATTTATTTAGGTCACTGAGCGCAGTGCAGAAAAATCTAGTCAAATGCGACATCAAGTAGATAAGTTTTAAAACTTTAGAAACAGTAGAAGGGTGGCAATAGGGTCTAGCTCACAGGGTGTAATGTTTGAACTCATAATTATTTTGCGGACTTCTGCTTCTGACATTTCCTCAAATATTGTTAGTCAACTGCCACCAGGATTGCATATGGTGTCATTTTCAAAAGCTAGGCCCGTTTCCTTTGAAAACTTGTTTCAAATTCTGTCTACTTTGGACTTGAAGAACGTTTTAAATCATTGGCTAACTGCTTTGGTAAATCATGTGGCATTGGATTCAGCCGTTCGCGATCTTATTACAGGACTTGACGAGTTGTTCTCAATTATGAGCATTGTCCTCAAATACGGACATAAACTTGGTTTTCGACTCTTTAGACTATAGTTTTTATTTGTATGCATCGCGGTAGATTTCGTAACTTGCTTCATTGCTGTTGGCTTTGTTTTTTCCAACAGGCAAGTTCATGTTTGAGCGAAAGTCGATGTGCCTTCTGAATTTCTTCGTTGTGCTATGGTTGTCTGCTTTTCAGAGTTCTGACTGTTTTGGACTAAAGACGCATATTTATCTAGAATAGTTCATAAGACTAGATTGTATTCATAGACAACAGAGTCAAAGTCAAGGGTCTTGTGTTGTGTTGAGGATAAAGACGTTTGGAGATCTTTCTGAAAATGGGGGGGGGGGGGGGGAGTCAGGTAACGCTGTTCTGTGGAGGTTGCACATGCGTGTTAGTTTTAGGGTATGAGGAATAGCGGACAGTTCTGTGACACAACATTCGAGAGTTTCGCACTGCGGAACTGCTAGTTTCTTTAGTTTTAAATTTCACCACAAAGTGTGGCCACGCCACCACAGGGTCTTTTTCGAACGATCCTGGCGAAAGAGTGTATAACTTGGGGTTGTTAGTGAAGCAGTCTCAAATTCCGAGGATTCATTTAGCCATGTCTCTGTTATCGCCAAGATATGAATGTGTTCACTTTCCACAACGTGCAGAATGTGGTCTAGTTTGTTTGAAAGTGAGCAAGTACTTATGGTAGACAGGGTAGAGCGTCGAAATGCGGGCCCGTTAGTGACTGCTATTGATATTAAATTTCTATGGTTTATCCTAGTACTTAAATCAAATCGAGCAACTCTGCAACCCTCGATGATCTGAATTGGTCTATGACGCTTCTGATCAGCGCGCTTACGACACCCCCACCTCCAAGCTTAAAGATCATAAATACTTATCGAGAACATTATGCAATAAAAAAGTATCACAACAGAATATAAAGAAGGTAAGTAATTGAAAGGTGTCTTGATTGGTTCCTTAGCAGCCTTTGTCCTACCCCTGTTAACGCAGCTTATACAATTATGAAACATGCATAGAAAATCGCGATGATTCTAGAATCTAAAAATCATATGTTGCTAGAACTAAAAAAGTCTCAGTCTACGGACAGTGACCTGAAAGGCAAAAAAGTCATGTATCGAAAGGTAAAAGGAATCACGAAGCTGCTAAGAAAATGTCCAAATTGGTGGGAGAATACATACTTACAAACAAAAGCAAAAGGAGCACGAAAGAAAGAACGCTAAGGTGTACCAGGTGGCTAGAAAACTTCATTGAGATTATAACAAACACTACAATTCCATTAACTATTACAAAACATACAACCATGCAAAACATCTAAGAAACCCGTCACCATGTGCCGAAATGACAACCGTGGAAATCACTGTCATACCAAAGCATAAATCAACAATTTCTTACATTACTTTCCCAACCAATGCTAGCAAGGATATTTATCCAAATAATACAGTTTCAACGTTTTGAATACGAAAATGAAAAACAAATTTGAAGTAGCATTAGCGGAAATTCAACACCCTCATACATGGGACTCATTTGAAAAAGATGCAGATTATACCCTTTAGAAAGGTATAAGCGAAGAGTAAGTTAAAATTCATATTCCTGGAGGACATAACAGCACATCGCAAGGATAATTGGGTGCCTTGAAAAGACAAATGCAAGGAAATCAATTAAATAACTATTACATTATTAAACAGAAAATTCAAATACAACACAATCACATGACGAACCCAAATTGCTGTGAAAAATTGACATCACCTAGCCGGCGTGTTAGGATTTCCCAAGACATGAATATTCAAGACTGACGTGGACCGTGGACGAATGTACCAGTCGGAGCATATCTCTGACATTGCGCAAGGATTTACATATTATGTACGCGTTATGATATTTGTGATCCTCAGCTTATTTTTAATTATTATGTTCTTTCCGTGCTATTCAAGGAAAAGATGGTAATGTAATCACCAAATCTTATGGTGAACTTCATTATGCTCGTGTAAATACTAACAAGTTCAACACGATAACAAGTTCAGCAGAGATCAAGATCAAGAACGATATAGGGGAAAGCGTGCCATTTTACACTGGTGAAGTCATCTGTAGACTTAATTTTAGAGAGAAAGCAATACGAAATCTGATATTCACAATCCAAATATTTATCGAGACCATTTTCAATACCAAGTTGGGAGCGCTGCTTGGACAGGGCATTGGTTCTTTTATGGGAGCATTGAAGCATTCACTAAAAGGGCTGTACCACTATTTGTCTCAGATGCAAAAATGGTTGCCTCACATTTAAAAAAAGCACCAAGAGGCATTGAAAAAGATGTCATTGGAAATGTAGCTCACGAGGTTACAATTGCTATACTAAATGGTAAAAGGCACAGGCAAGCAAACCTGTCAGTAAACGAAAGTGTCAAAGTCCACCCTTGGAATTCTACATACCAGCAACGCTGATCAGTATTTAGATTTAAAAAGTACTAAACTTTACGTCACCTTTAGTATTGTAAAGACATCAGGAGCTAGTTGTGGACCTGATGATAAAGTGGCTCCTATTAACGATATATTCAACGGATTATGGATCAATGTGAAGCTGTGCTGAATGATCGCCTTATTTCACACAGCAACAGCACTCACGGGTATACAAACATTATTTCACATCTCATCCATGAGGACTTGGAAGTCTTAAGCCAAAATGAATGCTATGCTGTAACCCATTTTAAGATACGGCAGGGCAAGTACATTCTTTTAGCTAATCTTTTAGAGTGCATTACAGAATTTACCAATGGAGAGAATTGGCAACCCATTGCTTTACCCCTGGAAACCACGGCTTACACTGTCGCTGCATAAACACGCAATAATCAGCTGGTGAGCATCATAGAGTCATTACGTACTGATATGTTTGAACAAGAAATGGGCATTCAAAGTACTCTTCTGTAGGCAAAAGAATAGCTACATGCTGATGACACCTGCTGAGAACAGTCGAGTTGATTTGATGGCCTTTTTTGACAACAGGTAAAGTTTGAGCAAATATGGATGCACAAGTAGGTCATGCCGATACGCTATTGAAAATGTCAGCTTAATTCCCTATTAAAGTAAAGAATGTAAAGTACTTGCTGTATCGGCTGAGTTTCATGGGAAATTACTGAAACGAGTTGTGATAGGTATGGTGAAAAAATTTCAGCTTTTTCCGGAAGAGGAGATAAGAATCCTTGCAATTTCTACATTATAACATTCAACTTTATTCAACTGTACACAAGTAGCGAGCCTGTAGCTACCAAAGCACTCCAGTAGAATATGGCAGGAAAGGCCTATTTATAAGGCTATGAAACATTGTTTCGAGGATTTGATAGGTTGGATTGAAGCAAGAGCTGCATAACTAAGCGCAAAGATCGGCATAAAAGCTATTCGCTCTTTGCCTTTGACACCAGACTATGGTGAGAATGACTACAATGTTATTATCAAACAAAGGAATATAAGGCCGAAAAAATTTGATAAAGCGTTGTAGCGTTCGATGAATATCACGCGGATTTATACGGAATTTGACAAACATTCTGCTGTCTTTCTCACTGTTAACGTTACTGTGGTACTTACAGGAAGAACTCTCATTCCGTGTGCTTTGTGTTGTCACAAACAGTGACATAATTACTCACTGCTGCATGATGTGACGATGCGCAAATGGAGACAGTGCTACCTTTACAACTCTTTATGCATAGACTTCACGACGTCGTACCACACTGCCTGTCCCTATTGTCTGATTTTTACACAGAGTTGCTTTGTAGTTGTTTCAATACAGTAACACGAACTGTCTGTATCAGTTAACAATAGTTTTGCTTTAGGGTACGTAGTTTTTATATAAAGAAAATGAAAGCCTGATTCAAGTGAACAGCAGTTAAATGCCCGTTAAAAATTTTGAAACGATGCAATGTTGGTTTGCCACTCGCTTCTTAAAGTGTTTCTCATTGCTCACTTATTCTAATTTAATGCGTTTCGATACATTATCCATTGTCTTCCGAAACAAAGAGTTTGTAAAAGTTTTCCTCATACGAATTTTTCACTTGTTTGCGCTTTTTTGTATACAGTGAAATGTATGGATCTATCCGTTTACTCCGTCGGAACACAAAGGTTGTCCATAACAGCCTTAATTATAAATACTGCTGTAAATTCCGGTAATGTGCAACATAACTTGTTTTGAGATACAAAGTACAGCCAGTATCTCACATTGTTTTCCCTACAAGTTTAATTTGTTCTTGATATTTTACTGACAGTTCCTCTTCTCCAACACATCGTCGTTCTACAGCTACTGGACAGTCACATTGAACAGCATGAAGGCAACCTGGATAGCGATTGTCCATTTCCAATTTATAACTTGTGTCTCCATCTTTACGAATAACCATGACATCAATGGAATCCAAGTTTACTACCCATGTAAAATTTGTGATGGTGGTACTTGACACCATTCTCTTCTTTTTAGCCCCCATTAGTTGAAAAGTCCTATCTATCCTAGCTGATTGTCTTGCTGACATCAGTACCTACCTTGATATTTCTGTTTTTGCCTTCTCTAAAAAATTGGCGCAAATGTTGCCCAAAAATAATTTCCCAATTTAGCCCCCATTAGTTGAAAAGTCCTATCTCCTCCTGGGTATTAAGCTGATTGTCTTGCTGACATCAGTACCTACCTTGATGTTATTGTTTTTGGCTTCTCTAAAAAATTGACGCAAATGTTGCCCAAAAAAAAATTCCCAAAACGTTTAGGATCTTGTTGAAAGCGTTAAAAAATTTTGGTGGAAGGTACGGTGCATAAGTGTAACGGAAATATTAGCCAAAAACCAAATACCATTAAACTCTTCAGAAACTGCAAAAAAATGGTCTTACTGTCCTAAAATTTTGAGAAAAGATAGCAGGTATTACTACCTACCTAGCTGTTACAATGTTCGGTGATTGGCTAAAGATTAGAGCAAAATTTGGTGGAATACTAAAAATGTCAGTAAAATTTGATGTAACTAAAAATAGTCCTGTTGTTTTGAAACTTAAAGTAGCAGAAGCAAGCATTGCTACCTAAGTAGCTGTAACTATTTTGGCAATTGGCCAAATATTGACGGAAATATTGACCAGAACACACTTTTCTGCGAAATCTATCTCCTAGGATTTTCATGGAAACATTTAGCAATTTTGGTTAACGATAGGTTGTATTAGTGTCCATCTGTCTATTATTTGATTTGGTGAATTATTAAAAATTGAAACATATCAGAGAGAAACATATCTTCCGAAAATCTTAACTAAAATAGTCTTACTGTCTTCAAAGTTTACGAAAAATAGCAGGCACTACTATATACCTGGCTGTTTTCTTTTATAGTGATTAACCAGAAAATTGGTTGTAAACCCAAAATAAACAGTAGTAAAATCTTTACGAACTCCAGGAATATATTCTTACTGTCTTGAAAATTTAAGTGAAGCCAGCAAGCATTGCTACCTACCTGGCTGGTACTTTTTTTTTATTTATTGGCATAAAAACAAAATGAAACAAAAAAGTGATAGTAGCATGCATTACTACCTAAACTGGCTATATCTTTGGTCAATTCGCCAAAAATTGGAGGAAAATTGAGCAATAGCAATTGTCTAGTATCTACTAACGTCTTCATGGAAACATTCCAAATTTTGGTGGAAAGTAGTATGCACAAGTGTCCACCTGGTTGTTACTTGTTTTGCTAATTTACAAAAAGTTGGTGGGATTTAGGCGATAAACAAAAAAAAATCAGAACAATCTGAACGAACTCCAGGAAAATAGAGTAAATGTCTTGAACTTATAAGTTAAGGGTCGATCACTATTACTCACCAGGACATTACTTCTTTTTGTCATTGATCAAATATGGCTTAAATGTTACCAAAATACAGATAAACATCTATGCTACTATTTTCGTAATTTGGAATAACTAGCGAAAATATTGGCGAAAAAACAATTTCCCACTAGAACCTTAACTACCAGGTAGCGGATATTCGTACATGACTTGATATTTCTCTCTCTCTCTCTCTCTCTCTCTCTCTCTCTCTCTCTCTCTCTCTCTCTCTCTCTCTCTCTCTCTCTCTCTCTCTATCTATCTATCTATCTCTCTATCAATCTATCTATCTATCTATCTATCTCTTTTATGGTTCGTCAAAACTTGGCTGAAATATTGTCGGAACGCAATTTTCTTTAAAACGTGTATCGTTCTATGGTTTCAATTGCAACAGCACATAGAAGTCCATCTTAAAACTTAAACAAATCCAGGAAAATAGCCTTACTGTCGTAAAACTTTAAGTAGAGACAGTAGATATTACTGCATATCTACCCATTACTTTTGAGCAATGGCCCAAAAATTGGAAATATTGCCGAAAAAAACAAAAAAAAATCAGTAAAATTTTAAATCACATCAGAGAAATGGCATTACTTGAAACTCTCTTGAAGAATGTGGTCACTAGTATTTACTTGGTTTTTATTGTTTTTTCAGGATTCGAAAAATCTTGAGGAAACATTAGAGAAAAACGAATTCTTGCTAAAATCGTTACTAAAGCTATGGATAGAAACCTATATTCTTATTATTTTGAATTATGAAGCCTAAAATTAGTGGCTATTTGGTCATAACTTTTCTGATGATTCGCTAAAACATTGTTACGTTTATGAAAAGGCAACTGCCTCTAGGTATCTGGCCTTGAAAATTCTGATTAAAGGTGGCAGACCTTGGTACCCACTTAGCTGTTATGCTTTTCGTGATTCGCCTCAAATTGGTGAATATTAACCAAAAATTTTTTCATCATCTACTCCCAGGATTTAAATGGAAACGTCCTAAGATTTTGACGGAAAGTAGTGATTTACATGTTCATCTGGCTTTTATTATTATTATTTTAAGGGTTTCGAAAAGAAATAGCCGAAACACATGGCTATTACTTTTTTGACCATTCGCCAAATATTTGGGGATATATTGGCGATAAACCATTTTTGTATTAAAATCTTGATATACTTACTTGATATTGATAACCTAAAAAATCTTGATATTTTGGTTACAGCTTATACTTATATGTCATAATTCTTGACATCAGCATTTGTGAGCTGCGTCATTGTCCATGGACAATCTTGTTTCGTAAAGCGTTCACAATCAGCTTAGATAATAAATGGTATAATTTGTTGCTTTGCAATTCCTTGGAATTGAATCGATTTACTTCTTATTTTTTGGAAAAGTCATCGTGTTGGATTTTTCATGCAGATTAACCTGTGTACTCCAGCAAATCTTCTCGCTACTAATGCTGATGTCCTTCATGCTCTTACGCATAAGCGGATTAAAATGCTTAAAAACATCGTAATGATATTTACTCCAATAAATAGGTGCTACGTTGTTATTTTCATACAGATTTATGGATAATCTTTTGTTCTTCGCATAGGTTAGTTCTTCACGTACTGGTGCTGGAAAGGAGTTATAATGCACATTGCGCTCGTTTGCATAGCCTGTGTAGTGACTCATTGGGTTGTGATTTTGATGTCTTACATGTAGATTGCTCTTGTTCTCGTTAAGGAGATGGAAAATGAGACTCTGGACGCTGACCAACTCCCCCTCCCCCACCCCAGGCGATGAATGGAGATGATAGCATGATATGATGTGTCAGACAATTCTTCATTCTGATCAAGCTTGAATTTTGGACATCCCCCCACCCCTACGCCATAGCAATATTGCATATAAGGGCAGACATACCAAACTTAAACAGCGCATAACCACTGGACCGATTTGAACCATTCTTTCACCAAAAGCTTTATCTTTCTTACTAAAATAAAAAAAATAACATGTTGCTGCTGTAGCCCGAATTAACTTGAATTAGATGGATGATCAGGACTTATATTCTAACATAAAAGCTGTATTAACCAAAGATAACATTCGTGAAACAGAAGATGGACAATATCCATTTTGGTAAGCTGCACAATTTTTAATGGACTCTATTATGGCAGATGTAACTACTACGAGCACCATTACAGCTACTACTAGGATTACGACACAAAGCAGGCCAGTTACAATTGTGGGTACGAAAGCTATTGAATCAGTTACTAATGCAAGCCTTGCTGCAAGTGCGGCAGATACAGAAGTGAAACAGAAGAGAAAGAGAAGTTTAAGAACACTATTGAAAGGAGAGTTTAATGTTAAAATTGAAAGCACATCTTGCACAATATAAAGAGGAGGAGGAGAATAAGCTGGATGCAGAACCACGGCATACACCATAACATATACCACGAGATTCATTGTAATAACAACTGTTAAAATTATACTAAGATATCACGAAACATTCTACTGTAAAGATACATAAACCATATATGCATATAGGTAGAAACCATAATTTTCATCATTTACCATCACGACGGTGAAGTGGAAGCATGAATACCTCAAATAAAGAAGTGTAATGGAAATGGTGTCATGCAGTACTGTAAAGCTCAGATGAATTTGGGAGATATTTCTGTGAAAACCTGATTTCCTTTCGTAAAAACAAATATTTTCTTTAGAGGTGTTTGCAAGTGGGCCAATTCCGCGATGAAGCGGATTCTGTCTTATTTTAAACAAATTGTTTGTCTGTTTGGTGTTTACTGTTTGTTTGGAGTTTAACGTCCCGTTCACCAACTAGGATAGGTATATTAGGACGCACTACCTAAAGAAACAAATGAGGGGTAAAAAAGAAGAAGGAAGAATGAAGAAATGCACGGAACAGAACGGAGTGGGTATATTCTTAAGTTTCTCCCCACCCCACAGTGGGATTTAAACAAATGCTGCTCTTCTTATTTAATTTACAAATTAGCTTTATAGTTGCGTTATTTACCAACAGATGGTGTTACAGGACAGTTGATCAACGGACTACCTTATGTGATTTGTTTGTGTTCAACGGGTGCTTATGTGGCTGCCTCATAAGAACCACCATATAAGAAACAAAAAAACATAAGTGACGGATGTACCGAAAATCCACCGCATAACATATTCATTGTGGGCACGGACGGGCAGACGGGCGGACGGACGGACACACTGCGTTTCTATATCCTCTGCCTCGGTCAGAACGGCGTGGGATAATAAGTGCTTCCTATGGTCTATATTAGCTCATCTTCAACCGATGCATGATCATGTAAGTTCAGTATACAAGTAAGAACCGTTGAGCTGAATGTACACTATATAACATTTGCAACACCAATTCATCAAATTCCTAAATTTGAGAAGATGAATAACATTGGCATCAATGTTTCTGGTTGCGAAAATCAAGATATGATACCTATCTTCATAAGTCGCATGAATCAACATGACAGTAATAATGAAATCATCAGTGACAGTGAGAAGAGACATTATTGCCTGATCAAGAACTTCAGTTGACTCAATCAGTATCGTTCAAAACATTATGGTAAAACTTTTGTTGCTTCAACTGTCTGCATGAATTTATGCGTCAAAACCTCTTAGACAAGTTTTTGGGCAGCATGTAGCACAACGATTACCATTTCCGGAGGATACAATCATTCGATTCAAGGCCATTGCAAAATATCGAAAGGCACCCTTTGTCATTTATGCATACTTTGAATGCTGTACATAGAAACAGGACAGCGAACATTACCAACATCACAAGGCTAATAATTTTGCCTATGTTCTCGTCAGCAAATATGAGCTTTGCCGTGAAGACAATACTGTTCACACATTTCTGCACATTTCTGCATTTCTGTTTATTTTTACATGAATATGAGTTGTACCTTCATTTGCTTGATAACAACACAACTCATTAAACCATGTTAAAAAATTTTCCATCCTTTTGCAAATGGTCTTTGTTGATGCTGTTTCATTTCTTTTGTAATATCTTCACTAGTTGCCTTTTCACCCAAAACAGTTTTTGGAATATTAGTATCTACAATTTCCTGAATAAACTGCTTCCAACAACGAGGTGATACTTATCGCTCTTTTCTTCTTGTGGCAACCAATGATTCTTTAGTAAATCAATAATGTTGAAACTTTCAATTGCATCTCCAGTTTTCAACACAAGTTCATTCTTATCTGTCCCACTTGTATCATGTTTCTTAAGATCTGCCAGAATTTTTTTACTATCACACGGTATATAGGTTGAAAAGAGTTTAGAAATGTGAAGTGTTGTGACTTTGCTAACATTTCTGCAGCAGCTGTTACAGCACACTTTTCTTGTTGCGGTTGAATTGTTTGCAGTTGACGACCGCGAAGTTGAGACATTTCTGTTTCTTTTTTCACTTTAGCTTTGATGCCATCATTTGAAGGTTGACTTGATAAGAATTTCTTATATTTTGATTCAGGAATAAGGACCATTTTCAAAGTATGCTCCATACTTTAATAGCAGTTGAACATATACTGGAAGCACAATTCCTGCAATTTTCCAATAAATATACCTTTTTGAATAATAAACTTCTATTTACACTTAAGGATAATTTTCTTATCAGCCAATTGTCGAATGGTTTGTTGTTCGCTCTTTAAATTTTTATACATATATGACTTCAATGGTAAGCGCCCATGCAATATATTCAAACGCAATTCAAATAAATATGTTAGTAAAACTGAAGAAGTCCTCCGCCGGCGTGCAATCACAAGATTTTAATACATTTCGATGTCTGAATAAGTTCCCTGGCCTCTTTCAATTATAGGAAATTAATTGTTCCAGATTTCAGGTTCCTACGACATACCGTTATATAAGCAGGTGCACAACTAAAACCCTTATTATATGCATGTGCAAGGTTTAAATGAAATCGCTTCAATGGTTCTTGAGATCTGTCGCGGAAACTACACCCTATCCAACCATTTGAAGACTTTCAATTGCATCTCTCCAGTTTTCAACACAAGTTCATTCTTATCTGTCCCACTTGTATCATGTTTCTTAAGATCTGCCAGAATTTTTTTACTATCACACGGTATATAGGTTGAAAAGGGTTTAGAAATGTTAAGTGTTGTGACTTTGCTAACTTTTCTGCAGCAGCTGTTACAGCACACTTTTCTTGTTGCGGTTGAATTGTTTGCAGTTGACGACCGCGAAGTTGAGACATTTCTGTTTCTTTTTTCACTTTAGCTTTGATGCCATCATTTGAAGGTTGACTTGATAAGAATTTCTTATATTTTGATTCAGGAATAAGGACCATTTTCAAAGTATGCTCCATACTTTAATAGCAGTTGACCACATACTGGAAGCACAATTCCTGCAATTTTCCAATAAATTTACCTTTTTGAATAATCAACTTCTATTTACGCTTAAGGAAAATTTTCTTATCAGCCAATTGTCGAATGGTTTGTTGTTCGCGCTTTAAATTTTTATACATACATGACTTCAATGGTAAGTGCCCATGCAATATATTCAAACGCAATTCAAACAAATATGTCAATAAAACTGAAGAAGTCCTCCGCCGGCGTGCAATCACAAGATTTTAATACATTTCGATGTCTGAATAAGTTCCCTGGCCTCTTTCAACTAAAACCCTTATTCTATGCATGTGCAAGGTTTTAATGAAATCACTCTAATGGTTCTTGAGATCTGTCGCGGAAACTACACCCTATCCAATCATTTGAAGATCTGACAGTTTTGGATTTTTGACGAGGTCCAATTTTTCTGAAGATAGCGAACCCTATACCCATTGCACAACTTCAACCCTTATTCTATGCATATGCAAGATTTACATGAAATCCCTCCAGTAGTTCTTAAGAGCTGTCGCAGAAACGACACCTTATGCCATATGTTGACAGACAGACGGACGGACGGACAGACAGACCCGGATACAATAGTTCCCCGCTCCGCTACTCGGCTGCGGGGGACTCACAAACTGGCTAATTCATCTTTTGTGACTTGCCTGAATAAGGATTTACATCGTTTAGCACTGCCACGTGCCAATAAATGAAGAAACGGTTTATTCGCTTCAGTTCGTGCAGACATCTTGACGTTCAGTACCAAAACTGTTGTAATTCTACTTCAGATACTACTTCATTCACATAAACTTAATATGTTTCATTTGATGCAATTTCTGTGGAAATACATAACTTATCTTCTATCTTTGGTTTCAAATCAATAAATAAATAGCCATGAGGCTTGATTGTAGCATCTTGATATGCTTCAATGAGAAACTGAGATTCTCCCCAATGCATTTGTCGAGCAAATGTACTCATCTGTTGACTATCCATTGGATTTTAAAGAAAATAATGTAATGTGTATTTAAACTAATATTGCACATTTCTTTATCATGGTGAAATGGATTGTGCACTATGAAAAGAATTTTTAGATTTTTATGACTACTTCCAAAACTAAACAATCTTGTCCTTCGTTCGTCACTATGGCATTTGGTCATGATATCATCGATAATGAGTAAGTTATTCTGTTATGGATTGAAACGCTTTTCAATATCCTCAGGAATATCTTAATGAAATGTCATTCCATTCATGTCTTTGCATAGGGTTAATCTGCAGTCTAGAATCATAAAATATTTTAAAGAAATAGTTGAATAACTTTTTACTCAATGAGTGCTTTTACAAGAGACGTTTTTACAACCTATTGGTCAAGAAACCAGACATGTAAATGGATGCTTCATGGCGCTTGAACATCAGATTCCCTTACCAAACTATTAAATTTCTTTGGCCAACCTAACAACTTGACAAATAATTCTTTCACACCTCGTCTTTTCGTGTCTTTGGTGTTAGTTTTTTCGTTGATTTTAATTTCAATTTATCAGTATACATTGTTTCCATACTTTGGATCCAGTGTTTTTGTAATTTCTACCGGTGCATTTGATAAGGATCCATGAGGTCTATGATTATAATTGTATTTTTTAAGTCTTGCAAAATATCTGTATACCGATATGTTTGCTGATGTAGAAAATAGCGGTACATCACACCTTTGATAGTACCCATAACTCTTTCAGCAAAGTTAACAATCAAGTCATTCTAGGTAGTATATACACGAATTCCTTCTTTCTTTAGAAATTGCTTTACCCATCTATTCTTAAAATCTGTTCCATTATCTGACATATTAGGTCTGAATAGGTTATACCACAAGTGTTTGGAAGAGACATCAATAGCAATAAGTAGAAAGTGGTTGCCATCATTATATTGTGCAATGTTTGACACATCTTCCAAGTCCACAACCCATATATGATCAATGCCATGGGTATTGAATCGTTGACGTTTAAATCTTGCTGAAGCAAACTAAAGGCATCTTGATGTTGCAACCATTTTTTCACTTTGAAATGTCTTACAGGTTGTTTTTAATAGTTACAGCTTATTAGATTCTGCAAATACTCCTACGATTCCAGGTTTAAAGTAAGTATTTGGCTAAGTAGTCTTTAATTACATGCAAATATTTTGACAAAATCCCCAGTTGAAACATTATGCTAAGCACTGCATTTCATACGTATAAACTTTAATATTCTTCAAGCATTTTACAGATGTCAGATATTCACTTCAACTCATCCATTATTAAACATGAAAGCTCTGATATATCAATTAACAACGAAACATTATCACCATAATGGAAAATAATTCTAGCAGTCACAGCTAGCATGAGGTCGGCTGTCCAACTCGCATTGGCGTTGATAAATTCTGAATCAATGTCATAGCTATTCCCTGGTAAATTCTTCACATTTGCTCTGAAAGATTGGATGACGCAGTTTCTTTGAATTGTCCTTCTAACAGCTTCCGAACATTAGTCATAATCTTCACTTCCAGTACCCAGTCAGATTTAAAATAAAGAAGCTTTGAAAACACAAAATCAATCTTGTTCACTTTGAAGACGTCATCCAATGTCCTCTATACCTATGTAAAAATTGTTGAGATGTTGACATGTTTCACCTTCTTCTACAAAACAATCTGTCAAATAATCCACCACACATGAGTAGACATCTACATCAGTACCAACAAAGTAAAATGCAGAATCAAAATCAAAATTCTCTGTATCTCTATTTTAGTTTGATAACACTGTTGTGTATTGTGTAATTGTGTAACTCCTAAAAGACATCTAACTGCCAAGCCATTCTTTCTCAAATCCAAAGCGAGTCAATTCATTAATCATAAAGTCTACATAAATCAGTTTGAAAGTAACATCCATGTTCACAATACAAAAACACGTCTTTACTGCTTAGTCTCCACACAATATATGATTATGTACCTTATATAAGAGTTCTTTTTAGAGTGTCACTCTTCTAAATGCATCAGCCCTTCCTCTTTATTCATCTCACCAACCTTTAAAGCTTCACATTTACCGCAAAAGTTTTCAGGTTCACATAATTTGCAATCAAATCTGTCACAATGACAATCGTCACCTTTTACATATCCTTCAGTACCACAATATGTGCGTGTAAGTCCAGGCTGGATCTGTATATGTACATTATGTAACCTCACCTCAGCCAGTTCTTCCTTTGTCGGATTGGTTGTTTTCATTTGTTTATCCTCAATTAACTGGGCTGCTGTCACCCAACCATGACATTCGGTACACGTATTAACAATCAAAAGACTCGATTTTGATGCTGCCAGCTGTTTATTTGTGACAATGCCTATTCATCATCAATTGAAGTTGATGTAGTAGGTATAGTCTTTCCCACAGTGAGAGACGTGTATAAAGTTAACAAGCGCATGTCATAATATGTGATCACTTCTAAGCACTTTTGTTAAGCACAGTCTAAAGGCATTGTTGCGCAGCTTCCACAATTTGTCATTCACTTTCTTCCAGAGGGAAGCAGATAATCTAATCCATTTATTATTTCGCTTGATTCTAATGAATCGATCGAAGTGTCGATCTTCAACCTGCACGGTTAAGGTATCTCTCATCTTGAATTGATTCACTACTCGTTTATATTTAGTAAAAAAAAGATATTAAACACTTTGGTGAACGAATAGTTCAAATCGACCCAGTGGCTGCAAAGTTATGTACCGTTGAAACTTGTTCAGAATCGTCTGAAACGTGTAAATATACAAAAATCTCAAATCACAACTTAAAGGGGGGGAGCGGGGTGAGGTCCCAAAACGGAACTTGTTCAGATTCGTCTGTACTATGATCTCAATTTGTCGCTTAGGGGGGCGGGGGAGGTCCAAAATCCAAATTTCTTCTGAATTGTCTGAAACGTAAAACTATGCAATGATTTCATTTTTTTCGCCTGGGGAGGGGGGAGAGGGTAGGTCTCAAAACAAAATTGTTCAGATTTGTCTGAAACGCAAAACAATACCGTAATCTCAATTTGCCGCCTAGGTGGCGGTGAAGCTCCCAAAACGAAACTTGCTCGGGTTTATCTGAAACGTAAAACTCTACCATAATCTGGATCTGCCGTCTAGGGCGGGAATGGGGTTTTAGGGAGAAGGTTCCAAACCGAAACTTGTTCAGATTTGTGATATGATTGACAGCTTATAAGGGCTTATATAAGCCCAGCGCTCCTCCATTCCCAGTACCATTGCATATACAACTTACAGTGCATCACAGCAAATACACGTAGGTCCGTCACCGAAGGGGGTGTGTGGGAGGGAGGGAGGGAGGGAGGGAGGGAGGGAGGGAGGGAGGGAGGGAAATGAAATCTGATCAGAAATGTCTGGCATATCATATTATGCTATCATCTCTATTCATCGCCCGGGTGGGAGGGGATCAACGTCCAGAAGTCTCGTTTCCGCGTTACTTTGATATTTGTTTAGGCAATGGTAAATAAGAAGTATCTACCAGTGGATCATATGTATGTAACATAGTTCAATCGGTTCCTTCGGTTGGTCGGATAAAATTGAATGAGAAGTCCTTGTATCTCAAGCTGATAAATTTTATTGCGCTACTTTCAATGCATGAGCAAAGTTACAATATTTTATTATTTTTGTAATCAACTACCCCAAAACGTTATTCGTCTTCATGATGTGTTTGAAGAATCGTATAGTAGTTTTTAGTACTTCGCTATTACATTGATTTCTTTCTTCATTGGTTCGACTTCAGGTTTCCCGGAAGATTTATCAAACTCAAAATCAAAGTCCGCGATTGTGTAATACTTAGTTGTGATCACGAGCGAACTGTCAGCGAAAGTGAGTTAGCGGTTTCCAGGGGCATCCAGGCCAAAAGTCCTCACATCTACGTGCGAAATTTTATAGTTTTGTTTTCGACGTCTTCCTGGGATTTAGGATGACATGTAATGATTGTTATTAATGAATCTCCTGATCTATACTTGACAGAACCAGTTCAATCGATACTTTTTTGGGGTATCCTGTCCCATAGCTTCAGAATTTAGATGGTTGTTTACCGACCTTTTGCCAGCTCAAATCATTGACTCTCATAATGCCGTCAACACGCTCGTGATGGAAAGGTTAATAACACACACAGCTGTCAGCTATACATCAATGTGCCTTGATCCGTCCAAAAATAATACAAAGCTAAACTGGACCGATTTTAGCTATTACTACATACGATTTGAAGCATCCATTTTACATGTATCATTATGCACTTCAGTATCATTTATCTATGTGCCACCCTGAACCCTCAGGTTCAAATTCCTTCATTTTAGATTATCGGCCTGGACGGGGTCAAGGTCAAAAGTACATGTAAACTTTCACTTACCATCTAATAGAAAGTGTCGATAACCACAACCGGAAATGTTTTCATACCCGCTTTTGCCGCTTTAAGCTGAACAAATTACTTTTGATTTAAGAGCAAACTGAAAGTTCTAATAACTGCAACAGGAAGGGTTTTCACATCCGCGTTTTATACACCGGGTCAGCACTAAATAGACATGGATGGGGTACAGATATACGCCAACGAATGTGCCTGGACGTTGCCAAGGTCAAATATACATATGTATTTTGACGAATGCGCCTGGACGGGAGAAATGGAAGTACATGTGTACTTTGACGAATGTGCCCTGACTGGGATGGCGAAAGTAAACGTGTACTTGGACGAACTTGCGTGGACAGAATCAAGCTGGCCTTGCTGATAACCAGAACCGAAAGTGTTTACACACCAGGGTTTTATACGCTGCGTCAGTACAACTTTCTTTTCCGCTCGGTATGCTGAGTCAGTAAAAATTACTTGTTGCCTCGGTACCCTGAGTCAGCGAAAATTATTTTTAGTTAATCGAAAACCGTAAGTAAAGAATCGAATCAAAAGACTTAACAGCAAGCTGGCCGGTTTTCCAGCATACCGGATGTACCGATAGCCACAACCGAAACCGGAAAGGCTTTTACTTCCGCGTTTTAGATTTACTGCGGCTGCCTCCGTTTTAAGTCATATTTCAAAAGAAATTATGCTTTTACACGAAATAGATTTCAAATGAAAGTTCTTTGTTGGTTTTCAATATTTTACTGAAGAAAATATCATGCAAAATCTGTCCCAAATTAAAACAGAAATACGGTTTAGAATTGGTCAGAATAACGAGATGGCACTGGAATCTCGCTGATTACCGATTGAATTTTATTTGAACTCTCAAAAGGATCAAACTTAGCTCATCCAATAAACATTAATATTTCACAGACTCTAGTTTATGAAAAATTAAACACTATCTGCTTATAAAAGGCTACTCATATTAACATAAATAACTAAATGAACAAGAATATGTTCGACTTAGAAATATATTTCTAAATAGACCAAAAACTTATGATAGCAGATTTTGCATCGTTTATTACTCACCTTCGTTCCATTTCCAACTATCCACTTTCAAACCTAACCTTTAAGTTCACGATCACTCCTGATGTGCAAACATGGTAAAACACAACTGCCATGGGAAAATAAGACGCAGTCATTTACTGCATGCTGTAAAGGAACAGAACAAAGAGATAAACAACTTTGAAAATAGTCACAACTTAAGGTATTTAGCAATCAGTCACGCCTATATTGAAATATTGGTAAGCTTATCGATCAGCTATAAAACATTTACTTGGAGCTTACAGACGGACGAACGGACGACTAAGACCGCGCTTTGCGCAGTCTGTATCAAAATGTAATGGTAAACGTGGCGAATAGAACCACCTTAATTTTCCATTCGTTGAGTTAGCAAACAGAGGCCAATTTCTTTGTTACTGCAGTTTTAAGCGATGTATTTATTACGTGCCATCCCGATAGGCGACTCCAGCTCGGGGTGGCACCAGAGCAACGGGGTGGCACGAGATCAAATCACATTCCGCAAAATGCCATTATTTTTTGCTTCGTCAGAGTAGATTGGCCCATTCTGCGTCCATCAAAACAGTTACGGACGTTATTGAGGGTAAAATGACGAAATTCGGGACCGAGGTGGCACCAGAGCAACGAGGTGACAGGAGAGCAAACACCTCCCCCTACCTCTGTTTTAGCAACATAAACCATTGTTTTTCGCTTTGTCAGAGTAGATTGGCCCATTCTGCGTCCATCAAAACAGTTACGGACGTTATTGACAGTAAAATGTGGGACGGTCGAAATGTGGGACCGAGGAGCCACCAGAGCAACGGGGTGGCTCAATAACGTCCGTAACTGTTTAGATGGACGCAGAATGCTCCAATCTACTCTGACAAAGCGAAAAATAATGGTATTTTGCTAAAACAGAGGTAGGGGAAGGTGATTTGCTCTTCTTCCACCCCGTTGCTCTGGTGCCACCCCGAGCTGGCGTCGCTCCCTCTTCTTCCTTCTTCAAGCTCCGACGTGCCTGGCACCAGCCGCCCCCACCTTCTCCACGACTGTTTTTTCATGATTACACTGAAAATGTTCCTGACAGCACCGTGAATTTAACCAGGACGTTTCTTAATGCTAAAGATTGAAGCCAAACATTATGTTTTTCATTATTTCTAAAAGCCCGTCTACTTGATTCAAAACCGATATATAAAGTGAAAATGACTGAAAAACCAGACAGCACACACGTGTACACTGTCTGATTTCAGCGGGACAGTCAGAGAACACGCACGCAGAAAACGCCCAAGCAGTATACAGCAGGAAACACATAGTAGTAATCAATATCAATTTCGCAGCGCAATAAAGTCACTTCCTATAAAGATGGGTGGGGGAGGGGGGGGGGGCTCAGTACAAAAGATAAAAGACTCTCCTGCATTAAAATGCTAGGGAACAACATGATTTGCTCCCCTGTCACCCCGTGGCTCTGGTGCCACTCCGAGCTGGCGTCGCCTATCGGGATGGCATGAGAGTAAAAGCGACGAGAACCCTACCTGTAACGTGAAGCAGCAGACTGCATAGCACTGACAATTCATATATGTATCTAGTGTTGCTTTATTATGATATATGCGCTTTATGTACCATTAGCTAAGTGTATTTGAGGTCACTAAAATGTTCCTTAAGATGACCTAGTTTGTCCGAAACAGTATATAAAATCGTTTTCGAAATGTTTTTTTTTTCAAATTTCACGAAATTATAATATTCTGATGATGTCAAAATTTAAGTGAAAGATAAAATTTAAGTTATATTTGTCTGTATTGCTCTATATATGTGGCAAATTTCATTTTTCTAACCCATGCCATTTTGAACAAAATCCAGAAACGGAAAATGTGATGAAAGAAAATCAACAAAAAGGGAAAAACATTAACTTTCTCGATTTTTCCATAATTCATAAGTCCATAATTCCTTATGACTTTGAGTCCTAAGTGTAGATCAAAATTAAGAAGTTTTATTACACTTTTCCGGGCATAGCTGAGAATCTATTCTCATGTACATTCTCTTACCCATATACGCCTTAATATTGGGGAAAGACAGATATCTGTTAGTCAGTAAGATTAAGACCGCTTTGTTTATTATAGCAGTTTTCTAGGTGCAGTTGAGAATCTATTCTCATGAACAGACCCTTAGCCAAATAGAAAATGAAGATTTCTATCAAATCACAGGTTGGGAAATAACTGAAACGTTTAAATTGAAAAATTGAGATGTTTGTAACTTTTTTTTGCTTTGAATTAATTAAAAACAGATTTGATATTTAAAGGTAATATCACTTACTGTACGTTTAGAATTCAAGCAATCACATACTGGTACATGGTCAGTGTTAAAACTCATCCATTTTTAATCCATTTAATAAGATATTCGATTGTTATATGGTAGTACATATAATTTTGTAATCATCAGTCTTTCGTGTAAATATGGTGAAAATTAGAAC
Organism: Protula sp. h YS-2021; assembly: GCA_949752745.1. Classification (NCBI taxonomy): domain Eukaryota; kingdom Metazoa; phylum Annelida; class Polychaeta; order Sabellida; family Serpulidae; genus Protula; species Protula sp. h YS-2021. The sequence continues at coordinate 103,191,203 of OX457025.1, read as the reverse complement.
AACTGTTTTCATAATTGTAAACACGTAGAATTGATCCGTTTAACGCTATGTTACATTCAGAGCATCGAAATCAGTATGCTTTGTTTTAGCTGATTTCACTTATGAACAATGCATGAAATAAGCGCTCTGACTTAAAGATGAAACATAAACATAGCTAAAAGTGCTACATCACATGCAAATATTGAACAGGAAACCTTTTTAATGCTGGAACAAATATCACATCCAACTGCATGCTGCATATTGAACCTTACGGACAAGCTTTATACGGAAGCTCTGTGTTGAATGTCCTTGAAATGAGCTTTTTTAACATATGTATTCAAATTGCTTACGATATCTTTTTATCTATTTCCGTAAATATTCCATATCATTATAAGTGGTTTCTGTTAAATCTCAAAATAAGTTGCAATATTGATATTGATAGAGTCTGGAAGTTTCTTGTTACATATATTGGTTACATTTGCATAATCAGATGTCCGCTCACTTTTCCTGTGATTTATTTAGTAATTAATCAAAATGTCTCAAAAGTGTTATTGAGAAAATTCAGACTTTTGTTCACCTTAATCGTAAACTTATATATATATATATATATATATATATATATATATATATATATATATATATATATATATATATATATATAGAGAGAGAGAGAGAGAGAGAGAGAGAGAGAAATGTACCTCCAGCAATACGTACGGGGACCATTTTTGCTAAAGTAACAGTATTAAGGAGACCAAAAATTTAGGGAGGCCAAAAGAATAGGTCTCCTTAATTCTTAGCGCTTAATGCTTAACGTTATGAAACTTCACAACAAACGAAAAAAAATGAATGATTCTATGGCATATTGGATATAATATATTTTGCTTTAAAATTAAATTTGTGTTTTGCCACTTGATAACAAGCATTTATTTTGATACTTTATACCGTGTATAAATACAAGTGCCGCAAAATCAGCTTTAAGGAGATCAGATCCGCTGCATATTATGCATTAAAATATACAGCAGCCAGGTAATTTTTCCTTAGCTGTTCAAGACGTTTACAATTGGTTTAGTCCGAAACTGAAGAAGATAATTTAGCACCGTTAACAGACATTCTTTCTAAAAAACGATTTATTATACAATATACAAATGGTCTCCCTCAGTACTATATATAAAGCATGGTCTCCCATGGTCTCCCTATGCAATGTGAATGCGAAATAACAAGTCAACACAAAATGTTGAATGTATTGAAAATGAATTTTGACCTCGTGTTTGAAAAGTGATTTTGCAATTACTTATTCTGAAGGTTTAAGTTATGGACTACCAGTGAACCCGATCGGAATCAAGAGCAAACATTTCACATTAGTGACAGCTATTTAAAACTGGTTTAGTAGGATATATGTAAACCCTTGTGACGACTGGTCTCAACTTGAACCTGTGTAGACGGTCTAGAAATGACATTACAGTTCCAGATGCTAATCCTCCCCGGGCGATAATGAGATTATAGTATAGTTTTACGTTTATGACTGTTCTGAAAATTTGTATTTTCGGACCCCCTAGCCCCATCTGGGCGATAATGAGATTATGGTATGTTGGCTTAATATTTTCGGAAATAATTTGTTAGTAAATTAATCGTGATTGTGCAGTGGGAGCGGACACACAATTCGCCAATGCTTGTATGTACACGTCCCCACGTCGCTGCATGGTGGTGAAGTAAAGCAGTTCGCCCCCACCTTGTTTGTGGTGGCAAGGTGTGGCTGCTCACCCCACTTTGCGGTGTGGTTGCGATGCTGGTACACGCTCCCACCTTGCGCTGTGGTGGCGAGGCGTGGCTGCTCTCCCCCACTTTGCTGTATAGTGGTGAGGTGTGCCAGGCTCCCCCACTTTGCTGTATAGTGGTGGCGATGTGAATACACGCCCCCACCTTGCACTGTGGTGGCGAGGTATTGGTACTCTCCCCACTGGTGGACACGTGAGTGTACTCCCCCACCTAGCACTTGTGGCGAGGTACAGCTTCGCTCCCCCACTTTGCTGTGTGCTGGAGAGATGAAGCTACACGATCCCACCTTGCTGTTTGGTGGCGAGTGAGTGTGTCTCTCTCCCCTAGCATGGTGGTGCGTTATGCTGTGTTTGTAAACAAAGAGCGCGTGCTTGTGTGTTCGCCCCCACCTGGTGAGACAGTTTGCTCTCCCCCTCATGATTCCGCCTCCCGATGTTAAACTGGGTGGTGGTGATGTTGCGCCCCCACCCATGTGAACGAAATGGGGAAGCAAGATCACGCCACCCTAGAATTATAATCGGAGCAAGAAAAAGAAAGCCCTGTGAGAAAAGAATTGATTTTGGTTTTGGGTTTAGAGTGTTAATGTGTTAGTCTGGAAAACAGCGGAGTGTAAATAAAGTAGTATAGAAATTAAACACTGCTCGTGCGTTATTATTCGTCTCGCAACTCACACATAAAAATATGAAAATACGATCCCAACAAATTGGTGGAGATGTCGGTTTGAAATAAATGGAAACACGGTTAAGAAAAAATAAAAAATTACTTTAAGAATTGGAACATTTATACAGAATACGAAATGGAACATCTGAACAGGATCTTCGTACTTTAACTGACAATTTACCTACCGAAAATTTAACGGAGTCTAAAACTGATGATATTGTACTTGAAGATACTAGTGTAGATCATAATAACTTTGAACTTGTCATGGAGCAATTTGATGAAATTAGAGGTGCCCTTAACGAGGTAACAAGTGACATACCTGATGTTCAGGGACGTCTTCAAGGAAATCAGGCGGACTGGTTAAAACCACCTTCGTTTCACGGACTAGCCAGCGAAGATGCCAGAACATGGCTTCACAAATTCGATGGTTATGTAGTCCTTAAGAACTTAAATGCGGAACAAGGAGCACAGTATTTCCGGATGAGTCTAAATGGTCCTGCATTTCAATGGGTTCGGGGATTTTACGCAAATACAACACTGGACAGTCTAAGAGCACAGTTTACACAGAAATATGTCACAGCTCCTACACTTCAATACAGATTGCGACAGGAATTTGATGCCAGAGTCCAACTTCCAGGTGAGCGTGTTGATACTTACATCAATGACGTAAAGTCTCTAGACGCTAGACTGCAAAAGACACACATTGAGATAAGAGACGCGATTGTAATAGGTTTGAATGCACCCTTGAAAGCATTTGTAGTTGGCTCTAAGCCTCAAACTGCTGATGAAGCAGAAGAAAAAGCGAAACTTGAAGTAGTCGAAAGCGCTAAAATTTCTGGATCCAGCTCTGTGTGTGCCCTAAAGAAGTACGATGAAGATGGGGTGAAACAGCTTACTGCCATTATCAAACAACAACAGGAGAAAGATGAAAAGCTGCAAACTACACTTAACACGCTCACCAACGTTCTCCAAACGATGCATATTTCTCAACAGCGCCCCAGAAGCCAGACACCGCCAAGACAAAAATAAAAAACAAAAAAAAAAAGACACCGCCAAGACGATCGAATGCCGTCATGCGTAGATTCGCGCGACCGTCAGTTCCAGTTAACAACGTTGACTTTCGTTGTCGTTACTGCAATAAAATCGGGCATTTTGCCAGAGAATGCGACAAAAACAACGCGATGAAAGAGGAAACCAAGGCGGAACCTTCGATAAAGGCCGTGGGCGAAACAATGTGAGAAAGAACTTTTCGCTTGCCAGACCCAGATTTCAGCAACCGACCGGTCATGGAGCATTTAGAAGGCAACAGTGGGAAAACTAAGCTGCCCTGTCGTTACTCAGGCAAACGATAGGGCTATGAAATGTGACTTCAGAAAGGTAACTTTGAATTTGATTGACAGAAACTGTATCAAGGTGACAATCAATGGTAAAGAGCTACATGCTCTAATCGATACTGGTTCTGATTTTTCTTTGGTTGGTGAGTCATTTTTCCAAAAATTTCCAGAGCTAAACAAGTGAGCAGTATGCGCCCACTGTCAGTTCAAATACGTTTAAGCTTGTTGGTCGTTTAGAATTGCCTGTGAACATTACAAATTCATCATGCAAAGCAAGCCTATATGTTTCGCCGTATACGGCATGGGATTTGGTACTTGGAGTAGATTTTCTTAGGAAATACGATATCAAAATTGATTTTCAAAGCGATATTATTAAAATACCACAGCACACGAATGTTTTCTGCGCTGATAGAGTGACGATACCGCCATTTAGTGAAAAAAGTGTAAAGTGTTAAATGTCAACACGCACAAAAGCTGATATTTCTGGTACCGTTAGCGGCAAAGCAGTGTTACGCAAAAGAGGACTGGTTAGTGCAAATAGTTATGTTACCATCAAGAAGGGTCATAAGTTTTTGCCTGTTAGAATAGCAAATTTAACTAGTCAGCCCCAAACCTCATTTCCAAAATTCAGAATGGCGTATTTTGTACTGGCAGACAGTACGGAAGTACTTAAAGAATTCTCTAGTTCCCCCACAAACCGCAAATACGAACAGGCAAGTGGTGTGACTAAAAGATCACTACAGACGAATTCTGTATTGACGACAGTAGTCTTAACCCACAACAAAAAACGAAATTACTTCAACTTTTAGCGGAATATGATGACTTGTTTCAAAAACCAGGGGAACCACTCGGGTGTACAAACAAAATTAAACATGACATTCAGCTCGAAAAAGGAGCAAGAACTTTTAAGTCAGTGCCTTACCGTATGTGTCCAAACCAAAGGAAAGTGGTAACAAGACAATTGCAAGAAATGCTCGAACAGGGTATTTGTAGGGAATCTGTTAGTCCGTTTGCATCATTCGTTTTACTTGTATGCAAAGCTGATAGTTCCCAACGTTTTGTTGTAGATATGAGAAAGCTTAACGCTTTAACAGTTAAAGATTCCCATCCTCTGCCCAGAGTTGACGATGCTTTGGACAGTCTTTATGGGTCAAAATTTTTCGCGAGTTTAGATTTGCAATCAGGATATTGGCAGGACGAGGTCACCGAGAGGTCAAAACCCTTGATCGCTTTTATAACCCATGACGGACTCTACGAATTCAACCCCAGCCGTTTGATGATGCAAGTGCTACATGGCTTAACGTTCAGCCGTTTGATGATGCAAGTGCTACATGGCTTAACATGGGAAATATGCTTGGTGTACCTGGATGATGTCATCATATTTGCACCCACTTATGACGAATACTTGAGGCAAATACGTGTGGTTCTAGACAGATTCCGAGATGCAAATCGCAAGCTTAAAGCAAAGAAATGCACTTTCGGCCAACCCTGTGTCAAATTTTTTGGGCATATCGTTTCGTCACAGGGAATTAGCACTGATCCACAAAAGTGTCAAGCTGTTCAAGATTTCCCAGTTCCAAAGAAGTTGAAAGATGTTCGATCATTCCTTGGGCTCACGAATTATTATTCACGCTTTGTCCAAAATTACCGCATCATGGCGCAACCGTTGTACAGGTTAACGAGGAAAAACATTCAATTTGTTTGGAATTCAGAATGTCAGAAGGCTTTTGATGACCTAAAAGCGTCGCTACAAAAACCCCCAGTACTGTCTTTTCCTAATTTTGCAGAAAAATTCATCTTAGAAAACAAATGCAAGCGATCATGCCTGGCTGGAGCACACTATGATGCGGCAAGAACATATGCAACTCTGCGTCTTAATTTCTTTTGGAAAGGTATGCAGAGTGAATGCAAGAAATGGGTAGCCTCCTGTGAAGATTGTCAACAAAGGAAGAAACCTCCAGTACCATATAAAGCCCCCCTACAACCTCTACCGATTGCAAGAATTGATCAAAGATGGGCAGTGGATATTGTTGGTCCTCTGAAACCATCTGCTGACGGGATGACACATATTCTGGTTTTTACGGAATATGCAACTCGAATGGTGGAAGCTTTTCCAATACCGCATACAAACGCGCCCCTCATCGCCCGATTGTTTATAGATGAAATCTGTATGCGTTATTCACCACCAGAGTATTTGCTGTCTAATCGCGGAGCAACCTTTCTCTCGGAAGTAGTGAAAACTGCTTGCAAGTTAATCGGAACCAAAAGATTAATGACGAGCAGTTACAACCCAAAATGCGACGGATTAGTTGAGAAATTTAACCAGACCCTCGTAAAGAATCTCTCTATGTTTGCACACAAGAATGGTCAGGACTGGTCAAACTTCATAAGACCTATTGTGTACAGCTACAATACCAGAGTATGTATCAAAAGCACACACTATTCCCATTTCTACCTCATGTGTGGCAGAGATCCACGGACGTTTATATCTCACAGTTTACCGCAGGTAGATGATAGTGGTTTGACACCGGATGTCCGTGCTCAGATAGCAGAAGTAGTCCAAAGGCTGGAATTTGCCCATAACGACGCCAAATCACATTTAGAGAGGCACCGAGAACGTATGAAGCAGTACTATGATCGCGATGCAAAATGTCACAAATATTCTGTCGGTGACCGTGTATGGTGTTATTTCCCCTATGTACAACACAAGGGAGTGAAGAAATTTTACAAAGGATTTTCAGGCTCATATGACAGGCCCAGTGAATTTCAGACTGCTGCGCTCATATGACTACAAACCACTGTCAAGTGTTGTGCATGTGAACCGTCTGAAACCATATATACATCGAAAACTGCTGCCCCCAAACCCCGAAAATGTAGACGTTGCACCGTGTGACGAACTTCACCAGCTTGACCAAGAAGAGTTAGAGACACAAACAGATGGTGACTTAACAAACTCACAAAAAAAGGTCAGGAAAATGTTATTAACATAAAAACAACCGAGATATTTTTCCCAATGACACATCTGGACAAGGTGTGGGAAAACTAAAAGGTTGTGACAGAAATGATCATGAGTCAGATTCATGTGAAGATGAGAAAACAAAAACTTTACAAAGCGAGCAATTAAATAACCCACCAGTAATTCACGATGGGAAGACAAGGATCACAAGCAAAGAACCCGCTGGTAACACCACTCGAAAAGTTATTCGCAATTCTAAAGAGCCACGTTCCTGACCTCGTCCTCAGCGACGCAGGAAACAAGTGCACATCCCAGGAGGTGTTATCGGACAAGAATTAGAAAGCGAATCTGTAAGCCATGAGCCCCTCTATAATATAGAGAAGGTAATACGAGGTAGCTATAAGAATAACAACAGAGAATATCTGGTTAAATGACACAGACTTATCATGGGTCTCGTACGATGACTTAAATGAATTTGCGAAGAAATATGTGGATATACATTCTCTGCGTATGACGGGATGCGCCCGCACATAGTAGTTAGCCCCATTACTCACTACCTGGAGCTCTAGTTTTTCTCCATCTCACTCATCAGCATATATTCATATAAAGAAAGGTGCTAAATTCAATTGAGGGTGCAAGCTTATTAGCCATAGTTTAAGAGTTTATTTTGTTCTGAATTTAGAGGATTCATTTTACTTTTGTTGCAGCAACATAGGAAAGTGCACTTTGGTGGTGGCGGAACTAATCACTCCGAATCCCCCAGAGTTAAGCACTAAATTAAAAAAAAAGAAAGAGAGAGAGAATGCTAATTCGCCCCCCTCTCTGCAACTCAAAATAAGGACAAGCAAATTGCGCTTACCCCCCCCCCTCTCTTCACCACCAAACTTCACCACCAACATCCCCCTCCTCCCCCCTTCTCCCCCCTCCAATTATCAGTAGCTACGCTTCCCCCACTTCACCTCACCCACTTCTATATCACTTCATTAATATTCAACTTCACCACCACCCCCTCCCCCTCCCTTCACCCTGAAACATACATCACTATTTTTTATTACATCTGAGTAAAAAGGGCATTATCAACTTAGAACTTGTGCCATAGGCAGCTGCATAAAAACTATTATACAAGGAATTATCTTGAGAAAATTCTAAATCACTTAGGGTAGGCGCGTGTTATTGCTTGAACTCGTTTAACTTGGACCATAACGGTACTTTTTGTATAGCCACGCGCATCGAACACTTTGTCTCCCTCCGACCGGACATACCACCCCCCCCCCTTGGAATCGGTAGAGGACATTTCCTCCACAGCTCCTGCAAGGTAGATATATCCCCGCATCAGCCATCTCCCGACACCAGTTGACAAAATTTCAGAAATGAATTCAATTTAAAAATGGCGTTTATTATAATAACGTGCAAGTTTTCTGATCAACAGGAGGAAAAATGGCAAAAGTTTACGAATTTTTTATTGGAGAATATACAATACTTTAGTATGCACTTAAATGAAGAAAATAACAAATATGTTGTGCGGATAAGAACGGACAATCCTTCTGAAACATTGGACATGCTAAACAATTATGTTTCGCAACTCAACGGTTTGAAACCTTTATGTTTTCCTTGTTTAAGTGAGGCTGTTAGAAATGCACCACATACACTTTAAGTATTTAATTCTTTAAAATTTAAAACTGTAAAAATGTCTGCTGCTAACAGCACGTTGTCCGAATTATTTCTGAAGCAAGTGCATGAAAAAACAGGACTTGACTTTGCCGAGTTCGTTGCCCAAAATTCGGGACAAGTAATATCTGACAGTTAACTCGTTTTGACTGAGGAGACAGAAAGGAAATCCGTTTCACAGTCTTCTGCTACTGCCATCGTGCATGGTAATGAAATAGTAATGAATGGGTCTCCGTTCCAAACTATATGTTTTGACACAGTTAATTTGTCCAGTATGGACTTCGCCAAACCTATTTCACCCACAAATCCACCGTATTTACTGAAGAGACCAACGCCAACAAATTTTTGATCAATTTTAGAAGAGCCTTCTTCTAAACGGCAAGAAATTCACACAAGACTGCTGTGCGTCCTTCCGCAAAAGTACATTGCAACAGTCCATCAACATGTGTTAGTGAATACGAAATTCATTTCAGAACTCCAGGAAACGCACGGTATTTATTTCTCGATGTTGGAACTTGCGTTATATCTTGATTCACAACCCACAACATCTATAGCATTGGTCCCCTCATCATCATGTTGCGGGGTAATGAGGGCATTCTAACCGACTTTACCGAACAGCGAAATCATCAAAATTCTTTCTAGATTTTTTTCGCAGTGGACATCACTTCGACCAAATGTACCAAAATTCTAAGTTAAATTTCATTTTAAATTATATGTCATATTTTCGTTAATCTGTTAGAGAGAATAACGTAACATAAATCTCTAAAAAACTAAATAAATAAAAAAATCAAACCTGCTGTCTTGCCACTAGATAATGCGTAAGTACAATTTTTACTAAGGTTTCAATTAAGATTTTCGCCGTATAAAATACACGTCTCATGTTACTGTGCAGCTTTGTCCCTTTAAGAAGTGTTATAAAAAAGACATTTAGACGATGGGTGCACACTTTCATAAAATTTATTATAAACGATATTTCTATTTGTGGATTAATAATTTTACAAAACAAAAATGACAAAACATTTTACATATATTACTACTGATGTTAAAAAAAACACAAAGGAGATACTTTCTACGAGTCAACTGCGGGAAGCCTGGTCCCACGGTTTCAAAATGTGTATTTTGTAATATTTAGCTATTGTGTAATCTTCGAATTCATGCATGTTTAGAACTTATTTTAAAAAAAAAAACAGCGTGCTTACCTGACATTGCAGTAGAAGTCATTTTTGTAATGCCAATGTGCCTAATGCGGTAGGTGTATTGATGTTTTGAAAATTTGTAACTGCAGAGGAAGCGAACAACATTTGCACATACTGAGACTATCCTTAGATGTGCTTGTGTTGAAATAGAATTATATAAATTTTACTATGCGGAGTTATGATGATGATTCTGTCTATCTATTATTTTACTACACTTTTAATGTCACTGTTATTTCTTTATTATGTTGCATCAGTTATTAATTATACTTTGTTTGGAGTAAAAACATTTATTGAAATATTACGAACATTTATACTCACATTTATTTGGTCGGAGAATCTATGACTTATAGTTTTATATATTTAATCATGTATGTAAATATTCCACATTCCGCATATTTTACATGAAAATAATCAACATGTAAAGCACATGAGTGCCACTCAAAACATGCTTCTCTAGCATGTCATTTTGGCTTCGAGATGTTAAAAAATAAAACCTATGCTTTTCCGCATTTGTTAAATTTTTCGTCCAAAGTTAAGTTAAGCTCTTTTGTTTCAACAATGAACGTTTGTGAATGTTTGTTATTTGCAAATAGAATCAACATGCGGATTGAGCACAAAACTCGCGTTACAAAAAAGGTACGTTAATAGATACAGCTGTTTCGCATTTGTGCTTCCTAAGCGAAATGTAGCCTGCTTTCTTTGTGATTTTAAACTTTTGTCATGTCTTTTAGACCGGGAACATTAGTGCCTTTTCATACAAATATTTTATGATAGTTGTTGCATATATATATCTGACACAGAACAAATTTGTTATTGTATAAAAAAATTGTTCTGTATTTTGTTTTCTTGTAAACCTGCAAGTCAAAGTAGTGCAACGAGTCTGTTAAATCTTAATTTAAGATGCTTGAGAGAAACAGCTATTCATTGCTACTCTGGATTTGATCAGTTGCCGTGCCAAAGTACATTGGCAGCCAGATGCGATAAACAAATACCAGGACTGATTTATTAAGCTCGCAGCTAGGCCTGTTTTATGAAGAGTCACGAAATTCATTTAATTGGAGACACAATCGATAGAAAGCTTTTCTTCTTTTACAACATAAACCAAAATACTATGCATATATACGCCTGCATATTTATAATGTTATATTTTATTTGATGTATTGATGTGAAAACGGAATTTTTGCAAGGGAGGAGTTGTTGGCTTAATATTTTCGGAAATAATTTGTTAGTAAATTAATCGTGATTGTGCAGTGGGAGCGGATACACAATTCGCCATTGCTTGTATGTACACGTCCCCACGTCGCTGCATGGTGGTGAAGTAAAGCAGTTCGCCCCCACCTTGTTTGTGGTGGCGAGGTGTGGCTGCTCTCCCCCACTTTGCGGTGTGGTGGCGATGCTGGTACACGCTCCCACCTTGCGCTGTGGTGGCGAGGCGTGGCTGCTCTCCCCCACTTTGCTGTATAGTGGTGAGGTGTGCCAGGCTCCCCCACTTTGCTGTATAGTGGTGGCGATGTGAATACACGCCCCCACCTTGCACTGTGGTGGCGAGGTATTGGTACTCTCCCCACTGGTGGACACGTGAGTGTACTCCCCCACCTAGCACTTGTGGCGAGGTACAGCTTCGCTCCCCCACTTTGCTGTGTGCTGGAGAGATGAAGCTCCACGATCCCACCTTGCTGTTTGGTGGCGAGTGAGTGTGTCTCTCTCCCCTAGCATGGTGGTGCGTTATGCTGTGTTTGTAAACAAAGAGCGCGTGCTTGTGTGTTCGCCCCCACCTGGTGAGACAATTTGCTCTCCAGTCATGATTCCGCCTCCCGATGTTAAACTGGGTGGTGGTGGTGCTGCGCCCCTACCCATGTGAACGAAATGGGGAAGCAAGATCACGCCACCCTAGAATTATAATCGGAGCAAGAAAAAGAAAGTCCTGTGAGAAAAGAATTGACTTTGGTTTTGGGTTTAGAGTGTTAATGTGTTAGTCTGGAAAACAGCAGAGTGTAAATAAAATAGTATGGAAATTAGACACTGCTCGTGCGTTATTATTCGTCTCGCAACTCACACATAAAAATATGAAAATACGATCCCAACAAGTATACTGTTGCGTTTCAGACGACTCTGAATATTTTTAATTTTTGGACCCCCCCTCCCCCACTACGTTAGGTCTATATAATATATACGACAGACATGCAAACTTCAACGGTGCATAACTTCGCTGTCACTGGACTGATTTCAACCAAGTTCTTTTACCAAAGTTTTTGTCGATGACGTAATTATAACGTCACTGATGACGTCGTTTATCAAAATTTTAAACAGGTATTACTCTAAACCTACTACACTATTCGTCATATAACATCAAGACAGTAGAAAAATATAAAATGAAGAAGTATAATGTGGATGGTGTCATGCAGTACAGATGAATCTGAGAGATATTTATGTCAAAAACTGATTATCTTTCGCAAAGGAAGAATACTTATTACTTTCCGTGTTTGCTTCCATGTCTTCGACAATGCTGAACAATATGCAGATCATACATGTGATGATACTTTTGCAATACAAATGTAAAACATGTAATGCAAGTGGGTAAAGATAGAAGAATAAGCTTCGGTGGACATGCACATCAAGAAGTGTTTGAACCTGCAAAGGAATCCCACCTGCCACTGGAAATGCGACAATCTGGTATTGACTTCTACCAACTCATGGGAGCATCCATGGAAATGTTTGTAGCCAATTTAGTGGCTCAGGGCAAACACAACTTTCAGAGTATGACTGTTCATGTGCGCGACAACCAGCAGCAAGAGTTATTTTTGAAAAATGGAGTATATCCTTATGACTATGTTAATGAATCCTCCAAGTCTGCAGAAACCAAGCTTCACCACTAGAAGACGTTTACAGTTAATTGCCTGAAGAATGGGACGCTATGCTGAAACATACCAGGGTTCCACTGAAATTGAGAGATGATTTTGACATTATCAAATGGTAGAGCAAGGTCTGCGACGAGATATTTCAGTCATTGCACACAAATATGCAAAAGCCAACAATCCCTACATTACATACTATAATGTCACAAAGTTAAACTACATCCTGTACTTTGACGCCAGCAATCTCTATGGGTGGAGTATGTCACAGTGTTTGCCAGAATGTAGATTTGCATGGGTGGAATATCCAGAATCTCTGGACTACATGAAAGTGAGTGAAGATGCAGATAAAGACAGGATATATTTTAGAGGTAGATCATGCTTACTCTGCTGAAATTCATGATCAGCATGGTGACTATCCAGTAGCTCCTGAGAAGAAAACTGGTCGAATTAGTGAACTGTCCGAATACAGACAGTGCCTGAGAAAGGCATTGGAATTGAAATGTGGCAGTTGATTCTCAGTCTCAGTGACAAGGACAAGCACGTGGTATATTATCGAAATTTACAGCAATACGTATCTCTTGGATTGAAAGTGACAAAGGTGCATCGAGCCGGTATGTTGCAGCAGAGTAAATGGCATAGATGTTAACATAGAGAAGGGAAAAGTGGCAAAAATCCATTTGAAAAAACTTTTACAACTTACCATGTTTGGCAAAACCATGTCGAAACGCTTGAAAAAGGTGATCTTTCACAAATTCCACATTTTCAGTGAGGATCTGACAGCAGTGCACTGCCTCACATTAGATCCGTTGTTGAACAAACCCATTCAGATTGCGTTTACTATTCTAGATCTCAGTAGAACCCTCATGTGATTCTCACTATAATTACATGAAGAAGAAGTACCCAGAGGCTGTTCAGTGACACAGATAGTTTATGCCATGACATACCAACCAGAGACATTTACAAAGATATGAAACATAATAGTTATCTTTCTGATACAACGTATTATCCGAAGGATTATTTATTGCATTCCACTATAAACACGAAAGTTTTAGGGAAAATGAAAGATGGAACTGCGGAATTACCCACAGAGGAGTTTGTACGGCTTCGACCTAAAATATCCAGTTTGCTCTATGGTAGAAAAGAGAAACATACTGCTAAGGGTATCACACGCGCCCGTCCGAGGCGAATGACACATGTTCAATATAAGAATAGCTCATTGAAGGAAGAGCAGTCATATGTCGTGGGAAACATTATCCTAAGCCATTAACATCAAGTTTTTTCAGAGAAGATTCTGAAGGTTGGTCTATCGCCATTTGATGATAAGCACTATATGTTGGATGATGGTTACACTACGTTAGCTTATGGGCATTACACAACTTATACATCATTAATGTATGAGTTAAAAGGGGTCCGCCCTCAAGCATCCCTATCATAATCCCTATCATAATCAGGTCTTACGTCGAACGAAAATAAAGCAAAACCTGTAGACCAATCTTTCCGTTTTATGAAAGAGCTTTTCCCACTATTCAATTGGTCAAAGGATTCGCAAAGAGTTTCAAAAGTGTCAAGATATTTTTCTTTACCAATGTTGAGCTTGAGAGGTTTGGATAGGACTGGTTCACCATCAGTGTAAAGTTGCATGTGATTAACATTAACATGTTCAAAATTGTATGGATCTCTCAACACTGTTCGTACAAAGGCTTCAGTAGGAACCACTCAACAATTACAATACGTTTTGGCAATTGACCCAAAGAGATGATATCTTTCACAAATGGTTGAAATTCAGCTCGAATGACTAAATTTTTTCGTTCTTTTCTGGTAATAGGAAACTTGGCAGAAGTTTTCATCAATGCATATGTATGTCCTAACTGAATACCTGGACTAGTCCTCACTTTGCAATGGCTTAAAACATCAACATCCATCCATAGATATTCATCTTTTTGCCTATGTCGTACTCATGCCATTGGTAAGATAACGATCCTGTTCAAACAAATTCACTTTTAAAGCACCTGTAAACATAAACTAGCGCCTTATATGTGTATGTAGATAACGATTATATAAACCACGATTTCCTTCTTCACCATTTCACCACCCATTATTTACGCGAAAGCCTGTTATATGCTTTCCATGACTGACTGATTTCACCGCATGAGAATGAAATGATTCAGCAGTATCCTTGATCAGATGCGATGAAGCTGCTTTAATGAGTGGATTAGCTTTACGAGCCAATGCTCCCAATAATGAACCAATATCATTTCCATATTGCAAGCGTGCGTGTAAATCCTGGGAAATCCCCACTCACTTGATGAAGGAAATGGTTGCGACCATTTTTTAAAATAGGAAAAACTCTGCATTAATAGATACTGATAATTTACGGCATCACAAATTTCAAATATGGATCTATAGTAACCATATGGAATAGTAGCTTCATAAAACGTGTCATCTAATGATAATCGATGATCGATGTAATAGTCCATTGAGTCCTTGACGCCTATATCGTATATGCTGGACTGAATGCGTATTATATTACTTCGTGCATGACGAGCGCCGTTCACACCGCTTACATTGCGTGCATTACGTGTATTACATGCACTGCGTACACTGCTTGCATGGTCCACTAAGTTGCTGTATATTATTTCTTCTTGACAATAAGCACTTTCATATCTTTTTACAGGGATATGAGTTGTACCTTCATTTCCTACCAACAACATAACTCTTTAGACTGTGTTTAATGTTTTTTTCATCCTTCTTGATCTTTGCTGATGCTGTTTCATTTCTTTTGTGACTCTTTACGAGTTATCTTTTTACCAAAAACAGTTTTTGGAATATTAGCATCCACAATTTCCTGAATAAACTGCTTCCATCCACGTGGTGATACTTGTTCTTCTTTTGTTCTTATATCAACCAATGCTTCTTTCAGTAAATCAATAATGTTAGAATTTTTAATTACATCTGCAGTTTTCAACACACGTTCATTCTTATCTGTCCCTCCTGTACCATCTTCGTAAGTTCTGACAGAAGTTGTGTTACTTTCACATGATATATAGGTGGAAAATGGTTTAGAAATATTAAGCGTTGTGACTTTTCTGCAGCAACTGTTAAAGCAAACTTTTATTTTTGTAATTAAATTGTTCTTAAATGGCGATCAAGAAGTTTAGATATTTTTGTGGCAGTTTCGCTTCTTTTTTTAAAGTTTACTCACTTTAACATTAGTATCATAGCTTGAAGGTTGACTTGATAATAATTTTGTATATTCTGATTCAGGAATAAGTGCCATTTTCAATGCATGCTTCATTTTTATATAATAATTGAGCTAACAATGGAAGTGCAATTCTTGCAATTGTTCGAATAAATCCACCTTTCCCATTAATCAATTTCTTTTTACTTTTAAGGGAAGTTTTCCTATCCCCCAATTGTCGAATGGTTTGTTGTTCATGCTTTAATTTTTTATGCATATGTGACTTCAATGATAAATGTCCATGCAATGTGTTCGAAAGTATTTCAAATAAAACTAACTAATTCATCTTTTGTGGCTTGCTTCAATAAGGATTTACGGCGGTTAGCACTGCTACGTGCTAATAAATGAATAAATAGTTGATTCCTCTAGACATCTTCACTTTCAATACCAAACAAATTCTTTTTCATACACTATTATTTCACATAAACGTAATATGTATCACTTGGTAAGCTTCCTGTGCAAATACGTAACTTTAAATTAATAAATAAATAACAACGAGGTTTGCTTGTAACATTTGATACGCATACGGCTTGTGCTATTTGACTCCACTTGGTAATTTTTTATTTCGGGGGAATTTTTGATGCAAATTCCTCAAAATGCATTTTCTCCTGCAGTTTTGATCAAACATCATTTATTTTTGGCCTGAGGCTTGCTTAGGGTGTCGTGAATATGACCTGTGCCGCAATGCTGGCAAAGTTCGGGCAAACTTGCCTATAGTAGTTGGCCAAACCTAAGAACGAACGAAGCTGAGTTTTATTTTCCGGCAACGGAGCATTTTTAACCTTTTCAACCTTGTCCTCTAAAGTACTGAGTTCGCCTTGTCCTACCTTGTGACCAACAAAGTCCAATTTTTGATAACCGAAGAAACACTTGGATGGTTTCACTATCAAACCAGCCTTCAAGACGCTTTCGAAGACACTTTCGAGAACCCGCAACTGCTCTTTCCACAAAACTGTGCAAGTCAGAACATCATCCACAAAGCTATCAACCTGTTCCAACCCAGAGAGAAGCGTTCTCATCATTTGCTTGTATTCACTAACTGCGTTAGCATAGCCAAAAGGCATGAATCTGTATTGATATAAGCCAAACGGAGTACAAAAAGCAGTCTTTCCTTTTGCAGCTTGGGTGAGAGGGATTTGGTAATAACCTTTGGAAAAATCCATTTTCGAAAGATAATTGCACTCATGTAATTTCGCAAATATTTCATTTGAGTTTGGCATTGGTTCTGCATTGAATTTCGTAGCTCGATTTAATGCTCTAAGGTCTGTGCAGATTCGCAAACTATTCTCCTTTTTCCTAACAACAACTATTGATGCACGATAAGGAGAATTGGATGGTTCTATAATGCCTGATTGTATCATCTCTTCTATTTCCGATTTACACTCGCCAATCACTGCAAAAGGCATTGGGTATTGCTTAGTCCTGATTGGTTTGTCTGTTGCCAAAGTTATGTCACAAGTCCACATATTGCATTTCCCTGGTTTTGATGGAAAGATCACTTCATATTCTTAATTAGTTATTTTCGCTCTTCTTTTTGTTTTGGATCTAAGTCTGGATTAATATTTACGTCACGATAGGTTTCTTGGTCCTTTGTCGTGTTTGTCCACATTTGATTGTCACCAAATATTGCTTCGGTTTCATCTTCTAATATTGTACCTACAGCACAACCTAAACTTGATTTCTGACCGTCATCTTCTAGCGTGTAGAATTTCTTCAAAATGTTGATGTGGTACAGTTTGTCTTTGCCATTAATTTCGATCAGATAGTCATTTAATCCTTCCTTTCCTTTCACTAGATATGGGCCTTTCCATTGCAGTAGCAATTTGTTGTGATCAGTCGGTAACAGTACCAAAACTTGGTCTTCTATTTCTAACTTCCGAGGTCTAGTTGATTTGTCAAAATGTTTCTTGTATGTTTCTTGTGCACATTCTAACTACTTTTGAACTAATGTTTCCTCCAATCGATTCCTAAGATCTATGACATATTCGTATGTCGTTGTCACTTCACCTTCGCATGTTTCGTTCGTCCACAACTCACGCAAGATATTCATTGCTTCCCTAACCGTACGTCCGTACAACAACTCAAATGGCGAAAACTTTGTGCTAACTTGAGGAGCTTCCCGATACGCAACAACAAGGGTTCTATGTACCTACACCACGTTTTGGGTTTGTCTACACAAATGCGTTTGAGCATTTTCTTCAAAATACCATTGTACTTTTCACAAAGACCATTCCCTTGACAATGATAAGGAGCTATGAACAAGTTTTGGATCGACAATAACCTTGAAACTTCTGCCATCATTTCCGATGAGAACGACGAACCATTGTCTGAAACTATTTGCTTTGGTACACCTACCCTAGAGAAAATTCCTACTAAAGCTTCTGCTACGCGAATTGTCTCAATGCTTGGTAAAGCTACTGCTTCTGGATATCTCGTTGCATAATCTACACAAGTGAGGATATATCTATTGCCTCTTTCACTAACCGGTCCTATTATGTCTATTGCAATCCTTTGAAACGGAACAGCTATAAACCCAGGTTTTCCAATGGAACACTCCTAACCAACCCTTTCGAGACAGTTTTCTTATAAACTTCACACGATCTACAATAGCGAACTACGTCTGCTCTGATGCCTGGCCAAACTAAGTTTTCAGCTACCTTGTTGTAAGTTTTCTCTGCACCTAAATGTCCTGCCAAAACAGAATTATGAGCCAATTCTAAAACACCTTTTCTGAACTTACTGGGTACCAAAAGCTGAACGAACACTTTGTCGGGATCCACTTTCGCTGAGGTGAAACATCTGTACAAGTAACCATTGCGTATTTCAAACCATGTCTCAGTATTGCCTAATTTTCTTTGCTTGTTTGATTCACTATTTTTCCATGCTTTGTCCAACGACTTGTCGCTAAGCTGTTCTGCTTTAAACACTTCCGGTTTAATACTAAGATTTAAACTACTTTCAAGTACTTTCAGAGATTTGACCGGCTTAAATGAATCTTTGACCATTGATCTTGTCTGATCATTCACTTTGTTGCAGACCTCCCATCACCACATCACATACTAACGTATCTAACCATAAGGCTTCTATCTCACCAACAAACCATGGACATTCCAACTGTACCTTAGCTACCCTTGCGTAATCGGATGAAGCATTTATCATGAAGTACTTTCTTCTTTCACCTGATCACTGATTGTCTGTCACCAATCGAGAATGAACAAACACTGTTGTACAACCTGTATCCCTCATAACTTGTACTGGGATAGAGTTAAGTTTTCCTGGTTGAATATCTAACCTTTGCATCAACTTTGGATCCATGTCATGACATGCTAGAGACCCTAGTCATTCAACACGCGCAACATTTCCATCACCAGAACTACGACCATTCTCAGAAACAGCTATGTTGCCCAAACCTTGTTTCTTATTTGGACATCTGTATTTGATGTGTCCTGATTGACCACAGCCAAAACACCTTTTGCTTGAAAAGAACTTTCTAGAATTTGATGAATTACTAGAACCCTGATCCGATCTATTTCTCTCAAAAGACCTATTTTCCTGCGGTTTATTGCTAAATTCATTTCCTCTGTATTTGTCTTTCTCAAAGTTTTGACTAGAGTTTTGATACGACCGTTTATTAGCCCGTTCGTACAGATCAGCCACATCAACCATGCTTTCCATACTTCCAACCTTATGTTCGCGAATGAATGTAACTCACTCAGGTTCTGAGTTTTGTAAACAATGTTCTCTAACGAAAAAGTCTTTCAGGCTTTCAAAGCTTTGTTCGACTTCCACAAGCTCCACCCAACGTTCAAAATAATTTAAACTTCGAGCTGCAAACTGAGAAAAACTCTCATCTTTCCTTTGCCTGACACTGTTAAATTTGGTTTTGAGCCCTTCTTCATCTAGTTGGAATCTTTGAAGCAATGCCCCTTTCAACTTTGCATAGTTGTTTACATGCTCATCAGGCAGTCTAGCATAAACTTCTAGAGCCTTTCCTTCAAGTAACGCACCTAAAGAGACACAATACCTATCACGAGACCAACGCCGAGCTGTAGCATAGCGTTCAAACCTAAGAATATAACAGTCCATGTCATCCTTATCACAATTAAATTTTGGAAGTTTTGGTAAAACTCCATTTGAACTGAATTGCTGCATCGTACCATCAACGTGAGTATCCTTGGCTAATTTTAATTGCAATTCAGAGTCTCTCAGTTGCATGTTTAGCATGGCTTTGTCATGTTCAGTTTTTCTCTCTCTAAAGCCAAAGCTTCAAACTCTTTTTCCATCGCACGACGACTTGCCCTATCTTCTCTTTCAACAGCTTGTTGATCCTTTACAAAACTCGCCATCCAGATTAACCTGCCTACCTAGTTCCATAATTTGATCTAAGGTCATCCTCGACTCAACTGCTTTCTGACCGAAGCCCCCGGCATCATCCTTTGGCGTTGCCATACCTAATGTTTCATACCACTTAAGCTTCGCACACGCTTAAGTAACAGTACACTATCACTAGCTAAAACAACTTAGGGCAACAATTAGCCTACGCTTACTAATAGACTAATCAATAACCACTCCAGTCCCCAGACTACCTAAGTCACAGACTAACAGAAGCCCACCTCGCCAAACCAGGCAAAATCATGCACCCGACTAGCTAAACAAATCAAGACATCTGCCAGACTAATCACCAGTTGACAATAGCAAAGTCCCAGACACGTCAATACAACCATACATGTCACAACTAAGTCCTATGCCAACAGGTCACCGGACTAATCAATGTTTTAGAGAAAGTCACAGACAAGCTCCTAAACCAGAAAAAAATAGTCTGATAATACCCTAAATCATGAGGTGCAATATGCAATTCACCGGCTAGCACACATATACACCTCACATGCCACACTTGCATGTATAAACCAAGGTAGTCTCCCGATAGCGCACAAAACAGGATTAAACTATAATCCACACACATTTAGTCAACGATATGCACTGCACCAATATTTTTTTATATAATCGCGCACATCAATGGTTGAAAATAACATCCGCCACCATATATATACACAAGATATCAGTACCTGGCCGTCATAGAAATGCGGAGCACATATGTTCCTCTACTCAAAACCTTTTCAGTGCACCTGGTTATTAACGGAATAATACTTTAAACTCTCGTATTGACTTCGCGTTTAAATCACTTTAAAGGCATACACTTTATGTCTGTGGCACCGTTATCGTGAAACTATCCGCACGCGTACACTTTACCGTGATATAACCTGCCACTGTTTCACTCCTTCCTCAAGGCACACGTCACACCTTTGAAAATACAGATCATTCTAACCATGACGCAACCCTTTTGTGTACATTTTATCGTGACACAGCCCGATTCCGCTTCACTTCCACAACCACACCTCACAGAAACCAAACCCCCCAAAAATAACGCCGTACTCCAGCGTATATTCCACTAACTGTGCGCCGAAATCACACGCTTACGCCGTCAATATAACAATAACAAGGGTGGGAACGGGGGGAGGGGTTAAGACTGATCTTCAGGTCAACATTTGATTAAAGTTGATGAACAGGCAGAATATTCTGAATGTTTTTTTAGAAGGGGGATACGGTCACCCTTTTTTGAAAAGAACCTCTTAAGGTTAGTAGAATTCTCTTTATGCAATACTTTCTATTTCCACCGAAGTAACTGTCTTGTTTTTTTTTTTAAATCAGAAGAGAGGAAACCAGTTTTTTTAGAACCTTCGTTTAACCATCAACCTAACGCTAAAGAGATACACATTTCTCTCAACCAAAAAAAACCGTCTGCTATTGATTGTCCCTTAACCACTGACTGACGGGAAACGCAGATCACAATAGCAGTCACTTAAAGCAAAGGTTCCTCGAATCCATTTTGCTTTGTGTCAACTCTTGTGCATCGGCACATTCCTTCACACAATTCATTTAAATAACTGAAGTAACTCTACCTTACATTAAAAAAATACAATAGCAAGGGCGGGGGAGGGGGTTATACTGACGCTCAAGTCAACATTTAGTTAAATTTGATCAACAGGCAGTAACTTTTTATTTTTTTAAAAGGGGACAAAGCTGCCGAGTCAGGGCTGCTGTCAGCGAGGAGCGTCAATACCACCTGGTGGTACTGAGGTGCTTGGTGGCACTGAGGTCCCTGGTGGCACTGAGGTGCCCGGCCAAAAAAAAAACAAATAGTTATAGTATACATTATTATTTATCATCCATGATTATAAATGGTCTCTCCCCTACCCCTCCCACTCCCCCCCCCCGCTTATAGCAGATGGAAAATTATCAAAATTGTTCACTTTAATTTTTTTTTTTTTGTATTTTGACTTTTATTGTTGGGGCGTGGGGAGGGGGTGGGGTAGATTTGGTGCGTATTTAAACATATCTTATACCAATGTTTTTTTTTACCAATGCAGCCATGTTCTTGAGGCAAAACACATGTGTTGTCGGCTTTTCTGTGAAATGACAAATTTGGAACGGATAGGTTTTTTGTTTTTTCGGGGAGGGGGGCAGTCGGTTTGTGGGGAAGGGTAAGGTTGTGGGCGGGGAATTGTTAAATTAGGTGTGGTGGTAAATTTTATCCAACCTTTTTCTTGCTTTAAGACTGCCAACTGAGTTGCTCTAAATAAATGTTTTGGATCATTTTATGGGCTTCACCAGTAA
Source organism: Protula sp. h YS-2021 (assembly GCA_949752745.1). Classification (NCBI taxonomy): domain Eukaryota; kingdom Metazoa; phylum Annelida; class Polychaeta; order Sabellida; family Serpulidae; genus Protula; species Protula sp. h YS-2021. Next base: position 103,168,866 of record OX457025.1, on the reverse strand, counting down.
CCCCCATCCCACCGAACTATAATGGGGCGTATTTTCTGCAGTTTGCATAGTCAAAGCGTCTGTTATCTTGAGCTTTCTCACCACAAGTCAGTTCACTCCCGGTGTTTGCCGAAGCAGGGTGGGCTGATTTGGCAATGAAATGCCTTTTATGTTATATTCCATGCACGCACATTTAAATACATACAAACATTTGTTTTGGAAACAGGAGGCACATCGTGTATTTTTAAAGTGTTTTATTCACTTGACCAAATTCAGGAGAAGCTGCTATCAGCGAGGCGCGTCAATACCACCTGGTGGCATTGAGGTGCCTGGCAAAAAATATATTATTTATTCAATTTATGCATCCAAAATAATTATTCAGTGATACTGGTGGGGCTTCTCACAACCCCCTCCCACCGTTTCTAAAAAATATGTTTTTCTGTTGTCGTTTTCAGAAAATAACAACATAAATGTGCATTGAAACAAAAATGACCCTTGAAAACATTTTCCACACTTGGCTTTATCTTTAATTCTTTAAAAACCCACTCGAATATGGACAATAAATTAGGACACATTGGTTCAAGGGTCAGGAACCACTTTTGGACCACTCAGTTCTTCGAAATTGAAAGTGGTGGCGCTGAGGTCCCTAGGTGGCACTGACGCTCCTCGCTATTAAATCCTTCCAAAATGCTTCATTTCGTCATCGTTATATCTTAATCAGGAGAAAAAAATATATATAGTTTGTAAAAATGGTCCAAGACCACTTTTGAACCATCAAATATACCGAAGTCATAGGTGGTGGCACTGAGGTCCCTGAAAATTTGAAAACGTTTTCCACACTTGGCTTTGTCTTTAATTCTTAAAAAACACACTCGAATATTGACAATAAATTAGGACACATTGGTTCAAGGGTCAGGAACCACTTTTGGACCACTCAGTTCTTCGAAATTGAAAGTGGTGGCGCTGAGGTCCCTAGGTGGCACTGACGCTCCTCGCTATTAAATCCTTCCAAAATGCTTCATTTCGTCATCGTTATATCGTAAGCAGGAGAGAAAAACATATCTGCTTTGTAAAAATGGTCCAAGACCACTTTTGAACCATCAAATATACCGAAGTCATAGGTGGTGGCACTGAGGTCCCTGAAAATTTGAAAACGTTTTCCACACTTGGCTTTGTCTTTAATTCTTAAAAAACACACTCGAATATTGACAATAAATTAGGACACATTGGTTCAAGGGTTAGGAACCACTTTTGGACCACTCAGTTCTTCGAAATTGAAAGTGGTGGCGCTGAGGTCCCTAGGTGGCACTGACGCTTCTCGCTATTAAATCCTTCCAAAATGCTTCATTTCGTCATCGTTATATCTTAAGCAGGAGAAAAAAACATATCTGCTTTGTAAAAATGGTCCAAGACCACTTTTGAACCATCAAATATACCGAAGTCATAGGTGGTGGCACTGAGGTCCCTGGAAATTTGAAAACGTTTTCCACACTTGGCTTTGTCTTTAATTCTTTAAAAACCCACTCGAATATTGACAATAAATTAGGACACATTGGTTCAAGGGTCAGGAACCACTTTTGGACCACTCAGTTCTTCGAAATTGAAAGTGGTGGCGCTGAGGTCCCTAGGTGGCACTGACGCTCCTCGCTATTAAATCCTTCCAAAATGCTAAATTTCGTCATCGTTATATCTTAATCAGGAGAAAAAAAATATATCTGCTTTGTAAAAATGGTCCAAGACCACTTTTGAACCATCAAATATACCGAAGTCATAGGTGGTGGCACTGAGGTCCCTGAAAATTTGAAAACGTTTTCCACACTTGGCTTTGTCTTTAATTCTTAAAAAACACACTCGAATATTGACAATAAATTAGGACACATTGGTTCAAGGGTCAGGAACCACTTTTGGACCACTCAGTTCTTCGAAATTGAAAGTGGTGGCGCTGAGGTCCCTAGGTGGCACTGACGCTTCTCGCTATTAAATCCTTCCAAAATGCTTCATTTCGTCATCGTTATATCGTAAGCAGGAGAAAAAAACATATCTGCTTTGTAAAAATGGTCCAAGACCACTTTTGAACCATCAAATATACCGAAGTCATAGGTGGTGGCACTGAGGTCCCTGAAAATTTGAAAACGTTTTCCACACTTGGCTTTGTCTTTAATTCTTAAAAAACACACTCGAATATTGACAATAAATTAGGACACATTGGTTCAAGGGTCAGGAACCACTTTTGGACCACTCAGTTCTTCGAAATTGAAAGTGGTGGCGCTGAGGTCCCTAGGTGGCACTGACGCTTCTCGCTATTAAATCCTTCCAAAATGCTTCATTTCGTCATCGTTATATCTTAAGCAGGAGAAAAAAACATATCTGCTTTGTAAAAATGGCCCAAGACCACTTTTGAACCATCAAATATACCGAAGTCATAGGTGGTGGCACTGAGGTCCCTGGAAATTTGAAAACGTTTTCCACACTTGGCTTTGTCTTTAATTCTTTAAAAACCCACTCGAATATTGACAATAAATTAGGACACATTGGTTCAAGGGTCAGGAACCACTTTTGGACCACTCAGTTCTTCGAAATTGAAAGTGGTGGCGCTGAGGTCCCTAAGTGGCACTGACGCTCCTCGCTATTAAATCCTTCCAAAATGCTTCATTTCGTCATCGTTATATCTTAAGCAGGAGAAAAAAACATATCTGCTTTGTAAAAATGGTCCAAGACCACTTTTGAACCATCAAATATACCGAAGTCATAGGTGGTGGCACTGAGGTCCCTGGAAATTTGAAAACGTTTTCCACACTTGGCTTTGTCTTTAATTCTTTAAAAACCCACTCGAATATTGACAATAAATTAGGACACATTGGTTCAAGGGTCAGGAAGCACTTTTGGTCCACTCAGTTCTTCGAAATTGAAAGTGGTGGCGCTGAGGTCCCTAGGTGGCACTGACGCTCCTCGCTATTAAATCCTTCCAAAATGCTTCATTTCGTCATCGTTATATCTTAAGCAGGAGAGAAAAATATATCTGCTTTGTAAAAATGGTCCAAGACCACTTTTGAACCATCAAATATACCGAAGTCATAGGTGGTGGCACTGAGGACCCTGGAAATTTGAAAACGTTTTCCACACTTGGCTTTGTCTTTAATTCTTTAAAAACCCACTCGAATATTGACAATAAATTAGGACACATTGGTTCAAGGGTCAGGAACCACTTTTGGACCACTCAGTTCTTCGAAATTGAAAGTGGTGGCGCTGAGGTCCCTAGGTGGCACTGACGCTCCTCGCTATTAAATCCTTCCAAAATGCTTCATTTCGTCATCGTTATATCTTAAGCAGGAGAGAAAAATATATCTGCTTTGTAAAAATGGTCCAAGACCACTTTTGAACCATCAAATATACCGAAGTCATAGGTGGTGGCACTGAGGACCCTGGAAATTTGAAAACGTTTTCCACACTTGGCTTTGTCTTTAATTCTTTAAAAACCCACTCGAATATTGACAATAAATTAGGACACATTGGTTCAAGGGTCAGGAACCACTTTTGGACCACTCAGTTCTTCGAAATTGAAAGTGGTGGCGCTGAGGTCCCTAGGTGGCACTGACGCTCCTCGCTATTAAATCCTTCCAAAATGCTTTATTTCGTCATCGTTATATCTTAAGCAGGAGAGAAAAATATATCTGCTTTGTAAAAATGGTCCAAGACCACTTTTGAACCATCAAATATACCGAAGTCATAGGTGGTGGCACTGCGGTCTCTGAAAATTTGAAAACGTTTTCCACACTTGGCTTTATCTTTAATTCTTTAAAAACCCACTCGAATATTGACAAGAAATTAGGACACATTGGTTTAAGGGTCAGGAACCACTTTTGGACCACTCAGTTCTTCGAAATAGAAAGTGGTGGCGCTGAGGTCCCTAGGTGGCACTGACGCTACTCGCGATTAAATCCTTCCAAAATGCTTCATTTCGTCATCGTCATATCTTAAGGAGGAGAGAAAAATATATAAGCTTTGTAAAACTGGTCCAACACCACTTTTGAACCATCAAATATACCGAAGTCATAGGTGGTGGCACTGAGGTCCCTGAAAATTTGAAAACGTTTTCCACACTTGGCTTTGTCTTTAATTCTTTAAAAACCCACTCGCATATTGACAATAAATTAGGACACATTGGCTCAAGGGTCACGAACCACTTTTGGACCACTCAGTTCTTCGAAATTGAAAGTGGTGGCGCTGAGGTCCCTAGGTGGCACTGACGCTCCTCGCTATTAAATCCGTCCAAAATGCTTCATTTCGTCATCGTTATATCTTAAGCAGGAGAGAAAAATATACCTGCTTTGTAAAACTGGTCCAAGACCACTTTTGAACCATCAAATATACCGAAGTCATAGGTGGTGGCACTGAGGTCCCTGAAAATTTGAAAACGTTTTCCACAATTGGCTTTATCTTTAATTCTTTAAAAATCCACTCCAATGTTGACAATAAATTAGGACACATTGGTTCAAGGGTCAGGAACCACTTTTGGACCACTCAGTTCCAAATTGAAAGTGGTGGCGCTGAGGTCCCTAGGTGCCACTGACGCTCCTCGCCAATAAATCCTTCCAAAATGCTTCATTTCGTCATCGTCATATCTTAAGCAGGAGAGAAAAATATATCTCCTTTGTAAAAATAGTCCAAGACCACTTTTGAACCATCAAATATACCGAAGTCATAGGTGGTGGCACTGAGGTCCCTGAAAATTTGAAAACGTTTTCCACACTTAGTTTGTCTTTAATTCTTAAAAAACACACTCGAATATTGACATTAAATTAGGACACATTGGTTCAAGGGTCAGGAACCACTTTTGGACCACTCAGTTCTTCGAAATTGAAAGTGGTGGCGCTGAGGTCCCTAGGTGGCACTGACGATTCTCGTTATTAAATCCTTCCAAAATGCTTCATTTCGTCATCGTTATATCTTGAGCAGGAGAAAAAAACATATCTGCTTTGTAAAAATGGTCCAAGACCACTTTTGAACCATCAAATATACCGAAGTCATAGGTGGTGGCACTGAGGTCCCTGGAAATTTGAAAACGTTTTCCACACTTGGCTTTGTCTTTAATTCTTTAAAAACCCACTCGAATATTGACAATAAATTAGGACACATTGGTTCAAGGGTCAGGAACCACTTTTGGACCACTCAGTTCTTCGAAATTGAAAGTGGTGGCGCTGAGGTCCCTAGGTGGCACTGACGCTCCTCGCTATTAAATCCTTCCAAAATGCTTCATTTCGTCATCGTTATATCTTAAGCAGGAGAGAAAAATATATCTGCTTTGTAAAAATGGTCCAAGACCACTTTTGAACCATCAGATATACCGAAGTCATAGGTGGTGGCACTGAGGTCCCTGAAAATTTGAAAACGTTTTCCACACTTGGCTTTGTCTTTAATTCTTAAAAAACACACTCGAATATTGACAATAAATTAGGACACATTGGTTCAAGGGTCAGGAACCACTTTTGGACCACTCAGTTCTTCGAAATTGAAAGTGGTGGCGCTGAGGTCCCTAGGTGGCACTGACGCTTCTCGCTATTAAATCCTTTCAAAATGCTTCATTTCGTCATCGTTATATCTTAAGCAGGAGAAAAAAACATATCTGCTTTGTAAAAATGGTCCAAGACCACTTTTGAACCATCAAATATACCGAAGTCATAGGTGGTGGCACTGAGGTCCCTGGAAATTTGAAAACGTTTTCCACACTTGGCTTTGTCTTTAATTCTTTAAAAACCCACTCGAATATTGAAAATAAATTAGGACACATTGGTTCAAGGGTCAGGAACGACTTTTGGACCACTCAGTTCTTCGAAATTGAAAGTGGTGGCGCTGAGGTCCCTAGGTGGCACTGACGCTCCTCGCTATTAAATCCTTCCAAAATGCTTCATTTTGTCATCGTTATATCTTAAGCAGGAGAGAAAAATATATCTGCTTTGTAAAAATGGTCCAAGACCACTTTTGAACCATCAAATATACCGAAGTCATAGGTGGTGGCACTGAGGTCTCTGAAAATTTGAAAACGTTTTCCACACTTGGCTTTATCTTTAATTCTTTAAAAACCCACTCGAATATTGACAATAAATTAGGACACATTGGTTCAAGGGTCAAGAACCACTTTTGGACCACTCAGTTCCAAATTGAAAGTGGTGGCGCTGAGGTCCCTAGGTGCCACTGACGCTCCTCGCCAATAAATCCTTCCAAAATGCTTCATTTCGTCATCGTCATATCTTCAGCAGGAGAGAAAAATATATCTCCTTTGTAAAAATAGTCCAAGACCACTTTTGAACCATCAAATATACCTAAGTCATAGGTGGTGGCACTGAGGTCCCTGAAAATTTGAAAACGTTTTCCACACTTGGCTTTATCTTTAATTCTTTAAAAACCCACTCGAATATTGACAATAAATTAGGACACATTGGTTCAAGGGTCAGGAACCACTTTTGGACCACTCAGTTCCAAATTGAAAGTGGTGGCGCTGAGGTCCCTAGGTGGCACTGACGCTCCTCGCTATTAAATCCTTCCAAAATGCTTCATTTCGTCATCGCTATATCTTAAGCAGGAGAGAAAAATATATCTCCTTTGTAAAAATAGTCCAAGACCACTTTTGAACCATCAAATATACCTAAGTCATAGGTGGTTGGACTGAGGTCCCTGAAAATTTGAAAACGTTTTCCACACTTGGCTTTATCTTTAATTCTTTAAAAACCCACTCGAATATTGACAATAAATTAGGACACATTGGTTCAAGTGTCAGGAACCACTTTTGGACCACTCAGTTCCAAATTGAAAGTGGTGGCGCTGAGGTCCCTAGGTGCCACTGACGCTCCTCGCCATTAAATCCTTCCAAAATGCTTCATTTCGTCATCGTCATATCTTAAGCAGGAGAGAAAAATATATATGCTTTGTAAAAAATAGTCCAAGACCACTTTTGAACCATCAAATATACCGAAGTCATAGGTGGTGGCACTGATTTCCCTGAAAATTTGAAAACGTTTTCCACACTAGGCTTTATCTTTAATTCTTTAAAAACCCACTCAAATATTGACAATAAATTAGGACACATTGGTTCAAGGGTCAGGAACCACTTTTGGACCACTCAGTTCTTCGAAATTGAAAGTGGTGGCGCTGAGGTCTCTAGGTGGCACTGACGCTCCTCGCTATTAAATCCTTCCAAAATGCTTCATTTCGTCATCGTCATATCTTAAGCAGGAGAGAAAAATATATCTGCTTTGTAAAAATGGTCCAAGACCACTTTTGAACCATCAAATATACCGAAGTCATTAGGTGGTGGCACTGAGGTCCCTGAAAATTTGAAAACGTTTTCCACACTTGGCTTTATCTTTAATTCTTTAAAAACCCACTCGAATATTGAAAATAAATTAGGACACATTGGTTCAAGGGTCAGGAACCACTTTTAAACCACTCAGTTCCCTGAAAATTTGAAAACGTTTTCCACACTTGGCTTTATCTTTAATTCTTTAAAAACCCACTCGAATATTGACAATAAATTAGGACACATTGGTTCAAGGGTCAGGAACCACTTTTGGACCACTCAGTTCTTCGAAATTGAAAGTGGTGGCGCTGAGGTCCCTAGGTGGCACTGACGCTCCTCGCTATTAAATCCTTCCAAAATGCTTCATTTCGTCATCGTCATATCTTAAGCAGGAGAGAAAAATATATCTGCTTTGTTAAAATGGTCCAAGACCACTTTTGAACCATCAAATATACCGAAGTCATAGGTGGTGGCACTGAGGTCCCTGAAAATTTGAAAACGTTTTCCACACTTGGCTTTATCTTTAATTCTTTAAAAACCCACTCGAATATTGACAATAAATTAGGACACATTGGTTCAAGGGTCAGGAACCACTTTTAAACCACTCAGTTCTTCGAAATTGAAAATGGTGGCGCTGAGGTCCCTAGGTGGCACTGACGCTCCTCGCTATTAAATCCTTCCAAAATGCTTCATTTCGTCATCGTTATATCTTAAGCAGGAGAGAAAAATATATCTGCTTTGTAAAAATGGTCCAAGACCACTTTTGAACCATCAAATATACCGAAGTCATAGGTGGTGGCACTGAGGTCCCTGAAAATTAGAAAACGTTTTCCACACTTGGCTTTATCTTTAATTCTTTAAAAACCCACTCGAATATTGACAATAAATTAGGACACATTGGTTCAAGGGTCAGGAACCACTTTTAAACCACTCAGTTCTTCGAAATTGAAAGTGGTGGCGCTGAGGTCCCTAGGTGGCACTGACGCTCCTCGCTATTAAATCCTTCCAAAATGCTTCATTTCGTCATCGTTATATCTTAAGCAGGAGAGAAAAATATATCTGCTTTGTAAAAATGGTCCAAGACCACTTTTGAACCATCAAATATACCGAAGTCATAGGTGGTGGCACTGAGGTCCCTGGAAATTTGAAAACGTTTTCCACACTTGGCTTTGTCTTTAATTCTTTAAAAACCCACTCGAATATTGACAATAAATTAGGACACATTGGTTCAAGGGTCAGGAACCACTTTTGGGCCTTGATCTGATTAGGGATCTATAGAACATAAGTTTAGTGTCCCTGTGTGCTCCCCAGTCTTGAGCAGTTATGACCTTCAGCAAATTTAGTGCTTTCTGGCACTTTCTTTTCAACTTTTTTATGTGTGGAATAAAACTCGGTTTGGAATCGAGGATCAGCCCTAAAAATTTGTCTTGTTTGACTACTGATATTTCAGTGTCAGAAATATATAGAATCGGTTCGTCATGTTGTTCACGTTTCTTGTAAAAATGCATAGAGTCCAATTTTGTTTGAAAAAAATTAAAATCTTTCTTATTCGCGCAGTCTTGAAGGAAGTTGATGTTTTGTTGGAGGCGACGTTGTATAAGATTCGATTTGTACCTCTGCAAGAAATGGCGAAATCATCCACAAGGAGTGAACTATCTATCGCCCGTTTTACAGTATCCCTTTTTCTATTGACTTTAATCAGAAATAGTAGAATACATCCTTGTGGGAAGCGTTCTTCCTGTTCAAAGTATTCTGAGAATATTGTACCAAGACGTATTCTGAAACGATGATCATCTAAAAAAATTCTTTATAAATTTGGGTAGCCTGCCCCGGAGCCCCAAATTAAACAGGTCCTTGAGTACTCCAAACTTCCACGTTGTATCATATGCTTTTTCTAAGTCAAAAAAAAGAAAGTGACAACGTGCTCATTATTAATAAAAGCTTCTCTTACGAAAGATTCTAGCCTTATGGGGTGGTCTAAGGTACTCCTCTGTTTTTTAAATCCGCTTTGCGCATCAGCAAGCAAATGGTTGCTTTCCAGGAACCAAATCGGGCTATCTACTATCATTCGTTCAAAGGTTTTGCAGAGAGAGCTTATTAGAGAGATCGGTCTATAATTATGAGAGTTTGTTTGATCTTTGTTTGGTTTTGATATTGGTATGATTGTAGTTTCTTTTCACATTTCAGGAAAGCTGCCTTTATTCCATATATGGTTTGACTGTTCGAGTAGGATTCCAGAGTGGATTCTGGGAGGTGTTTAAGACCCTGGTAATGAATGTCATTTAGTCCTGCGGATGAGTCATGAGAGCTATTTATAGCGTCTTTTAACTCATTTATTGAAAAATCAGTGTTGTCGTTTTCAGCATGGTTAGATAAGTTTAAAGGGTTTCTTTCTTCAGCTTCTTTGTGGTATCTAAATTCGAGGCTGTAATTTTGTGATGATGAATTATAATTTCGCCTAGAGTAATCCGGGTCGCTTGGGTCTGGAAAGGCGTGTAAAATTTAATTTCATTTTGAGAAATTTCATTGCGAAGAAACATGGCGATACCACCTATCGCTCTTTCACCACAAAATGGTTTTTTGTAAAGTGTGTATCCCCTTAGTGTTGTTCTTATCCGGTCGTAAAATACATCAATACATTAAAGCGATGACAGTTCTTACTAATCTGATTGAGAAATAGCATCAAAACATCTGTAATTACGTAACGAAACCACGTTTAAAGTTGAAATTAAATGCCCAAAATTACAGGGAAAATACCCATTTAAAGATAAAACAGAAATCGTTCGTAGCTTTCTACAAGTGCTTTGTTTATAATGTTGCGTTTATTGTAAGGGATATATCCCTTGAGCGTTGGTTGGTTATTGCTTTTAGAGAAGGTTTTTTGTAAGTAAATTATTGCTTGGTCATTTTGGGATATGATTGTTAAAATTTCGTGATGGCTGGTCCAAAAACCTCGTATATTCCACTGAATATACGGTCATATGGTCTTATTTCGCTATACCCATGAGTCTTTGTATTCCGATATTAGGTCTTGGGATTTGTTTCTTTTTATGGCCACTTTCCTTTGTGGTTTTGGAGAGGGGTTCTGACGGTGTATGCTATCGTCTTCTTCCACTAGTAGAGAGAACCTATTCTCTACCTCGCTGGTTAAAGAGGAGCGCATTCTTTCTTTGGCTTGTTTGGCTCTCTCTTTAAGGTTAGCCTTTACCTCCTTGGGTAAGTTAGATGGTGTTGGTAGGGAGAGGTGGGCCTGCGGCCGCCACTGCACCGTTCCTCTTCCCCCCTAGGAATACCCATACTTTATATTGCTATATAAAGTGGCAACACTTTTTCAAAAGTACATTTTTTCATGCCGTACAAGTGGAAACAGTTTTTCAAAAGTACTTTTGAAAAACCAAAGATTACAATAGGGTCTTCTAATCCGAATTACAATTATTGATTGAGTATTTATTAGCGGTTGCGGACGTGAGCATTATTTGCATACCGTTTGTAAGTGAAATGTGAAATTGTGAAAAATATTTCGATCGTCATTTTATTGTTTATGCAATGATATGATGAGTGAGGGTATATTAAAGGTATAATAAATATATTTCGATCATTTTATTGCTTACACAAGGCTTTTTGAAAAGTACTTCTGCAGAACTGCTTCCAAATTTGTTGCATGAAGGAAAGAAATGGCCATATAAAGTTTGGGCGGAGGGAGTATTCATCAGGGGAATATTCCTACGGGGGTGTTTTCCAGGGGGAATAGTCGGAGGGGGGTGTATTCCGTGGGGAGTATTCCAGGGGGGTTTTCCTAGGCCCTTCTATAACATCCTGTGGTTTCAGTTCTCTGACCAGTTCGAATTTGAGGTCCTGGTGGACGACTACTCTTAATTTTCATGAAGTATTCAATGTACGGTCTGGTGTGCACTGTACTTGAACGTTCACGAACAGCAAGCAGGGTTTTACTCTTTCGTCGTTCATATATATGGATCATTAAGTCGCCCGATCGAAGTGAACCGTGAACCGCGTGCCGACAATACCGTTAAGCCCCTTTTAGACTTCAAATGGAGAGAGCTTAAGGCGTCCGTCTCTTGGCGTTATGATAAGGTCTTCCGAGAGGGGTGTCGGCGACGACTCTATTTCGATATGAGCTCGCTTTTAGGATGTCCTTGTTGCACTTCGTTTATTTGTTTCATCTTGATTTGATTCCATAACAATTAAATAGGTTTCTTCCAGGTCTGCCGGTCCCTGGCCCTACTCTCGCCAGTCTTTTGGCAGCGGTGTTAATCCGCTCGGGGCTAGGACACCTGGAATACTCTACTATATGACGGCGACGTCCACAGCCAGTCATGCCTCGACTGGCCCTACAGCCACAGTGTGGTTAACCTAAACAACCAGCCGTTATTGATCATGACGTCCAGTTCACGACCGCCCCTCTTGGGCCGAAGAGAAGGACCATTTGTATTTGAAAGGCCTGTCTAATTGACAAAAAGCCTCATTACCCAGGTATCCGCTCTTGTTCCACTAAGGGATGCAGCCCACGGCAGAGTGCGTTCTTATGACTGGTACTATCACCAGCTACTTGGTGGACGCACCACAGGTTGTCACGCTCCTATGCGCTTTTCGTGGGAACGGTGTAGCCAAGTCTTTGTTGGTTCCTAGTACGGTCTTTAGCTAATGTGCTAATGATGATTCAAAAATGGTAGAAAGAAGGTAGCAAAAGATTTTATCTATTGCATTTGAAAAGATATCAGATTTATCAATAAGTTTTCATTCTGTTATTGTTGTGGAGAACTTTTGTTATGTAGAGAGCTATTATTGTGAATTTTGCTTTAGTATGTGGTTTTGTCGGATGCTGCATAGTAAATATGATAGTTGGACAGTGTAGGAGTGAGATGGGGGGCGAGGCACCAGTGAAACTGCTGTAAAATAGTAGAACCGGTACACCGAGGAGGGTCGGTATCTATGGGATCCGGCTCTCTGTGGGGTCAAGGGCTCCTTTAAAATTTTTAGGGGACATACCCTGGACGGACAAGCAGTCTTCGAATCCAGACCTTCTGTCTGATAAACTATGCTAAAATAGACAATGAGATTGCAAACTTTGAGCATCTCCAACAGCGAGGAAATGCAAGCAACGCTTATGTTTTGGATACACTAAAAAGTACCGAAAATGCCATGCTTAGCGGAGAAGCGAGTGACATTTGGGACGTTTTGGGAATTTCAGATAAATTCTTGTGCGCTGCATCGTCGCCTTCCAGAGTCTCATGGAATGTTATTCTGGACAAACAAAGAAGATTTCAAAAGTCACTTTCGTTTTCAAATTTCCAGGGACCTCAGTGCCACCACCTATGACTTCGGTATATTTGATGGTTCAAAAGTGGTCTTGGACCATTTTTACAAAGCGGATATATTTTTCTCTCCTGCTTAAGATATAACGATGACGAAATGAAGCATTTTGGAAGGATTTAATAGCGAGGAGCGTCAGTGCCACCTAGGGACCTCAGCGCCACCACTTTCAATTTCGAAGAACTGAGTGGTCCAAAAGTGGTTCCTGACCCTTGAACCAATGTGTCCTAATTTATTGTCAATATTCGAGTGGGTTTTTAAAGAATTAAAGACAAAGCCAAGTGTGGAAAACGTTTTCAAATTTTCAGGGACATCAGTGCCACCACCTATGACTTCGGTATATTTGATGGTTCTAAAGTGGTCTTGGACCATTTTTACAAAGCAGATATATTTTTCTCTCCTGCTTAAGATATGACGATGAGGAAGTGAAGCATTTTGGAAGGATTTAATAGCGAGGAGCGTCAGTGCCACCTAGGGACCTCAGCGCCACCACTTTCAATTTCGAAGAACTGAGTGGTCCAAAAGTGGTTCCTGACCCTTGAACCAATGTGTCCTAATTTATTGTCAATATTAGAGTGGGTTTTTAAAGAATTAAAGATAAAGCCAAGTGTGGAAAACGTTTTCAAATTTTCAGGGACCTCAGTGCCACCACCTATGACTTCGGTATATTTGATGGTTCTAAAGTGGTCTTGGACCATTTTTACAAAGCAGATATATTTTTCTCTCCTGCTTAAGATATGACGATGACGAAATGAAGCATTTTGGAAGGATTTAATAGCGAGGAGCGTCAGTGCCACCTAGGGACCTCAGCGCCACCACTTTCAATTTCGAAGAACTGAGTGGTCCAAAAGTGGTTCCTGACCCTTGAACCAATGTGTCCTAATTTATTGTCAATATTCGAGTGGGTTTTTAAAGAATTAAAGATAAAGCCAAGTGTGGAAAACGTTTTCAAATTTTCAGGGACCTCAGTGCCACCACCTATGACTTCGGTATATTTGATGGTTCAAAAGTGGTCTTGGACCATTTCTACGAAGCAGATATATTTTTCTCTCTTGCTTAAGATATGACGATGACGAAATGAAGCATTTTGGAAGGATTTAATAGCGAGGAGCGTCAGTGCCACCTAGGGACCTCAGCGCCACCACTTTCAATTTCGAAGAACTGAGTGGTCCAAAAGTGGTTCCTGACCCTTGAACCAATGTGTCCTAATTTATTGTCAATATTCGAGTGGGTTTTTAAAGAATTAAAGATAAAGCCAAGTGTGGAAAACGTTTTCAAATTTTCAGGGACCTCAGTGCCACCACCTATGACTTCGGTATATTTGATGGTTCAAAAGTGGTCTTGGACCATTTCTACGAAGCAGATATATTTTTCTCCCTTGCTTAAGATATGACGATGACGAAATGAAGCATTTTGGAAGGATTTAATAGCGAGGAGCGTCAGTGCCACCTAGGGACCTCAGCGCCACCACTTTCAATTTCGAAGAACTGAGTAGTCCAAAAGTGGTTCCTGACCCTTGAACCAATGTGTCCTAATTTATTGTCAATATTCGAGTGGGTTTTTAAAGAATTAAAGATAAAGCCAAGTGTGGAAAACGTTTTCAAATTTTCAGGGACCTCAGTGCCACCACCAATGACTTCGGTATATTTGATGGTTCAAAAGTGGTCTTGGACCATTTCTACGAAGCAGATATATTTTTCTCTCTTGCTTAAGATGTAACGATGACGAAATGAAGCATTTTGGAAGGATTTAATAGCGAGGAGCGTCAGTGCCACCTAGGGACCTCAGCGCCACCACTTTCAATTTCGAAGAACTGAGTGGTCCAAAAGTGGTTCCTGACCCTTGAACCAATGTGTCCTAAGTTATTGTCAATATTCGAGTGGGTTTTTAAAGAATTAAAGATAAAGCCAAGTGTGGAAAACGTTTTCAAATTTCCAGTGACCTCAGTGCCACCACCTATGACTTCGGTATATTTGATGGTTCAAAAGTGGTCTTGGACCATTTCTACGAAGCAGATATATTTTTCACTCTTGCTTAAGATATGACGATGACAAAATGAAGCATTTTGGAAGGATTTAATAGCAAGGAGCGTCAGTGCCACCTAGGGACCTCAGCGCCACCACTTTCAATTTCGAAGAACAGAGTGGTTTAAAAGTGGTTCCTGACCCTTGAACCAATGTGTCCTAATTTATTGTCAATATTCGAGTGGGTTTTTAAAGAATTAAAGATAAAGCCAAATGTGGAAAACGTTTTCAAATTTTCAGGGACCTCAGTGCCACCACCTATGACTTCGGTATATTTGATGGTTCAAAAGTGGTCTTGGACCATTTCTACGAAGCAGATATATTTTTCTCTCTTGCTTAAGATTTGACGATGACGAAATGAAGCATTTTGGAAGGATTTAATAGCGAGGCGCGTCAGTGCCACCTAGGGACCTCAGCGCCACCACTTTCAATTTCGAAGAACTGAGTGGTCCAAAAGTGGTTCCTGACCCTTTAACCAATGTGTCCTAATTTATTGTCAACATTCGAGTGGGTTTTTAAAGAATTAAAGATAAAGTCAAGTGTGGAAAACGTTTTCAAATTTTCAGGGACCTCAGTGCCACCACCTATGACTTCGGTATATTTGATGGTTCAAAAGTGGTCTTGGACCATTTCTACGAAGCAGATATATTTTTCTCTCTTGCTTAAGATATGACGATGACGAAATGAAGCATTTTGGAAGGATTTAATAGCGAGGAGCGTCAGTGCCACCTAGGCACCTCAGCGCCACCACTTTCAATTTCGAAGAACTGAGTGGTCCAAAAGTGGTTCCTGACCCTTGAACCAATGTGTCCTAATTTATTGTCAATATTCGAGTGGGTTTTTTAAGAATTAAAGATAAAGCCAAGTGTGGAAAGCGTTTCAAAGGTCATTTATGTTTCAATGCACATTTATGTTGTTATTTTCTGAAAACAACAACAGAAAAATATATATTTTTTAGAAGCGGTGGGAGGGGGTTGTGGAAAGCCCAAACAG
Source organism: Protula sp. h YS-2021 (assembly GCA_949752745.1). NCBI lineage: Eukaryota > Metazoa > Annelida > Polychaeta > Sabellida > Serpulidae > Protula > Protula sp. h YS-2021. The sequence goes on along the minus strand of OX457025.1, from coordinate 103,153,245 downwards.
TATCACTGAATAATTATTTGCGATTGGAATAAATAATATATTTATAGCCAGGCACCTCAGTGCCACCAGGGACCTCAGCGCCACCAAGCACCTCAGTGCCACCAGGTGGTATTGACGCTCCTCGCTGACAGCAGCCTCTCCTGAGGCTGCCCGCCTTTCTAGTTTTGCAATAGTAAATTGATCGAAACTCTTTTCACCCACGACTAACACACCAAAACTACCGTCATTTTATCATAAACAGGGCGACCTACGCTGAACGGATACACAGCTTCTTTCAACCCAAAAAACAACAGGCCTTCACTCTGCAATGCCTTGCTTCAAGCACATTGATCGATTCTCAGCGTAGAGCTTTGTTTACATGCTGCTAAATAGGCCACTGCCAGTCTTTAAACGCTGCACATACACAGCAGCAAAAAACCCACTCTGGTGACACTCAACTGTTTTTCGTGTGTTTCGGAAGGGGGGGAGGTAGGAGGGAAAGAGGAGAGGAAAAAAGGGGAAAAGGAGGGGATGACAAAGAGCCACTAAATTAAATCGCTTTCCCTAACGGATATCCTAGATATATCTCACAACATACGAGATATCACAGATATATCTCAAAATATATGCCAAAATACTACTACTGCCCGTACCGAAAGAAAATTGTCACTATATTTCCAGACTACGGCTTAAATTTTGCCCATCCGGGCAGGCTCGCCACGATGTCACGGATGTGATCCGGAGTTTTGGGCCAGATGAGCAAATGAGTGGCCGGCAGTCAAAGAAACACAGTGAAAAGGCAGATATTTAAACAACAAGGATTTTATTTATAATAACGCCAATAAATATGATATAATCCATCCACTTAAACCAACATTATCACAGGCCTGCCCACAGCACATGCTATATAAATAAATAAAACACAAATAAATAAATGAATAAATAAATACCTAAATAAATAAATAAATACCTACAAAATGTCTCCCACCCTGCGGTGTACCTGACACTGCTCCACGGCGAAACTCCCACAAATCGCCCGATACGCACAGTACTTTGACCCGAAACTTCACGGTAGCAAGGACGTAGTGCACAACGCGTACGGTACCGTGAAATGCTGATTCACCAGAGAAGAACGCACACAGCGTCCCAGACACGCACAGTACCTTAACGCGTACGCTCGCGGCACGCTAACTTGTAACTATCACTCTGCTTGGACAGCGACTGTTCAAAACCGATAGGCACGGCGATATGCGACGCGTTGTTACTGCTTCAATGCAACTGAAGTATTGATTAAGTTTGAATTTTTTATCAAACGAGTACCCATTTTTCTTACAGTAAAAAGCCATTGCAACTTCGGAATTGGTACTAGCTGAATCATTACAGGGACATGAAAGGCTTTTTAAAATTTCGAATTGAATGCAGTGCATATTATTATCACACGAATAATTAATTGCAATTTTGATATTGGTAATTTCTTAACCATTATAGGGATTTAAAGGCTTTTGAAATTTCTTTTACAGTGCAATGTATATTCTCACAAAAGGAATACTTAATTGCAATTTTGAGAACTGACATAAAAGGCTTTTGAAATTTTTTTAACTGTGCAGTCTTTCTCATAAAAAGAATACTTAATTGCAATTTGCAAAAGAGATTTGGATTTCTGATGCAATGGTTGTCCACAGAATGTCATCCTTCATCATGGGCGATTCCAAATCGGCAACGCAGCGTCTTGCTCATTGCTCATTTTGCAAGCAAACCATTCCAAACCATCGAATTGTACTACAGATAAATCAAGGCCTGTACTGACTGCAGGTTTGCGAGGTTCTATAAGAAACTTTTTACACACCACACAGTCCAAAAAATACTTTATGAACTTTTTAACACACCACAATTTGATTGAAGTCCTAAAGGACAATATGTCTTTTTTCTGTAAAAGGGTGATAATTGGTGACTTTCAGACGAAAGAGATGAGTAAAAAGAATTTATTTATTTTAGAAATGGAATTTGAGTCTAGAAAATCATCAGAGGATGAAGAGCGCTTGCGGTTGTTGGAAATAAAGTAAAAAGTTGTAGCATTCTGGTCTTCCTATACCGTCATTATATATATCATGATGTGAAAACGATTAACTCATTGTTAATTAAGAAATGTAAGTAGGGGCCGAGTTGGAAATTAGGGGCTGTGTCGTTTTAGGTAGGACCGCGTTGTCCAAAACAAGGGCCGAGTCGTCTCTCATGAAGAGCTGAGTTTGTAGGGGTCGAGTTGGCAAAGGACCGAGTTGTCCCAAGACCGCTGGTAGAACTGCCTGTCCCTCTTGCTGAGCATGCGCGCTGTAGGCCCTCGACGTCATGCGGTCCACGACCCTATTTGTCGACGCTCTGAAGCATAAACACAGAGTACTCTATAGGGTCACACATTACACTTTGCAGTCAAGTCCTGCTATCCCGATTCAGCGCTTTCTGTCATTTTTTTATTTATTTATTTTTTTTTTGAACTCGAGAAAGTTTTTTAATAAACATCCGTCATAGCAATGCCTAAACAAACTTCAAATGTTTTAGTTTGCAGCTGCATCTAAGTATCTTTTTCCATGGTTTAATGATATGTTAAAGCAGAGCAAGACAGTTACGTGTCAAGTCTCAATATCAGCTGATTACACAGATTATCACCTTGCGTTCTCGTTAATTATTTATTTCACGATGGCTAGTACAAAGGAAACAGAAGTATTTTGACTGGTAAATTAGTCCGTTAGGTACAACCAGCCTATTCACTAATCTTCCAGTACTTATCGGAAACGTGCGTATATCGCGTACTTGACAACGCCGTACCAAAGTAACTACGCCACACAAAGAATCACAGAGATGTGTAAAAATAGGTAATTTATAAGAGAACCGCAGTACACCTCTCTGCCCTTCGTCGCTCCCTACCGCAAGCTACTCGCTGTAAGCATACACGCATGACACATGATAAGCAAGGTGCGACAACTCACTGAGGGGTGCGAGATCACAATGACACATGTAACACCTCATCGACACGCGCGCGACCTCATTAGGGCATTTTAAAATCAACACGGTTCGATGATTTGTTTTGTTCAATAATGTACTGGCAAAACTATCGTAACCGAGTCTAGGATCTTCAAACATACCCAGCTCCATACACCCTCTAAAGAAAAAACTCTTTACCTTCCCCTGTTGTTGTCGTAGCTTCTTTCAATCTCCTTTGACCATCTTGGATTTTCGAACTGCTTCGAACTTTTTGAAATTGTTTGGTGCAGGTTTGCAACAATGACATTAAGTCTATTTTCTCTTCATTAATACGTAAAACCAAAATGAAAAGATTGTTATATTCATCTTATCATCTTATTGCGCTTTTATTACACTGTTTTATATTAATTGTGTTGGTGTATTTGCGCTAAGCGGCTTATGACCGCCTTGTAGGGGTGCTTCCCTGGATGAAATGCAGGAATGGATAACTTTCTTCAAGTCCAGGTCGTGGACGAGCTGAACGACGTCGATGTCGCTGACAAGCAGCGGCTGGCCCTCCGACATGATCTCCTCAAAGCGCTTTTGGTACTTACGAGATTGTGAGAGATTATCAGAACCGCTTAAGGTATAATTACGCACAAATGTGTTGTGCTATCAATAGTATTGAGTAATGTAATTAACTGAAGTATCGCGGTTTGAGGTTGGGTTCAGATTGCAATACTATTACTTTTGGTAATGCTGATAAAATCCGAATACCTAAGCAAATACTCAGCGAGCGTCTGGCGACTATGACGTTGTTACGCTTGAGGTAGCTCCCGACCCAGTCGACGACACTTGACATAGGGTAGAATAGCAACGGCCACTCCATGATGCTGTCCTTCTGCATGAACACGGACTTCTCCACTACTGCTTCTCACGAATGAGTTTTTGCCGGATAAGTGGCCGTGTAAAAAAAACACAGTGAAAAGGCAGATATTTAAACAGCGTGAATTTCATTTATACTTTAAACACCCATAAATATGACATAGTGCACCCACTTAAACCAACGTTATCACAGACCCACAGTACATGCTAAGTAAATAAATACATGAATAAATACCGAAAAATGTCTCACACACAGCGACTGTTCAAAACCGATAGCGTATTGCGATACTGCTTCAATGCAACTGACGTATCATCACGAACAGGCGGACGGACGTCCAGACCAGAAAACTCTATCAAGACTCCCACAGCACTGCCTCCACGCCTACCAGGAACACACGGCCAGGTGTCGATATCTTCTTCACAAGAGTTTTTATTTACATCCTTCACATGTCTTGTGATTCTGTCAAATAACCGTTCCACCTAATACAAAAACCTTTTATAACGGCTTCCATGGATCTGATTCGCCAAAGTTGCATTTGTTTTCCGTTGTCAAGAATGCAACACTACGACTCTGCGAGGCTGCAGGTAAAGTGGCAAGTTACCATACATCCCGAATCTCCCGGAGATTTAACAAATTAAAAAATACTTATGAATTAATATTTTTGTCATATATGACACACGCCCCTCCTTAAGATTTTTATCTGATAAGATCTCAAAAGATTCGCCTTTAAGCCACTTGTAGAATATTATATTATATATTGAAAAATAAACGGCTTCTCTATCAAATAGACCTTAAACTAGTCCACTGCCCATACGATAGCTAAACATTCACGCTCATATATCAGTATCTTTGCTGTCGGGGCAATAACGTCTTATAAGCGTAAGCTACGAGTGCTAATATGCCTTCTTGCTCCTGTAATAAAACTGCACATACACCTAGAGAAGACGCATCGGTCCTCAACACAAAAATCTTCTCTACTTCTGGCAAGTACTGATTTTTTTATCAACATCTGTTTCAGTCTATCAATTGCTTCTTTGGCATGAATATTCCACTCAAGCTTAAATGGAAACTTGTTTGGGCAAAACTGCCTATAGTAGTTAGCCAAACCTAAGAACGAACGAAGTTGGGTATTATTTTCGGGCACCGGAGCATTTTTAATCTTTTCAGTCTTGTCCTTTAAAGTACTGAGTTCATCTAGCCCTACTTTATGGCCAACAAAGTAAAATTTCTGATAACCGAAGAAACACTTGGATGGTTTTACTGTCAAACCAGCCTTCAAGACTCTTTCAAAGACACTTTCGAGAACCCACAACTGCTCCCTCCACAAAATTATGTAAGTTAGAACATTATCCACGAAACTATCAACCTGTTCTAAACCATAAAGAAGCTTTCTCATCATTTGGTTGTATTCACTACCCGCGTTGACATAACCAAAAGGCATGAATCTGTATTGATATAAGCCAAACTGAGTACAAAAAGCAGTCTTTTCTTTTGTAGCTTGGGTAAGAGGGATTTAGTAATAGCCTTTTGAAAGTTCTTTTTTGAAAGTTGATTGCACCCATGTAATCTCGTAAACATTTCATTCGAGTTTGGCATAGGTTTTGCGTTTAATTTTGTAGCTCGAATTAATGCTCTAAAATCTGTGCAAATTCGCAAACCATTGTCCTTTTTCCTAACAATAACTATTGATGCACGATAAGGACAGTTGGATGGTTCTATAATGCCTGATTGTATTATCTCTTCTATTTCCGATTTACTCTCGTCGATCATTGCAGAAAGTATTGGGTATTGCTTAGTCCTGATTGGTTTGCCTATTGTCAACGTTATATCACAAGTCTATATATTGTATTTCCCTGGTTTTAATGAAAAGATCACTTCATATTTCTTATTAATTGTTTTCGTTCTTCTTTTTGTTTGGGGTCTAAGTCGGGATTAATATTTACGTCACGATAGGTTTCTTGGTTCTTTGTCGGGTTTGTCCACATTTGATTGTCATATAGTGTTGTTTCGCTTTGATCTTCTAGTATTGTACCCAAAACACAACCTGAACTTGATTTTTGACCGTCATCTTCTAGCGAATAGAATTTCTTGAAAATGTTGATGTGGTGCAGTTTGTCTTTACCATTAATTTCGATTAGACAGTCATTTAATCCTTTCTTACCTTTCACTACATTGCAGTAGCAATTTGTTGTGATCGCTTGGTAAGAGCAACAGCACTTGGTCTCCTATTTCTAATTTACGAGGTCTAGTCGGTTTGTCAAAATGTTTCTTATATGTTTGATGTGCACTTTCTAACTCCTTTTGAGCTAATTTGCAAGTTTCCTCCGATCGATTTCTAAGATCTATGACATATTCATATGTCGTTTTCACATCACCGTCACATGCTTCGTTCGTCCACAACTCACGCAAGATATTCATTGGTCTCCTAACTGTACGTTGCGTTTGAGCATCATTTTCAAAGTGCCATTGTACGTTTCGCAAATACCATTCCCTTGACTATGATAAGGAGTTATGAATAAGTTTTGATCGACAATAACCTGCCATCAATTCAGATGAGAACGGCGAACCATTGTCTGAAACTATTTGCTACGGTACAACTGTCCTAGAGAAAATTCCTACTAAAGCTTCTGCTACGCGAATTGTATCTATGCTTGGTAAAGCTACTGCTTCTGGATATCTCGTTGCATAATCTACACAAGTGAGCATATATCTATTGCCTCTTTTACTAACCGGAAAAATTGGTCCTATTATGTCTATTGCAACCCTTTGAAACGGAATTCTATAAGAGCAGGCCTTTCCAATGGAACACTCCTAACCAATTCTTTCGATATAGTTTTCTGACAAACTTCACACGATCTACAATAGCGAACTATGTGTGCCAGGTCAGGCCAAAATAAATTTTCATCTACTATGTTGTAAGTTTTCTCTGCACCTAAATGTCCTGCCAAAACAGAATTATCAGCCAATTCTAAAACACCTTCTCTGAACTTATTGGGTACTAACAGCTGGACGAACACTTTGTCTGGATCTACTTTCGCTCAGGTGAAACATCTATACAAGTAACCATTGCGTATTTCAAACCATGTCTCAGTATTGCCTAATTTTCTTCGCTTGTTTGATTTACTATCTTTCCGTGCTTTGTCTAACTACTTGTCGCTTGTCGGTTTTCTGCTTTAAACTCTTCATGTGGAATACTAAGATTTAAACTACTTTTAAGTACTTTCAAAGGTTTAACCAGCTTAAATGAATCTTTGACCATTGACCTTGTATGAACAAAAGAACAGCGTTCACTAAATTGAATAACTCCAATCACCACGTCATATACTAATGTATCAAAGCATAATGCTTCTATCTCACCAACAAACCATGGGCATTCCAAATGAACCTTACCTACCCTTGCGTAATCGGATAAGCCATTATCATGAAGTACTTTCTTCTTTCACCTGTCCATTGATTGTCTGTCACAAATCGAGAATGAACAAACACTGTTGTACAACCTGTATCCCTCATAACTTGCACTGGGATGGAATTAAGTTTTCCTGGTTGAAAAGTTAACCTTTGCAACAACTTTGGATCCATGTCCTGACATGCTAGAGACCCTAGTCATTCAACCTGCTCACCATTTCATTCACCAAATCCAACACCATTTCCAGAAACAGCTATGTTGCCCAAATCCTGTTTCTTATTTGGACATCTGTTCTTAGTGTGTCCTGATTGGCCACAGCCAAAACACTTTTTGCTCGAAAAATACTGTTTAGAATTTGATGAATTACTAGAATCTTGATCCGATCTATTTCTTTCAAAAGATCTGTTTTTTAGGTTTATTGTTAAATTTCGTTCCTCTATATTTGCCTTTCTGTTGTTGACAAGAGTTTTGACAAGAGTTTTGATACTACCGTTTATGGGCCCGTTCGTACCGATCGGCTACATCAACCCTGCTTTCCATACTTCAAACCTTCGCGAATTAATGTAACTAACTCAGGATCTGAGCTTATAAACAAAGTTCTCTGACGATAAAATCTTTCAAGCTTTCGAAGCTTTATTCGACTTCAGCAAGCTCTACTCAACGTTCAAAATAATTTAAACTTCGAGCTGCAAACGGAGATAAACTCTCATCTTTCCTTTGCCTGACATTTTTAAATTTGGTTTTGAGTCTAGCATAAAGCTCTAGAGCCTTCTCTTCAAGCAACGCACCTAAAGGGATACACCACCTATCACGAAACCAACCCCGAGCTGTAGCATAGCACTCAAACCTGAGAATATAAGAGTCCATGTCATCCTTATCACAGTTAAGTTTTGGTGGAGCTGGCTTGCTGATTTGCAACATCATCTTCAGAAACCCTAGCTGATTCTTATTGCAATTCACGGTCTCAAAGTTGCATGTTTAACATGGCTTCCTCATGTTGATATTTTTCTGTCTCTAACACCAAAGCTTGAAACTCTTTCTTAATTGCACGACGACTTGCCCTATCTTCTCTTTCAACAGCTTGCTCGTCATTAACAAAACGCGCAAGAGACTCAACATCAAGATTAACCTGCTACCTATTTCAGTAATTTGATCTAAAGTCAATCTCGACTCCACTGCTTTCTGACTGAAGCCCTCGGCATCATCCTTTGACGTTGCCATACCTAATATTTCATACCACTTAAGCACAAGTTTCGCACAGACTTAAGCAACAACACACCAGCTAAACCAACTTAGGGCAACAATTAGCCTACGCTTACTAATAGACAAATAATGAACACTGCAGTTCCCAGACTAACCTAAGTCTCAGACTAACAGAAAACTATCTGGTCAAACCAGGCAAAACCATGTGCCTGACTAGCTAAACCAATCAAGACATCTGCCAGACTAGCCACCAGTTGACAAAGTCCCAGACACGTCAATACAACCATACATGTCACAAGTAAGCCCTATACCAACACCACTAGTTATCAACAGCTCACCGAACTGATCAATGTTTAGAGAAAGTCACAGATAAGCTCCTAAACTAGAAAAATAGTCTGATAATACTCTAAGTCACGAGATGCAATATGCAATTTACAGGCTAGCACACATATACATGCCACTTGCATGTATATATCAAGCTAGTCTCCTGATAGCGCACAAAACAGGATTAAATTATAATCCACACATTTAGTCAACGATATGCAGTGCGACAATATTTTTTGGATATAATCGCACACATCAATGTTTGAACACAACATCCGCCACCATATATATATAATAGATCTCAGTACATGGCCGTTATCGACGCGCAGAGCACGTATGTTCCTCCACTCAAAACCTTTTCAATGCACCTGGTTATTAACGCAATAATGATTTAAACTCTCGCATTGATTTCACATTTAAATCTTAAAAACGTTCAACTAAGGTATACCCTTTTATGTCTGTGGCACTGTTATCGTGCAACTACCCGCACATGTACACTTTACCGTAAAACAACCTGCTACTGCTTCACTTCCATCCCAAGGCACACGTTACACGTTTAAAAATAAAGATCATTCTAAAAATGACGCAGCCCTTTCGTGTACATTTTATCGTGAAGCAGCCCGCTTCCGCTTCACTTCCACAACAACACTTCACAGAAAAAAAACAAAACTATATAACGCCACACTTAAGCGTAAATTTCACTGATTTTATAACAAAAAATCACTCTAGAAGGAAAAGAACACAAAGGGGCGAGGGATTATAACTGACCTTACGGTCAAAATCTAGTTAAATTTGATCAACAGGCAGTAACTTATGAATGTTTTAGAAGGGAGATACGGTCATCTGTTTATTGGAAAAGAAACACATTTAAGTTCACTAGAATTCTATTTACGCAATACTATCTATTTCCACCGAAGCAACTCTCTTTTTTAAATGGAATCATCCCAGCACTGAATGAACACAACTTTACATGTTAAAAAAAGCTTTTGTTTTTAGGCCGTAGCTTAAACACTGACTGAAGATAGACGCAGCTTTCATATAGCCGTCAATTGAAACCACAGGCGTCATGAATTGATTTTACTTGGCAACGCCTGTACTATATCAGCCCATTGCTACACCCATTGCTGCAATTCATTTAAATAACTGAAATAACTCTAGTTTGCACTAAAAATAACAATAAAAAGGGTGGGGGAGGGAGTTTAGGCTGATCCTCAGGTCAACATTTGGTTAACTTTGATCAATATGCAGTAACTTTTGATTATTATAGGGGGAAGATATGTCCACCTGCTCTAGTTTTTTTTCTGGAATTCTTCTCACTTCGGCTCATGCTAACACACCCACAAAACCATCAAAGCAACTGTTATATTTTGTCATAAGGCGACCTAACATAACCCCACACTGAAGGGATACACCGTACACGGAAGGGATACACATTCTCTCAACCAAAAAGCCATTTACTGTAGATCGGCCCTTAAACACTGACTGAAGAGAGAGACTCAGATTCTTTCACTTTGCAATGCAACGCAGATTCCAAATAACGCCTTCACTTTGCAATGCCTCTTGTTTCAAACACATTGATCGACACTCAGCGTAGAGCTGTGTTTACACTATATTGCTAAATAGGTCACTGCCAGTTTTGCGGCCTGCTTTAAATAAGTGCACATACACATCAACAAAACAAACAATCTGTTCACATCCAGCTGTTTTCGTGTGTGTTTCGGAGGGGGGAGGGAGAGGGGAAAGAGGAGGGGAAAGGAGGGGTAAAGGAGGGGGTGACTGGGAGACACTAGATTAAATCACTGCTCTACAGATATCGCAGATATATCTCAAAATATATGCCGAAATATACCACGGCCTGGACTGAAAAAAATATCTCGCTATATTTCCAGACCACGGCTTAAATTTTGCTCATACTGGCAGGCTCTCCACGTTATCACGAATGTGAATTTTATTTTGGGCCGGATAAACAAATGAGTGGACGCGTCAAAGAAACACAGTGAAAAGGCAGATATTTGAACAACGGCAATTTTATTTTCTACCCAGCAAACATTAAGACGTCAGAATGACGTCGGGTCGACGTCTTGACCCGACGTTTCCGACGTCGGATTGACGTGCCGGCTTTGGTTGTATATGATTTCAACGGATTTTCAACGTCAGAATGACGTCGGGTCCCGACTAAATTCGACGTCGGAATTATGTCGGTTTTAGGTTGCATATGAAATTGTAACCTGCGTCGGATTCCGACCTGAAACTGACTAGAGTTATATAATTAATAGATACTTAATCATTCAACTGCTGTTGTGAAATACATACGAAAGCATTTTCCATGTACATTTTTAGAATCTAGGAAGAAAATACAGACGCGCCATCAAAATTCTAAATTTTCATGTAAAAATTACGTTTTTTCTTCCTCTTTTTCAAAATGACTTTCATTTCCGGTGAGCGATAATAATGTTTATGGCTTTTTGGTTGTTTTTGCAACGTCGGAATGACGTTAGAAAACCGACGTCGCCTCGGATTTGGGAGAAATAGGTCGGAATATGGTTGTGAAGTCGTTTCGACCAAAATCTAACCTTTTTCAACCAAAAAATCGGTTGTTTGCTGTGTATAAACACCCATAAATATGACATAATCCATCCACTTACACCAACATTATCACAGGCCCACAGTACATGCCAGATAAATAAATAAATACATGAATAAATAAATAAATAAATACCCAAAAATGTCTCACACACTGCGGTGTACTTGTCACACTGTTCCACGGCGAAACTCCCACAAATCGCCAGATATTCACAGTTCTTTGATACGAAACTTCACGGTGACAAAGACGCAGCGCCGACACACGTACAGTTCCGTGAAATGCTGATTCACCAGAGAACGCACATAGCGTCCCCGACACGCACAGTATCTTGACACGCAGACTCGTAACACGCTAACTTGTAACGATCACTCCGCTTGGACAGCGACTGTTCAAATCCGATAGCGCATTGCGATACTGCTTCAATGCAACTGGCGTATCATCACGAATAGGCGGAAGGACGTCCAGACCATAAAGCTACATAAACACTCCCATAAACACTCCCACGGCTACCAGGAACACACGGCCAGGTGTTGATATCTTCTTCACAAGAGTTTATATTTACATCCTTCATGTAACTACATGTCTTGTGATTCTGTCAAATAACCATTCCACTTAATGCAAAAGCCTTTTTTAACGACTTCCTTGGACCTGATATGCCAAAGTTGCATTTGTTTTAAGTTGGCAAGAATACAACACTGCGACTCTGCGAGGCTGCAGGTAAAGTAGCAAGTTACCATACATCCCGAATCTCCCGGAGATTTAACAAATTTAACAATACTTATGAATTAATATTTTTGCATATTTGACACTGCTCTCAGGAAGTTTATTGCGCTCCAGCTAACACAAACAGCTGAAACGTACCAATAGCAAAAATACACTGACAGCTGAAACGTACTGACGGCTGAAGCGCACCGACATCTAAAAGAAACCGACAACTGAAAGTACCAACAGCTGACACACACACACAACTGCTTCGACAGCAAAAGCACATCAGTTTTTCTTCCAAGTGGGTTATTTTTCCCACCATCTCACGAACGTTTTGAGTATGATTGTTCGGTAGATAGTTTTATAGTATTACAACGAACACTACTAAATTCGAGGAGAATTGAGGTGACAAGCAGAGATCCAGCAACATTCATGCGTGACTGCTTTATGGAAGGTGCTCATAGCTAGAAGGGCGACAGTTCCTCAGCAATTTGTGCGGGGTGCTCGCGGATCTGCACGAAGAACTCGCCCATGCAGCGCCTTGTATCAAAGCCAGTGCCCAAGCAACAGGCAAAGAAGACTGAGGTGCTGCTGAAGTTAGCCGTTGGTGGAAAATTCCTTGATATACTCGCATACTCGGCCGCCTGCTGCTTCATGATCACAATTGATTCACATAACTGCGCAAATGCCTTGATATCACTATGCGAATCCTCTCGTATCACTATGTGAAATCCCTCATGTCACAACGCGAATCCATTCATGTCACAACGCGAATCCCCTCATATCACATATAAGAGATATCCTGTAACTCGAAAATCATCGAACCAATACATTATGTTTGTGACAGTCAAAGTTCTATAATATATTCATGATTCTGAATTTTTAATTATAACCATAACTGATAAAACCATCGGCGGTGTTCAAGACTCAGAATATGTACCCAAGTTCATGTTATCAAAAATTTGCTGTAATTTACGTTTTCATCTAACCATTCTGACCAAGATGCCACGATTTTTAGTGCGGGGTAGCTGCTTGTGAAATAAACGGCTGAAAAGTCACCGTTATTGATCTGATTCAAAAATGAAAACCATAAATATTCGAGTGTCCACCGATATTTAGTTGCTTATTTTACAGAAAAAAAGACAGCTGCAGAAACAACAATCGGGCATAAATGGGACTAGCTACATGGCAGCTATTACGTAGCTTAGAAAAGCCACAGATAAACCACAATAAGAAGATTTCTATGGACGGTCTATAGGAGAAACCTCATCCCTGTATCATGTAAATGACCATCGGGAGTCTGTCAGGGACGATAGCTAACTAACTCCGTTCTTCATCCACAGCCGAGCCATACTGCTCCTGAAGAGCGCCCACTTCCTGCTTTAGAGGCTGATGTCGTCCTACGTCAGATCCGCTTGTCGTCCGGCCCGGTTATCCATCGTCTTTTTCTCGACCTGGACAAAGCGTTGAAAACAACAAAACAACCTGAATGTTTGCGATACAACGTGGGTGGAGGAATACTAGATTTGAGGGTGACTTTAAAGAATTCAAAGTATAAAAACGTCATCCTTCACTTCCCTGCTCCCCATCCCGTTTTCCCCTCTCCATCCTCCTGAACACAAATTTATGACGTCATCTACAGACTATAAGATAAGCGTACGCACAACTCTGAAGCCAAACTCCGCCTTCCTGTGTATGCACTTGGTAGTGGACCCTCTAACGGGATTTGTGAGTCAGTAATTTGGACGTATAGAGCTGGTGGAGGTTCAGAAGTTTGAACGGAAGATCTCAGAGTTGCCACACAAATGTTAAAACTCCCTCCATATCTTCGTTAATACTCTACGCTCGATAAAGAAAATTGAACAAAAAAATCTGTTTCGACCAGGAATATCTGAACCACTATTTCGTAATGCCCCAAGTGCTTGGAGAATGGCAATTGGCAGTAATTTTGAATCCCAGAAGAGGAAAAGCTAACCCATTGCTGTTCCGTTAATCGCTGTTACAGCACTAATGAAACCATTCAACGCGGACCGGGTTCCGAACCCGTAACCTTATCTTTGCATATTTCCACCGATGAGCCACGACTTCCATTTAGTGCTTCCAATTTTGAGAGTCGAGCTAAAACAAGAGCATGATAAATCTAACGTTATTTTTTATGCTCCTCCAGCCGGATTACTATAATTAATGACACTTTGTGTAAGTACAACAAACGCACGCCGTTTATGAACTACTATTCTTCAGAATTTAGAACATAAAACAGGGTTAAACACTTAATTTATAAACCGATATCGTAAATTGAAAAATCACAAATGCTATTAACATACACAACATCAAATCATATGTTATTTATATTAATTTTATGTAAACAGCTTTTTTGGATACTTGTAGGTTTTTAAAGATGTCCACTTGGTTCTGGAACACTGTGGATGCACATAGCCTTGTGATGAATTTAACCTTGTGAACTGGATCTAATATTGGTGAAGTGATGCCAAGCCATTTAGTATTGTTATTATTATATGAAAAAGTTACACAAAACATAAGCACACCAGAGTTTGCATTTTCGATGTAGAAACCAGAAAACGCAGTGCTTGTTGAACATGAAACCGGATGAGCATTAAAATGAGTGCGCAAGGCAAAGCATGGTGTGTTTACAGCGGGTTAGAGACGGCCGTTCACAAACCTTCCTTTCTCTGGCCTATTCAAATGCCTAAGTGTAATAAAAATTGTAAAGCATGTTTCAAATTATGTGCAAAATGGTGCCTTTTCTCAATACATCCTACAAAGGAATGTTCAGTTTCACGGCCCGTTTGTTTTTTTTTTACACCAAATGTTATTCTATTTGCGAAAGAGGTAAACTGTAAAAGTGGTATCTTCCCTTCGTAAAGTAAAACCGCCCCACCCCCGTCCCCCACAAAAATGTGTATATCTAAGGAAACTGCAAAAAGCCACCGACCTCTGTTTAAACGTTTGACGGGTTTAAAAGAGCTTGCGCTGTTCTTAGTCTTCTTCATTTATTTCCTAACCGCATTTTTATATTTTCTTACAAGTTTGTTTTGATTGCATTTTTAAGAATTAACTCACAATGGAATCCCAAACCCCCGCCCCACCAGCCCCATTTACAATAACTAATTAAAATTTTTAATAAAGTAATTGTGCTTAAGTCTAGTTGAAATTACTGCTGCTAGTCAAGTTGTGAAAATAGCATGTTTCGTTAGGTCCTAGATTTCCAAAGACATTAACAAGACGCTATGAGAAAGGGTTCTTTTTGTTGTATCCAAAACCAATACCTACTTAATAGAGACCTTTTACAAGAAGTAAAAACTTTTTACGTTCCACTTTACTTCTTGTCCGTGTCCGTGTTGTTGATCATGTTCCTCACTACCATGCATACATGTTAAATATTTTATTCACCTTTGAATTCTATTCTATTATATTCTCGTGGTATTTATAAAGCGCCTATTTGGTAATAACCACTAAGCGCTACAGTTAAAAAGCTATTTGTGACACGTTTCATCGTAATCTTGGTCAATAGATGTATTTCCAATGTTTTTTAAACTCAGCTAACGATTTTGATGACCTTTGTTTTATATGACGAGGAAGTTTTTTCCATATATTTGGGCCATTAACCCTGAAACCGATTAGTGATTATGATTATAATAATAATAATAATAATAATAATAATAATAATAATAATAATATGTTATTGGTTGCAACAAATACGTAAAGCAACTGTTGAATAAATACAAATAGAACATAGAAGCATAGAACAATATACAATAAGTTAGAAAAATAAGAAATGAAATTTTTAAATGTTAAAATTTGAGATTTAAAATGACTAGATGAATACAACAATAAATACCAGAACTTATCGGAAATGGTGGATGCAATATGGCACGAAACTATTCCTGTAGCGCTCTGTTCAGCACATTGGAGGGGAAACTTTTAATGGCTCCTTGTGCTATAGCATGGAGCACGTGGGCTTGAGAGAATCTTGTTTGATTTATTTGCAGGATCCTGGGATTTAGCAAAAAGGCTTTTGGTCATAGCTATTCTTATCGTTTTTTAGGGCAGGCAACCTGGCCTTTAGCGTTTAGCTCTATCATAGGAGAGATATGGAAAAGCAATCCGTACGGCCCTTTTTTAATTTGCTCAATTTGATTTTCAAGCACTTGTGTAAAGCCGGGGTGCCAGACCTGTGCCGCATATTCAAGTATTGGTCTGAGCGTCGAACAATATACGTATAGTAAGTCTTTTGGTTTTAAACCACAGCGGTTAAGAACATATAATAAAAGCTCATCGGCTGATCTCAGTGTCGGGCTTGGTAAGTACCGCTGAATACGATCTTGCAGATATCCCGGTGCTAGACCGTGAATAGATTTAAAAAATAAAGAAAGAGTTTTAAATTCACAACGTTTTCCTACCGGTAACCAAAAGAGATTTTTTAGAAATGGTGTGACATTCTCACATCGAGGAACATTATAAATAACACGTTCTGCAGCATTCATTATCTGTTGAATTTGATATAAAGAACACTTCGGAAGGCCGGTAAACAAACTGTTGCAATAGTCAATGCGAGATATGATCAATGCGTGGACTAACATTTTTGCCGTCTCTTGTGTTAATAAATGTACTAAAACATCTGTTGTATTCGTTAATAGAGCGAATGATAAATCGATAAATATTTTCTACAATACAAATTGAAGCATTTGATTAATGGTAAGGTTCTTGACATTATTCTGTGCCATTACAATGCATCTTTAGTCACCTATTACCTGCTTATATAAGCCATGTGTTTCTTTGGAAAGAATATGATGATGTGTTTCTTCATCAACCAATGTGCTTATTTGAAAAAAATATGCTTGTTCAGTAAACAATGTGCTTGTATAAATGTGTTTCTTCAGTGAACAGTGTGCTCACATAAACAACGTGCTTCTTGGAAATTTCCATGAATTTCTATTCCCGACATAGACTACATAGTTATATTTTCGGGTTATTTTCCTACAATACTGCATAAATTGCACCTGTTTGAAATACGTTTAAATATTTGAAATACACACAAATACACATATTGCATTACGCAGTTTGTGTTCTTGGTAAAGTCATATATAATTACTAGAAGAGACTGAGCAAGATCCTTAGACTAGCCCCTAACTATGCAGCATAATGTTAGGATTGTTAGAATTCTTTCTTGTGATAGGCAGAAAGTAAGTATCAGAATCAAGTTTATTTATGTGATTAAAACGCATTGAAATCATTTGTCATGCTTGGACAGAAGATACTAAACAAACAGAGATCATTTTAAACCATAGCTATGTTTAGTATTCATTCTTAACGCAACACAATTATTACAGACTCGTGACGCTATCCATGTAATAAACACATTTTAATAAGAATTAATTAGAGATAAAACAGATAAAATCCACTCGGGTGTTACGATCACTCTATAAATAGAATTCTAGGTCACTCCTATCACAGAGAACTCAAGAAATAATACCAATACATATTTCCATGTTTATGGTGCATCTATTGGAGAAAAACGCTGTGACATTGATCAAAACGCAGCAATGCTAATCAAGTAAATGATTGACTAGTTAAATAATTATTTGCATTACAAATAGGTGTGTCACTAAGACAATATCATGTACGAAATAGGACATTAGTTTCCGAATGACTGCTTGAAAAAAAATTTGGCTTAACAAAATACATCACACCACAAATGTAGGAAAGTATCCGGCTAGAAAATACCCGACAAGACAATACAAGACAGGACAATACTCGATAGGAATAAACCGGATTATTAAAAGAAATGAAACAGTACAAATTTATCCTTTATTTCTTTATTTCAAGTCTAATCTTCATAAAGTAAAAGCACGTCTTACAAATGTTTCTACAATTTAAAAATCTCTCAAACTGGTCACACTAAAACTATCTAAGGGCCCCTAAATAAACAAATATTCTTTTTACAAGATATCTGAGCCTCATGTATGCCCGGAAAGAACCTTTGATTTTCTTCTGGTGGAAGTGATGAATTCAATGTTAAAACAAATATTATCCTCTAACATCCTTGGGTTCTACCCATTTTGAATAAGTGTTTTAACTTTATGTCAACAATCGACTTTGGATTGTCACTTGATGTAGTCGGGCATAAAAGTAGATTGTTGATTGCAATTCATCAGTGTAATAAAAATTCGGTATGTAATTGCAATTGAGGATGAGAATAAATTTAATTTGCATTGCAATTGACAGACATGTGAATGAAATAAAGAAAATATTTTATTAATAAATCTTCTACGCATTAATCACAAAACACTGCACGTTTCTTTCGGGATGCGTTCAGTATTTTAGAAGACATAAATTGTGTCAAACTGCAGTTTCTAAAGCTCTAAAGTCGTTAAACGTATGTGACAGCTATCAAACCTTATACTGTGCATCTACATGAAAGACAAACGCTAAATCGAGGTGGTGCTCGGTTGCGGGTATGGACTTGACGAGTTTGCAAAACTCATTTTCCACCTTACAATCAAACTCTAAAATAGGATTCGGCAAAGATATTTCATTTACTATATCAAATATTTACCGTAAAAGATTTAAAATGTGAATCTTCTATAGTACATGGCTGAAAGATGATGGCATGTCTGTATCTTCTTTGAAATATTTTTCGCTTTAGATATGATAAATATAGTTGCTATCTATGTCACTAATAGCGATTTAAAGGCAGTTACACTTACAAACCAGTACAGGAACACATAACAAGACCCTATTCTTCTGTTTCTACATTGGTAACGCTTTATACAATGTTATTATAGCTATGTCTTCTCAATTTTCAAGAGTTATCTTATTTGGATAAAATTTGGTGTGCTTTTAGACTGTGAACTCTGCTTTTGGAACTCATTTAAAAAAGTTATGGGCACGCATGGAGCTCAAATACAGTAGAGAAGATAATACTTTGAATAAAAACCTGATAGAACTGTAAGTGAATCTACAAACCGAGTCTAATAAAAGCAAGTGACGCGAATGGACACCAAAACATATTTGAGGACACTAGTCTTCTGTATATGACATGCTTTTACATTTTTACATTGGTAGTGTTCCGTAGATATTCGATTTCACTTCTAGCTCTCTTAGTATAAATAAAACTGTGTTTAAAACAATGGGTTACTTTACAGCATCAATATTTTTTATGGCATTTACATAAGATAAGAAACGCTTTTGACCAATTTGTGTTTTGACGTAATTTTAGTTATTTTGGAATTTAGAAGCAGAAACTCTGACACTGCATGTTCTTGAGCAACAGTCATTATTTATTATAATTACCCCTTTCCTTTGCTGTGAATGAACGAACTACTACAATTATACAGCTTTATCTTTAGCAAAGAAAGCTTTCAAAATTACCCCTTCCTTTGCTTGAATGAACGAACTACTACAAAGAAAATAAGATGACCTTTTGGTTGAGTTATATTTACATATAAAATATTTCAAATTTATAACAGAAAAATAGGTGTTACAAATAACTGATTAATAATTATCAAAAAATAAAAAGGTGCCAAGAAAAGGCAAATTAAAGTAGGAATAAGAATGTTGTATTGCAAACAGTTTACAGACAGAAATCAACCAAATGGAGGCAAGCTTAAGTAACCATATCTTATACGGATAACATACATAATGAGTCAAAAATACCTGAATAAAAATATATATTTACAAATTATTTTCCCGTCCTAAAATATTATTTTTCATAACCTGCACCACAGAATGCCGGATCTGTGAATCATTGTCAAGATAACGGTTAATTGCTGAGGCGAATCTCCATGCATCATTAAGGATGGCAATGAAACACCACATGACGCCGCATAAACACAACTTTATCTGCGCCATGAATGACCAGCATAATGTGCTGATGAAAAACCATATTTAGTGATAAAATGTTTGAGATAAAAAACAATCATCTTATGAGTGATAGTACACGGCTGTCCGTGGACTGGAAAAACAAAAGCTGGGGAATTTAAAAGGGTCGGTATTAACTTGAAGATTTTTTGCAGAGCAGCTACAAGACACAAGGGTGATCCAGGGATAGATAAAAGCGGAATTTTTTAAAATTTGTTCACTGTGCTGCAGAGTTTTAGTCCACCTAACATGTAAAAGTATACTATCAACCATTTGTATGAAAGAGCCGCGAGATAGGTGTTTGAAAACATTAAACGCTTTTTTGTGAGCTATTAATCAAAGTAAACTTCCGCAAAAATCGAAACAGGCAACATAGCACACTATGTAACAAATCACACTCGTCGACATGTAGTTTTTCTTTCAATACAATAAATCTATAGAGATGGTTGATGCATGAGTAGGACACAACGATAAACACGGCTTGAGACCTTTTAAAACAAGATTAACGGGACAGTCATTTGATAACGCATCAAAAGAAAAACCGTTAATTACGTGATAAACGCGAACACCATCCACATAATTGCGCACTGAAGCATATGACAAAAACACCAGATATCAGGTTCTTAGGCGATACGGATAACAGTTTCTGCTTTTATCTGAGAGCATCTGTTTTTGTTGGTTCCATGAGAAAACGCCAAACTTGTGACTGTTGAACATTACTGTCAAGCTTGTTGAGAAAAACCACAGGATCTGTAAAAAGCGACACTTGAAAATTGTAAAATAATCTGTTGAAAGAAAAGAAACGAATGATATGTAAACAGCTGTAAAATGCCAAGAGAAAAACAAAAGGATTACTGGAGGTATATAATAACATCAAATGACTGATTGATGCTGATAGTTTTTCTGTGTGGGAGACGTGCTGATTCAACGTATTCCAACAATGATAGCACATGTGCACATATAGGCAGTTAATGTTTATGCACTAGTCAAAAGTTATATTTTCTACACCACACCGTGGTGATAATTATGTGATATTATGTGATAATGTCAATAAGAAATTAGAAAAGTTAAATATATGGTTCAAATTAAATAAGTTATCCCTAAATGTTAAAAAGAAAATTTTTTATAATTTTTTCAACTAAGTCAATAAATAATAAAACTAAATTACTCATTAACGAATGTGTCATTGATCGTGTTTATGCAACCAAGTTCTTAGGAGTAATAGTTGATCATAAATTCAGATGGTCTGACCACGTCTCAAATGTGAGACAAAGGCTTGCCAAGTGCACGTCGATTATATATAGATGTAGTCATTTACTAGATTAAAATGTTTACGTTCAAAAGATCATTAAAGACAATTGTGTTTGAATCATATAAATAAAACTGTGTAGTTTTAGTTGTTTAGGAATATATTTTTAGTAAGTAAGGTATTAGTAAACGATTAATGCTTTAAATTTGCTAAACCTCAGAGTGTACGTAGACAGTTCAATTGATAAGTTTTGTACTTTTATGAATCGCCTTTTCTATCTGTCCAGTGAAACTGTGAGTATTCAAATAAACGTCACATTTATATGTATTTTGTCCTCGCAGTGTGAATCCTTGGTGTGTACTTCTTCTTGTTTTCCTGTACCATGTTCATGGTCAGACGAATAAACCTAAATTGATTGATTGATTTATTTATTTATTGATATTTTCGCGTCAAGGCTATATTTTCTACACCAGTCCGTAGTGGGAACCTCCGATTGTGTTTTGGTGCTGCTTGGGGCAATCTTCTGAATTGAAGGCGTCTTCCGCCAGGAAGTAATGGTACTGCTCGCAGTAACTGTGGGTTGGTGCAACGGATAGGCATCCGCGAGTTGATTGAGATTCGTTAGTTGGCGAAGATCATCAGTTGTGATACCATCAGGCTGTAACGGGAGTGACTCATCAGTAGTTCCTGCAGATGGCAGCGCATCTGGTATTGTGACCGCTGCTAACTTATTTTCCATACTGGAAACCTTCGACCTCAGTGTATTGACGACCGAAAGTAACTTTACGACCGTATCATCTAGTTTTCTGGCCTTGCTTGGTTTTGATGCACTAGTCGTGTGTGATGGGCGCTTTTCATTTTAACGGCGACTCATGATGATGCCGAATAAAAGGTACAAATAATGCACAAAAGAACTTTGAAAATAATAAATATATCCACCGCAAAAATCACAATAAAAATAAAAAGGCAAACGAACAGTACCAAAATAGGCACTCAGAATAAATGATGTTCCAGTTAACAGCACACTTGTAACTACATGTAATATTTCGAAAATGTACAACTGTGTATAAAATATTCCGAACAAGCAATATCAATACAGATAAAAATAAAGTAGGTATTAAAAGTTCATAAATGTTTTATAAAATAAAAGTTGAATCGTGTAATTAGCACATATTTAACTGTAGAACAAAGCGTATATTTTTCAACAATATGTTGTTGCAAAGATACAAGATACATGTATTTCTGATTGCTAAAATATCATTAACACACCACAGCTACTGAATCTGAATGCTATGGAATGCATGTTACCACGTGACAAAAAATAACAACCAATATACTACACATAGATCAAGTAAAACAGTAAATGAGAACAAAAGGCGGGGCAATTATACACCTTTATCTTTAGCTGAGAAAGCTTTCAAAATTACTGTCATAATATTGAATAAGAACATAATGGTGTATACGTAATTTCTCCTCGCTTGTCATGTCACGTGACAAGCAGATTCCCAGGAGATAGACAGCCTAGCATCCAGACTTCACTTGACACTTAGCTATAAAGCTGTCACTGTAGACACTATTAGTCGGTGGATTAAAACAGTTTTGAAACTTTCAGGTGTTAATATTGCTAAATTTTTAGCTCATTCCACGCGAAGTGCTTCAACTTCAAAAGTTGAAAAGGGAGGGGTTGTGCCAGTTGATGCAATATTGTTGAAGGCTGGATGCGCCACATAAAATACATTTAGAAAATTTTATAGAAGGCCTGTTTCTATTGATAGCAGCACTTTTGAGCAAGAAGCGTTGAAAATCAATTGACCTCTGTATATATGAAGCAATTACAATTACAAAAAACAAAAAAAAAAACAAAAAAAAAAACAAAAAAACAAAAAAAACCCACGTGTTTCTCTTGAGTTTAATATAAATACTAAAGGGCCAAAACCAAAAGCGAGGAGAAATTAAAAATTAACCGAGGGACTTACCTGAAGGTTGATTGGAATTTATCCGAGCGTCATGTCACGTTGACAAGGATTCACAGGCCTCACCCTTCAATATAATTCTTTTATTCGAGCACACCAGCACACACTTTATTCCCGCCCTTCTGTATACACGAGGGCTTATTTGGCATTTCAAATGTGAAGTCTGGATGCTAGGCTGTCTATCTCCTGTGAATCCTTGTCAACGTGACATGACGCTCGGAGAAATTCCAATCAACCTTCAGGTAAGTCCCTCGGTTAATTTTTAATTAGTTCGGCATTCTTGTTCGTGGTGTTGAGTATGAAAGCGTGCATCCAATAACTTCTCACTATTTAATATAAATAACCAAAGCCGTAAAAATAGAACAAAAATAGAAATTAAAATAAAATAAAACCAATCACCGATCCGCTACAGGTCACTTTTTACAAAATGATGGAAATATCTTTGAACGTGAATAATACTATGTTTAGGATCACATATATAACTAAAGCTATTCCTTGGCGAGAATGGGGCTATTCCTTGTTCTCCTATTTTGCATTAGTTCTATTTACTCAGAAGACATTTAAGCAAGAAAGAAATTTGTGAAAAGATGTTAGAAATTGCTCGCAAGTACAAGCATGTACTTGAAACTGGGAACAGAACGGGACTTTTGGCAATAGGACTATTGGCAGTATAGGACATTTGACGGTTGGACTTTTGGCAGCATAGGACTTTTGATTGTAGGCAACGTCCAGTGAGTTTGTCTAGTGAGTTTCACAAATGTACAGAAATTCATAAAGGCCTGAGTAGCAAGAATAAAATCAAAGCATTAAAAACAACCGTCATGAATTTCTGAAGAATGCAACATGTAAACAGAAAGCCACCAGGACCTATATGCAGAAGAACATATATGCAAAAGAACATGTCTGCAGAAGAACATGTTTGCAGAAGAACATCTATGCAAAAGAACATGTGTGTAGAAGAACATTTGTGCAACAGAACATTTTTGCACAAGAACATATATGCGAAAGGACATGTATATGACAATTTCGAGGATATTGTACATGTAAACCTAAGAAAATACATAGGTATATGTAATATAGACATGTAAACATAAGGACATGAAAGAAAGGGAATCTGTAAGCATACGAACATGTAGACGTGGGAGCAAGAAGACAGGAACATGAAGGGAAAGGAACATGAAATCATAGGAACATGCAGATATAGGAACTTGACATCACTACCCAGGCAAACATAGGAACATGAAGGCACTGGAACATGTACAGATGAAAACATGTAGTCACGGGAACAGGTAGAAACCAGCAGGAAGGCACTTCAACATTTAGGCATAGGAACATTAGGGCACTGAAACAAGCAGGCATAAAAACATGAAGACACGGGAATATTAAGCTCGGAAACATACACGTATGTATGTAATAGAACAATTAGGAGTAAGGATAGTGAAAAGTAATGAGAATGAGAAGGTCAAAAACATATAGACATTCAAGCATTTTAAGCATACGCATATTTAAGGCAAGACAGGAAATTAAGCTTGGCAATAAGAACATATGTAGTACTACAGCAATTGCACAAAAAGTGCTTGAATAGCTTTACATAGTTGTAGTCTTTTAACCCTTCAGTAGCAGGGGCGCTATTACAGATCCATAGGCCCCATAATTCACGGATCCCGGTTCAGCGGTGGGAGAGTAGTTGACCCAATGACGTCATATTCTATTTATAGAAACACCTGAATTTATGCTGACGTCGCTTAAAAAATGATATTTATGCATTTGTACTCGTCTTTTGGGGACAGTGCTGTGGGGAAGCCTGTATTTGCCAAAATATGAGAGTCTATCTGCCATTTCTTAAGGAAACACCCAGAGCTCACGACGGACAAATAATCTACAAGCTGAAAATTGTAACATAAAACAGTAAATAATCAGAATAGTAAGCTAACATTTAACATGATACCTATTAAAAAACCGGTATTACTTTGACATGGCTCAATTTGAGCCAAAACACAACCACTACCTGTCACGATGTTCTAGCAATGTCTTAGAGGCCCACAAATGGTCTGACCCAATTACATGAATGTTTCTAAAGAGGCAAACACCCACGTGACCTGACGCTCTGGCGCAGTCACATGAATGATTCTAAAGATAAGGCAAACACCCATACGACCTGACTCTGTGGCCCAGTCACATGAATGTTTTGTGCTAGTAACCCACACACATGACCTAACTACTCTGGCCCAGCCACATGAATGCTTTAACACACGAACAACCTGCCACTACGGCCCAGCTATACGTATGCAAAACACATTACAAACACAATTACCAATAGAAACAAATATTGGAGGTAGCAATCCATAGCACTTTAAAATTCATGTCTTACTAATACCAAACGGCGAACAGATGGCATTTTTAAATATGAAGTTACCATTCTTATTACTTACTGTTTAATTACACAAATAAAAGTATGAAGACTACCTGTGTCGTGTCAATTCCAACATTTTGCATCCCAATTTTTTCCCCCAAAAAAAACTATTGAAAAAGAACTATTATGCCACAGTCTAGTTTATTATGTACAAAAATCCCACACCGACTATTTACATATGTACAAATTAGATACGCTCAACGTCACTCGCACTTATCCAACTATTAAACTGTTTTGGCCAGTGCAGCCATTTGACAACGTACTGTTTATCGTTGTGCTATAGTAAAGACCTCCCCTTTAAATTGTTGATCGTATTCACGTTAAAGTTATTCCTAAAGTGTAATTCGAACTTTATCCCCCTTCTTGAATCTATATCTTGGCTGTTTTGCAGTAGGTCGTGGCGTTTTGCTAAAGAATGTGGAAAGGCGAACTTCTTCTGCGTTGTCGAGAGTGACGTCATTCGGAGCCATACCTGTTGTCCCGTGTATTGCTTTATTGTATCCATCGGCAAAACTCGATATACTGGTAGATATACTTGAAGGTAATTTTATAGGTAAAATACCTATATATTTTGGATTGCATCCTTGTTTTCATTTTGTCATTTTGTCTCTGGATTGCTTAAGAGATTTTACGGCATTGGCGCGAAACTCTTGACCCTTGTCACTGCGTATTCTATTTGGTGTTTTTCCCTCATTAAAGATATCTTTGAATGCTTTAGCCACAGACACACCTGTTCTATCCTTCAATGGGCGTAGCCATAAATATTTGGAGTATCTACCAAGACGAGTATATATTTAAACCCACTGTTGTCTTCGGAAAATTTCACCATATCCATAAGATCAGCTGACCACTGGTTGTCTATCCGGGCTACCACAATGGGAGTTTAAAATAAAGTCTATTTGGTCTCTGAAAACTGCAAGGTTCTTGTTGTAGTAAACGTTTCCTAATTTTGTATTGGCTGAGGTTGAATTTGCCGTCTTTTTCACAAATTGATACAGTTTTTTCGATCCCGAAAAGCTAGCTTTTTTTATGGATCAAAGTATATATCTTTGAGATACTCTTCCCACGGTGCCATTGCTTTGAATGAAAACTGCCACATATGTTGTGCACCTATATAGTATCTTCACTTGTAATGGAATCTGTATCACTGGAATCGTCATCTTCAAATAAGTCTTCAAGTCGGCTTCGAAATTGGCGCAGAGCCAGCGTTATTTCCTGTTTGTCGTTGTAGCCTTTCTTTACGATATCGTCAATGGTGGTTAAAATTTTATTGTGAATTAAACCATTGCGCAGCTGAATCCAATGATCCAGTAACGTTCCATATCTCTGGAAAAACGTTTTCATATCAGTGGTGGTCCTGGTGGTGGTGCTGGTGGCGGTCGTCATCGTGGTGGTGATGGTCTTGGTGGTGGTCATGGTGGTGGTCGTGGTCGTGCCGGTGTAGTCGCGGTGGTTGTCGTGGTGGTCGTGGTGGTCGTGGAGATCGTATTGATTGTGGCGGTGGTCGTGGTGATCGTGGTGGTGATCGTGGTGGTGGTCGTGGTGGTGGTCGTGGTGGTGGTCGTAGTGGTGGTCGTGGTGATGGTGATTGCGATCGTGGTGGTGGTGGTGGCCCACGTGACAGAGTTTCCCTCTGGTTAATTTTTTCTGAAGGCTTTGATTTTAAGTGCCTTGGCATTGCATCTTTTCTTGAAAATCTTTGTCTGCAATTTGGGCATTTAGACATGTTGACGGTTCAAGATCAAATGTTCAAATAAACATGTTGGTGTATTGCTTTCTGATAAACATATGTTTGTGGTCACATAACCTGATATGGAAGTTTTCTTTTTCTTCTAGCATTCTGATATTTCGCTTGACTTCAGCTTCAGCCTGTTCTGCCTGAGCCTGTGTTGGAGACAACTGTGCTATATTTGGTCCAGTGGCACTACAATCTTGTTCCTTGTACTCTGATATGCAGTCATCTATCACATAGTAACCCTTCTCTGAATATGGTGTCTTACCATCAGCCATTTTATCATAGAAATTTATCCACGTTTACTCGTCAACGGCTATACGCATACTAAAATAAATTGCAGAGCGCCCTGCTTATCTACCGCCTGGCCGGAAATTCTCAAAATCTATTTGGACATGAAAGTTTCAACAACTGGATGGCTACATTTTCAGCTATACACACACTTCACGAACGAAGCAAAGTGATACAGTTCTACGTTTTGTCATCACTTTTCTGCTGCACTAATACTCAGCCCCGGAGCTCCGGAGTGATATTTGTCCACATGGCGTCTCAAATTAAAATTAGTGCTTGTTTTCTAGCTGAGTGTAACGTCTCTCACTTTTTTCATGGTTTACGGCTAAGCATGAATCCATTTTTGTAGTCCACATCCATCAACGTCTGAACAGCAAATGCCTTTCTAGTTCACCTTGCCGAATAAGTACTTCACACAATTTGTAATCATATCTATAACAGCAGCAATCATCATATTGGTTGATATACATCACACAACAAATGTTTCATAGCATCGTAATGTTTCACATAAAATTCTTCTACACTTTCACAACACAACTACAGAAATCTATAAGATGTTTCTCTCCATAGCCTTCTATATACCATCGTTAACTTACCACTGACGTATATCCTTTTTCCCTCCGAATAAACTTCTTTTTAATAAATTGTGTATAATATTTACTTTATATTTTTGAACTTTTATCTTTCCACCCTCCATCGCTTTAGAAATGGTATGTAGAACTATTGATTACTGTTCAGTTCAGATTGCTTTTCAGTTTCTTCTTTGTGTTAAATAATTCACCACGCGATAGTACACTCCTAAATCAGTGCGGGCAAAGTAGAGATCAGAATCAAAGTAATAGTCCACTGCATCTTCCATTCCAACTTTGTAACAATCTTCAATAAACTTTGTATATAGTTTAATCACATCGAGACCGTAGAGTGCAAAGTTCCAAAACGAGTCTAAATGGCAAAGTTAATATTCGTCAGTTCCATAGCAAACAAGTTCATCAAACATAAAGTCAACATACACCCTTTTAAAACATAAATCAGTTTTTGTACAAGTCCTTTATATGTATGAACATCAAATGCGTTTCTATTTTACCTCTTAGACTTTAAGTACTTGTCATATCAGATTCACATAGTTTGCAACCATATCTATAGCCAAAATCAACCCAATAATTTTTAAAGTTATATTCGTTTCAAACTTTTAGTATATAACATTATCAATGACGTCATCAATAAAAACTTAAAGTCTCACTCAATACTTTGTTTAAAACATGGTGAAAATCGATCCAATAGCTTTAAAGTTCTGCTCTTTGAAATTTTAATAAATGACATCATCAATGATGTCATTGATAAAAAACTTTAAAGTCTTACAAAATATTTTGCTGAAAATATGCCTTAAATTTACCCAGTAGTTTTAAGGTTACGAGCGTTTAAAATTTTAGTAAATGACGTCGTCAACGACGTCATCACTGGCATCATCAATAAAAATCTTAAAGTCTTACTGAATACTTTGCTGAAAACATGGTTAAAATCGGTCTAGTAGTTTTTCAATAATGTGCTGTTGAAGATGGACGATAATAACAGCTTTGAGGGGGTTTCTAGCATTCATACCAATCGTACCCAGAACATACATGTATATTCTGGATACGTATAAAGAACATACCCCATATTTATACAGAACAGCCCCCTATCCCTACTAACTTCAATAAAGAGAACAAACGCCACAAGTTATATAATCATTCAATTAATTCAGTGCCTTTCAGGAACAACAATAAAGCACAAGTTACAACTCAAAAGGGTGACCCAAAATAACTTCAAATAACCAAAAAGTTGATGAAAAATTCCATAATTAGCGACTATGCAAGATTGTATTTAACATTCTTACAAAGTCGTTAACAAAAAAGTGAAGGGGAAAAAGCTACACAATGCTCATGTATATTTTCATTGCAATTGCACTGAGTAGTCTAACAAAGGCACGGCATACAATATCAACCAATACCGGGTGTAAGAAATGCAAGACGAGCCATTTAATAACAAGGGCGTTCTGGGTAGCGCGTGGAATTTATTTGTCAGTTGGTTGAAGTTCAGGCGTGCGGCCAAATTGTTTGTCATTATTTCAAGGGTTTCTGTAAAGCAGTATTCAGTTATTTGACATGCTATTTGACAGGTGGTCTGTGAAATGCTTCATCCCTTCCTTTCCTACAACTGATATTTAAAAGATTAGGATGTCTATTATGTTTTAGTTTACTCGCGTGTGACAGTCCTACTATAAAAACATGGATTTTCGCTGCATTTGGGATTCTGCTGCGGGATTCCAATAATTTGAACCTGTTTAAATCTGTTTGTATCTTTTAAATTAAAACCTGTTTAGACCGGTTTAAGCTGTTTAAGATCTACTCGTGTTGATTTTGAAGATGGAAAGAAATAAAACAGCGTTTCAAAATTACCGCGGCAGGTTCAATTTGGCCTTTGATTTACTACACCGGGAACGCAACCGTCAGTGGAGAGAAAAATGAGCAAAAGTAATTAATTATCGGTTTGATGACCTGTCTTTGTTTTGTAATAACTGTATGCGTTGTATGCTTCATCATCAAGCGCAAAAAAAAAACAGTTTATAAAATTCAGGACAGCCACGCAATGGGAACTTTCGAAAACCCAACATTTTTGGCAGAAACAAGCGTTTAAGTTCAACACATGTCATAACATGGAACCAATGCTAACAAAATAAATCTTCAAATGAGTCTTTGAAAGGTATGCGCTAATACATCCCATATTCAGAGTTATCACATGCCGCTGCTTATTTACGTTGTCAAAGGTTTTTAGTTGTTAGCGGTTAGATCATTGTTAGGCACAGGTCTCCATATTACCATCTGACCGAGAGCTGATCGAGTACAGGTTCTCTTTTGAATGACCACAGATATCCCCAAATCAACACATACTATCCTCTGAATGAGCACATATCACCTGTTACTGAGCACATATTACCTTCCGACTAAGCACTGATCACCTTCTGCCTGAAAACAGGTCTTTCTATGATTGAGCATAGATCACCGTGTGATTAAGCACAGATCTCCCTGTGACTGAGTACAGCCCACCCTCTGATTGACTACAGCTCTCCCTCTGACTGAACACAGGTCACCTTCTCGCTCCACAGATCATCCTAAAACTAAACACAGGTCTCACTCTGTCTGAGCACAGATCACCTGACTGAGCACAGATCACCCTCTGACTGAGCACAAATCATCCCCTTGTTGATCACTTATCACCCTCCGACTAAGCACAGATCACCTTCTGAATGAGCACAGGTTTTTCTCGGACTGAGCATAGATCACACTGTGACTGAGCACAGGTCTCCCTCTGACTGAGCAAGGTCTCCCTGCGATTGAGCACAGCTCACCTTATGAGTGCACGAAGAGATACTCTGACTGAGCACAGATCACGTTTTGACTGAACAGAGATCGTCTGCTGATTGAGCAAAGTCTCCCTCTAAATGAACACCGATCACATTCAAACTGAGCACAGATCATTCCTCCTCTTTCTCCCCTTGATTGAGCACAGTCTCCCTGTGACTGCACACAGATATCTCACTGACTGAGAAAAATTTTCCCCTCACAGATCACCTTTTGCATCAAATATCAGACTCAATCCTGAACAATCCTGAACAAAAAAGAAACTTTACAATCGGATGACAAAGTTACTTAGAAAGTTAACTTTACCAAACTCTCTTCAATGAAACAATGTGATGACCAGAATTGTTGTCCAGTTCAACAAACACACATAAAATACAACTGTAACTAAAACAAATACGAAACAAAAAACCTGAAAAAAATTTGGCTTGCAGTGAATATTTTGTTCATTTCCTATGGCTAGATACATGATAACAAAAACAGCAATGCTACCCGCCTTCAACTGAACGTTAATTTTTCACAGACTTATTTCGGCAGCGAATCTGTCACACAGATGATTGCATTGTGACTATGCAAGCCATCATCAATGAGACCATGATGGGTGTATGGTGATCGGAGGCATCGCTTCTGTTTAGTTTAACAGGTTTGTACGTGATTAAAAGTAAGCCTGGTCAAATGTTTCACAATATGGGAAAACCTTTGAACATTGAGAATTCTCATTCTTTCTTCGTTTCTTTTCAGAGGAAGGAGGTCCGAAAATCAACGAGTTTAGTGAAGTACCTCACAATATTTGAAACTACTTTGGATTTTATTGTTATTTCATATCCTTAAAGTGTGTTCGTAAAATTGAAAAAAATGCTTGTGTGCAAGCATAAACCAAGCAAGCCAGACTCAAAATGAAATATGGGCAACACAAATTATGCATGTAAATGTTGTAAAGTGGGAACCTAGGTTAAGTATCAACCTGTTAGCAGCATTCAAATAAATGCTAACGAATGGGCATAGCGAAATTACTTACACTTATCAAATGCCCGAGTGTGACCATAAATCAAATACTAACGAGTCAGCATATGTCAAATGCTGAAGCGTAGACATAGGCCAAGTGTTAACGTGTGGACATAGGTCATATGCTGTGGCTCCAATATGCCGTTGCTATACTACAGCTGACCTCTGAGAGGAGACCTCTGTCTCTTATGTACAAACACAGAGAGGAAGGATATATAAAAAACCTTGGACAACAAAGGTGAGCATATATCAAATGTTGAAATAGGGACATAGATCAAGTGCTGACGTGTGAGCATATGTCAAATGCTAACGTGTGGATATAACTCAAGTGCTAATGCATAGGACTTGCGGCCACATAAATATTGCTAAACTGGCACGAAGGTCAATAAGATCGAGGATCAACTTCAAAGTAGTGGTCGAGGATTACGAGCGAATATGGAAAAACAGGAAAGCCCATGAACAGGTAAAAAACTGATTAAATGTACTTACACAATTTTATGACAACTTAAAGAAATGTTTAACATGACCTTCTGAATATTTAACGCAACAGCAAACCAGATATTCGTTATAAATATGAGAAAATTAAGTACAATAGAAACATTACAACAGCGATAAGTTAACATCATTCTGAAGTCATGTTACACTTTTGAGCTTCGAATCTGTTGTACGCTCTCCCCAGATCTACATCAATCCATGGCTTCATGGCATTGGTGCATCATTTCATGCTCCATTGCTGAATTCTGTGGCATTCCGAAAACAAAGTGTACGTCAACTGCAGATGTCTTTGTGGAATAGGAGTAGTACGAGCTGGAACTCTAACATCATCCTAACCATGCTCAATTGCATTCATGTCAGTTGAGCACGGAGACCATTCTAGATTGTGAATCTGATAAGTGCGCATATTAGTGTCCAAATTTCAGCCACATGCTGGCACTCGCTGCCGTGCATGAAAATCGCCGTACAGTTGTTTTTATAGTACGGTATGATTTCACCTTCTAAGACATTTTCCACTTAACGTCTTGCCAGTTGCCAGCGATGATTAGCAGAGTTGATTTCCAACCAAGTAGAATAGTACCTCGGACCATCGTACTCCCTCAACGAAATCTATCGACTTCATGAACACGCACTTATGCAAGTCGTTCCCCTTGTCGTCTATATTCCTGTTTGCGGGCATCATTTCGAAACAACAGAACACGCGACTCTTCGCTAAACATAACGGGACACCACGAGGCTAATGACCAAGGGTTCCCCCAAATGGTTGATCATCCAGTCGCGTTGAATGCATTGTCGCCTTCGGTTTGGAACTGGTCTCACGTACCGTCTCAGGGATATTATAAACACAGAATACGCAAAAAGATTATGTGCTGTGTAACTCAATTAAATTTTAATTGGGTAAAGAGCAAAATAAATGAAATGACTGAGTGCCTAAAAGATGGATTCTGTATGTGACTGAGCTCCAAACAAGATCCACCAATGTAGTATCAGAATAACAGCGAATTTATGGCAATAAATTATGAAATGTACGCTGTGACTTTAAAGCAGGATAAACTGTATGAATATTAACATTTAGACATTTTATCGTTCTATCTTTAACAATAAACAGGAATTATTTGACACAGATCTACAAGCTTGCATGGCACTCAACAGAAACATCATCTCAGAACCAAGATAGTACTACATGCCTAGCCATACGTGGCTAGGCATATATCTAGCATATATCTAAATGTTTTTTCCACAAGTACAGTTCATTGAAGGGGGCAGCTGCATATCTTCTAGTTCATACCAAAAGTTTGTTTAACGCTTTCTTATCAAGTTCATAATATTATGGAAATGAAAGAAGTCTAGAGAAAACTTTGATGACGAAATAGGTTATAGTTTTCCAAAATAAATATAGGACGAATTATTTGAACGTGTATTTGAACCCTAAGCATCTTAAATAAAATATCTAACGATATTAATCATTGCACTTTTACATATACCCTTAAGTAAATAGATTGTGCAATAAGCGTGTGGTATCGATCACACAAGATCACAACAAACACGCTATGCAGGTGGCATTTGAAAACGTGGCAGGAATACAAACATTCCCTTCGCAAAAAGTGGTTAAAATGACAATGGCATTTTAGAGGGGAATGGGTTACGGTGCTTTTAAATAAAATATATTGGTATTTTAATTATATTAAATTTATGTCCATGCTAGTGAAGTTTATATCTATTGTTTATACAGTTAATTCTTGTAATATTTATCTATAAATAGTTCGCAATAGCTCTGTTAAGATTTGCAGTAACACCTACTCCACTCCATATATATTAATGATTGATATACACCTGCAGATCCATAAAAAGTGAATCTATGTAGTGAATAAGACAACTCGACCCCCACCATATGTGTGCTTACAGACTGAGGTGTACATGCACTTTAATGGGAAAGAGTTTATATAGTGGCTAAGCGAGAATTCGCTCCATGATCAATAATCCCTATTTACTTGTTTCTCTCTCTCTCTCTCTCTCTCTCTCTCTCTCTCTCTCTCTCTCTCTCTCTCTCTCTCTCTCTCTCTCTCTCTCTCTCTCTGTGCCCTTATGCACTGTTCAATAGGACACAGTCAAAGACTGCCATCAGATATCTTACACGTTAACACACCGTATTTACACATTAGTAGACATTAATGCATAACATCAAATGTATTTTATCACTGCAAGAGAAGCTTCAAGTTAAAAAAATGTTCACTGAAAGACTTCCAAAGACAATGAAATTTAAAAGTCAAAAGATTGATATCTATTCACGCAATTGTAGCTTAAACATAGCTTATTTTGAAAGTAAATATACGAGTGAGTATGAAAAGGATTTGGATTGTGAACCAGTAAATGTACACCATGTCTGGAAGCAATGAGATCAACGGCACTGAAAACAAGTTACAAGAAGCGGTGCAAAATAGGAATATTCAAGAGGTGCAAAACATTTTGGATAACTGCAATTTAGAATCAACACAGCACGTAGTTGTGCGGTGCTACTTCGTTGCCTGTCATTTGGGTTTTGCCGATGTAATTAATGTGTTCATAAAAGAAAAAGGAATAAGCGTGAACAGGATTGCCATGGCAACACTGCACTTTGTATTGCCATATATAAAGGCCATTTAAATGTCGCAGAAACTTTAATTGACAATCAAAATTCTGATATCAATTTATCCAATTCATCGGGATATACACCTTTACATATTGTTGCCGGAAAGAATGAAGTTGGCATTTGTAAACTACTTGTAGACTGCTGTCATTTATGCCCAAATCCAATGACACCAATTTGTGAAACCCCACTTTTCTTGGCAGCCAAATATGGACACCATGATATAATTGATATTCTATTACGAATACCTGAAATTGATCCAAATATCACGGACAACGACAAGATTTTTCCTTTATGGATAGCGGCTTTTAAAGGCTACGACAAGGTTGTTAAATTGCTTGCCCAATGTGAAAAGACAAATTTGAACCTCAGAAATGGATCTGACAACACTACAGCGTTATGGATAGCAGCGTCACAATCGCAGTCGGAGGTGGTCAATTGCCTTGCAGGTTTGCAACAAGTTGACATCAACAGCATGGACACAATGCACACCACTGCATCTGGCGGCTCGCGAAGGTGATATATCATCTACACAAGCTCTCCTGTCTAATCCAAGCATTACCATCAATGAAAGAGACGTCAGAAAATGCGCAGCGCTGTATCATGCCGCGGAATATGGACATCTTGCCATAGTGACACTATTACTAAACACGAATGGCATTGATCCAAATCTAGTTAACAATACAGGTCGGTCTCCACTATGCGTTGCTTTGGAATTTCAAGAGAAAGAGGTGGTTGAGAGTTTGGTGACGCATGAAAATATAAACCCAAACTTGCAACGATACGACGGTGGCGTCTGCGCTTTGCATATCTCAGCATTTCTAGGTGATTCAGACTGTGTCAAAATGCTCCTCACTATTCCAAATCTAAATCCAAACATTGTGAACCGTAACGGTGATACGGCCCTGTTACTGGCTGCTGGTCACGGCCACTGCGCTGTGGTTAAGTTATTGTGTGATTTCTCGAGAGTTGATGTAAACATTTGTGATGATCGAGGTATATCACCTCTCTGGCTGGCAGCACGTAATAACTTTCCAGCTATTGTAGCTGTTTTAGCGAAGTGCAAAAACATTCAACCAAATTTACAGTCAAACAAGGGAAAAACAGCCCTTCATGTGTCTGTTAAATTTCAATTAATTGACGTTGTAAAAGAATTAGTTACTGTTCCCGGGATTTATCCAAATATTATTGATGGAAATAATAAATCAATTTGGATTTTAGCAGGCGAAGGCGGTGACATGAACATTGTGCTTACATTAACAGCTGCATTTGGCATGAATGATGAACGGAGGATGCAAATAGTGAGAGGACTGTTATTAAAGCTTGACCACCACTTCCCATGTCCTCTTGCTATAAAACAGTATCTGTTAGAGCATTGTAAGTGGGATGACATGATTCTTGTCGCTTTCAGACGTGCAGATG
Source organism: Protula sp. h YS-2021 (assembly GCA_949752745.1). Lineage (NCBI taxonomy): Eukaryota > Metazoa > Annelida > Polychaeta > Sabellida > Serpulidae > Protula > Protula sp. h YS-2021. The sequence continues at coordinate 103,116,718 of OX457025.1, read as the reverse complement.
TCGGTACATGCAGAGAATTATGTGACGTTGTCTATGTACCAAGCAGCATGAGACAATATTTCGCAATACATGCTTTTGACTTTACTGTCACTTTTTCAGATGTCAATAAAATAAAACTAGTACTTCAGCATTTCAATATAGCACGGATGTGCAAGAAATCGCAGAATAATTTTGAAGTTGTGACGGAAATTATGTTGTTTCTACTGCTTAGATGGATGGGTAGAAACATGAACGAAACCGCCATACAAGCGCTGCCATGTCCTCAAAATAGCAGAGATATAATTTCCATATATGGTAAAGTACTACACTCGGCACACTCAATACTGACTGATATAAACAGTTTTGATTATTGTGGTCAATCTGCATTGCATTATGCAGTGAGTTTTGGTCTTCTTAGCCATGTCGAGTTATTACTAAGAAAAGGGTCTGATGCCAGGAGATGTGATGATTATGGCATTACTCCACTACATTTGTCAATGAAAGCAATAAGTATTTTCCTAGCTGTTTCAAAACACGATGCGCTTCTCGAAACAGGCAATGTCATTGAGTTATCCTTGCTCAGACGACATTATAGGCAAAGCGACCAAATAAGTTCTAAGATTAAAACAGAAAAGGCGACAACCAATGAAATTCAGTGCAGCAGCACTTTGCTTATCTACAAGGCTGAACAGCTGTTCCACTTGGTGCCATTTCAGTGCGAGCAAGAATCATACATGATAAAAGAAGTAGTCACTGATATCATGAATAAAGTTTCTTTGATCATAGCCAAATGGTATCCCGTGCTAGAAAGCAAACCCAAACTGGTAGGTAGTTCTTTTGAAGGAACCAGATGCTTTTTGCCTGATGAATACGACTTTATGTTTGTATTGGAAAAGCTAAATAACCTGAAAGTTATTGATAGACTTGCCGACCCTAGTGCTCAGTTTAAGGTCAAGGTACATAACAGTACCCTACAGGAATCAGATGTACTAAAAAGTATAATCGACAGCAAGGGTTATATCATTGTGTCCGAACTGGCGGCTTTGTTTTGTGAACGCATGGCCGAGGCTGTGGAAGAACTGAAGACGACACTTCAACTGCCATATATCTTTATTCCGCCGTTTGCGGTGCATGAAAAAAGGGTCATTTCTTTCCTACATTTGAAATGGAGAGGACTATATTACAAAGATCTTCACATCACGGTGGACTTTGTGCCAGCTTTTCGTTTCCATGGATACCGTCCTACCAAACTGACACGTATTGCACGCGAGAAGGACTACACGTATTTTCTTGTTAGCAAACAAACAATGCTAAAATCTACAAATACGCATTTTCCAATTACATTCACAGACATAGAAGCAAAGATCATGAAAGGCTTAGGCACCAGTGCCAAAAATGGATACAAAATGGCAAAGGTTTTGCGAGCATCAGTTATTTCCCTCAAAAATCATCGCAACATTCAATCTAAAGAAAGATACGGAGCTCAGCGATTTTATCACCAGTTATATATTAAAAACATGTTTCTTTTTCATACTTGAAAAACAAGCTAGAACTAAATCATTAGCTTCGTATAAGGCATTTGAATGGGCCGATCTTATTTATTACCAGCTGGAGTTATTTTTAGAGCAAGGATGTATTCCAAACTTTTTCCATGACGATGAACAACTATTTGTATGAACGCATGGTGAGAAATACGAAAACGATGTTTGTTGCTACAAACGAAGGTTCCTTCTTCTAGCAGTTCAATGGATCAGACACATCATTCATCTGTTGAAAACCTGGCCACCAAGGCACCATACCCCGCCCGTGATGATCTACAACAGACACTCGAATCACTGTTGCGATTTTTATGGAGTGTACTTATCCGAACAACGCTATAGACTGAAAGTAGGGATACCGATTACTGTTTACGACCGTATGGCTTTTATAAGCAGACATCGTTGCAACAAGGCATACTTGTTCTTGAGGAACGCTATTTTGAAAAGAGAACAAAGACAGGCTGCGTGTGCGACACTGCGAAAATCCATGAACAATATCTAACATAAAATATATAAGTTTGATTTGCATTTAACAAAAAGGCATTATTTTAGTTTTTCGACAATAGTGATATTTTATACATGATATCTGAACACTGATATTTTTCTATAGATTTGTATTTTATAATATTTTTAATCCATAAATAATTTTACTTTTTAATTTATTTTTAAACTAACAAAATAACTAAAAGAGAGAGAGAGAGAGAGAGAGAGAGAGAGAGAGAGAGAGAGAGAGAGAGAGAGAGAGAGATAGAGAAGTTGTGAAGATGCCGGAATGGTGGCAAATTGTTTTCCACTACGCGTCATTCCTTTACAATAGTATTGATTTTTTTCTGGCTGTCGCATATATGTTTGAGTGGTTACGTTTGCTAAGGCAGCCATAGCAGTTCCAAATATTGGCAAAAATTGGCTGGAAGATCTCATGACCAATATGAAAACGTCGAAAAGAATGATGAATATACAGAAATAACGTTCTAAGTAGAGCCAAATGCTTTCGATTTCAATAATGTAAAGCCCACGCGTTATGTAATTCTCGATCTTTTTAGCTCACACGTTCAAAACGTCCAGTGAATTTGACACATTTACAGAAATTCGTGTCAAATGGAAACAGAAAGCCACCGAAACATATATGCAGAAGAACATATATGCAAAAGAACATGTATGCAGAAGAACACGTTTGTAAAAGAACATGCATGCAGAAGAATATCTGTGTAAAAGAATATGCTTGCAGAAGAACACGTTTGTAGAAAAACATGTGTGCAAAAGATAACATATGAAAAAGACACGCATGCAGAACAACATGTGTGTGTAAAAGAAAATGTATGCAAAGGAAGACGTATATGACAATTAGAGGATATTAAACATACTGTGGACATGCGGACCTAGAAAAATGCAGACATAGAGAATGTCAAAGACATATAGACATTCAAACATTTTAGGTATATTCATATTTAAGACAACAGAGCGAAATTAAGCTTGGCAATAAAAACATATGTAGTAATACAACAATCGCACAAAAATTTCTTCAATAGCTGTACATGGTTGTAGTCTTTTAACCCTTCAACGTCTTTTGGAGTCTTATTTGTACCCTAAAGGGTCTCGAGTATTTAAGTGTTTCAAAATTTAGAGGGTTGAATTTAAGTTGATTTTATATAAAGCGTATGCGTTTGACTTTAATAAATTTTGAGGAAAAGTACCACTGTAAACAGCATCCCTGAAATAGCTGTTTTTCCAGTGTGAAGTAATAATAGCTGTTTTCCAGTGTGAAGTAATAATAAGCTCCAGCACAAAACCCACCGATTGACCAGACACTGTAGATAGTGGAGTAACCAATATAATAAAATAAATCTTTTTTGCAGTGTGTAGATAAACATGAGCTTGAATCGTTAAATTTTAATCTTATTTTTTTTAACAGAAAAACTAAGTACAATGTTAAAAATGGGGGCGAATCATCTGGGCATATAAGAAATACCAACCACTGACAAAGTTGGCTCTCTAACCCAAACCTTTCAGACTAGTTAGCTGACATGGCGAACAAAAAGAATCAGCTGGAAAAATATGGTGGGAATGTAATACACTATGGGTATTTCCTAAGTCCCCAAGTGTAATAAAATGTCCCCTTCATGTATATTCCTTCCAAGTGATGCCCAAGGAATTTATTCACGTCAAGTGTACAGGTATCATTTAAAAATAAAGCCTTGAACATCAAGACATGACACAATGCTTTTCGCAGGTTAAGGCATTGTAGTGCATATGATTAAGACACGTTTGTACAATACATTACACAGGCATTGCACTTAAAGACTTATTTCCATATTTACATATTTTTACACTTAGAGAAACTTTATCACTGTATTTACACGAACACACACAAAATAGGGGCAAATCAACAAGCATGCTAGGCATATCTTCCCCATAAGAAAATCTTGTGCGTAAATGATGTTTGTGTATGTTCTTAAGTTTCAAATAACTTCCGCATTTCTTTTGAATTGGTGTGCTAGATAGAGTTTTAGAGTTATAACGTACTTGGTTTGATGGAAGTGACAGGCAACGCGCATTCTTTTATCATTATTCTTTAGGCGTATAATGGCTGCTTACAGGAAGTAAATAACATCAGTAAATATTTTGATTATTTACGGAAATGTTTGTTGGAAGTAAAACATTTTGTTGGATAATTAAGAAATTTATTCTCCATGTGGGATGAAAATGTAGCCACAGCAATGTTGTTTCCCACAAAAAATATATCTGGTGGATTTCAAGAACATTGTATTCACTGTGACAGCTCCCACGTATAACGGAAATGTTCATCGTGAAAAGGAGTAATCATTTAACAGGTAGAAAATTGATTGATTAATTGATTGATTCAATTTAGTTTTATTTGTTTATTATTTATTTATTTTATGGCAGAGCTTTTAACACAGCACTATTTGGAGATATCTTGTGATGTATTAGAAAAATAAAATATATTTGCAATCTTGAGACCTCTGTTTATATGTGCCTGTATGTTATTTATTATAGATAGCTCTAATCTTAAGAAAGTAGTTGGTTTCTAATATTTCTTATTAGTTGGCAATTTCAGTTACAAGTAAGAGATGTCTGTGAATATTAAAGTTCACAGGTAGAAGAATCCAATTTAGCCTTTGAAAAGTACGTCATATTATAAATACACTGAAGATTGTGACATTTTCTAATTTTTCTTTATAATTTAGATTCTGATATCTAATCAACCATTTGAAAATGGCGGAAAATCAACAAGACTACTACTCTAATATGCAAGAAGACGACGAGTACGTCATCAATGACGAACATGACTTAAGCAATGTAAGTGATAACGTATACGAGATAGAGGAAGAAAAATGCACGCAGGCTTCCAATAGAAATGGCTGCGATCAGCGCACAGAGCTCGGAGCAGTGGAACATGGTGACGAAAAGACGTTTATGCAATTATCGGAGGTGGTCCGACCAAGGCCAGGAGCGGAGATGCATTTAAAAACAGCCAAGAAACATAATGTATATTATGATTTTGATAATCCAGCAAACAATGATTCAAAGGCTAGCGAAAACACTTTACATGGAGATATTCATAAGAAACCAGAGCGAGATCCTTATTACAACATGAAAGAAAAAACAACGAAGCATGCTGAAACACCACCAAAGAAATGTGCCAAAAAGGAAGTCCTTTACGACAACCTGCACGGTACAGAATCTCTCACAGAGCCCCCCACAAATGTCAAGGTCAGTGTTTTGCCACAGGATGAGTTCCTGTTGCCTAGCAATAACACAGATAGCCCAGATGCAGATGAATCACATGCACAAAGGAATTATGTGAACACTTCCTTTCCTAAAACCACACCCACACCAAAACAGGACACCAAAAAAATTGCTACATCTTTAAAGGATACTGAAAGTGACATAGACAACCGCAGGCCGCTATCCCTGCCCCGTTCAGCAAGCACGGGGGCGGCACGGGAAGGGAAGGGAATAGACACATCCGTGGAGCTTGCTTATACAGAGGCTCGGGAGAGACCCGTCATTGCTCAGCCTCCACAGCAAATGCGTGACTATAGAGAATCTAAGCACGCTACACTGGTTGACGCAAAAACACCCGCCACATCTGATGCCATCAAAATTGACGTCATACTTCCAAAGGCTTCTCCTCGCGAACCTGCGAACAATATTGGCACATATCTTAAGAATAATTTTAATCCAATGGTCAGCAGGAAAGCAAAGCGTAATTGGATCATAGTTGTTATGTTTATCACTCTTATCATTGTAATTATAGTGTTAGCGACACAAGTAAAATAACGTGCCAAGATAGATACAGCTGAACAAGTTATACATTTTTTTCAAACGCGGATATAGGTCATGCTCATATGGGAGGAGCTTCATCTTCACATATTCACACGGAATAATGAATTTACCAGCGATTGCAACCCCTGAATCTCCCTCCATACATCTGACAATGCTTTCGTGAATCATTCAAATCTCAATGGGGTGTTGAATCCCGTGAATTTGCCCTCCATAGATCTGCCACTACAATTTACCATTTAGGGGGCGGGGGCATCGCAAACCCTGAATCCCCCGTCCATAGATCTGGCACTGCTTTCGTGAATCAAGCCAATCTCAATGCCAAAGTTCTAATTATATATATATATATATATATATATATATATATATATATATATATAATATTATATTTTCATTAACAGTTTGTTGGGGTATAGCTACGTTACCCAAGATTCATAAAGTCCGATCACTGACATCACATAATGCACACATTACGATACGTTATCAGTATTCTTCTCAGCGTTTTCCCTAGAAGACATCAAATGACAAACATCCCTGCAATTACAGGGGCAGAAATGCAGAGCGTTATCGGTATACATTTCGACATATTTTCTAGCAAAGCAGAAGACAACAAATGACAAAAAAATAGAAACAGGGACAGAACTCTGCTCCGTTAGAATACTGATAAAATCAACTTTTTCTCTCAACTCTTTGGCACTTGACTTACTTGAATTACAATTAGTAATATGTTGGCCACTGGGTGCGCTTTGTGGCATAAGATGAACTCCTTTCTCGTTGTTTAGCGTTGCCTTTAAGAAAAAAGTGATGCTTTATGTGAAATATGCAAACACTGTATTATTTGTTATGTTTTGAAGAAAAAAAATTTTATATCAAGAATACAACATTCACGATTTAAGATCATTTACTAAAATTGTGATGTATCAGGAAACGGGTAATGAGAGAGACAAAGTGTAAATACAATGTCCAAGCAATTCTAAAATATTACCATTTTACTTACTGAAGATCCTAAAACATGTTAAAAATGTTCACCTTTTGGTAATCATCCACTAATTTAGTAAGTAGTGTTTGCCTTTTGTTTGTTTGCTATTACTGAAACTGTGTACTTCATATCGTCATAACAATGGGAGGCGAAAATAAGAGGAATAAGGAAAATATCTAATGTATAAAATTATAATAGTACAAGAAATAGTGAAATAAAAATTGGAAAAACTGGCGAACTGTTCGCGCTCCTTCGCGCGCATAGAACACCTTCTGATTGAGGGCTGACTGAGTACATGTTCCCTTTTAACTGAGCACAGATCTACCATGTCATCCTGTCATGTCAGATCTACCATGTCATCCTCTGAATGAACACACATCACACATCACCCTCTGATTGAGCACAAATAACCCCCTAGCTGAGCACATATCACCCTCTGACTGAACACAGATTAAATTAATGGGTACACATCATCCTCCGACTAAGCACAGATCACACTATGCCTGAGCACAGATCAGCCACTGACTGAGCACAGATCCCCCTCTGATTAAACACAGATCGCCTTCTGACTGGGCACAGATCACCCTCAGATTGAGCACAGGTGTATCTGTGATTGAGCACAGATTGCACTCTGCTTGAGCAAGGTCTTCCAATTACTTAGAACAAATCAGCCTCCATATTAAAGAACAATAAAGACACTTTACGACCAGATGAACAACTTATTCACAAAGTTATTTTTACCAAATTCTGTTACCAAAACAATACGATAATCAACATTGTTATCCAGTTCAACAAACAAATAAAACATCGAACAAATAGGAAACAGGACGCCCAACAGCTTGGCTTACAGTGAATGTTTGGCATATTTTCTATGGCTAGATAATGCACCCAGCAAAGCCAACGCTGTGGTCAAACGTTTTACATGATAACAAAAATACAAATGCTTCCCTCCTTTAACTGGACGTTAATATTTGCACAGACTGATTTCAGCAGCGTATCTGTCACAAACATGATTGCATTATGAGTATGCTAGCCATCATCCATGACGCTTTATTGATTCTATGATCATAGCAGGCATCGCTTGTGTTTAGTTTAACAGTTCCGTGCGTGATTAAAATTAATCCTGGTCAAATGCTTTACAATATATTCAACCATTGAAAAATCTCTTTAATACGTTTTCAGAGGAAAGAGGTCTGAAAATTAAGGGAGTTTACTGAAGTACCTCACGAGTCTGAAAATTAAGGGAGTTAACTGAAGATTAACTCACGAGATTTAAAACTACTAAAGATTCTATTATTATTTCATATCTTTACAGTTTGATCATAACATTGAAAAACGCAAAAAAATGCTTATATGTAAGCGTAAGCCAAGCAATTCAGACACAAAGTGAAATATAAGCAGACAAAAATTATACATATAAGTGTTGTAAAGTGCAAGCCTACGTCAAGTACCAAAATGTTAGCATCGTTCAAATAAATGGGCATATATCAAATGAAAACCTTTGTACATTTATCAAATGCTTGAGTGCAGAGATCAAATGCTTACGCGTGGGCATATATCAATTGCTGAAGCACGGACATAGGTCAATGTTAATGTGTGGACATGTGTCATTTGCTGTCGTCTTGTTATACCACAGCTGACCTCTGAGGAGCTCTTATGTAAAAACACAGAGTGGACGGATATTTAAAAAGTACTTGGACAACAAAGACAAGGGCGAGCATATATCAAATGTTGAATCAGGGGCATAGATTCAATGCTAACGAGTGATGATAACATATATCAAATTCTAATGTGTGGACACACATTAAATTCAAACATTTGGACCCTAAGTGTTTAAAGTGAAGTATATAGCGAGAGCACAGCGGTATAGATCATTCTACTTTTACAAGTACCCATATGCTATCGACCATTCAAGACCATGACAAACACGCTGTGTAAACAGCGTCATCCCTCTTGGCACTGAAAACCGTGGCAAAAATACATACAGTTCCTGTTTCAAAAATGCAGTTAAAATAGCAACAGCGTTTTAAAAAGGGAGGGGTGACGGTGGTTTTAATAAAAACAATGGTATTTTAATTATATTGAATTTATCTCCATACAAGTGAAGTTTACATCTATTGTTCAAAACTTAAGTTTTAGACTTAAAATCTAAAAGTGTAACTATTGTAATTTTTTACAGCTAATTGTTTCAATATTTATTATAAATAGTTCAAAAAATTCTGTTAAGATTTGCAATAACACCTATTCCCCACCATGTATGGTTATGACCGACGTATACCTGCAGGCTCATAAAAGGTGTATTTATGTCGTTGCTAAGATAACAGGGTTGAGACTTCGTAAAATTTTTGGTCGCCCGGCATAAAAGTTAGTCGCCCGGCGCATTTTTTGCAAAATTTATCTAGCCCGCCTCACATGAAAAAACCAATAACGAAATTGTGTTTAAAATAATCAACAGTATTTACCTGAAGATACTCAGAAAAAAGTTAATCGCCACTGGAGCGACAGTCTCGACAAAGTTGGTCGTTCGAGCCAAAAGTTGATCGCCACGGGCAATCGGGCGACCACTAAATCTCAACTCCACTCCTCCCACATGTGTACTTACAGGCTGAGGTGTACCTGCACGTTCAGCAATCTATAACCCTTATTCTGTATTTATATATATATATATATATATATATATATATATATATATATATATATATATATATATATATATATTTGTCTCTGTAAACATATGGCCTGTTCAACATATCACAGTCAAAGAGTGCAAACAGTAAAGCTGTGACATGTTATGCGTTATTATACATAGCAAATATATATTTAGCAAACATTAATGCATCATATAACATTCAATATGTTGCATCACTGCATAGGAAGCTGTAAGTCAAAAGATGTTTACTGATACATTTCCAAGGACATTCAATTTGAAATTTAAAAAAGTAATTTTTAATCGCACAATTGTAGCCTACATATTGCTTATTTTGAAAACAAATTGTACAATTGAGTGTAAAAATATTTATAATGAGGATTTGAATTATGAAACAGTAAATGTAAACCATGGCCGGAAGCAATGATATCAACTGTATTGAACATATATTACAAGAGCGGTGCAAAATAGGAATGTTCAAGAGGTGCGAACCATTTTGGATAATTGCAATTTAGAAACAATACCACACGTAGTTGTGAGATGCTACTTCGCTGCCTGTCATTTAGGTTTTGCCGATGTGGTTAATTTGTTCTTAAAAGAAAAAGGAATAAGTGTCAATCAGCCGGATTGTCATGGAAACACTGCACTTTCTATAGCCACACACCAAGGCCATTTAAATTTAACAGAACCTTTAATTCAAAATCATAACTCTGATATCAATTTATCCAATTCATTGGGATATACACCTTTACATATTGTTGCCGAGAAGAACGAAGTCGGCATTTGTAAGTTACTAGTAGACTGTTGTCATTTACACTCAAATCCAATGACACCTATTTCTGAAACCCCACTTTTCTTGGCAGCCAAATATGGACACCATGAGATTGCTGATATTCTTTTACAAATACCTGGAATTAATCCATATATCACGGATAACGACAAGATTTCTCCTTTATGGATAGCGGCTTTTATGGGCTACGACAAGGTTGTTAAATTGCTCGCCCAATGTGAAAAAAAACAGATGTGAACCTCAGAAGTAGACCTAACGACACTGCAGTGACATGGATCGCATTCGGAGGTGGTCAATCGCAATCGAAGGTGGTCAGTCGCCTTGCAGGCTTACAGCAAGTTGGCATCAACAGCATGGATAGCAGAATACAATGTACACCACTGCATCTGGCCGCTCTCAAAGGTTCTTTGTCATCTACACAAGCTCTCTTGTTAAATCCACGCATTGCCATTAATGAAAGGGATAGCACAGGATGCACAGCGATGTATTATGCCGCGGGATATGGACATCTTGCCATAGTGACACTGTTACTAAACACGGATTGCATTGATCCAAATTTAGTTAACAATACAGGCCGGTCTCCCCTGTGCATTGCTTTAGAATTTCAAGAGAAAGAGGTGGTTGAGAGTTTGGTGACGCATGAAAATATAAACCCAAACTTGCAGCGATACGATGATGGCGTCTGCGCTTTGCATATCGCAAAATTTTCTATGATTTAGATTGTGTCAAAATGCTCCTCATAATTTCAAATGTAAATCCAAACATTGTGAACCGTAACGGTGATACGGCCCTATTGCCTGCGGCTGGTCACGGCCATTGTGCTGTGGTTAAGTTATTGTGTGATTTCTCGACAGTTGATGTAAACATTTGTGATGATCGAGGTATATCACCTCTCTTGATGGCAGCACGTTATAACTTTCCAGCTATTGTAGCTATTTTAGCAAAGCGCAAAGACATTCAACCAAATTTACAGTCAAATAGGGGACAAACAGCTCTTCATGTGGCTGTAAAAAATCAATTAATTGACGTTGTAAAAGAATTGGTTGCTATTCCTGCGATTGATCCAGATATTTTTTGTGCATATATGAAATCAATTTGGATTTTAGCAGGAGAATGCGAAGACATGAACATAGTGCATACATTAACAGCCGCATTTGGCATCAGTGGATGCAAATAGTGAGAGGACAAGTAATAAACTTAGACCACCATTTCCCATGTCCTCTTGCTATAAAACAGTATCTGTTAGAGCACAGTGAGTGGGTGAACATGGTGCAGTTCGTTTTCCCATGTACAGACGTCGATACTTGCAGAGAATTATGTGACGTTGCTGATGTACCAAGCAGCATGAGAAGTTTTTTCGCAGTACAGGTTTTTGCCTTTACTGGCATTTTTACAAATATCCAAAAAATGAAACTAGCACTTCAGCGTTGGAATATAGCCCAGATGTGCAACGAATCGCGGGGATTTACGAAGATCTGACGGGAATGATATTATTTGTACTGTGTAGATGGATGGGTAGAAACATGAATGAAACCGCCATACAGGCGCTGCCATGTCTTCAAAATAGCAGAGATATAATTCCCATATATATGCTACACTTGGCACAGTCAACACTGACTGATATAAGCAGTAGTGATTATTATGGTCAATCTGCATTGCATTATGCAGTGTATTTTGGCCTTCTTAGCCACGTCCAGTTATTATTAAGAGAGGGGTTGGATGCCGGACGATGTGATAATTATGGCATTGCTCCATTACATTTGTCAATGAAAGAAATAAGTATTTTCCTAGCTCTTTCAAAACGCGTTGCGCTTCTCGAACCAGGCAATGTCATTGAGTTATCCTTGCTCAGGCGACATTATAGGCAAAGCGACCAAACAAGCTGTAAAATTGAAAGAGAAAAGGCTACAACTAATGAGATTCAGTGTAACAGCACTTTGCTTATCTACAAGGCTGAAGAGCTGTTTCATTTGATGCCCTTTCATTATGAGCAAGAATCATTTATGATAAAAGACGCAGTCACTGATATCATGAATAAAGTCTGTTCGATCATAGCCAAATTGTGTCCCATCTTAGAAAGCAAACCACAATTGGTAGGTAGTTCTTTTGAAGGAACTAGGTGTTTTTTGCCTAACGAATACGACTTTACGCTTCTGTTGGAAAAGCTAGCTGAATTGATTGTAACTGAGACAGTTGGCCACTCTACTGCCATGCTCAAAACAAAAGTCCATAACAGTACCATACAGAAATTAGATGTGCTAAAAATATAGTCGACAGCAAGGGTTATATCACTGTATCTGAACTGTCGACTCTGTTTTGTGAACGCTTGGCCAAGGCTGTGGAAGAACTGAAGACGACACTTCAACTGCCATATATCTTTATTCCGCCGTTTGCGGTGAATGAAAATCTCGGAATTTCTTTGCTACATTTGAAATGGAGAGGACCTTATTATAAGGATCTTCATATCACAGTGGACTTTGTGCCAGCCTTTCGTCTCTATGAATACCGTCCTACCAAACTGATACGCATTGCACGCGAGAAGGACTACACGTGTTTTCTTGTAAGTAAACAATCACTTGATAACCTGTGTTTCCAAATTGCATGCACAGACATAGAAACAAAGATCATACAAGGCTTAGGTATCACTGCCAAAAATGGCTTCAAAATGGCAAAAGCTTTGCGAGCATCACATTTATTTCCAGCGAAAATCATCGAAACATTCAATCTAAAGAAAGATGTGGTGTTCATCGATTTAATCACCAGTTATATATTGAAAACATGTCTCTTTTTCATCCTTGAACGACAATCTACAGCTGTATCATTAGCTTCATACACGGCATTTGATTGGGCGGATCTTATTTACAAGCAGCTGGAGTTATTTTTAGAACAAAGGCGCATTCCAAACTTTTTCCATGATGATGAAAACCTATTTTTATGCAAACATGATGAGAAAAGCGAAAGCAGTGTTTGTTGCTACAGACGAAGTTTTCTTCTTCGAGCAGTTCAATGGATCAGGCACATCATTCATCTGTTGAAAACCTGGCCACCAAGGCACAAAGCCTCGCCCGGGATGATCTACAACAGAAACTCGAATCACTGTTTCGATTTTTATGGAGTGTACTTATCTGAACAGCGCTATAGACTGAAAGTAGGGATACCGATTACTGTTTACGACCGTATGGCTTTTATAAGCAGACATCGTTGCATATGTTCAAACTTGTTCTTGAAGAACGCTATTTTTAAAAGAGAACGAAGACAGGCTGCGTATGAGATACTGCAAAGATCTCTGAAGAATATCTAATATAAAATATGCCAATTTGAATTACATATGGAAAAAAGGAATTATTTTAGTTCTTGTCTATTGAAATAGACATAGATAAATACATCTTTCTAACTGCAAAGCTAACGTACTGCAGAGTGGGTATTATTTTTTTACTTAGGGCGCTGTGGGTAAATTGTCAAATTCACACTTTGCTAATGTTTGTGTTCGTGAAATTCATTGTTTAATATGAAATAACGCCTTACATCTTATACAATGTTAAAGTTTACAGAGTTATTTTTATGTATAATATGCAGCAACCTTGAGTGAAAAACCAACACTTGAACCAACACTTCACAATCTAAATTATCACGAAGAGATATTGTATGGAATTCCTTATTGACATGTGAGGTCATTTTAACCATTGTCCAAAAAAGGACAAATTTGTATAAATGTATACCTACCCATTGCTATTCCATTGCTCTTTTTATGCTATATTCCTGGGGAGCACCACAAATAAGATTTTCAATAAGTCAGAAAATAGCACTAACATTTTAGTCCTCATTTTATTTCTGTCGTTAAGTTTAAGTTCATATAGCAGAAAGGCTATGCTCGTTCAACTATTACTGATATGACACATTTTAAGCAATACGAAAAGCAAGTATACGCCACGTGAAATTTTACGTAATGTGTTGCCAAAGTTCAGGAAAGAGAATGCATCCGTGTTGATTACAGTACTGAATTAATGTTAAGGAACGGTATGCTTGTAACTTGTCACATTAGAGCTTCATTACCACCGCGCCTTTACTCAATAAACACTGCAATGTTAAATCAGCGTTGGGTAGACGTTGCACCCTACATCGGATCAACGTCGGACTTTGGTTGTTTTTGGAAGTCGAAAAACCGTCTACCTTTTGACGTTGGATAGACGTCGTTTATCCCACGTCGAATTAATGTTGAGTAAAGATTGCAAATAGAATTTGTAGACGTTTGAAAAGCGAAGCTGTCTAGTCATTGGAAAAATAATAATCCAACATCGCCATCTTGACAGTGACAATCATAAAGTTGTAACCCCTCCGTCACATTACCCACAGCCTTGAGTCATCCGGTCACTTAGTATATGTATATAGTGTGATCATAACCCTCTGTCACATTACCCCCCCCCCCTCCCAGCCTTGACTCATGCGGTCATATCATATCGCAAACTAGACTGTTTTGTGGACAATGGCATAATCCGCGTTGGTGGTCGATTGCGTCTGTCTTCATTACCAGAATCCAATGTACATCCTGTTGTCCTTCCCAGGTCAGCTTACGTTTCAGAGCTGATTATCAGCCAGTACCATAGAAAGGTTCTTCACCAAGGAAGGGGTATCACCCTCAATGAAGTTAGATCCAATAGATTTTGGATTCTAGGACTCTACTCAGCAGTATCAAAGTTCATCTATTATTGCGTTATCTGCAGAAGGTTAAGAGCGTCCCCTCAAACTAAAAAATGGCAAATTTGACTTCTGCAGCTGGAAGAAGTACACTCTTTCTGGCGGTCTCGGTGGCGGTGTGACAGGCAGGTGAAGTTTTCTGACTTCAGCAATGGTGAGAGCGTCATTCAACGCGAAGAAGCACTCCATGTTGACGGAAGCGACTTTGAGCCCAAACTCAAACGACCATGGGTTATATACCACCTTAAGTGTAGACTTGCCTTTCTGCCCGTTGGGATTGAAAGACTAACATGCCTTATAGACGGGCCCACTTTAGAACTTTCATTACTTTTGGGAACACGTACGGAGCCATGGAGAGGCCGAAATGAAGTACCCGAAACCATGGCTTTCTTTTTGTGATTTGGGCTGTGTCCATCTGATATGACGTTGTCAGTAAAAACTCGTTGAAACAGGAGAGATCTATTATTAGTCTCCATCCTCGCGATTTTGAGGGACCAGAAAAACCATACTGAGGAAGGCTGTCTGGGTTTCCTCTATTGCCCCTTCCTTTCAGAGACGAAAACATTTCCTGGAGGACCAGGTCCTTGTCTGATCCTCTGAGGTAGGAGGTGGCTAGATTGTCTGGTGCCTGAGTTGATAGTGGAATGGGAGGTTTGAGACCCTTCGGGTCCCGTTTGAAAGGAAGAGAGTACCCGTTTTTGACGGGGCCCCCATTTCTGCCACTGCTTGCCAGAATTTGCCTAGCCTTCCTCTTACGGGCCACAAGGTGTTGTGGGGAAGAAATTCTTTTACGATTTTTGCATTTGTTAAGGTACCTCCACGAGACCAAGGAATTTCTGGGCGGTTGTTTGGTTGACAGCTGTATCTTATTATGGAGATTCACCTTGTGATTCTCTATATGTGTACCAAATCTTGTGCGGGTGCAATGCAAAGGGTGGTATTTCTAGCGGATTCAAACCCAGGAAGCAGTAGGGAAACGAGACGTTTTTATGCAATTTCTGGATGCTGACCCCATCCCCTAGGGCGATTAATTGAGATGATGGTATAATTTAACGTTTCAGACAATTCTGATCATTTTTCATTTTCCGACCCTTGGTCGTTCCCACTCCCCCACCCCCCTCAACACTGTGACCGTCCGATCTCTAAAAACCGTGATAATCGTAGTGCTCATCAAAGCGAGCTGTATGTGCAATGATTATGGGAATGTTGGAGTGGTGGACTTTTTTAGGTCCTTATAGCACCGTCAATCATTTCATGCTCCCACCATTGATGTTGCAGACATTCCCACGATAGAATATCTTCAGCTGACCCCTGATCCCCTAACGTAGGAAATTAAGCTTTTGGCATAATTGAACCTTTCAGATAATTCTGAGCAAATTTCTTTTTTATTTACCCTCGGCCCCCACCCCAAGGAGAGAGGGAATTGAGATTTTTGGAATTTTAGAAAATTCCGAACAAGTTTTGCTTTTTGGCCCTCGGATCTCCCTCTTCCTCTCCAGGCGGGAAATTGTTATCAAGGTATAGTTTTACGTTTCAGGCTATTCTGAACGTGTTTGGTTTTTGAACCCCTCTTCCCAGGCGAGGAATTGAAATTTTGTATATTTATAGTTTTAGAAGATTCTAAACATTTTTGGTTTTTTGACCCGCCCCCCCCCCTACCGAAAACACCTATGGCCAGATAGGTAAGTAAGTCAGACATGCCAACTTCAACAGTCCATAACTTCAAAACTACTGGATCGATTTCAACCATTTTTAACCAAAGTGTTCAGCAACATTTTTTCTTTAATATAGAGGACATTTAATGTTGCAATTTTGCATGTAAAACATGTTGATACACAATTTATGAGCTTTGGCAAGCAATTACGACTTTGTTTTGAAGTAAATAACCAATCACGAGAAAGAAAATCTCCTAAACATCAAGCTGTGGTGAAGGATCATTTTAAATCTTTATCAATACCAAGATTTCATCAACAAGTGTTAGAAGATCTTAGTATAAACTTATTGAATGTGGTGGTGAACGCTGTATGCAGTTTCATCAATGTGATAAACTTACTGAAGGCTACAACTTCGTCACGCTCGGTGTAGGACATTGGATTTGCAATCACATGATGACTTATATACGCATTTGGTGCCAAGAAGAAGAAACTGAAAGCACATGAAGGTAGCAGTTTTGTTTCAAAGGTTAGATGTAACAAGCTTTTAATAAAGTTTAAAAACTTAGTCATTAAAATGCTGAAGACATAGCGACAAACATGTTTATGTTTTCTATTTCCAGCGAATCTTATCTTATGTGAATTGTTTCAAAGGAAGAAAATAATAGAAGAGTTGGCAGGCATTTTAAAAGAGGATATATATATATATATCTATATATATATATATATATATATATATATATATATATATATATATATATATATATATATATATATATATATATATATATATATATATGATATGTATTGGTGCTGCATCAGTATCATCACATGTATTATCTGCACATTGTCCAGCATTGTTGAAGACACGGAAACAAACGCCGCAAATCCTCTTTCTTTACGAAAGGCAATCGGTTTTCATCTAAGGTTGGCAGCAATATATGACACCATCCACATTTCACTTCTTCATTTGGGGTATTCATATTATCATTTCACTGTATGCTAAATTATGAAAATTTGAATAGTTTTGAAGTTGTACCCGTTTGTGATAGCTTGAAAAATGACATCATCAAGGACATCATGAATAAAAACTAGAAGTTATAATAAAGATTATGGTAAAAGAATGGTTCAAATCAATCCAGTTGTTTTTCGCTGTTGAAGTTGGCATATCTGCCTTATACACTATATAGCCCTGAGGAAGGAGGGGGTGGTCTGAGAGTAAAATAATGAAACTTGTTCAGAATTGTCTGAAACATTTTCCGCCTGAAAGGGGTGGGGCTAAATCTCATTTTCCCGCCTGTTGAGGGGTGTAGCTCAATCTCAATTTCCCGCCTGGGGAGGGATGGGGCTCAATATCAATTTCCCATCTGAGGACCGAGGTAAAAAGGTAAAAAAAATGAAAGGTAAAAAAATGAAATTTGTTCAGAATTGTCTGAAACGTAAAATTATGCAGTTTTCTACCTAGTTGGGGAGGAGGTTGGTCACCTAAAGATGTTGTATCGTGGGAATGTCGGCAACATCAATGGTAGGAACGCGAGATGATTGACTGAGCTATAAGGGCCTATACAAGCGGACCTCACCAACTTTCCCATTAACATTGTACACACTACTCACAGTGTTGAGCCCCACAATGAACACAATTTTCTGAGATCGCTCCATCACCAACAGAAAGGTGGATCTAAAAATGAAAAAGGATCAGAATTATCTGGAACGTTACAATGTACCATCTTCTCAAATTAGCTAGCCGTTAACCCTTAAATGAACAATATCGGACACTTCTGTGTACGTGACCTGTTTGATAAGACATCATTAAACTGACTGACAAGCAAACATTCGTTTTGGCTAAGATATTCTTCTTGACATTATCTACAATAGACTCGTAGCTCGGGCTGGTGGGGGGGAGCGTTTCCGTACCAACTGCTTACAATGCATGATCGTGACTTTTCAAAACGACCTCTTGACGCCGAGAGCTCAGTTTGAAACAACACCACATTCTTTGACGAAGAACACGGATGTCAATTATGAAAGAACAACCCCCCCCCCCCACTCTCCTTTTTTGTCAGCCACCGCGGAGTACTGGATGTACGTACCCTCTTTTGAAACAAAATTACCGCTGCGCGCAGACTGCATTTTGCATGAAATTACCTCGCCCCTTTTTACTTTTGAGTACGCGCGTGGTTCGAAGCGCTCCCCCCCAGAGATATGCACAGCACTCAAAGATAATAACGCTAACTTTGTCCGAAATGAACGACTTGTTGAATCACTTAGACCTAAAAATGGGTCTGAAAAAATCAGTGTAGCGTTCAAGATAAATATTTATCCCAAATATTCAAGTTGTTGCCATAAAACCAATAAAAAAATTGAAACATTTTGTTTGACTGGGTGCGTTGTTTATATAATACATATTTGTACAAAAGACTTTATTGCATATTTCCAGCAAATTTCCAGTTTAAAGAGAAAACATTTATTTAATATTCTCTTGCAGCACAGAAGCAAAACAACATCTGATTAAACGGCTTTGAGGAGTGTTTTGTGAAGTGATCTTATGATTTCTAAATCATTACGCACATGACACCATTGATCAACACTTCAGTCTTTTCACCTAAGATATGAATATGTAAGAAAAAATGTCACATTCTTGTACTTTTGCGTTTCATTGCAGTACTGACGCAGTACTGACACAGAACTGACGAAAAGCAGTACTGACACAGAAAAAAGTAAAACAAAATCACAACGTTTATTTAATTTTCAAGTAATCATAAATGAAATGCACAATCTGATCGAGTAAATAAACTAGATCGATTTTGCTGACGAGCAGCTGAAAGTGCTACTCAAAAAAAAATTATTTCCCATGCTGACAATCCTCATGTCAAGAATTTATAGGAGCAGCCACTTTTTTATGAAAACGAGGTTTCGTTTCCTTAAATTTGGAAAATTAGCGAACGGCCCAAATAAAAAAAATTCCTCTCCCTCCCCGCCCCACCCCACACACACTCACCGGAATCAGTCGTACATTTACAGCATTTTATTGCGACCAATGGCAACTCTAGGAGCAGTACCATTATATAAAATTTACACAACTAAAATAATGGTCGTTATGAGGGGTCCTTTCCGTGCGTTTCTCTAGCAGTAAGACACATCTGCCTTCACATTCATCACATATGTTGTCGCAACCTACCCCTATCCGCCCTTTCTCTTCTTCACTGTGCCCCACCCACGCCTTACTAAGGCGTATTGAGATATCTTCGTAACACAAAAACTCCTTGAGCCTTTCAGTCTCTTTCAAAATTAATAATAAAACTGCCTTTTTCGGGCACAAAAATAACCAAAAACAAAACCTTTTCTTTATGGGAAGCAAAAAAAACGTGTCGGTTTCATAATAAATGAAGAAACACACCTAGCTTATTAAATTGCTTAAATATCAATACACTTCTTTAAGATTTATTATTTTCTGTATAAAATGATGCTAAATCAATGATAGAAGTAATAAAATAACGTTATAATTACATCAAAGGTTAAAAAATGTGGGTCACAGACTAAGTCTAAAAACAGTATCATAACGAGATATCAGGTTTTGAAAACGTGGAGTCATACGGCGTTGATGATAATGTTTTTAGCGGTAAGAAGAAGCCCCCACTCTCAGCAATAAGTGTTATAACTTTCTTAATTGTCAAAGTTTTCGAGATATTTACTTTTGAAAACTTCGTGACGCCATAATACGTTGCTGATAACAGAGAAAGATTTTTATTGGTTGGATCAAGACCCATGTGCGATGTCATTTTCTTTTCCATTTCGCCATTTTGATGGAGCTGTGGGAAAAGCGACACAAATCGAAGAAAAGCAAACAAAACAAAACAAAAATAAATAAATAAATAAAAGGAAAAAGGAATACCTTTCAGAAGTTTCGGTAAAAGAAGACCTATTTAGGACTTTCATGTGCCTGACAATGGACTTTTTTTTTTAAATGTGAATTTTGCTATGTGACTAACCCGTGTAATTTGGACAAGCAATGGCGCAATCTTTCAGCTGTCTTCCGTAGAATGTCATTAGGAATGCACCGTAACAGACATGGCTCCTTCTGTCTGCGAAACATCTAATTTCGTATCTCTTCACTTGTCTAATCCCGAATGCGATAAATGTTTCAGTATCTGGTATTGTTCTTTCAAATTGTGCGAGAAATTAAATAATACTGTTTAAATTGACAGTCTGTATACCAGTAATCTGCCACCTCACCTTTACAGTCTGTATACCAGTAATCTGCCACCTCACCCTTACAGTCTGCATACAAGTAATCTGCCACCTCACCCTTACTGTCTGCATACCAGTAATCTTCCACCTAACACTTACAGCCTGTATACCAGTGATCTGCAACCTCATCCTTACCGTCTGTATACCAGTAATCTGCCACCTCACAAATACAGTCTGTATACCAGTAATCTACCACCTGACCCTTACTGTCTGTATACCAGTGATCTGCAACCTCATCCTTACCGTCTGTATACCAGCAATCTGCCACCTCACACTTACAGTCTGTATACCAGTAATCTGCCACCTCACCCTTACTGTCTGCATACCAGTAATCTTCCACCTAACACTTACAGCCTGTATACCAGTAATCTGCAACCTCCTCCGTACTGTCTGTATACCAGTTATCTGCCACCTCACAAATACAGTCTGTATACCAGTAATCTGCCACCTCACCCTTACTGTCTGTATACCAGTAATCTGCCATCTCACACTTACAGTCTGTATACCAGCAATCTGCGAACTCACCCTTACTGTCTGTATACCAGTAATCTGCCACCTCAAATTTACTTTCTCTGTGCCAGTAATCTGCCACCTCACCCTTACTGTCTCTATACCAGTAATCTGCCACCTCAAATTTACTTTCTCTATATCAGTAATCTGCCACTTCACCCTTACTATCTGTAAACCCGTAATTTGAAACCTCAACCTTACTGTCTGTATAACAGTAATCTCCCACCTCACACTTACTGTCTCTATACCAGTAATCTCCCACCTCACACTTACAGCCTGTATACCAATAATTTGTCACCTCACCCGTACTGTCTGCATACCAGTAATCTTCCACCTCACCTTTACTCTCTGTATACCAGCAATCTGCCACCTAACCCTTACTGTCTGCATACCAGTAATCTGCCACCTCACTTTTAGAGTCTGTATTCCAGTAATCAGCCACCTCACCCTTGGTGTCTGTATACCAATAATTTGCCACCTCACCCTTACTGTCTGCATACCAGTAATCTTCCACCTCACCTTTACTCTCTGTATACCAGTAATCTGCCACCTCACACTTACAGTCTGAATACCAGTAATCTGCCACCTCACCCTTACTGTCTGTATACCAGTAATCTGCCACCTCACCCTTACTGTCTGTATACCATTAATCTACCACCTCACCCTTACTGTCTGTATACCAGTAATCTGCCACCTCACCCTTACTGTCTGTATACCAGTAATCTGCCACCTCACCCTTGCTCTATGTATACCAGTAATCTGCCACCTCACACTTACAATCTGCATACCAGTAATCCGCCACCTCACCCTTACTGTCTGTGTACCAGTAATCTGCCTTAATCCCTTATTATCTGTACACCAGTTATCTGGCCCTCTCACCCTTACTGTCCGTATACCAGTTATTTGACCTCCCTCATCCTTTCTGTCTATATACCAGTTATCTAGTAATTCACCACTAATGTCTATATAGTAGTTATCTATCCACCCTAAATTGTCTCACTTTTAGGCGTGCCAACTAGCAACCTGACAAGTTTCCATTGGATAAGTGGCCAATAAACAAATAGGCACCAGACAGGATTAACTTTTCCTAAAACAGAGATACTTCAAGAACAGATGGTTTCTTGGCTGAGAAACCACGAGTGACTACGTCAGGAGTAACAGGAATCCATCTGTTCGAGAAGTCTGTCAGTTTAAAACAATAATTCCAATAAAATATAATAAGTATAATAAACGCAATTTCGCAGAATGCAATGTTGTGCCTCAGTAACCAGCTAAGGTCATGAACCCATGCATATTGATATAAGAAAGTGTGCTAATTGGCCAAAATCTAGAGAAAACAAGTTCGATATATCTATTTTGATGTCACCAGGATAAAATACCAGAATTTGATCTATTAACGGATAGCAATTGGATCATGCTGAAATTTCTGGATTTAAAAAAAAAATCCGGATAACCTTGCAGTTAGGCCCTAAAAATCTGATGGCCTTTATAACCAACAAATATTTGCAAAGTTGACTAATTAAGCCATTATTGTGTATCTTGAGTAATTTGGACACGTTGCTAATCATTAACTATGATATATCGTTGAAGGAAGAATGTAATTGGGAAAATATTATTTTTTGTGTGTGTTTTAATATATGGTTGAATTTTGCTCTAGAATATAATGTATTTTTCAATGTTTCTGCGACGTGAGCTCTCAGCAAGCGGAATAAGCTTCAAAAGCGTAAATTATTATATCTTAGATAATTTTGCACAGAAATATTTTTTCCATAGACCATTGAATAAACCAGATGTGAAAACTCTACCCACAAGGTACTGTTAACTTTGTACTAACTATCGTTATTTGCTTTGTACTTACTGTGGTTATTTACTTTGTACTTACTATGGTTATTGTGTTTCTTTTTCAGACATTTGACTTGACTAGTGTGTTCCGTAATCAGTCGGGAATTGGTAAAAATACACTCGACCTATATGCCGATGTGTTGAGAAAATTGAAAAACCATTGCCTTGAGCGGATTGAAAACACTGAGCTCGGAGAGTATGTTTATTTCTAGTTACTTTGTTGTTACTCAATTTCTGGCCACAAGAAGTTTTGAGGTAGGAATTTAGTTGGCATGTAGTTCCTGTTGCACATGTATTGCCACATTAAGAATTGGAATTTTAGAATTTCAAAAGTGATTATAAAATATCCATGAAAATTTATTCCACATATATCCTATGTTGTTGGATGACCCAAGGGTATATCATCGCTCACCTGAAGCCCAAGCAGCGTGGGTAAGCAGAAAGTATAGGCTCACATAATCAACCCAAACTCGAACTGTTGATAGAACGTCAAACCAAAACCCGACAATAAAATATTTATCATATTTTCGGGTCATAGAATTGATTGCTGCACTTGAAAAGCAAAAATCACAACTTTCTTGCATTGTCGTCCAATGTTCCCTATTATCACTCACCTAAAATATCAAAGAACTGACCAACTGACAACACGATTACTGAAATCATTCAAGCCCAACAAGAAGTACTTGCATGTAGCATATTGTGCCTATGTGCAAATTAAAACTTTTGCTTTTTTAGAAAAAAGTAAATTTTAAAATTTTTAAAAGTTATAAATTTTGAAGCTCAGTAGATTCAAAATTAAGTCGCAATTCCAAAATCAAAAAAGGACTTTTTTACCCCTTAGTTCTAGTTTCTTCATAAACATTTTCGGAATCTTTTCACTTGGTGAAATATCAAACCAATCTGCCTGATAATTAGCGAGATATGGTGTCGACGAAATACAGCGTTTACACAAAGTTCTATCCCACAGTATCGCATTTTTTACAATTACCCATTTCGACAATTTTTCACCGATTTGAAAAATAATACGCTGTTGCACATCTTCAACCTTTATATTTGCACTGTTTAAAATTTCTACTTGAAATAGTTTCGGCGCTGCGGCGTCGACAAAACAGAGTCCAAAATGTTGACGGATGGACGGACAGACAGACGGACGGACAGACGGTCAGACAGACAGAACCCATTACTATAGGCCCTCCTTCCGTGGGATGGGGCCTAAAAATCATAGAATTTCATATTCAAAATAAAGTTTTAACGTCTTTGGAAGATAAGGAAAAAATAAGTAAACATAGTCAAGGATAAAAAGAAGACTCTATTTGCTTACTCACTGCGATAGTGTGAGGATCAATATGATTGCTCTAAGGTATATTGTGCGCTACCATAGCATGAGCTTTAATGAAAAAAAATTAGTGTGTTGGGCATAGCAATGCAAAGGAATTTTAGAAAGAAATAGAGGTGAACAAACAGGAACGCAATCCAGTATGTTTCTATTAGATTTTGTCGTGCTAGCCTTAACCATTTCAGACTAGTTCACGTGAAACGATGATGGCACGAAAAAAGGAATCAGACGGAATATCCTTGTAACAACGTACAAATTCATTAATCTACAGAGATTGAAAATCCCTGAGTGTAATAATGCAACTATGTGCAATACAAAGCTAGTATTATTGAAATCATTAACGAAGCCATTAGTATCAGTTATTGATTTAGTAATATTAACAAATAAATGACTCGTATGACAATTCTTACTTTACTGACAAAATAGTAGTGATGCGCATATAACTGAATAAACTGTATACCTGAAGTCCCATGTAAGTACGTAAGTGTTTGACGTTTGAATGTTTGAAATATATTCCAAAGTTAACATCTAAAAAATTAAATATTGCAAATTATACACTTATAAACATTAGCATTTTGGTGGTGAATTTCCGGAACAGGAGGCCTTTGCTGCATGAAGTGTTGTGGATTCTTCCCGTGCCAATCATATGGGAGTTTGAGGAGAGAGATTTCATGATCGCCGCGGCCAAACAGGTACTTGTAAAAAGAGAATTCTCTGACTTCCAAGAACTTGTCTGTCTATTTACTATTTGCTGTCCGTTGATTCGTTCAGTGAATCATATTAATGGAGCAGAACAATCAATGCTGCATTGACTCTTTATGATAAATGCGTATGTAATAAAATGTTGCAGATGGTGGTGTCCCATGATCAGGTATATTGCCTGTAGTTTGTTGCTTGTTTCTTCTCGCTCCTCAAATTATAGGGGACCCAGAAAGGTCGATTCAATGTTTATTGAGGTTGTGACAATCACCAAACCACAATATTAACTCGGGTTGTGCTTTGATTGTAATTTGTGGCGAGTACAGGTCAACGTCTAACCAACGTCTTTGATACAACCAAAGGCCAACAATCTTCGGCGTCTTATCGACGTCAGTGATGCATCTTTGAATAGAGACCTTGAATAGATATCGAAAACTCAAAGTTGTATAGACGGGGATGTTCATTTAAAAACAACCTCGTTATGCAATTGTTCACTGGAAATTGCATCCAAGACAGGGCACTTCGTAAATAGACCAAAGCATTTATTCCCAATATTTTAAAATATTAATTGAATTCAACTTTATAATACGCTGCGGTACCGGATGATCCTAAGTGTTGTACTGTGATTGGAATGACCCTATGTGTTGTACTGTGATTGGGATAGCCCTAGGTGTTGTACTGTGATTGGGATGAACACACTATGATTCTCGTTGTCAAAATGTCAATTTTATATTAATTTGCTCCTAAAGCTGTTTTCCCTACGTCCTTACAATGACGCTTCTTCGACTCCGAGAGACGTTGTTTTGACTTCATTTTGTAAAAACTTTACGCAAAGTTGATTAGTAATAGAGTAAAGTATTACTTTCATAAATTTACATTTATTTATTTTCATTTACTTAACTTTAACATTAGGTCAAAAATGGCAATGTCAAAAACACAATGCGAAACACTTTAGAAAGATGTATTTTGCATTGGATGGTATTTTAAAAGTCGCTTTATGGTTATTTAAGATCATTTCTGTACCAAATCTACAGCGACTTAGAAAGATTGGAATTTGGTCGGCCAATAGTGCGACAGAGAAAGTATATTGTGGCGTCACTTATTACATGTGTTGTTAGCAAACGTCAATGTATTGTTCTTTTCGTACTGTGGATTTGCTTAGAATTAGCTTGTGTAATCCAGCGCAAATCTTTAATATGAAAAGCAGCATTAATTAATCCTTTCTGGATCAGTTAATCTTAAGCAAAGCCACAGTGTGAAAATTCACGGATGTAGACTGGCCAGGATTAGTTAAGCTAAGATTTATGCCGAAGTCTGAATACTTCACAGGATTAGCTTGGCTTACTTAAGCGAGTCTGAAAATCATAAACTGATCCTAAGCTTATCCAAAAGTAATCCAACGCTAATCCGAGTTTAAAAAGAGCATTTCACTTGCAGGCTGGAATAATCTCCGAAATGAAAGCGACGAATCTAATGCTTATGCTGGAGGGTGATGCGGCCTTTGCTTTCTGCCACGAATTAAACCCACGTCACGATTTGGCAGCAAGACTCAGTCAACTGAATATAAGGAGATTAGCTGCGAGTGAGGGCGTATTGGTTATTGATGCAGGAGGTAGGATTTTATCGTAGTATTGAACTAAATACACTTCGTTTTTTTTTTCATTACCGACCTGGTTACAAAAATGCACAATCAAAACTCTGACGACCGGGCCAAATACAGTGAGAGCGGAAAAGAAGTGAGCCCTGTGGTTTGACCTTAAAACCTGACCAAGAACCCTCATAGGTGTCTTCAAAAGAACTTGGGTCTCTCGTTTTCCTTAGAAAAATCGGTTAGAGCCGGGTTTAAAAGGAAGGGATCATTCATATGCCAACATGGCTTTTTAATGCTACAACTAAGTGTGAGGTGCTAAGTTTAAAAAAAACATTATCACCTTTGTAACTAAACGTGGATTGCAATTCCAAAAGATCCCTTCAAAAACGAAATTGACTCACTTCGCGGACAGTACCACCTCCTCCTAGCGCTTTTTACCGGGATCTTTCTGTACTTTAACAATCCCAGGAAAAGTCCAGGAAATTCAAATATATCAGAGAGTATTTTTTATTTCTCGGAATCATTTAAACTTATTTTACTTTTTAAAATAATAGCAATACCATCATACGTAAAAATGCTGTTCACTATTAAAACAGGTGTGATCAATAGAAAGCTACTATGCAAATTGTTTTCATTTCAACATATCAAAGGTAAAACTGTGGATGCAACAACAAAATGGATGCAGACCCGAAACAGGATGGCCTTCACCCCTAGCGAAAAGCTCCATCCTTCCGGATTCAGCGCTGGCGGTGAGAATATCAACAAAGCGTTTGAGGAATTGATACAACAAATATTGCGCAAGGAATTCATAACACATTTAAAGGAACATAAACTTCCTCTCTGGATTAAATTTATGACCGAGTTTGAGATAAAAAAGAAAAATTTCAGCAAAGATAAGGAGCATATTTTGCTCAGTGATGCCTGTGTTTCTAACTTTGAGAGCGAATACAAGCTTTGGGCAGAAACAGAAAGCTGTGAGAAGACACTAGCCGAAGCCCTAGAAAGCGATTCGAATGGCCTAGAATTCAATAGTGGTCACCTACGAATACCCAAGCACGTGGTTCTAGGATTATTTGATGAAACTGTCTCGGCCATAACGTCATTCATTAACCAGGAATTAGACAGAAGAGAAGAGGACAAGGCGATTGAAGCGGTGTATCTGGCTGGAGGCTTTGCGTCATGTGTCTACTTCCAGGAAAAGGTAAGAGAAACTGTAGGAGAACGTGCTGTGGTAGTGATTCCAAAGAATCCGGAGCAGGGAGTACTCCGTGGAGCAATCGCTTATAGTCGCTCGCACCAATGCGTTACTACCTACAAAGTGGATGCAAACTACGGGGTGTCCACGAGGTACTTTGTGGCTAACTATGACAGCTCCTTCCATCCACACCTCCTTGGCAAAGGAACCACGATCATCAAAGGAAACACTTACCATTCCACTGTTTACCGAGATGAATTAGTGGATGAAAATGTTGTAGCTATTTATAGAAATGGGGATATTTTTCTGGAGTTTCCATTGGAGATTCAGCCAAATATAACTCGACACCAGAGGCCGTCCGTCAAAGTGTACCTGCAAATGATCAACTTGCATGACGATACCCACGCCCTGCAGGCTACAGTCATAGACGGTATTACCCAGGCCTGCTTCATCAAGCGTAAGCCCATTCCCAGCTTCTATGATGATTTTCTCGTCCAGATGGATACTCGCATGAAAATTATAGCAGGGGTGATTACCCTGGTAGCGATAGTTCTGCTGCGCGACCCAATCAACTTTTTCCTGGCTTGTGTAATTGCATACCTTTTGTATGACAGGTACATAAGGGGGTAACGCATTACCGAGAATACAGCAAGTATGAAGTACACCCTATTGGTATTTTGCATGAAGATTATGGGTGGTTGCTCTGGTAGCCATACTCCCGAGGGACAATCCGATTAATTTGATCCTAGTGGGTGTACTTGCATACTTTTTGTACGCTAGGTTCATCAAAGGATATTGCAGTACTCAGTACTAAAGTAAACCGAGTATCTGCGTTTGATATTATTGCAAAAACAAAACCCTAAATGATAACTTTTTTACGTTTCATTCATTGTAAATTATAAATCCAAATTATTGTTTAATTCTAAAAAACGTTTCGTTGTCAAACGATGTTAATTTCATTGCTATTTTTTCTATTTTTTTTGTTTGTTATTTTTTCTAGATTTGTCTTTTAATGTAACTTGTCACTGAAAGTTAGATTCAAGTAGCTGCTTATCGAGAATTACAGATGATTAATTTTGTTGTTATTGTTGTTGCTGTTGTTGCTACTGCTGTTGCTGCTGCTTTTGTGGTTTCTGTCGTTGTTGATGCAGATGATTAATGGCGCATTTAAATAAAAATGTTGTAACAAAGAGACCTATTGCAAGAAATTAACTTTGCGAAATGTGCGTCGGAGGAAACGCCGAAAGTAAAGCTTTTTGCATGAACTTTACTTGTTGACATTAAAAACGAGACTTTTCACTGCTTGTTTGAAGCGGAGTATGAATAAGATCATAAAATATTATTTTTTTCAAAATACAAAACATAATACTCAAAAAATTGAGAATGGATATGGAATTTTAGGCTATATTTTAGACCATTTGTTATCACATTTTATGTCATGGTTTAGAGCTAAACTTGTGAGCAGCTTGTGCGCAAGCGTGTTTAACACGTGTTTAATGCGATAATATATTGATATACGTACATAAGAGTTTTCGGAACGTGATTTAATACACCAATAGCCAGACTGTAATATATTGTAAAACAGAAAATAAAACAAGCACAAGAATTAAAATTAAAAGTAGAAAGAGACGTTTGTACTTCTAGTGAACCAGTGCTACATGGTGCACGTCTTTGAAGCCAAAAAAATCTTAATCAACGTAGACTTGTATAACGTAACTTGAAATTCAATTAATTAAAATGATAGAACTAACTGGACCGAATTCGTCTAGATAATTGAAAGACCCAGGAAAGAAAATATTTATGTTATTTCCTGTCTGAGAAGAAGTCCACCGCGGCAGCACCTCCTATATAAGACCTTTAGGCCAAAGGGTCTCTAACTGTTTTCAAAACAATGGTCACATTCCGGTTTTACCTCGACCGTAACCAAAAAGGTCAAGGTCACCGAGTTGCACCTTATGTAATGTCGTCTATACCCAAAGAGTGGAAAATCTCTAAACTCTGTAATCACTACTCAAAACGTTTATGATTCAAACTTGGATATGACATCTTTAGCAATTTTTCGTGAAAACAGTTTGAGAAGGATTTTGAAAAATACTTCACTTTGACCGCAGACGCACGGTAATATTTACGGTTTTAGCGAGATCCGATGATTATTCATAAGTGCTCTAAATTCGAAGCTCCTCTTAATAAGGGACTGGAAGGATTTTGGAATTATTTTGCTGCAAAAAATTGTAATTTGACCTAAACCGTTTAAAATAGTTCGGATTCGGCGGCATCTTGTCACCCTCTACACAAATTTTGTCTTCCTGCATCAAATAGTGTAGCAGGACGTTTCTGGACACCATAAAACATAAGAAAAAAAGAAGAAAAAACCGGAACAACTTTATACTTATTTCATGGCAATGGATTCCAATTGATCTTCTGTTTCAAAAGGTCGTTACATAATTATTTTGTATGTTGGTTTGATGCTTCCCCCATAAATTTCATAAGATTTTTTCTAGATTTCATTAGAATTTTGTGTGAATGTTTCCAATGTGAGTTCTCTGGTTCAAATTTACTTTTGTGGCGATCCGTCAAATATTTTGCAAATGGCAGTGTTTAAAAAATTTTGGCAGCCTATTCTCCAAGTCCTTCTACTCCTGCAAATTTTGATCAATTGCTAATAATTTTTTTATTAGTGTACGAGGTGTTTCTCTATTTAAATTGAAAATTATAGGGTAGACACCCTGCAGAGATGGTCAAAATGGTGGCCAATTTTGAAGTATTTTTCTCCCACAGTATCGTCAGATTTCTTGTACATATTGCATGAATATTGGTTATGTATTATGAAATTAGGTTGACATATGGGCAGCATTTTAAATCATTTTGTAAGTAATTTCCAAAAACTTCTGAATTATAAAAGATTTTCTTTCTTTCGCTTTGCGACATTGCAAAAATTGGCATAATTCCGGATTGGCAAATTTTTGTTTTAGAGATCCAGTTTTTATAAAAAATGGTTCTTCCTTTTTCATTAAATTTTAGACAAAGTGCTTTCAAATTTTATAGGACACCTATAAAGCCAGACTTCTTGTGAAAATTCTCTTTTGGATCCACCACAGATTGGTTAACTTCCGGTCTTCCACAGATTTTCAATAACCAGTTTTGAAATGGACATTTCACTTTTTGGCCATCTTACAGGACTTCTAGTGCTTGTTTTTAGGATTTCAGATTGTTTTTTAGATTTTTTTATTGTTCAAGGAGTTGATATTATTTTTTATAAAGATTTGAAACATGTGTTTAAGATTTGATCATTTCTAAAATACTTGGTTCTTTTTAGATTTGATACCTGTGTGATATAATACATGATTTTTTTCAAAAGCTTGACACTTGTTTTTAATATTGCTAAACCTGTCCTGGCTTTGGTCATTTGATCTCTACACGCAGTTATGTATGAAGCAGCCTGTGGTCTTTTGGCTATTGTGGACACCTGAAATCTCTGGAGAGGACTGTTGTGAAAAAATGAGTTATACCGCCTTAAAACATTTTATTGTAGCTATTATGAGATAGGGACACTTTTCTGGCAGGCAGAAAAGTCCAGAAATATACTGCCAAAAGGTTAATTGATAAAAATCACCAATTTCACATTGCGCCAATTTCAATAAAATTGTCTCTGTTTTACGTAGTTTCGTTGCCCTTTTTTTACGTTGCTTTCACTCTTAAGTTATGTCCCATTTAGAGTTTTCTTCAACATTACTAAATTCTCGACATCACTTTAATCAATAGATATTGCCCGCTTAGAACGGTCGACCTTATAATGTGATTTATCAAAAACATGTTACTGTTAGGAAAGTTTTATAGCTGCTTTATAAAATAATGCTGCTGAATGAATGAACAAATTAAGGACAAATGATCTTATTGGCAGCTTCACTTCTAATCTCAACTAGAAGTTAAAAATATTTTTGAGCGGCTTATTTTTTCTTGACAACATAAACTTTTTTTCAAGCCGCATGTCATCTCAGTGACGTCTATCAAGTGGTTTCGAGTATGTAATGAATGGACAGAATTGCTTATGTAACCATATTTCAAACTGAGGTGAAAATTTTACTGGTGGTGAGGGGAATGGGGGAAGGGGGTCATCATTTTGTCCCAAATGTTTTGTTTTCATGGGAAAAAAATAACTTATACCACAACACCCTTGAAAACTGCGACCCCAGCAACCACCCCCCCACCTTCTCAGAAGAAAACTGATCTGCCCCGTGTTGTGGAGTGCTGACTTCATGCATAAAGAGTCTTTATCTGAAACTGAACATATGAGGCTCTAAATCAAGTAGCCACTTATCCTGCAATATCATCTACAGGGAGGGAGATCTGAGAGTGGAGTGGAGGGGGAGAGGGTATGGTTCAAGATTTTACAGATTTTATCAACCCCGACAGTTTAAACATTGTACCTAATGATATGTCCCACGTCCCCTCCAAAACAGAAATAAAAAACTTAATAAATAAATAAAATCGCGTCATCCACATTAATCAAGTTTATATTTCACTGTACTTTTGTCAACTAATAGAAAACGCAGAGAGACACCACTCCTCTGTATTCACTTAGCACTCAAGCACACATTAACAAATACACGAACAACAGTTGTGAGCACTTTATAAGCATGTATTTAAACGCTAGCTTAAAAACATTGCATATATCCAAAATTTTTCTCTACCAAAGTTTCATTCTATTCCTGAATAATAAGAATTGAGCGAATTGCTTCTGTACACTAAGAATGGTTTTGTTCGTTTACCATAAACGCAAATGCCTAAAGTATTTGTTTTAAGTGTTTGAAGTATCCAAAGTACGGAGAAATTATAAATATTACATCAGACACGTTGTTCTGACGACGACAACTAGAACGGCTTAGGGGTGGCGGAGTCTACGGAGCACCCAGCGTATGGCTGAGATCCCTATGTGGTTCAGATCTAGCGCTATGATGAATTCTCTGCGAGAGTGGCGGGTGTAGCAGACCGGACAAGGTGGAGTTCCAGGACGCGATTCGGATCTTGTACTGTTCCATTCCCGCCAGGTCTCAGCTATCAGGTTAATGATTGGCATCGGGGCGTTTACTCCACAAGTATATGAGGAAGAAAACATGCCGTCTTCAGGCGCGTTCCGGATCTGAAAGAAAAAACAAAAAACTGCGTCAGTGCCACACTCCCCTTTCCTGCCACCGGCCCTGCTCAGCACGACATATAGTTATATTACATTCACGTTTTAAGTATCTATGTTTTAATTTACTTCTTCTTGTATCAGTGTTGTAAATACTTGGAAAACAGTTTATTTCAATTGAAAAAATGGCAATCGCCTTATCGGTACACCAATCCCAAGTAACCAAATCTACCCAGCGCTCCACGACCCGCTTCCCAAAATACTGCCCACACAAACACAGCACTGGTTGTTAAACATACCGGAAGTTAAACATAAAACCGAACATCATGAATAGAAGTGGGAAGACTCCCGTGGACCTTGTCACGGGAAGGGATTACGGTCTGGAAGTTACCGCTGCGGGCAGCGGAGTGGTGTTTGTAGCATTTCAGCTTGACCAGGACCCCTAGCCCCAGCTGATAGAAGAACGCCTCCAGCCAGTACGCCTGCATCTTCTTCTTGCCCTGTCATAACGCGGACATCGTGTCAATTCACGTATGCGTCACTTATTCATTTTTATTTTATACGCCCACAGCGCCTGTATGCAGTGGTCGGGATTGTCGATGGCGTCCAGTTGCTTAGGCATCAACATGTAACCAATTCTATTCACTTCTCACGTGTGCTTGATGGCCTACAGTATAAAACGACACGTGTGCTCGTTAGCCTAAAATCTAAAACGCCACGTGTGTTCCATGGCCTACAGTAAGTGTGTTTTAGTACGGGGCGTGGATTGGAGGTGGGGAGGGCATTTAATCACTTACCAACAGGATTGTCTTGAGCTATAAGCCTGTACACGAGCACCATTTCCTTCACAATGTAGAGGTGGAAGGTTGTCATGCCCGTGTTTGGCTTTCCTATTTTCTTCAGCCAGTCCATCGCAAAGTCCTGCAAACAGTAAGCCACGTGTCACAGTCTTAAAACAGCCAGACAACAAGCCATTCTCCCCGTCGTCACTTTGACTTAAAAATGTCTTCTACAGCACCAAGTCAAAGCATCAGAACGTGCACCAAAATTCACTATTAACTGCCTTAAAATCTAAATATAACATAATCCAAGATTTCATACACGACACGCAAAAAACAAACCAAGATGCCGAGTTAAAATGCACTTTTTCACAAGTATTAAAAATTGTGACATGATTTCAGTAAATGCTCTAATCTAACAGGCAGATTTCCAAGTGAGTAATAATTGAAGTTGACCAAGACTCAACTCTGACCGTGGAAATTGTAAACAAAAACAGCTCCAGTTCTTCAATCTTTACGCACTATTCATATATATTAGCAGTGTTATTTAAGTTTTTGTATGTTTTAAGGCAGAATGTGTACAAATCAAACCTGAAACAAAGTCCCTCAAACAAGCCACCAGAGGTTTATATCATAGCCATTTGTATCACATTGCTTGTAATTTCTTTATTAAACTTTTGCCTTAGCTTTCGGTTTTACTATTATGTTAAGAGTGCGCGCAAAAACAAAAATGTTTGTCATTAAAACAGAAGTGTTCTTATTTTAAACTTTTGAATAAAAGCAACAGGTGACATCATGCAATGTAACAAAGCACATAAACTTACATAAATGATATTCTTTCAAATAGAAAACCAACTTAGTATCTACTTTCAAACTCGCTTGAGTGATTTCTTAGCCAAATAATGCCCAGTTTTCTGGATGGCCGCCGTGCGCCCCGGAAGGATGGTCTTATGAAATATGGATATACCTACATGTTATGCATTACATTTCCTGAAATGAGCTGGTTAAATAACGAACACTCTAATATTTATTATATATTGTTTAATTCACAGACCAATTAGAACTCCGTGAGCTCGATTTTAACATAGAGTCCCTCTCCAAAAACCTGCCCTCGCTATACAGTCCCTCTTCACACACCTACCCTCGCTATACAGTCCCTCCTCATACACCTACCCTCGCTATACGGTCCCTCTTCATTCACCGACTTCGGTATACAGTATCTCTTCAGACAGTGATCCTCGCTGTGATCTTTCTTCTAGCCTCCTTACATGTCCCCTCCTACCTTCTCACGTTTATCTACTACCCTCTTTCCCCAACCCTAGCCACTAATGCCACCTCTTGTGATAATCTAGAAAGCTAGACCTACGCGTACAAACCAGGATAATCTGAAAGAAATAAAGTACAATAAATGCGGTCTCATCAATGCTAGAGCTATAAGAAACAAGTCCAGTAATTTAAATAACTTAATCATTCAGGGCAACTTGGATGTTCTATTGATTACTGAAACATGACTCGGTTATAATGATGACAGTGCAGTCATAGCCAGCCTCTGCCCCACTGGATTTACTTTTTTCCATTTAGAGAGGTCCACCAATTTTGGTGGAGGCCTTGGAATTTACACCGTTCAAATCTGCGTGTCAAAAATACCACTAGCGATAAAATCTTTACTTCATTCGAAAATATGGAAACCTCTGCCCCACTGGATTTACTTTTTCCATTTAGAGAGGTCCACCAATTTGGGTGGAGGCCTTGGAATTTACACCGTTCAAATCTGCCAAAAAATACTGCCAAAAAAATCTGCCAAAAATACCACTAGCGATAAAATCTTTACCTCATTCGAAAATATGGAAACAACGCTATCAGTTGGTAATTGTTCAGCATGTTTATGTTTCGTCTACCTCGCTGACCAATTCAGTATAAATAACTCAATCTTTTTAGAGGAGTTTTTTAAAATATGTTATTGAAATATTTGCTCGCACATGTGGTATTATTGTAGCTGGTGATATGAACTTTCATCTAGACGCCAGAGACTACCCTGATGTCAGATTATCATCTCTTTTAGACACGTGCAATTTTATGCAAGCCGGTCATTGTCCCACGCATTATGATGGACATCAACTTGACTTTGTAGCTACTACAAGTGGCAATTTAATTATTGGTAATATCGGGGGTTCCCGAAAAAAGCCCAGGGCTTCTATTTGGAAACTGGCCAATTTCAGGCGTTCATATAGAAACCAAATAGAAGCCCAAATAGAAACTGTTTCCTAATTAGAGCCCAGGGGCTTCTATTTTTTAGATGGGGGTGGGGGGGGGGTTGTCGATAAGTTTTTATCGGAAAAAGAGAATTTACCATCAACCTCTTATTAAAGCGCTACATGCTGCGGATATTTGCACAGAATATAACAAAACACAACAAAAAGAATAGTAACTAAAAAACTCTGGTAAAGTAGGAGTGGGGTACCTTGTGCGAAGCACAGGATTAAGTAACGACGCAGAATGTATCTAGGGGTTTACCTCACATCTAAGGATTAAGTGCACCGTGTCTTCATTACGAGTAAACACGAGTTCTAAAAAGACTTGAGGGGAGTAGGGGAAACATCACGCCGCCCGTTTCAGTACTCGGATCGTTATATTTCCAGTAATACTCCGGAGAAAAGGTGGCAATGGGGAGGGGGGTGTCTGTTCGCCAGCACAGGATTAAGCAACGACGCAGAACATGTCTAGGGGCGCCGTGTCTGCTTTGTGAGTAAACACGAGTTCTAGAAAGACTTGCAGGGAAGGAAGGGGCTTTTGTTAGGAAACGATTTTTTCAGATCTTTATTTTAACTCCAAATAGAAGCCCCGGGGCTTCTATTGGGAGACAGTTTCCTAATAAGAGTCCCGGGGCTTTCATATGGGGGGAGCTTCTTTTCGGAAACTCCCGGTACCTATGTCAAAGATCCCTGCATTTCAGATCACTTATTAGTTTCATTCAACATCGGATTTCAGAGACCACCACGCGAGCAAAAAGTGGTTGAGCTCAGAAAATTTAATTTATACAATGTTAATTGCTTCAAGCGAGACAGTTTAGCTATTTAGATTATTATAATTCATCCGTACATTTCATTCCTTTTTAAATTTTCAACCTCACCTTTCATCTACTTTTACATAATTATCACTAGGAAATTAATCTGCTTTAAACTCCAATTACGAAATTACAATCAAACACTTACTATAAACTGATCTTTCAAATGTAATCATTTAATCTACAGATCACCTGCTCTACTGTGTCACCACCATACTGCTTTCCTCGTATAGTCGTAATTAATTCCATCTTGATGTGATAATTTGGCTACTTTTTGGTGAGCTTTTATACAAACATTTATCCGGATGCAAATCTGATATCCATAAATACACCAAACTACTCCGGAAAATATCATCATCAGTAGCCTACTCTGGCGGTGAAAGCTAATAAACAATTGCAATTCTTGTGCATGCAATGAGCATAACACTAGTTCCGCGGTTTCATTGATTCGGTCAAAAATTCAATATATCAATCACTTAATTAAACAGATTAAGGAAACATCAATAACCCTTTGGTCTTCATACATCAATAAGGAAAGCAAGTTTGAGGGGGGGGGAGAAGGAAAAAAGGAGTGAAATGTAAAGTTTTGCTGATGTAAGTTTTAAAAAATCTGCTGTGGTGGGGGGAGAAGGACAGGGGGGACCGCCTGTGGGGGGAAACCGCCGGGGGAAAGCGCCAGGGGGGAGACCGCCTGTTCCCCTCCATTGTCTGATATGGCTAAGCGATATAACACGGATTATCACTTTTATGCAGACGATTTTCCACTGTATATTGCCTTCGACCCCAGATCTAATTTTGAGGAACGCCTTCATGACCTGGAGCAGTGTATATCACAATTCAAAAGCCGGATATGTGCTAACTTTTTAAAGCTGAATGACGAAAAAACAGAGTTGATTTTCTTTGGTTTCATGCAAAATTTAGCTAAAATCTCAAAAATTCATATAAGTAACATCACTTCCTCCTAAAATGTTAAAAATCACGGTGCAGTTATGGACTCCTATATGTCATTGGGCAAATTTGTTAATTTAAAGGTCAGTTCTAGTTTGTACTATCTGAGAAATATTTATAGAATTAGAAGGTATCTTATCTCTGAAGCAACAACATTCCCAGTTCATTCCTATGTGATTTCTCGCATCGACCATTCCAATTCGATATTGTTCGGTGTAAATAAATGTCATATGTATCGTCTGCAACTAGTCCAAAATGCTGCTGCACGTTTAATTTACAATGATAAAATACACAACCACGCCACGCCGCTGTTAGATTTACATCGGTAGAGTTTAGAATTTTCTTTAAGAATTTAGTCTTCAATTTTAATTGTAAAGGAGGAGATACTCCTGAGTATCTCTGTGAACTAGCTAAACCGTATCAAAATGTTCGTACTTTGCGATCCTCCGGATAGTGCTTACTTCAAGAACACAGAACAAACACTAAATTTGGTGACAGAGCATTTTGTAATTACGGTCTTAAACTCTAGAATGAGCTTCAAGACAATTTTAAAAATTGTTCTTTATAAATTTTTCAGAAATCATTGAAGACTTACTTGTTCAGAGTTGCATATTATTAAATTAGTTTATATTATACCATATAAGTATTCCATGCCAAGTGTCCTCTAATGTTTGGCGCTGAGGGCTAATTTAGATTAGCGCATTATAAATGTTTTAAATAAATAAATCTATAAATAATAAATAAATTAATCCATTGATTAATCGGTTCAGTATTTGACTTGCTGGGAGCGGCTACTTCTGAAAGACCGTATTATTATTATTATTATTATTATTATTATTATTATTATTATTATTATTATTATTATTATTATTATTATTATTATTATTATTATTATTATTATTATCATTATTATTGTTTCTGTTGTTTCACTTAGTAAAACTGTAAATACTGCATAAAGTACTTTATTTTCCTATTATTTTATAAAGTACTTATGTTTTAAAGACTTAGAGATTTGCCTATGGAGACATTTACAGGGTGTCAGTTTTCATTTTCTGCTACCGCTGGTGTCGTATGGTTATACAGTGAATTTCGTCGAGATACGCCTCGGTGGCTACAGCTTCTCCTGTTATGCAAACGCGTATGACTGACAATTAACTTCCATCTTTTTTCTACATTTTCAAAATCACGTTCACTTAACACTGTACCTCTGAATTTGCTATGAAGCGTGATCAAATTAAAACTGATATATGAAAGGTGAAATTGTAAATATACCATTGTTTTAGCTTTCATTTATGTACTATTCAATAGATTTGTCAATTACATCGATTAAAAAGCATACTTTATTTGGCTGAATTAGTTTCATAGTCTATGCTGATTGTGCAGTTGCCAATCACAATGATGTCCTTAAGATACTCTGTTTTGATTGCGGATAAAATTAACCAAACATATTGTGTGATACAAAGAATTACAACGATACAAAATCTCAAATAAATCGGTTTGCAGAAAGTAAAATATAAATAAAAATTGTTATTGCTGATTTTAATATTGAGAACTTTGATATACAATTCTCTTAATATTTGGTCCAGCTTGTGGCAGTAAATGTTCAAAATGGAGTTGGAGATAACTGGAATATAGGCAGTCTACAAGTGGATGAGCTCAGTAGGAGGCTTTCGTACTTCTTTGTACAGATCAATGCTCCGTGGACGGGGAGCTGACAGATGCTCCCTCAGCATCAGTCGCTATGATTTCGAATAAAACACATTCCCGGGAGGCAACGCATGTTCCGATTGGTTGCTATGCGTGTCCGGCTAAATGACCCATAAGTGCTTCCCGCTAACTCTGAAAAAAATCCCTTTTTCCACCAAACGCAGAATTGGTCTGAAAGAACGGCCCCCCCCCCGTCTTTTTATGCGAAAAGCGAGGTAGTCAAATTACGTATTCCCATCCCTTTTTTAACAAAATTGGCACTCCCCGCGGTCCATCAATTACTCCTTCCCTTTTCGTCATGTTTTTAGACACACATGCTAAAACGTTTGATACCAAGTGCCCAATATCCCCGGGGGTGGGATAGAGCATTATTCAGTAATATAAAGACCCCTGGGTTTGATTCTGGACAGGGAAGGTAAAACATGGTATTTCTCCTATTGCCTCTGCTAATCGAATGCACCGGGTAATGCACCACAGAAGTCAAAACTAACATCTTTTCGGTCTTCCCACCACCTCTTTATTCTTACTAACCTTTTCGGTCTTCCCACCAGCACTTTTTTTCTGACTAAACTTTTCGGTCTTCCCACCACCACTTTTTTTCTGACTAACCTGTTCGGTCTTCCCACTACCTCTTTTATCTGACTAACCTTTTCAGTCTTTCCACCACCTCTTTTTTTCTGACTAACCTTTTCGGTGTTCCCACCACCTCTTTTTTCTGACTAACCTTTTCGGTCTTCCCACCATCTCCTTTTCCTGACTAACCTTTTCGGCCTTCCCACCACCTCTTTTTACTGACTAACTTTTTCGGTATTCCCACCACCTCTTTTTTCTGACTAGCCTTTTCGGTCTTTAAACCACCTCATCTTTCTGACCAACCTTTTCGGTCTCCCCAACATCTCCTTTTCGTGACTAACCTTTTCGCCCTTCCCACCACCTCTTTATTCTGACTAACCTTTTCTGTCTTCCCACCATCTCCTTTTCCTGACTTATCTTTTCGGCCTTCCCACCACCTCTTTTTTCTGACTAATTTTTTGGTCTTTAAACAACCTATTTTTTCTAAGTAATCGTTTTGGTGTTCCCACCACCCCTTTTTTCTGACTAACCTTTTTGGTGTTCCAGTCATCTCTTTTTCCTGACTAATCTTTTCGGTCTTCCCACCACTCCTTTTTTCTGACGAACCTTTTCGGTCTTCCCACTATCTCTTTTATCTGACTAACCTTTTCAGTATTCCCACCACCTCTTTTTTCTGACTATTTTTTTTCGGTCTTTAAACCACCTCTTTTTTCTGACTAACCTTTTCGGTCTTCCCACCACCTCTTTTTTCTAACCTTTTCAGTCTTCCCACCACACCATTTTTCTGACTAACCTTTTCGGTCTTCCCACAACCCCTTTTTTGTAAAGAATCTGTTCGGTCTTCCCACCATCTCTTTTATCCGACTAACCTTTTCAGTCCTCCTACCACCCCTTTTTCTGATTAACCTTTTCGGTCTTCCCACCACCTCTTTTTTCTGACTAACCTTTTCGGTCTTCCCACCATCTCTCTTTTCTGACTAACCTTTTCGGTCTTCCCACCACCTCTTTTTTCTGACTAATCTATTCAGTCTTCCAACCACACCATTTTTCTGCCTAACCTTTTCGGTCTTCCCACCACCTATTTTTTCTGACTTACCTATCCATTCTTCCCACCACACCATTTTTCTGACTAACCTTTTCGGTCTTCCCACTACCTCTTTTATCTGACTAACCTTTTCGGATTTCCCACCACCTCTTTTTTCTCACTAACCTTTTCTCTCTTCCCACCACCTCTTTTTCTGACTAACCTTTTCGGTCTTCCCACCACCTCTTTTTTCTGAATAACCTATTTGGTCTTCCAACCCCCTCTTTTTTCTAACAATTTTTGTATTTACCCTCTGAACACTTTTTGTTGCTTTATCTTCGGTGCGTATTTGCAGATAAGTTCTCAAAAATATGAATGGGTACTGCATAATGAGACATTGTATGAAGCAAGTATATTCTGCGTCTCTAACACCACATACCACACACAAATCTCGCACAATAATGGATTGGAATATATATTCCAATATTAATTCTGTACAACAACATTAAAATTTACTGCTTTTAACAAATAATTCACATGTAGCACCGAAGTTAAAACTATCGAGACCGGCTTTTTGTCCCGATAATGCCTAATTTTATAGGATGTCCAGATAAATAAATCAAGGGTCTCTTCTAAATCATCTGGTATATAAACCATTTGTATATTGGTGTTTGTATGTATATAACCATTGATACCGAATTGAGACGCCAAGTTTATTCAGGTTTCTTTGCTAAAAAAATAAGAGAAAAGTAAAAAAAACAGGACTGAAAGAATATGATAGTGCGTTGTGGAAGGTGTCCGGCTATGTAGTTTTATAATGGCTTTGCAAGTAAACGAATATAATGGGGTTCGTCAGGGTAATGCTATATATGCTTTTAATGTTTTCTTCTATAGAAATCTTAGCCATTGCTGAAAAGTGGTGCCAACATATTACAATTTCTCAAATTCTTCTCGAATATGATCTTTCAACCAATATTGAGTGCTAACTTAAATCCAAAAAGATTCCATAAACTCACACTGACTTGTTATACCAATCAATTAAAGAAATTTTAAATCAATGCATGTGATTTAAGAAACTCCTCCTACACATAGATGCGGTCTTCTACAAGGACATATATAAATAAGCACTACTGTCAGCGTAGGCTTGATAAATTATGAAAACGAGATTTGAAAAATGAAATGGTCAACGATTCTAAATAAAGAATAAACATCTAATATATAGCAAATATCTAACAAAAAAACATGGGATATAAAATGTTAATTCATTCATCGATACTAAAGTCTGACCACACATTATTTGAAGTTGACAGCAGAGTATAGACTTGCAGCATCATCTGCAAATTGTGAAGTGATTTGTTGAATACTTAGTCGTACAAGTTTTCTGGGACGTTCTAGAATAATGGATGAGAAAACGGATGTTACCAAATAGGATAAAATTAAAATTGTCGGGGTACTTGAGAAAAATGATATACAGAATTACCATTCGCGGAAAATTCTATACTGAAGTTCATATACACACAATATATCAATGTAAGCCAAAAGTCAAACGTATCTTTTTCTATTTATTAAATATTTTAAAGCTGTTGTACAGCTTGAAAATTGTTGTATTCCCCAATTGATAATGTCATTATAATTCCTTCCCAGGGAGAAAGGATTATTGATAAGACATATGTTATTATGATTACGCAAAAAAATCCGCGTAGAAAGGGGAGAGATAATTTTGAGACCAGAAGAGTCCGCACGGTGTGCCAAATAGGTTACAAGTGGCTCGGTAATTTTTCAGTACTCTGCGTTTTCCAAAAAGGGGGTTTAAAGCATTGTTTAAACCCAGCTACATCCTCCTGGCATTTCATACACATGTAGTTATTATCGTGCACATATTCTTGTATAGATATCAATAACTGCAGCTGGAGGCACTTTTGTATCTACAATTTACATTAGTGAAAGTTTATTTTAATTTTGAAATTGAAAACCAAGTGATTTAAAAACGATAAAAAATGATATCAGGATGACACAGACGGTCATAAATTTGCTGATAAGAAACCAAACAGTTATATAAAAGTGACGTCATGATGACGTACAACTTGACTAAGTCACTGGCAATAATGAAATTAATAAAGCAGATGCAATGATGGCCAAAATATAATCAACTCCATTAGCCAATCCAATTATCCATGAAATAACTGATCAAATAATCAAATGACCAATCAAAATGCATTTAAAACTCTTGTATCTGGCAAGGTAGTTTACTCCACTGTTTGATTTTTTGACGTCGGCCTTTGATCATCACAATGAATGACTTGGGTTTAAGGCACGGATATCCCAAGCTCTTGATGCCCCAGTCCGAGCCACATATGCCGCAGAATATTTTCGTTATTCCAAGCTTTCTCTCCTTCTCTTTGTGGTGATCTTTTTCGATGTACTAAACACACAAACGTTTTCTTTCTGTTAACATTACGATTGCCAAGTTGTTGGTGTATTTTTTTGCATAATAACTCACATCACCCAGGATAAATGTACACAGATTCTTACTGTATGACACTTTTAGCGTTTAGACGTTATCATTTGCTTCTGTGTAGTATTGATTTGACGATTGATTGCAATATAATCCTTATAATGCATACAAGCTGTACTTAGCGGTCTATAGATCTTAAC
This sequence comes from Protula sp. h YS-2021, assembly GCA_949752745.1. NCBI lineage: Eukaryota > Metazoa > Annelida > Polychaeta > Sabellida > Serpulidae > Protula > Protula sp. h YS-2021. Next base: position 103,072,831 of record OX457025.1, on the reverse strand, counting down.
TAATGTGTTCGCTAGGGATAACGCTGAGGGAAACAAAATAAAACTGCAACTTTCCAAATGATGTACTAAATTGTGATGCTTTTCATGCAATTTTGTCTGTGCAAAAATATAAATTTTGACTGGTAATTTCTTTTTTACTTCGTGGTCTTTTTCTCTGTTCTAAATACATACTGAATCTTGACACACCTTTTCTTGAAACTTCTCATCGGGTATGACGTAGTGACAGCGTTCTAACAGTCTGACGTCACTGGCGAAGCAGACGTGATTCGAATTGTCTACGCAACCGGCGCAAAGAAGTTCAACATCACTCGCATTGTTCTGACTATAACAAACACCAAGCAACGTCACAATAACACATGCGCCAAAAAGATTCTGGAGGAGGGATAAGCATTCTTTTAACAGGCTTCAAATTGAATTTTTGGCTTTTGTTATTTTATTTATGCTCTTATTAAAAGTTAAAAGTGAAAACATCACAGTAGTGGATTCAGAGTGGATAGGAGAGGGGGGTTCAGTGGTTTCAAAACCCACCCCATCCTCTCTATTTCTAAATAAAATTAGACTGTCAAACTTCATATTTCTATAAAAGCTTTAAATAGTAAACTTGCAACTTAGGGTGATTTTTCTAGCTGACTTCCTCCTTCCCAGCAAACAACCGACGTCTTTTTTGGTTGACGAAAGGTTGTATTTTGGTGGCGACGACTTCAGAACCATATTCTGACCTACTACCCCAAAACCCGACTTTAGTCCGACGTCGAGGCGACGTCTGTTTTCTGACGTCATTCCGACGTCAAAACGACCAAAAAGCGATGAACATTATTATCGCTCACCGGAAATGGAAGCCATTTTGAAAAAGAGGAAGAAAAAATGTAATTTTTCCATGAAAATTTTAGAATTTTGATGGCGCGTCGGTATTTTTCTTCCTAGATTGTAAAAATTTACATCGAAAATGCTTTCGTATGTATTTCACAACAGCAGTTGAATAATTAATTATCTATTAATTATATAATTCTAGTCATTTTCAAGTCGGAATCCGACTTCGGTTCCAATTTCATATACAACCTAAAACCGACTTAATTCCGACGTCGGACTTAGCTCGGAACCCGACGTCATTCTGACGTTGAAAACCCGACGTCGGTTCCATTTCATATACAACCAAAACCAGCACGTCAGTCCGACGTCGGAAACGTCGGGTCACGACGTCGACCCGACGTCATTCTGACGTCTTAATGTTTGCTGGGTTGCTCTCTTGAACAAAACCTCCAACCGCCTCTGACTATACATAACTTGCAAGATTTAAAATATTCAAACCTCTTATGCAGTGATATTTCTCGATCTTGTCTCTCCCAGTCTTTTAGAATTTTCCTCTGAATTGCCGCTACATGAGTCTGAAATTCTTGGGACGACATTCGCTTGATCATTTCTATTGCACCTCTCATGATTACTTCTACACCGACATTTTTCTTCAAACAACATAAAAATGTGCCATAAAAACAAAGTGGCGGAAGACTGCTATAACCCTAGTGATCAATGACAGTGCCGCTAGTAATCAAAGACAGTGCCGCTAGCGACTTATGACAATGTGGCTAGTGATCAAAGACAATGCCGCTAGTGATCAATGAAAATACCGCTGGCGATCAATGCCAATGCCGCTAGTGGTTAATGACAATGGTGCTGTAGATCAATGACAATTTTGCGGATTCTCCTGGAGACATATAAATATTTAGATAATATGAAAATGTGACAATGTGAATTGAAATATATAGATTTTTTACACTGTGAACTAAAAACTCCAGCTCAAATAGTATCGTAGCATTTGCACAAAAATGTTCAAAAAACCTCAAGTCCAGATTCTGATCCAAATTCAACAACTTTTTTTTTAACCTGGGCATAAAATAACAGCGTGTTCATCAAACAAAATCATTTCTTTTACCCTGTCTTTTTCAGACGTTTCTAGCCAACCAATCACAATTTCTTTGCTATCGGCGGCTCGAGCTCTGCCTCTTGATTGGATCATATTGATTTCATCAGTCACGTGATGGTATTTAACCGTCACATTACAAGCCTGAATATCAACACCTTCACTCGCCACGGTTGTACTAAAAGTGAAGTATTTTTGCGTCATTAATTTTATATCTTCACTATAAAAATTCTTTCACAACTCATTTGCAGTTTTGCACATACTAAACCAACACAAGACATATTTTTTTAGAAAGTGCCCATAGCTTTTTATTTTATTTTCTATTTATTTTTTTAGGAAGGTTGTTTTGTTTAGCAAATTTACACTTTGAAATCTTAGCATAATTTGAAGGATGTGTGTACATTATATATCGCATCTTTCCTAACCTTGAAATTAATTCCAGTTGGGACATTATTCGATATTCATTGACCATTTCACAGGACATTTTAGGACTGTGCCCTGACGCACAAGACAAAGATATCGTCGAATGCTTAAATAGTCAATCTTCAAATAATAGATAAATCACGAAGATAAAAGATCAACGACGTAAAAGTGGGGATGTCAAGGGACAATAAGACCTGCCGAGATACAGTTAATCAAATAGCAAAAGCCATACAGAAAAAAACTATTTTTTTCACGACAAACCCAGCTAGAGGTCTTTTACAATCGCAGAGCAATTGGATCAAATCGAAGTAGAGTAATTTTTTGAGCTTGTTATTGAAAAGTTGTTCCACTTTGTTCCAATTCGCGGTATTTGTCCAGTCTTTTGCAGATCACTCAAACGATAATTTTTGGACTGCTATAACATTGGAAACAATCGATTGCCTATGAAATAAAATATCCACTTGGAAAACGTTGGATCTTTAACATTTTTTACATGTCAGATTTGGCTAATTTTTGCCAAAAAAAAAAGTATGCTTAAAAGAAAAGATCCCCTGAAGATGATTCTTGTAAAATTTAACTCTGATAAAAGAAAATGGTAAATGTATTTTGAATAAAAATGGCTTCAAAAATTAAAATGACGTCATTGGATAAGATTTGACAGATTGTCAAAAAGTCACCTTTCACAATAAAATCACCTGGAAATCATCCCACATAATTTAAAGCCAACATTATACAAACTGTGAAAGGACAATCAGGTGAAAAAGGTAGCTTCTATTTGGCTCCAACACGAAATAAAAAACCATCAATTAGCCAGTTTTGCGCGGATAACCGAAAAACAATCCGATCATTTCTGCGAGTTTTTGGCGACAGAATATAATTCGCAAAAGAAGATTGACCAGGAAATATGCATACCAAATTTAAAAGCAATCCAGTCTAAATTATGAGAAAAACAATTTTAACAAATGCCTTCGAAAACAATTTAAAATACCGTCATTTAACTAAGTTGGTACTTTGAAGGGATAATTTTCGAAGAAAAAAATTATCTAGGGAATATTTAAACAAATCTTATACACAATCCGATCAAAGCTGTAGCTGAAGAATATCCATTTACACGAGTATATGCGTAAATATGAATTGGACCAGCACACCGAAGTCAATTCAGGTCTAAAAATGTAAATGAGGATTTTAGTCTACTGCTCTGTCAATTTTCCTTTCACTATAAATAAGAGACAAATTTTAATCTAATTCACTTCTTACCAACTAAGAACGGAATATAAACCTCCATTAAATTTTCGAATGATCTGCAGTTGTTCAGCTTTGCTTAAAGCTTCTCCGTCATTTTTGGCGGAACCAATCAAAATCTCGGGTTGGTACATCTTCAATTCAGCATCTGCCCGCATCCAGGCTTTGAGCGCATGCGCAGTTGATATTGTTCTGACAAAAATCATTCCTGGAAATCAAATACACCTGGGAGTTGTAAAATCAAAGCGATGTGAAGATATAGCATCCAGTAATCATTGCGACGTTGCAGCAACGTTGAATGGTCATCGCACCCAATGTCAAATCAATATTTTCCGACATTGTATAAAAGTCGGGAAAGCGAGGTTGAATAGACGTTGGGATAACGACGAAAAAACGTAGAACATTACTAGTTAAGAAAAGTTATCTCGACAGCAACGATTATGGCGTGGTCAACCTCTATCACAGTGCGCCACCTTTTGAATAGTTTGGTCGATTTCTATGAATGTTTATTGGGAGTGCGTGAGAAAAAAAAACCCAACGTGTTTTTTTTTATTTTACGTCATTGTTTCGGTCTATTTACGAAATCACCTGTCATGGCTATCATTTTTGGTAAGCGATAACATGAGGATGTTGTTTTTAGTGGTCTGTTTGACGCCTGTGCAACGTCGATTTTTTTCTAAGTCTATCCAACGTCCATATCCAACGTTGCACCAAAGACGTTGTAAATTTAAACATAGCTATATGGCAGACAAACAAATAATACAATGAGACATCATTACGCCTTTGTTAACTTATCTGTGAAAAGAAGTGTTCACTAAGGGGGGGGGGGGTGGGGGAGTGAAGTCAGAAACGCCAGGGAAATGGTGTTTGCCAATCCGAAGATGCTCACAGATTCTACTGTAGTTCCTGGGGACGATCGTGAAGGGTTTACCTTAATCACCGAAGTTGTTCGAGGGGATTTTACTGTAATTACCGAGGTTGTTCAAAGGGGTGCTGCTGTAGCTACCGTGGCAGTTCTCAAAGGTTTTATAACTAGGTGTTACTGTAGTAAACGAAGTTGTTCCCAGAAGTTTTATAGCGAGGTTTTACTGTAGTTACCGTGGTTGTGCGGGGGTTTTTATAGCGAGGTTTTACTGTAGTTAGCGAGGTTGTTCCTCGAGGTTTTACAGGAAGGCTTTACTGTAGTTACCGTGGTTGTTCGCGTGAGTTTTATAGTGAGGTTTTACTGGAGTTACCGTGGTTTTTTCGCGGGGGTTTTATAGTGAGGTTTTACTGAAGTTACCGCTGAGTTTTTTGCCCTGTTCTTTCATTTCGGCGTCATGGTCCAACAAGCATTTCTTCAAAGTTTGCAGACTTTCATTAACAGTTGCTAAGGCTCCAATAATGACCTGCATTTTCTTGTCATTTTCTGAAGCCAAGGGCAAAAAATTAAAAACATTAGGAGTGTCTATCTCAAATTGTAAGAAATAGCTTAAAGTGACTTTATTGCAAAAATGAATACGCGCATATAAACAGTAAGGATGTCTGTAAACATAGTGCCCAGCTGTAAAAGCGAAGATGTGTGAAATTTAAACATGTTGACAGTTGTATGAAAGACGAAAGAAGACAAACAAATGGCGTCCATATTCTGATGCAATGTTTAAATGTCGTTATTTTTTTTCTACTTACGCTGGAAAAGATTCAGCATAAATTCTTCTGCAGGAAGCAAGGTGCGTCGCTCCAGGAACGCAGTATAAAATGACGTCAGCATGGCATACCCGCTGCTCTCCAGCGCAATGTATGAGAGCCTCAGCGCTGAAGGAGAGAATACAGCATAATGAAATATCGCAGACGAAAAAATACTTTTTTGTTTTTTTTTGTTTTTGTTTTTGTTTTTTTTTTTTTTTTGTTTTTGTTTTTTTTTTTTTTTTTTTGTTTTTTTTTTTTTTTGTTTTTTTTTTTTTTTGTTTGTTTGTTTTTTTTTATTTGCTCCAATTAGAACAAACCTTATTGATTTTATCCTTCAGAAAGCATTGCGTATAGAACGGCTTTGGTCAGCAATTACACAAATCGGTATGCAAAGCTCGGAATATAACGAAACCTATCGACGTTTTCCGACTGAATTTTCTGCCAAACTGTTACAACAAGGATATCAAGGATTTTGTGCATGCCATTTTTCCATCTAAACTTAACTTGATTTCATTTTGCCTTGATTTTGCAGCAAACTGAAAAGTTTCACATGTAATTTATAATAAATTAATTTGGCGTCTACATTGTTCTCCAGGCGTCGACGTCTATTCAGCGTTTATTAAGCGCCGAAACTTACACACCAACCCCCAGTCCCTCCCCCACCCCCCCCCCCTCATTTAGTCCCTTACCGTTTTAATACACGCCGATCCCCCACATGAGGCAAACTCCCAACCCCCAACTGGTTATACTCCGAGAAGTGATGTGCACATATATGCTTATCTTCCCCCACAAGGAACAACACGCGTCCGACCCCACTACCCCCACCAGTGTCTACTAACCCCTACACTCAGCACTTCACCCCCACCCCCCCCCCCCCACCCTCTCACTCTCTTACCGTTGTTATACTCCACCAGGTGCTGCGCATAAATATGCTTATCTCCCTTCATTTCCGTTATGATTTCACTCATTTTACTCTCATACTGTTGTGTCCCGGGAGGCGGGGCCTCGATGCCCGCAACCTCTTCAATATGTGTCTGTGAAAATAGAAATTAACAAAACAATGCCAAAGTTGTTTACTTCAAACACTGATCTGGACACTGAGGGTGGATTTTACAACCAAAGTCTAGACCTGGTCTGAAACCAGGTTTCACACCAAGTCTAGTCAGTATTTTGCCAGTTTATACTAGGCTGTGAAATTCACTATAGTCTGAAACCTAGTCTTAACCGCAGACTAGACTGAATTGGCTCAAAATTAGGTCTAGACTTGAGTTGTGAAATCGGCCCTAAATTTTCTAATTCTTATTTATTCATGTTACATAATGATGAAAAAAAGATCCATAGTTTTAAAGAAAAGAAATATTTGATACTTTTATTCCTGAAAATGTTATGAATTATTTTCTGGAGTCT